>OU860789.1:7915372-9165372 GCA_917862395.2 Heliconius sara | reverse complement strand
TTTCTAGTGTTACTTATTAAGAAAACGTATAAAAACTTGAACGTAGCGGGATTAGAACCCGCCCTTCTTTAGGAACCGTCCAAGCGTGCTGACCAACTAAGCCATACGTTTTTGGGAAAGTTCGTGTTTTCTTATCATGTATTTTTCTTCATTAAGTGTGGAAGAACAATTAAAAAATGATAAAAATATTTCTAGCATATCTTACGTTATAAAAAATATAAAACCTAACTGCCTAGAACTAAAAAAAACAAGCCAAATAGTACTATATATAATTCCTTGAGCTCCGTAAAATTTATCTTCAAAACTCTTAATTCTAATGAACTAACGGGCTTGTTTTATGTTTTCAGTTTTATGCAGTCGGGCTTTCCGTTTTTTATAATACTTTTATTGGACACTTTTTTATTAGGACTTATTAGGATTATAAGATAAAACATAAACAACACAACCAGTCGGTTTTACAGTCACATTTTGTGGCGCAGCGATTTCGATCCCTACTAGAGGAAATGAAATATTTATTTAAATTTATATTTTAATTTCTTCGCTCTGTTGTCGAGGCAAGGCGCGTCGTTGAGTTTCGCCAGTTAACACGCAATGCCTCCAGAATTTGGCGAAAAGTGGGGAACGGAGTATCTTAACACTAGGTTGCCTCTGCCTACCCTGCTGTATGCGGGATACAGCGTGAAGCTGGTTTGATTTTAATTTAATCTGCAACTTCACGTCCTCTGTCAAAGGCTCCTAGATATCTCTGAAAGTAAGTACAGGGGGTTATATCGAAATAATTAATTAACAAAAATTTCCTTGTTATCGAGGTTTTCTCCTCTTATGTAGACTATGCAAACAAAAAAAAATTGAAAATAATATAAACATTCGAACGATTTTGATTTGAACCTCTACTTTTAAGTTTTAACTCTATAATATTTTAAAAAATACAAAAATAATATTTCGATTTGGGCCACTAGTTTCTAAAAGAATCGCGTCCAATCGTATAAAATATTATTAATAACAAAACTAGTCAAGTGCAAATCGGATGTGTGTAGGTCAGCAGCAAATACAACTTATGAAAGTTGACAAAATTAAGTTTGTGGGCATATTATGTGGGTTTGTCCTTTGTTTGTATTGTAAGTTCTCACTTCGTGCCACATTTCATAACTGTACGTCCATAAAGTACGATATAGATTTTGGTAACGCGGCGAATTTCATATAAACTGCAATAAAACTATGCATAAATGATCGTGTCTATTGATTGCGTTGACTTAGAAGCTTGACTTTTTTGTGCTTCAAAAATCTACAGTAGGTTTAACATTTGATATTTATTTCAACTCCATACCTACACGCGATTCCATGATAAATGCTCTTAACAGAAGAACAAACGGACAACAAAGTGACCCTATTTGGGTTCCGTTCTTCCTTTTGAGGTACAGTACTCAAAACATTACAAAAATATTTTTTTACAATTCACCATAAAGTTTCCTCAAAAGTCTCATCGATTCATTACTTTCATTTTCAATTGTACCTCGAATGTCAAGTTGGTCGCCGCTGAAGTTCCAGCCGCGCTCGTGACGGTCAATAAAAATATAAGGGACGCTACGTGCGGAGAATGAAGTTGATGTTGTGGCTATGAAACTTGTCGAACCTAAGTAATGCAAAAAATATAATATATAAAAACATATAAGATAACATATAACATCTTAAACGTAGCGGTATTTAAGTCCAGGCTAACCATAGAAAACGTACGTCCTTAGTGTGGAATAGCACCTTGAATACATTATAAATATTCGAAAGTGAATACTTTTTGAAAATAATTTGAAAATAACAGAAAAAAAATATAGTGAAAAAAGTGAAAAAACTCTGCTTTTTATTTGGTTAACATTCATTTCGTCGCATTAAATATCTTTTTGCTCGACTTTTACTAACTATATAACTTTTTAAACTATGAAATAAATAAAAAAAAATAGTTTGACCCACTTGTAATAGTTGTATAGCTATAAAACTTGGCAGCTTACACGTAGCTTAGGTGATAATAAAATAATATGGGACGGAATATCTCAACACTAGATACTCTCGGCTCATTCTGCTATAAGCCGGATACAGTGTGAAATGGTTTTGCTTTGCATTCAAAGTCACAATATTCTTTATTCAATTAGGCCATCACAAGCACTCTTGAAACGTCAAGTTACATAGAAATGTAAGTAGTGTCAGTTCTACCTCGGAAGGCAGTTTTGCTGAGAAAAATTTTTTTTATCATTAGATTAAAAATTGACCTTTTTAGTGGCCCGAAGTGGCAAGGACGTCCATTAGGCGCTGGATTTAGTATGACATAATACTTCATTTTGTGGCAATTCCTATTTCTCAATTTTACTTTCAAAATTTTCTTGAGGCCATTAAAGGAAAATAACTTCCAATACTTTTCTTATTTATTATATTTTTTAGGAATAGATTTAGTTTTAAGCAACGGCCACCGTAGCGCAGTGGCTTAGTCAACTGTCTCGAGTTCATGCAGACCACGAAGCGCTCAGTATTTCGACACTACGTACCCTTTGATTATAGTATGCGGTAATAGCAAAGAAAAATTTCATGAAATATTAATTAAATGTTTTTACGTGGTTCTTTTCGTTGTATATGGGATACATATGGCAGGATAGGTAAAGGGAACTTAGTGTTAAGAAATTTCGTTCCGCCCAATTATCGAGATATTGCGTGTTTGTTAAGTACAGTCAGTACTTAACTATGCTGAGCTCTGGTACCAAGGTGCCAGAGCTAGGAAATGAGAATAATACCTTCCTCCGAATGGGAATCGAACTCATAATAGGTCAGAAGGTTCGCTTCTATAAAGAAATTATATGTTTACAATCATATTATAATGCATTTACATCAAAATATAATCCTAATCAACCTTCAAAAATAAAAAAGGCAACAAAATATAATTTTAATGGGCGTGAAAGCATAAAATATATAAAAATGGCCGTGTAATATTTCTTATAGAAAACTTAGGCAATAACATGGGTATTGAGCGGGGCGGCCGGTGTGAAATAACATATTCCGTCGTTATATGGCCTGTTCACACTCGATATAAATTCTTTTGTTTTTTTTTTATACAGAAAAGGTGGTGGTGGTGGTGAGGCACTCATGCCGCAGAGGCATATGCGTGTGAAAGTAAACGCGATGGTTGTGGGAGAGAGAATGGAGCGCCAAATGCAACGGCCTCTGCATAAGTCTTTCGCCTCGGTCCGCAGTCATCAACCTTTTCATGCATACTTACATGAGGGTCCTCATGGTTTTTACGTGACCCAACTTCAGTACTTTTATTTTGTTTTTGAAGGTCAACCGAGGTCCCACTACCTCCCTGACCGCTCATTTTTCCTTCATATTTGTTTGCCATTCTTTCACCACTTATTCGTTGACGTTGACGTGCCCAAGCCACCTGAGCACTATCTACTACAATCCCACTATGTGACATCCTCCACATACAGACAGACAGATGCGCCGCAGCACTACAACAGCCTCGACACAAAAACAATATAAATTCTAGCTTTATAACTCTTATACAAGTGTAAAAACCTCTTTGGTGGCATCATTTTTATGAGTTGTGTAGCTACATAGTACAAAGAAGTCAAAGACCGTAGCGGTTTTTGTAATGATAAGTCAAGAGTTGGTTATAATATTATTATACTAACGTACAAGTTTTATTTTTTTATATTAATGCTTTGTTTTTGTTCCATAAATTAGTTAGTTCTCTGCTATCCGTTGAATTGTCGAGACATTGAGCTGAGTTGAGAGAATTTACAATTATACGTTTGGCTTTTACGCCATGACGGCCTCTCAAAAGTCTCAAGTATTAAAAAAAAAATTAACTTAGATATCTTACAGAAGAACTTTACAATCGAAGACAAGACAAAGTGAGGTGAGGTTGAGATGCTAGTTGGCGAAACTATGTACATTGTCGTTAGCTGAAATCCTAAAATCCTTAACGACCGTTACGTTAACCATCAATACGTAAGTCCTTAAAGAGACATAAATTTATTTAACTATCGAACCATCTCTACACAGATGTTCTGCATTATTTATCTTAAACACCGTAAATCATTGTAATATTGGCACAAGGGAATATAAACTTTAAATTTACATACGGATGGTATAGATTTGTGTAAATTAGTTAAAATCTTATGTAGATCTAAAAACATGTTGTCCTTTGTCTCTTTATACTTTGATACACAAATTATGGGGATAGCATTGTAAAGATGTTTGCTAATTAAATACTGAGTAATGAGTATATAATAACTTGTAACAGTAAAATTAATTATTTATTATAAAATTTTCATACTGTCGTGGCATCAGAACAGGATCTCACTGTAAACGCGATTGTGGTGGGTTCGATTGCCAATAGGAAGATTTGAATCTTTTTTATTTTGGCCGCTATGGTACCTAACAAGACAAACCGCGGCATTTAGTTTCACCACTCTACGCGCAATGTCTCAAAAATTTGGTGGAAAGTAGGAAATGAAGTGTCTGAAAATTAGGTTCCCATTGCTTGTGCTATAAATACAAAGTGCATATTTTACTCGAGAAGAGTTGACGAACAAAACTCATTAAAATTCTTGCAATAATTCTGCATACTTAAGGAATTCTGAACTTTGAGCAAGACTTATTGATTTTATTATAATGTTTGGAATTTCATGCTTTACAATTGTATAATATTCTTAACAAGCAGTCAAGCATTAAATTGTTTTACACTTTTTCCTTCAAGGCAGGTTAGGTAGAAGGAACATGGAATTAAAAGAGTTTTAACACCGGGTTTCCTCTTTATCCTAATAACCAAGATCCTGGGCCGAAATATAAGGGTAATGAAATTACCACACAAAAGGTAATTAAATTACCACAATTGTCCGCAGATTCATATCAAGGTAACACCAGTGCCCTTTACATAACATAAATACATTTCTTCATTAATCCTCAAAACAATTGAAGACCTTAATTTACTATGAAATGGATTTCCATTTCCCAGCTTAAAGAGTCGGTAAAAATGACATTCTGTTTAAATTTATGGGAGAGAGATTTATGAGAGCGGAGTCTGTGAACCGCATTGCTTCTAAGAAAGCAATGGCCTGTCCAGTAAACACATGATTCGGGCGGACATTAAAATTGTGATAAAATTTTGAATTTTGGTATCCAGCAAGATGCACCAACACATCTTTCCTTTGATAGCTTTGATGCATCTGTAAAGATGAGGATGTGGTTTGAAAAACTTCTATTGGATTCTATTGAGTTTTTCAATTGCAACTTTGTCAAAGGAGTCTAAAACAAATAATCAATAGTCAATGTGACATTAGATTATGGCATTGACCAGACACAGCTCTTAAAACATATTTTTGTATATTTTTTACTGATATGTTCGACACGAGCAATTACTTTGAGTCTTTTATCAAGATTCATGTCTAACAATTTAACTTTTTCTGTTAATTGGATAGTATCATCACCGGAAATAATTTCAGAATCAGTTACTCTCTTTTTATAAAATACTACTCTCGGTACTTCGCTACTGATAGCGCCATCAGAAAGTTACTGGTCTAAATAGTGTTAAGCAGTATTTAAATGATATGTTGTCTTGGCCTGATCTCAAATTTTTTTCAAAGGAATAGTGTAATTTATTTGGCATGAAGGTTAAAGATTGGCTTAGACATGTGGAACAATTAAAGATTGATTTTAACTCGAGATGGGGGATATATTATTAATATTGGGCGTAAGAGGACTTAAGTGTTTGTCAGTTTTCAATATGATATGTTGGTATTGTACTGCAGCAGCTATTTATATATTTAATAGGTGCTGCATAATAATAAATTATAATACAAAACATATATTTATTATTTACTTACTTATCCTAATTATTTATGGCCACCTATGTGCAGTGGTATAGTGACAGACCGTAAACGCAAGTGAAGGGAACCCGAGTGTCTTAATACTATTTTCCTACTGCTGATCCTGCTATATGCGGAATACAACGTGAAGCTATAAAATATTTATTAAAGATAAGAGCTGCTAAATCAACATTTTACCCTATGAAAGCTTTTCGAAACTATGTTATGTGCTGAGAGAATAATTATGTGGACGCAAGTACGATCCATCACTAGAGCTGGCGGTAGGTCCACGTGTAGAAAATATTGTTACTATGTTTATAAAAAAATTTAATACATTGATATCGTGGCATATTGGTTATGACTTCAATTTCCACTCGGTAAAAAATAAAATTTGCAATATCTTTAACTTCCTGAGATAAAGTGCGGCGCTGAGTTCAGCTATGCTCCAAATTTTGTGGGATTGAGAGATCAAATCATGCATCATGCAGTTTTAATTACAACGTATATATACTAATGTATATATGTAAATATTTTCCAATATATGAATTATTTACATTGACTAGCGACCTGCTCGCGGCTTCGCTCGTTTCAGTTACTGAATTATTTACTTAATACAATGAATTACGTCCATGTTTTATTATAAAATGTATGTTTGCAGCGACTTAAGGTTTGTAATGTGAAAATTATTAAAATATTAGGTTGCATTTTCTTAGTTCTCATAAGGACATTAAATTGTTTTAAAAAAAAACCTATAAGTTATATCAATATAAAGTTTTAAAGTATTTGTAAATTGCTATAAAATTTCTGTTTTATTGAATTAGCTGAAACTTGATTTTCAATTTACAGATCTTTTTATTTATAATGTTGATAGGATACGTAAGTAATCTTGTTTACAAAATAACTAATTGTGTTGTTCAAGCGGGAGAAGACGTGAACGGGTCGCTAGCGTTGGTATTCATTATGTTACAGTCAGGCACAAGTATCTAAAATAGATTTAGTTGTTTTATTTAAATTTTATTTTATTTAACATTCGTCAATTTGAATGAATGAATTAATTTACTACTATATAAACAGATGTATTTAATAACTGACCTTGATAAAAAAATATTATATAAAAATAAAAAATATATATTTAAAAAATCTATAAAAATGTCCACGATGGTATATGTTTATCTCTGAAGATTGAACTACAGTAACTATTTTAATATATTCAATTTAAATTTATCGGCTTATTGTTAATGTATTTTCTGTAATTTGGTATTCACCATTATCAAAATAAATATAATAGTCACCTTTAGCATTTCAGCCAGATTGACATTATAGTTTACTGCAGAACGTTCTAATCTAATAGATAATTAAGCAGATATCAGTGATTCAAAATGAGCTAGCACAGCCTACGAGCCGCACGGTATGAACGCCCCGAACGGACAGACGACGTTGACGGTTTTGTGAATTTCATACATTTTCTATCTACTGTTATTACTTGCTGTTTATAATTAATTTATATTTATTTTTTTTAATTCTCTTAGCTTATTCAAGTAGTAGATTAGTTAGATTTTTTAAATTTCTTGGTGTGTGTGTGTAACGTTTGGCCCTGCACGGCATCGCCTGCTACGTTTTATTTAATGTTAGGTATTTAAGTGTATTTAGGAAAGAATGATTGGTTATCTCAGTTATCTATACCGTTGTTAACCACGTAATAAATCGTAATTTTCATCTTTTCCGATTTTATTTGGTATTGTTCGCAAAAAATATTGTATTTAATATATTAAAATAGAAAAGTGAGCGGTACGAGAGGTAAGGGGAACTCGGTTAACCTTCGAAAACACAGTATCAAAGATGCTGGTGGAAGGTCACGTAAAAAGCATGAGGATTAATTCTATAATTTAAGATGTTGAAATAAATCTTAGATCCATAATGACATAAATGTTAGATGAGGCCAGTTAGTGCGCAGGGGCGCAAGTGTGATTGTGGGCTAGATAGCAAATGAAGAATTTGTATGAATTTATATTTTCTGTTCTTCGCACTGGCATCGAGGCAAGGCGCAGCGTTAAGTTTCGCCACTCAATACAAAATACCTCAATACAGAATTTGACGGAAAATGGGGAATGCAGTGTTTTAACACTAGGTTCCGTCTACCCACCCTGCTGTGTGCGGGATACAGAATAAAGCTGATTTTTTTATCACTTCATCACTGACTTCTAGAAAATCTATGTAGACAACACCGTTAAAATCTTTTTAGCCTCACGATGTAAGTATCCTGCCTTCAATTTTAATTCATTCATTCACAACAAATAGTTATTTCTTTTAACTTTACGCTGTATCCCGCACATAATAGGGTGAGCAGAAGATCTTGGGAACCTAGCGTTAAGACACTCCGTTCCCCAATTACCGCCGAATTATTGAAGCATTACATGTTAAGTGGCAGAAGTTAAACCCGCGCGTTGTATTGTGAACATTAATAGTGAAATTTGTAAATATTGAATATTGCACTCCCTCGAGTCGGAATCGAAATCACAACCACCCGCTTTTACGGTCACTCGCTTGTGCCCATTCGCTGCGGGTGTTATATTTTATTGGTTATATTTTACAGATAAATATTCCTTTTAAATAATATCCAAATATTTAAAAAGAGGTAAGGTGATCGGGTAATTATCGGGACACTAGGCGGGCGATCCATCACGCTGTGTCACGCCGGCGATGAGTTCACGTATTCCATAAAGGAAGATAAAAGTTACTATATTATACAACGTTACTGACGTAATAAATAACCTGTCGATGATATGATTTTCTTTTTTTTTTTCATATTTTACCTTTAAATTCATGTTTTGGGATAAATAGCATGAGCTTTATTTGTTTGGTATTCTTGTTCTTCTTTCTCCTGTATAATCCAAATATATCCAAAAAACTTTATAGGTAAAAATTGTTCGTCTGTACTCAACTCAATTTAGATTACATTATTTTTAATATTTTAGAAAGCTTATCCACACTTAGGAAAGAAAAATACTTTTGTTAGAAAAAAATACTTTTGTAACAGGATTTGAACCCGCGGCTCTAGGGGACCGGAAGAGTATAATAATTCCGACGTACCTTGATGAGAACGTATGGCAGAGCGTTTGGACGGTTTCGAGGAGACGTAGGTTCAAATCCACTACGTTTAATTTTTTATTCGGTTTCATAAAAACATAGATTACCTTGTTTTAAGTCAAAATTACTGTATTACATATTTCTTATAGGACTTCTTAAAAATATATTTAAGAGGTAAGTAGTGACAAAGGGTAACTAACAAAAAAAACGTGATTTGTATTTATGATTGATTGGCTGTACAGGCATAATACATTTTTTTTATTAAATTGTTTAGCATCACGCTTTATTCCGCACAGCAGGCAGAAGGAATCTTTGAATCTAGTGTTAAGACACTTCCGTTCCCCATTTTCCGCAAAATTCTGAAGGCATTCTGTATGCCACACACCAGAGCGAAAAATTGAAAAAATTAAATATTTCATTTCCTCGAAGGGAAATCAAACCCACAACCTGTAGCTTACAGTACATAGCACTTAGCAGCAAGCAACAAGCGTGTGACACGCTTGTTGCTTGCTTTTCATTTACTAACCCTTATCCTTACTATTGACGCTAATTTGCTCCTTACCTGATTATAAGCCATGAAAATTTTATTTTTTCCAGTCAAACTGCACCACCATCAATTTCTCTTGAAACCTATTAAAATATTTCCATAGCTAAAGGTCATAGAGCGGAGGTTCCCAAACTGTTTATTTAAATCATGCCCACAATAGAAAAATCTGATCTTTAAATCTTTTAATCGAAAAATTTGGTCTGGAGGAATGCCCCTTTCTTAACTTCATTCCATTAATACGTGAAAGAAACAACAACTTTAGATACCTTTGACTAACATTATATAAACGAAGTAGTATATAATTTAGCATACCTAACCTTCCTATGTTAAAGGAGTGTAGAAAGTCAACAGCGTAAAACCAAAGATAGATGCTCCATTTTTTGAAAAAGCATCCTAGTTTCAAAAATATAAATTATATATGCATAGTTTCTTTGAATGTCGCTAGTTTCCTTTATGTTGAATTATTAATATAAATTAATTTCCGTGGAACCCTTGCTTGTAGATGCCTTTCTACATGGATAGTTTCTTGACTCTAAAAATACTAAGAATAGCGCCTACAGTGTGGAATAATGCGAAAATTGTTATCGTGTTATAAAAAGGAATTATGTTCATATAATTCCAATATGCTGTTTTTATTTTAGCTTGGCCTTGGTTTACTTTTAAATATTTATATTTTTTATCATATAACGCAACTAGGGCGTCATCGTCATTTCTACTAAAATAACGTTTACTCTCTTTATTTGTGTTCTTACCTAATTTTTCTTTTCCTTTGTAATTTCAGTATAATTTTTCTGGTATGTTTATTATATGTTTTTTGCTTTCTTTATAATTATTCATTGAAAATAAGAAACAAAAAACTCCTCTAGTAATAATACTAGAGGAGTTTTTGTTCTTTTAATAATAAAATAACAGTTATTCTAAAAAGGCTCCTCGTTCCTCGACCCCACAGTTTGGAAACCACTGTTATAGAGTAATTATCGGTACGGCGGTGATGCATCACGTTACGGCCGCTATGTACCTACCCAAGTATTGTTCAAACAAAAATATAAAGAGATGAATTTTAGAAAACGTTTGGAATTTTTTGCTTGTTGTTTTGTTTTATTAAATATGTTTTGACTTATATGTGGTCCCTATGGAAACGATTAAATGATGTTATTATAGGATGGTTTGATATGTAAGTTCATATTAATTTCTTGAAATGTAATCACATATTTATGTTTTAAAAATCCTATCCTATCCTAAAAATATATGTGTTAAAAAAATTAGAGGTTGCATGCACCACAGTACAGCGGCGCAGCGGAACCGCGTGTGGCTGTAAATGCGATGGTCGTAGGTTGAATTCTCATTCGAAGTAATGATTTTTTTGTCTCATCGTTGTAGTATGAAGACAAAGTGCCGTTTTGAGTTTTCCATTACTCAAAACGCATTGCTTACTTATTTATGACATTATTTACAGCATAAAGCTAAAAATAACCGATTTTAATCCAGGTCTATTAGATGTCATCATAATGATTAAAAGTAAATATTATAAACAGTTGTTGAGCGTGATGATCATTTTAAAATGACATAAAAAAAATTAAATCTACCGTACTGTGAGCGGGATACAGTGTGGAGCTGATCTGATATATATATATATATATATATATATATATATATATATATATATATATATATATATATATATATATATATATATTGGAAACTAACAATAATCTTTATTTAATACTAGTCAGAGGCAATGTTTTTTACGTGTTTTGCATTATCCCCGTTTAAGTGGACGAAGCGCATTTTTGATTTTAGCCACTTAATGAATAAGAACTTCTTAGCATACCATGAATTTTCCTCTCATCCACATACCTCTATGTTTTTTTTAAATAAGGCAATGTAGGCAGAGGAAATCTAGTGTTAAGACACTTCGCCAAAATCGCTTCGTCTAGAATCGTGAGAAAACGAAAATTATTTAGCTTATCCAGAACGGAGTGTTAAACCATCAACAACCATCGTGGTTACACTCAAATCCTGTCTCAAGACATACTTAAGTCAATAAATTAAATTAAAATCTGACAGTAGGTGCCTGAATGAGTAATTGATTGTGAAAGTATTCTACTAAGTATTTTTAAAACGTGCCTTCGATTTTATCGTGAAGCATCTTAATTGTTTGTCGAGGTAGGTTCGATAGTTTATTGAGGTATCTTTTTTATGGATTATAAAACACCTAGCTATTTTTTTATACAGAGAGCTAAGTGAAAAATTACTTTTTACTTCACTTCTCACATTAGGATATTTTACATTGAGAGTGGGATGACGGACTTAACATTATTTCCACCTATACGCTGATGACTTACAGATTTATACGATCACGGACGTACAAGGCATTGCTAGGGCCATTAGTCTAATTAATTCTAATCTGGTAACAATAAGTACCTGGAGCAAGTCTTACGGTCTATCTATAAATCCTAAAAAGTCACAAGTGTGTATCCTCGGCAATCCTAGACAACTATCCAAGATAAATTTTCCTTGCCTTCCTCCTACAGTCTTCGGCACCTGTAACTTGGAATACAGTGGCACTGTCAAAAATCTAGGTATCATGGTGGACAGCAGCCTCTCTTGGACTCCTCAAGTTTCTGAGTTGAGCCGCAAGTTGTACTACGCTATAGGTAGGTTAAAAAGATGGAAAAATATCCTGCCTATAAAAACCAAAATAAGTCTAGCCCACTCACTTTTGCTACCTATCCTAGATTATGCAGACACATGTTACCTAGATTTATCGCAGCAACTACTCAACAAGTTGGAACGCCTCCAAAACCTGGTTATTAGGTTCATTTTCGGACTCAAGAAGTTTGATCATATCAGTGAGCATCGCTCTAGACTTGGATGGCTTCCTATCAAAGACCGTCGAAATCTTCACAGTCTTTCTCTCCTCTACTCTATCCTCTTCCACCCTGATACTCCAACCTACCTTAAGGAGCGTTTTTCCTTTCTGGGTTCCAACTCCCGTCTTCCACTAAGTCTCCGCTCCCAGAATGATAATGTGCTAGAGATACCTTTGTGCCGCACTCGTTGTTACAGTGAATCGTTCACTGTCCAAGCAGCGAAACTGTGGAATGCCCTACCACGTGCTATAAGGCAGTCTAAGTCCCTAAAAACATTTAAATATAAAGTAAAAAACTATTTTCTTCAATTATAATGTATCGATATTATATATTTGCAAATATTTAGTATATATGTATATTATTTATTATATTTATGTATGGACTTATAAGTACATATGTATTTTTATTATTTATTTATTTTCATGTGTTTATATTCTATATTTAATATATATATATATATATATATATATATGTGTATAATTATATATATTTCTGTACTCGTCATACTAATTTTCCACCGCACTACGCCCGTTCCTATTGATCTATTCCTACAATTCGGTTGCCTGGAAGAGATCACTTTTAGTGATAAGGCCGCCTTTTCACATTTTATCATTCTATAAGCTCCTGTAAATCGTATATTTCTATTGTTATTTTAGCGTGAAATAAAGAGTTTTTATTATTATTATTACGTACACGTACGTTTTCTTTTTAAAAAAAATAAGAAGAACTTTTTAAAATAATAATTTTATTAATAAATGCAAGAAATCTTTTGGTGATATTAGATGTTGAGTTAATTTACTTGGCCGTAAGGCCGCGCATGGTCATACCAGCCAAGGAAATACATATATCTAACGCCTATCATTATCAATATATGCCGCATATCGTTATCGATATATGATAGCGATTTATAAAACTCTTGCAACACTCAGTGACTGATAACGCACAGAAAGTACTGTTCTGACAGGAAATCTTTTTCGGTAGAAATTTCGAGAAATCCTCCTTTTCCTCTTCCTTCTTTAAAAGACAGACATTCCTTCTTTATTTTCCATTTTACGTCCTTTAGTCCACATAAATACATCGGCAGGCGACGACTAGTTTAAAATATTTTCATTACATTAGAACGATAATCAATCTAATACTAGGACGATAATCAGAAGGGAGGACTCCTTTCCATTCGTTCGCCTCTTAACTCATTTTATCATATATATATATATATATATATATATATATATATATATATATATATATATATATATATATATATATATATATATATATATATATATATATATATATATATATATATATATATATATATATATATATTGGAAACTAACAATAATCTTTATTTAATACTAGTCAGAGGCAATGTTTTTTACGTGTTTTGCATTATCCCCGTTTAAGTGGACGAAGCGCATTTTTGATTTTAGCCACTTAATGAATAAGAACTTCTTAGCATACCATGAATTTTCCTCTCATCCACATACCTCTATGTTTTTTTTAAATAAGGCAATGTAGGCAGAGGAAATCTAGTGTTAAGACACTTCGCCAAAATCGCTTCGTCTAGAATCGTGAGAAAACGAAAATTATTTAGCTTATCCAGAACGGAGTGTTAAACCATCAACAACCATCGTGGTTACACTCAAATCCTGTCTCAAGACATACTTAAGTCAATAAATTAAATTAAAATCTGACAGTAGGTGCCTGAATGAGTAATTGATTGTGAAAGTATTCTACTAAGTATTTTTAAAACGTGCCTTCGATTTTATCGTGAAGCATCTTAATTGTTTGTCGAGGTAGGTTCGATAGTTTATTGAGGTATCTTTTTTTATGGATTATAAAACACCTAGCTATTTTTTTATACAGAGAGCTAAGTGAAAAATTACTTTTTACTTCACTTCTCACATTAGGATATTTTACATTGAGAGTGGGATGACGGACTTAACATTATTTCCACCTATACGCTGATGACTTACAGATTTATACGATCACGGACGTACAAGGCATTGCTAGGGCCATTAGTCTAATTAATTCTAATCTGGTAACAATAAGTACCTGGAGCAAGTCTTACGGTCTATCTATAAATCCTAAAAAGTCACAAGTGTGTATCCTCGGCAATCCTAGACAACTATCCAAGATAAATTTTCCTTGCCTTCCTCCTACAGTCTTCGGCACCTGTAACTTGGAATACAGTGGCACTGTCAAAAATCTAGGTATCATGGTGGACAGCAGCCTCTCTTGGACTCCTCAAGTTTCTGAGTTGAGCCGCAAGTTGTACTACGCTATAGGTAGGTTAAAAAGATGGAAAAATATCCTGCCTATAAAAACCAAAATAAGTCTAGCCCACTCACTTTTGCTACCTATCCTAGATTATGCAGACACATGTTACCTAGATTTATCGCAGCAACTACTCAACAAGTTGGAACGCCTCCAAAACCTGGTTATTAGGTTCATTTTCGGACTCAAGAAGTTTGATCATATCAGTGAGCATCGCTCTAGACTTGGATGGCTTCCTATCAAAGACCGTCGAAATCTTCACAGTCTTTCTCTCCTCTACTCTATCCTCTTCCACCCTGATACTCCAACCTACCTTAAGGAGCGTTTTTCCTTTCTGGGTTCCAACTCCCGTCTTCCACTAAGTCTCCGCTCCCAGAATGATAATGTGCTAGAGATACCTTTGTGCCGCACTCGTTGTTACAGTGAATCGCTCACTGTCCAAGCAGCGAAACTGTGGAATGCCCTACCACGTGCTATAAGGCAGTCTAAGTCCCTAAAAACATTTAAATATAAAGTAAAAAACTATTTTCTTCAATTATAATGTATCGATATTATATATTTGCAAATATTTAGTATATATGTATATTATTTATTATATTTATGTATGGACTTATAAGTACATATGTATTTTTATTATTTATTTATTTTCATGTGTTTATATTCTATATTTAATATATATATATATATATATATATATATATGTGTATAATTATATATATTTCTGTACTCGTCATACTAATTTTCCACCGCACTACGCCCGTTCCTATTGATCTATTCCTACAATTCGGTTGCCTGGAAGAGATCACTTTTAGTGATAAGGCCGCCTTTTCACATTTTATCATTCTATAAGCTCCTGTAAATCGTATATTTCTATTGTTATTTTAGCGTGAAATAAAGAGTTTTTATTATTATTATGTACACGTACGTTTTCTTTTTAAAAAAAATAAGAAGAACTTTTTAAAATAATAATTTTATTAATAAATGCAAGAAATCTTTTGGTGATATTAGATGTTGAGTTAATTTACTTGGCCGTAAGGCCGCGCATGGTCATACCAGCCAAGGAAATACATATATCTAACGCCTATCATTATCAATATATGCCGCATATCGTTATCGATATATGATAGCGATTTATAAAACTCTTGCAACACTCAGTGACTGATAACGCACAGAAAGTACTGTTCTGACAGGAAATCTTTTTCGGTAGAAATTTCGAGAAATCCTCCTTTTCCTCTTCCTTCTTTAAAAGACAGACATTCCTTCTTTATTTTCCATTTTACGTCCTTTAGTCCACATAAATACATCGGCAGGCGACGACTAGTTTAAAATATTTTCATTACATTAGAACGATAATCAATCTAATACTAGGACGATAATCAGAAGGGAGGACTCCTTTCCATTCGTTCGCCTCTTAACTCATTTTATCATTAAGATAATGAAAGTCTCTCCGAAGAAATAATTGGAAATCTTTATACAATAGTCCTCTTCAATAGGATTATTGAAAATCTATTGCAATCTAAATGAAATCAATTTTATTAAGTTTTTGTGTCCATATTTCGGCAATTTATTGAATACCAAAAACATATTTCATACACGGCCGAGGTATAGAATATCGAAATAATACCGATTGCGGGTAACATGTATTACAGAAATATGTGTTAAACGCCCTTTCAAGATATTAAAAGTTCATATTGTTAATTCACGTGTGTTTTGCCTATATAACTGGCCATCGTTTGTTATCCACTCCACGTATTATTAGCGAAGTAAATTGTGTTTTCACAAGCTGATAATGTGAGTGTCAGTAATTACAAGCGTCTAGCGGATAGCTCATTTAGTTATACATATACCTCCTGGTCCGTAAATAACCGCTTTTAGTTTTATACTATAGAGTGCTCCTGACTTCGTTCTTAAACCTCAACCTTCATGAACCTAGTATTAGAACTTGAAATCTTTCATGTGAAAGAAATGATTTTTGCATTTTTCATTTATTTTATTCAGGCCATAAACGTGCGACTGTAAGTGCGACGGTTCTTTTTCTACTTGGGGAAATGAAATATTTAATGTTCGCTAGCGAGCGAGGCGCTCTTTTAACGAGGCAAAGAGCGGTGTTGAGTTCCGCCACTCAATATGCAATACCTCGAGAGCGGAAAATGGGGAACCGAAGAATCTAAATGGGAACAAACTGTCTTAAAACTAGTTTCCAGGTTCCATCTACCTACGCGGCTATGTGCGGGACCTAGTGTTAAGCCAGTTGACATTCCACTTTCCGTCCTCTTGAGGTCGTGTCATTGTGACTGAAGTAATTCATTATCTCGAATGGAGATCGTACCCATATTAATTGCATTTACATGGGTACACTGCATAGTGTTAACACAAGGACCAGACTTGTAAGATTTATTAGAACTTATCTTATTAGGCAGAGGGAATCTAATGTTAAGACATTCCGTTCCCCATTTTCCGCTGCATTCTGGAGGTATTGCGTGCTGAGTGGTGAAACTCAACGCTGCGCTTCCCCTCTACACTAAAGCGAAGAACTGAAAATATACTCAACTCTACTCAACTAGTACTATTTACTAGAATTGTTGATATTAGTCTGTAAACAAATTTAATCGATATACTTAGGCAAGACAATAAGAGCATATCCAAAATCAGGAATGTTTCTTGTCCACGTTGCGGTTGTGATATTTGCAGCACGTGGATGTAAGAATATGAGGATATGAATTCTCATAAATAATTAATATAATATATATATTTATTTTAGCTTTAAGCTGTCTCTCATATAGGATAAGCAGAGATAACCTTAAAACACTATTCTCCACGTACCGTGACAATGCGTGTAGAATGATGCAAGCCAACGCCTCGCTTTGTCATCTGAGCTAGGGAAATTAAATTAATTAATGTCCCCAAGTATGAATCGAATTTACATCCGCTGCGCGTACAGTAAGATAGAGCGCCGTTGCACTACTTACTATTATATCAGTCACTTTTTATTTTGAGTACTTAATTCTTTGGGTTTGTGTTGTTTTTAAAACTCTACAACAAAAACTCTACTACATTTATTATCCATTACTAGACATTAGGAATTGAGTAAAGTTGGAATATTATTGTATAAATTGAAATTCAATAGTTTTTGCCTATTTCCTGTAATATAGCTGGAAGTCAACACAGCTTGTTATAGAACCATTAATTAATAATTAAATAATTTTTTATATAACCGTTACTTGTTAATACCGTAGTAATTATTTCTATTTGGAAAATTTACAATCAGAAGTTAGTTAATTTATATATATATATATATATATGTAAAATTTGTTCAGGAAAATATTACATCACATTACATTATGTAAAAAGACCAATTTTTACAGGTAATAATTGTACTATCCTGTTAATATAATAAATAAGAAGCTTATCCTTATACATCAAAACAACGCATAGGCTATTATTTAAGTAAAGAATTTGTATAATTTATCTAAAATAGAATAATGTTAAGCGACAGAAGCTATTACATATGAACTCACAACCATTGTTTAAACAATAAAGATGCATTACAAGCAAAACTATCATATCCAAAAATATAAATATAATTTCACGTTACAAGAGCAAAGACGTGGCTATGTGGAGAATGTTAGAAATGGTAGCTCCAAGCTTATATTGGCTGGATTAACAAGATAACCAGAACATGCAGAAATCGGACCGGTGCGGTTAGCTAAATTGAGATGCATAATACATTTGGTTATTTAAAAATTAAATTAAATTAGCATCACGCTGTATCCCGCATACAGCAGGGTAGGCAGAGGGAACCTTGTGTTAGGACACTCCGTTCCCCACTTTCTGCCGAATTCTGGAGGCATTGCGTGTTGAGTGGTAGAACTCAACCCCGCGCTTAGCCTCGACACCAGAGCGAACAAATGAAAATATAAATTTAAGTAAATATTTCATCTCTTCGAGTGGAGATCGAACCCACAACCAGTCGGTTTTGCAGTCAAACTTCGTGCCGCTGCGCTGCTCAATACTCGTATATACATATATACGCTTGGTCAGGAGAACACATTGTGCTCGCTACTTTATTTTGTGGTCAGCAGTAAAGTACAACGTAACGATCGCGGTCAGATTAACATATGTATGTATTTTATTGTATGTTCTAATGCCATATGAATATAGTATTTAGAAATGTCAGTGGGAATTGAATATTTCAGTTTTTTAAGGCATATTTCTCTATATTTTGTAAGACACCCTATCCCCCATAGCGTGTTGAGAGGCGAACACGGAGCGACTCAATTCACAGTCAGACGTGGGATTCAAATCAACTAGTATAGAGTTCCCACAAGTAAAATGAGTTGGTCTGTCAACTCTCAGTGGTTGCATTTCAGAGCTATCATAGTTTAAGCACTATATATAATTTGCAAAGTAAGTCTAAAAAACATCTAAAACTTCCATAATGCACGAGTTTTTCAAGTGGTTGCGAGCCGCTGTAGTATGTGTCTATTTTTTGTCCATTTATAGAAAACAATGGTCAGGATCATCTAACGTTTAGCTCTAATAGACCAGCTAAAGTATAAAAATTAAAGATATGGTGTCTTAAGGAAAAATGTTCCGCCGTCCGTCCGCTCAGTATTATTGATAGACTTATTAAAAATCAAGGGGTCAGGAATATCTGATGTGAAACTTTTATAGAACAGCTAAGCTATAATAATCAGGTATATGGTTCCTTAACAAAAAAAAGACTTCGGATGACCTTCATAAATACCATATCAATGATACCTGAGGAAGTACAAATTTTAAAAAAAGAACCATACCCTTAATTCTCTCAGGTTAGCTGCCCTATGAGAATTCCATATTGTTCCTGACCCTCGAAGTCAATCAATAATATTTATATTTTTAAGCGGGTGAGGCCGCGAGCGGGTCGCTGGTATTAAATAATTCAACCTAGGGTAGCTTTAAGTTATCATTTCTGTCTAACTATCCCCAATATAATAAAACTGAAGGGTCTGGTTAATCGTAATGATCTCAGGTACTCTTCTTGTATTGGATAGCCCATTTAAAGAAAGAGGCACAACGTCAAATTTTACTAACAATATCTAATACTGTTTTTATCAAAAGCTCTCTAAACAAAACTTAAATAAAAGCTCACAAGAACTGATTGTAAAAGTTTCTTTTGAAGGTACTTTATTATTAATATATATTAAATATTTTGTTAAGACCTTAGCTTTTAAACAGTTTCCGTTTGAAAATTAATATCTGGGGGTTATATGAGCAAAGCTACTTAGCTCAGTCGCCCGAGATGAAATTTCAAACATTGCGGGGCGAGTATGTTTTCTGAGCTCAACATGTACCGCATTGGGCGTTATTAGCATTTTTTTTATTACCATATATCTGCGCTAATAGAAATATCATGGCAACCCTTTATGCCTCGAACTTCAGGCGAAATGTGCTTCGGAATATCGTGAAACTAGGTTTCTCACTGCAAAACTCGTTATGCGAGAAAATCGTGAAGCAAATACAATCTCTTCTTCTTCTTCGTGTCAATGCTTGGAAATTCATATGATATTTTGCCAGTGTTTAGCCACGTTGACTGCGGTATCTGTTGCCTTGATCAAGTCGTCATGTGAGCAAGTGAATGGACATTTGGGGCAGGAAAGCAAATGTGCCATCGTTTGTGGGTCGGCGCCACAGTCGCAGGTTGATTCATCCCCGTATCCCCATTTCACAAGACGTTCCCTGCATCGGCCAACCTGGCTCCGTAACCGATTAAGCGACTTCCAGGTCGGCCACTGCAAGTTGTGACCTGCGGGTAAGCACTCTTTGGGAGGGACAAAGCCTGAAGGTGGTGGGTGGTTTGTCTGCCATAGCCGTTCCCTAGCACGACTCGGATCTGAATCTAAAGCTGTGGTCGCTTTTATAAAACTGTGACGACTTTTCAAGCGGGCACGAGGTGCAGTGTAGCCATAGAGTGGGTGCCGGGGATCTTTTTCCTGACGCAGTTTTTCCATAGAACATGCCACCTCACGTCGAACCCTAGGAGGCGCTATACCAGCCAGAGGGTAGACCTTGTATAATGGTGTGGGCTTAAGGCAACCAGTAATTATTCGACAGGTCTCATTTAATGCTATGTCCACCTCCTTCGCATGAGCGGAGCGGTGCCAGACTGGGCACGCATATTCACCCGCAGAGAAAGATAGAGCGAGACCTGTTGTTCGAAGTACATGCGGAGATGCCCCCCAGTATGATCTCGTTAGCCGCCGGAGCAGATTATTTCTTGCATATACTTTTTGTTTGGTATACAGGCAGTGAGCTTTAAATGTTAAAGACCTGTCCAGTGTAACTCCTAGGTATCGTGGGTGCGGACAATGCTCAATATGAACGCCTCGCCAAGATATTTGAAGAGGCCTGTTTGCTTCACGGTTCCTCAGGTGGAACGCACACGATTGAGTTTTAGACGGGTTGGGTTTAAGGGCGTTAACGTCGTAGTATGAATCGAGTGCGTTTAGGGCTGTCTTCAGCAAACTTTCCACCTCTTCAAATCCCGGTGCCTGAGCAGCCAAGGCAAGATCATCTGCATAGAGGAATTGTCGGGTATTTGGTGTTTTTGGCTGATCATTGGTATAAATGTTAAATAAGGCCGGGGCTAAGACACTTCCCTGCGGGAGACCATTTTTCTGACCGCGCCATCTGCTTTTGTTACGATTAAGGTGAACCTGAAATCTTCTGTTGTTTAAAATATCTCTCAATATGCGGACGCAGCCTTGGTCGTTAGTTAAGTTGTGAACTTTAGCCAGAAGTCTACGAATGTTGACGGTATCGTATGCAGCCGTTAAGTCAACAAAGACAACGCCAGTTATTTTCCTGCTTTCGAATCCGTCTTCAATAGTCTGTACGAGATTCAAAGTTTGGCTAGTGCAGGATTTGCCAGGGCGAAAACCAGCTTGCTCTGGAATTAGGTGTTTCTCAAGTAAAGGCGTCAGGCGGTTTAAAAGCATCCTCTCAAAAAGTTTGAATGTATGACTTAATAACGATATGGGACGAAAATTTTTCGGATCATCTGGGCTTTTACCTGGTTTTAACAGAGCTATGACTTTGGCCCGCCTCCAGACCTTTGGTATTGTGTAGTATTTAAGGCATGAATTAAACATTGCTAATAGCCATGAGATAGCTACGGGGCCCAGGTGTTTTATTTGTTCCGTCATAATTTCATCCAAACCAGCTGCTCTTCCGTTTTGTAGAGATCTAATACATGTTACTATTTCGGCTAGTACAAAGGGTTTGCTGATGGCATCGATATTGTCTGTAGGTGAGATATGCGGCTTTAGTTCTCTGGGTAGGCGGTGGGGTGGCTTTCCATTTAAAAGAAGCTGATGGGCAACTTGGTTGGCAGTTACTTGTCCAGTGTTTGTGGCATTTGGGAGGTCGCCAGTTAGTTTTTTAATTGTGTTCCATGCCTTCTTGCTGTTATGAGTCATGTCAATGGAAGATACAAGCTGAATCCAGCTGTTTTTCCGGCTTTCAGCAATTGTCTGCATAAGCTCCTCTCCAGCCAATATGGTCTCCTCAGAGAAAGGGTCTTTGGTGTAGAGCGATTCGTAGGTAGAAAGCAGCTCAGCAGACCGATCCTCAAGGCCTGGGATGTACAGACAGCCGCGACAGCCGCGAGGTATATGCCTACGAGCCGACTTCCAAATGGTATCCACAAATAAATCGTAGTTCTGAGGGGTTGGTTCTACATTTATCAGCTTAGACTCCACGTACTCAGAAAAGTCCCGCCAGTTGGCTTTTTTGAAATTAAACCGTCTTCTAAAAGGCACTATAACAGGACTTATCGCTGCTTTAATTTGACATGAAATAGGTCTATGTTGCGTGTGTGGAATGGGCTCATGGACTCTCTTTTCACATAGGGAGCTGATGTTTTGACTTGTAAATATAAGGTCTGGATTATATCCCCGGTGCCATGCTCTACTATTGAATGATGCTGGAAGTTTCACGTCATGTAGAAGAGTGAAATTATTAGCTTCAGCCCAAGCCTCAACCGCCTCACCATCTGCGTTAGTAGTGGAATAACCCCAGGACGAGCTATGGCTATTAAAATCTCCAATAATAATGTGGGCTGAGTGACCAAAAATTCTTAGGTCGATTGGGCGAAAGGGATATTTTGGGGGCTTATAGATTGATGTGATAGTACAGTTTCGAAAATAAGCGGTAATTATTTCTATATTATTTTGAGTGGATACGGATATAGAATCGATATTTGCAGCTGGATTAGCAAACATTGCGCTTCCATATTTTTCATGTGGGATCTCAGCTATAAGGGTCATACCTGAAATATTGGGTCTGGGTTGGTTTGCATCTCTATGTGTCTCCTGGACGCACAAAATGTCACAAGCGGTCTTTTTACAGAGACATGCGAGTATTTCTGCTTTTGTCGAAGAAAAACCTTCGATGTTAATAGATATTACCGTGAGAGCTGCTCGGTAAGGGTTAAGTTTGTATTCGTCACAATCCGCGTGGTCATTAGTTTGGCCCTGAGAAGGGCAGTTAAGGGCATTTTGAACATTCCAATTCATTGTAGGGACGGGATTAGTCAGCCTAGGCCCTGCGTTACCGGACCTAGCTGCTTCCAGGGTGCGCCACGTGGAGGCTCCTATCATGCACCCCAGCAAATACAATAAATAAGTATTATTTTTTTATTATAGCTATACACTATGTCTCGTACATATCAATATATATGGAACTTGGGAAGCTAGTATTAAGATATTCCTGCCCCATTATGACACTTCCGTTCTCCAGTCTCCACCGAATAATAGGAATAGTTGAGTAGCGGAACTCAACGACAAGTAATAAAATATTCTATAAAAAAAATGTAGTAAAATAAATGAAGAAAGTAATAAATACGTAATGTACACAAACATAATATATAAGTGATCACTATATTGCGAGAGGCGCTCCTTACCAAAAGTACTCGTAGAGTCAACAAAAAAGGAAGCCAAAAAGCAAAGTATTATTTATTACTTATTACTTAGGTATAATACGTATTTTATAAAGTTGACTGTACATCAATATAAATTTTATATCACAAAATATTGTACCTTAATTACAACATCTGCCTGTGCGGTAGATCTTTAAAAACGTAGGACTGGGATAGGTATGTGTGAGTTGATGATAGTGGACGAGAGAGGAATGTAAACCATAGCTTTTGGTGGTTGGTTTTTTTTTCTCATAAAATCTAGATATATGTATATATCCTACAAGCTATATATTCAACATAATTAATATAGAAACACATCAGTTCATGTAATATCACGTCAAATTTCTAAACTAAAACAAAAGCAAGAGAAATGAATTATTAAATGAATTATTTTTATTTTCGCGCTCTGGTAATAAGGTAAAGCGCGACGTTGAATTCTGTTAATCAAAAAATAAATTTTTTTTAATTATAATTTCTTTACGAAAAATATAACAAAGTGACTGTGAGTTTAAATATATCATACATAAAATTAAATACTTAAACCATCTCATCAAAATAGAAGTTTTCATTGAGATACTTAAAAAAATGAGAAAAATATAAACAAAATAAATATTTTTTAAAGATATTATGATGATATTTCGGCGAACCGTGGCTCTTCAAGTCTTTGCAAATGATATGTCTTCCTCCAACCCATAGTTGAAGGCGCAGTGCGATAATTATCCTCTGACGACGGCGGCTGCGGATTTGACGAGGAACATCTCTGCCGATGCTGTTGAGAGTAATTTAATTTAATAATAATACACATGTACTCTCAACAGCATCGGCAGAGATGTTCCTCGTCAAATCCGCAGCCGCCGTCGTCAGAGGATAATTATCGCACTGCGCCTTCAACTATGGGTTGGAGGAAGACATATCATTTGCAAAGACTTGAAGAGCCACGGTTCGCCGAAATATCATCATAATATCTTTAAAAAATATTTATTTTGTTTATATTTTTCTCATTTTTTTAAGTATCTCAATGAAAACTTCTATTTTGATGAGATGGTTTAAGTATTTAATTTTATGTATGATATATTTAAACTCACAGTCACTTTGTTATATTTTTCGTAAAGAAATTATAATTAAAAAAAATTTATTTTTTGATTAACAGAATTCAACGTCGCGCTTTACCTTATTACCAGAGCGCGAAAATAAAAATAATTCATTCTTAATTGGGAATGGAAAAAATAACCGTCACGTGTATAGATTTAAAGATTTCCTTAATTATTATTACTATATATATATTACGCTATCTATAATATATATTACGCTATCACAATTATTTTGCAGACTATACATTTCTCAAAATTACAAGACAATCGATTTCCTGGCAACATCGCTAAGCATTGTAAGAGGCCTCTAACTATCAGCAATAGTGTTGCTTATACTCGTACTATTTTAGTTTATTTAATACTTACGAGTAGGTAGGTATATACGACTGCAGTAAAGGCAATATTTGAAATTTGTTTTAAAAAATACTCTTTTTTAGCTTCAGAGCAAGCAGAGTGAGATAGACGGTAAGAATCTAATGTCTAGATTGTTCATTCTCCCGATGAATTCGAGTCGTCGTGTATTGAGTGACAGAGTTCAAAGTCGTCCTTTATTGAAATAAGAATAATTGTTTCCTTCGAACGGGATCGAACCTACAATCATTATGTTTAGAACCCTATTCCATTGCATTATGATACCTATAAGAAAATAAATACATATTGATGAGATAAGAAAACTAGTAATAATAATGCATATATTTTTGTAAATAATATACTTTTGACCAATAACATTAAAATAAATACTGTTAAAAAATGTCGTGAGCGCCAGTTATAATGAGAGGAAACACGGATTTTATGAGGACACATGTACTCTCAACAGCATCGACAGAGATGTTCCTCGTCAAATCCGCAGCCGCCGTCGTCAGAGGATAATTATCGCACTGCGCCTTCAACTATGGGTTGGAGGAAGACATATCATTTGCAAAGACTTGAAGAGCCACGGTTCGCCGAAATATCATCATCGGAGGGTTTAAAATCAGTATAACGAATTTTCAACAAGGCTCCCGCTACCGGTGGTTAAGTGCGTCACATGAGATAGGGTAACAGAGAGAGAAACTAAGCTCATTGCATATCGTTCAAGGGTTTTGTTTATGTTTCAGGAGCTAGAACTAACAGTGACCGTTGCTGCTCAGCGGATAGAGTGCGGATCATTCAGCGTCGGCATCTATTGGATGTGTCGATATTGGAAAGGTTACGCTTGATCTTGCAGTAAGTCAATATTACTAATAGCAACATTTGCGACAATCAGTCACAGTTCCAACATGCTAACATTGAGTTGAATTGAGTTTGAGTGTCGAGGCTAAGCGCGGCGTTGATTTCTGCTACTCAAAACGCAATGCCTCCAGAATTCAGCAGACAGTGGGGAACAGAGTGTATTATCACTAGGTTCCCTCTGCCTACCCTGCTATGTGCGAGATACAGCGTAGCGCTAAAAAAATAACCAGTAGATGCACTGTGAAGGCCTTGAATGACTTCACTTCTTATAACTTTGTATACTGCTAATCCAACAAAAAACAATCTAATATATGTATGTATCATTAGCGGCGCGAGTCTTTTCATTCCCGTCACGTGCCACCCCCTAACTCTGGGTACACTTGCTTATAAAGGTAATAATATTGTACTCTACGTAAGCTTTGGAATATCAATATATTTATTATTGAAGCCTAAATATAACATACGATGTATGGGATTTGCATAAAAATATATTTTTTGTTTGTAAGTGAAAGTTTTATGAAAAAAAAAAATTAGTTGTCCCTTCCAACAATGCTGTTTTTTACCGTTTCCGAAGAAATTTTGAGAAATCCTCTTTCTTCTCGTTCTTCTCGAGGCCAGTTGGCACGGCCACAGGGGCACAAGCATCGGTTTGTAAACGCGACAGGTTTTAGGTTTGATTACCACTAGATAAAATATTAAATATTTAATATTTTCATTTCCTCACTCCAGCAACTAGGCAAAGCGCGGCGTTGAGTTCCGCTACTCAATACGAAATGCCTTCAGGAACGGTGGTATCTTTATAGGAACTAAGTGTCTTAACACTTTGGTTCCCAGGTTACCTCTGTCTACCCTACTATGTACGGGTTACAGCGTGAAGCACGTAATTTTTAGTGCTCTTCTGCACTCCTTAACCTCCCTGCATAAAAAAATATTAATTTTCTAAATTCAGTGAATTCATCTATGCGTTGTTTGTCAGTTTTTTAGTAACAGAAGAATTTAAAAAAATGTATTGAAAAAAATTATATGTATATTGAAGTTTTTTACGTCAGGTTTCACATAAGTATTCTAAAGTCTTACCTAGTGCTGTCGTATCGAAATTCCAATACGTCATGTTGGACTTATAACCAAGCTTTTATACAAGAGCAACGACAATAGATGCTAGAGGCCACCGTCCCGCCATCAATTTGGTGGAAGCATATTAATAATACTGACCTTGCTCTTTCACGTTTATATTAGAAAATAGTTAAAGTGAAAAATTTATTGCTAGTACATAACTGATCAGTCAGAGTTTGATTGTAAACGGTTGTGGGTTAGATTCCCATTTGGGGGAATTCATTATTAAGTATACTCAACACGCAATGCCTCAAAAATAGGGCGATGCTTGGAGAACGATGGGGGACAGTGTGTCTTAACACTTGAATCTCTATACCCTCCTCGCTATGCAGTCAGTAATTTTTTTATTGTTTTTTTTCAGTTTTTTTCATTCGAGGCCAGTTGTGGCGCAGGGGCACAGTGTGACTGTAAACGCGACTGGTTGTAGGTTCGATCCCTACTCCAGGAAATGAAATATTTATTTAAATCTATATTTTAATTTCTTTTCTCTGGTGCTGAGGCAAAGCGCGGCGTTGAAATTCGGCACTCAATACGCAATGCCTCTAGAATTCGGCGAAACGCGGGGAACGCAGTGTCTTAGCACTAGGTTCCCTCTACCTATCCTGATGTTTGCGGGTTACAGCTTGAAGTCAATGTTTTTTTTTTCATTTTTGTCACCATAAATATATATTTAACATAACGCATGATTGTGTCGATAGTAAATTAGACTTTTGTATATCTGGAAAGCGCTCAAGATATTGCGTTTTTGTAACATTTTTCATTGTTACTTCGTTCCTATTGGCCGATGTAATAAAGCATATAGCATTCCCCAACAAATGAACTACTCGAAACAAAACAATTTATCCAATTTCTATAACTTCTGAGATAAGCGGATTCAAAGAAAATTTTTAGCTTTATTAATATTACACGGGCTGTATTTATAAATCGTTCTCAAGTCTGAGATCGATTTTGAGGTGCCGTTTTATTTGTAGATATAAAATGTATGAATGAAAAAGGGATCTCAAGATCGATCTGGAACTTGAGAGCGATTTATGAATATATGCCTTAGTCCTTTATATTAGTACCGACGTTCGACTCCTTAAAAAACAATTGGAATGAAAGCCAAGTACTTAAAAAACTAAATATTTAATACAATACTACCGCTGTCAAATAACGCGTGGTATCTGTGGAACGCGACCAACCAGTCCAAAGATATTAACCGACCTCGGCCATTTCCATTTGCATAAGAAAATAAAAATGCCTGCTATTTGTCTTCGAGAGTGGAAAGTCTTTGGTTGGCACTCCTACTATGGTAGTTATGTACTTATTGTATAAAAGTATAAGTTTCATAATATATATTTAATGTAGCGACATAGTGTTTGACTGTTAATGCGAAGGTTGTGGATTCGATTCCAATTCGAATTAATGATCTAGCTCTCACTCAATACGCAATGTCTAGAAAATTGGGCGAAAAATAGTCGAAATCTACTAATTTCAAGGCGTAAAGATGGCTGTTTTTATTGTCTAATTGCTGTTATAGAAAGCTTAATAGTAAACGTATTTTAGAATAGGGCAACTTTTGTATTTAAAATATTCAATGACAATAATATATTTTTAGCAATATTTTCCATATAGAAAATATAGCATTGATTTTATTAATTTAAAGAGATAAGGCGCATGGGCACCAATGTGTGACTGAAAACCTGACCGGTTCGATTCCTGATCGAGGAAATGACTTATTTGATATTTAAGAAGTATTATAGTAGTTTATAAGATAAGCGCATTCAGCTTCTAAGTTTAAGTAAAGATTAACTTAGAAGCACTAAGATGAAAAATATTACTATACAATATTATGTACTGATAACCTAAAATATAAAAAAAAATAACCAAAATAATGAAAAAAAAGACCGAATGAAAACATTGGTAAGGGCAAGACGCTACGTTTCAGAGTTGTTATTTTACGTTTATGTTAGCAGAGCATTATTTCGGTTTAAGGTTTTACTGGCGTTTGTGCCGAGATTGTGGAACCAGCCAACTAAGGAGCCTGGTGTCGCGCGTTTCTATTACGACTCTAGATATGCCGCAATTGCGTATTATTAAAGTGTAGATATTATAATAATTTGTATGGTAATTTTTGAGATGTTTAAGATTATAGTTAACTGTATACCGAGTACCTACTAATGAAAAAAATATTAAATCTATATACATATATTGTTAGGCCAGACGTTGTTAAGCTTATAATTATAGAGGTCAGTCGTGGCACAAGTGTGTGAGGGAAATGGACACTCGAGGAAATCAAATATTTAAAGTTTTCATTTCTTCGTTCTGTGACGAGGTAAACGCGGCGTTGAGTTGAGAAATGTCTCATTTTTACAGTTTAAATCTAACTAATAGGCCATCGTGACGCAGTTAGGCAATTGCCAGTGTAATTACACTGCTCATGACGTTATGTGAAAGTTTGATTTCTACTCGAGTGAATGCTTATACTTCAAAAGTTCAAACTACATATATGCAGCCTGCGCTGTATCCCGCATGTAGCAGGGTAGGCACAGGGAACTTGGGAACCTAGTGTTAAAACACTCCGCTCCTTTTAACACTCTTTCTTTAGCCTCTTTTTGTCGGATTCTGAAGGTATTGAGTTGCGGAACTCAACAGCGCACTTTACTTTCTTACCAGAGCCAGGAAATTAAAATTTAAAATATTTTATTTCTTCGAATGAGAATCGAACCCACAATCTGTCGCGTTTACAGTTGTGCCAATAGGCCACTACTAGTAGTATAAGTTTCATATCGCTGAATAAATACAAAAGGCCCACAAAATAATCAGAGTAATTTATATTAAAGTAACAATGTCTTTGAAGTTCTTTTAAATACTAAAATAATGACAGTAGGCTTTTTGCATTTTTGGGTTTGAGCGCGGTGAATATGAACAAAATAGCGATATTTTTTGGTTCCTTCCGGTGATCGCAAGTCACTTTTGAAGTAAAAGGCTATATTTTGAAAATCGTCCAGTAATAAGAAGTGAATTTGTAAACAAAAGGACCATTTTGTAAAATACTTCTGTTTCACATATAATATTTATGTGAGTATGACTTATCCATATTTATATCATAAATTTAAAAGTGTCTGTCTGTCTGTAATTACGTATCATAACCAAACCGCTGATCCGATTGTGATAATTTATAAAGAGATACTTGAGGACCTTGGTATAAACATAGGCTAAATACAGCTCAATGATAGCGTATGGCTTGGTCAAGGCGCTTGGACGGAGAGGAAAGAGGAGGAAGGAGGCGCGGGTTCAAATCCCGCTAAGTTAATAATAATAAATTGAATCACCGCCTCTAGAACTCAAAGAGGCGCAGATTCAAATTCCGCTAAGTTATTCTTTTACACGTCTTTTAAAAAAATATTCCAAATATTTAAAGCCTGAGATCACGTCCCACTTTATTGAAGCTCTGCCAATATGCGGTGTTCGCCTCAAGCGGGTAAACTAGACCTTGATAAGACCTATGATAACAAATCAAACGGACACCATTAAGGGATGAAAAAACATTGGTTAATTAATTATTATTTTTTTGTTCACGTTTTTCTTTTTAAAGTAGATAGACTTACGGAATCTACTGTCAAGACATTAAGTGTTGAATGACGGAACTCAACGCCGCTTTTTTGTCGCGTAGTTATACCGTCTTCAAGATAATGGTCTTAAATGCTTTTAAACTTTCAATTATTTTTATCATATGTATTTATTTGTAAAGTAAAACAATCTAGTGACCTTCTTCTTTGATATTTATTATTTAATATATAAAAACAAAGAAGAAGGTCACGGTCACACATACGGCTTAAATTATATAAATTAATGTTTTTTGTTTCTCTCGAGTAAAGTTCAATAAGATATTTATCAAAGTTCAATAAGACATGTATATTCTTTAAAGTAGAAATCGAACCCGCTTTTTATTTACTTTCAATAAAAATAATTATCATAAATTAACATAGGTATTATAACAAATTATATAACAAAGAGTTGTGGCCGACACATGACACATTCTAAGTGCCCGAGATAACTCAGAACCCACGGACAGGTTTCATGAAAACGATTAATGTCACATATATAGCAATATATAGCTTATATCCTTTCATGATACGTGGAGCTCTATCCATTACAAAAATATTTTTTCGTTCGAATTAATAGTTCCTGAATATTGTGGGGTTTTTAACAGAAAAAAAAGACAAAATTTAATTGTTTTATTACATATATTTATAGTTACAACTAGGCACAGAAATTTAAAAAATAGCATTCTAAATACACATACACAGTTATATAGGCTTTTTTGATAAGGACACTATCCATCGTAAAACTATTTTATCACAAGCGAATCACTAGTTCCTGTGATTAGCGTGTTCAACTCAACATAACAAATATATATATATATATATATATATATATATATATATATATATATATATATATATATAAATATAAATATATAATATATATATATATACATTTTATGATCTTTCTTAAACTGAATATAAAAATAATTTATTACAAGCATTAATAGTAGTAGTAGTGTCCATGCAATAAATTGGAATGTTCGCATACTACAGTAGACAGCTTAACCGATCAAAGCCGGCAAATATCACATTATTATTCCCAGTAATGGTTCGATTATTTGGTAATTTGGACAAATTGATCTCGTGTTTGATGTAATTTTATTAATTGATTTAGATTTTACGTTTGGACTTTGCGAATTAATGCTGTGGATGCGAATTCAATTTGTGTTTACAGATTTTTTAGCTTCGGCATCGAATAATTTCGGCGAAGTAATACTCTGCATACTTCTTTCGCCTCATCCACTCTCTTCCTACATAACCTCCATGGAGTAATATGGAGTAAGATTCTCCTACCATTCACTCTCATTTTAATAATTTTACTAATCAATAATATTTCAAGATAATTTTCCGTTATCTTGAAATATTATTGATTAGTATGTACAAAAGTCTAGAAGAGTGTCTTACAGCGTTTATCGACGGATCAAAAAATACAGCAACATACTAATATATTGTACGAGATATAGCTCGTGTCGCGTCAACGCGACGGTTATAGTTTCAGTTACAAGAGAAAACGCGGCGTTAAGTCGTAATAAGTTACTGGCGTACTCCTCAACAAGATTTTTTTAAAGATTGAATGTAGACTAAAGTATCTTAAGACGACACTTACATTGCTTAGAAAAAATTAAATGAATCAAACCTACGATCACTGTTTTACACCAGCATCAGCTAGTTTAGAACACCGAAAATCTGTTGCTTCACTAATTGTTGTTTTATAAGTTAAGCACTCAAGTGAAAACTTCCTAAAAGTTAATAATTTACTATAAAAGTAATCTGTATAAGTTATTACAGAAGTTGTAAATGCAATATCTTTAGGAGTTTGTAAACTACTTCAGAAGAACTCTTTCAATAAGCGGTTTTACGGTACTTATTTAATTAAATACTGATTGTGGTGGAGATAAAAGGTATCGGAATAAGCGATGATTGTGGGATCACGGTCCTGAAATTTGTATATTTTACAGCTGAAGGACTATAATCTAGTATTAAGATATTCCGTACTTATTATTTGACCAATTTTCACAACACTGCTGCTGAACAGCGGAGTTCAACCTCGCATTTGTCTTGTTACCGAGACGAGGAAACAGAACTATTATTTCCTGCGGAAAGAACTTTACAACCCTCGCATTTATAATCAGCCGCTATGTCGCTGCGCCATGACGGCACTTTTAACATTTCTATTACTCCAAATCTATTTATAAGCTCACTAAATGGTCACTATACTAAACGATTCATCAAACAAATATACGAACAATATATTACAATGATGCATAAGCATAATAAACAGGCTGAAGCAAATGAACTTGCCTCTCAAATCCTCGTCAGCGCTAATGGTGGCATCTGTCGAACAAACTGTAACAAAGTAGCTTAATGGCGTATATCATATGCGCGTCTGCATGTACGTAAATATAGTATAATGAGAACAGATTATAGATTCTACTACATTTTATCCACGGCTTCACCGCTTGCCGCACCGCAATATTGGATGTAAACGCAGACAAGCTATCTTAGAGGCACTAGTTCAAGCATAAATAACACAAACTCAGCAAGCGATACTTATAATTTAATTGTAACGGCGTGGTGGTGGTGGCGTGTCCCTATGTATTATTGGGGGCATTTAACGATATATAATAACAGAATTGAAAACAATGATTTTTAAAATCTTTTCTGTTTGTAGGTTTGTCTGTGCGTTGGTTCACGCTTATCTTAGAAATAGATTAACCAATTTAAATGCAGTTTTCACTTTTGTATTTAGGCAGGCTTTTTACGACTAAATTGACGATTGACGAATTTAAAATAACTGTATTATTGAATTAGCTGAAAATTTATTTTTTATGTAAAGATATTTTCTTGAAAATAACAAAATTGTTATTAGAACATGAAAGTACCTAGATGTTTAGTAAACAAATATTTTTGTAGCTTAAGCAGGCGAAACCGCGAGTGGGTCGTTAGTAAATATTAAAACTGATCGAATGCGAGTCGGTCACTGAGATTTCTGAATCAATTTCATGATTGTGGATCGGAATGTTCGTACCTCACTACAAGCGGAACAGAACGGAAGCCAAATAAAACAAAAATGTTACATCTTTGTTTAAATATTGATAATAGTTAAATATTGAACATAGTTTGGATAGTTTTTTTACCTGAAGAGAAAAAACGATACCCTTGTGGGATTGTTTACCGTCTGTTAGGACCATTTATCTCAAGATCGCGTGGAGGTATCAAAGTCAAATTTATACCAAATATCTACGGTCCCATAGAGCACAAAAAATCTTATATAGAATAGGGAAGTAGAAGGAACTTAGTGTTAAGATATTCAATTTTCCAAGCACCGCACAATTTTCGAGACTACGCAGTGTCTCGAGTTGAGTGACAAAATTCAAGACCGCACATGGTATTGTTACCAGGTCAGTGGATAAAAATAATATCCTCTCAAATATTAATCGAACCCTTAACCTCTATATTTCTTGATTCGTTTTAGATAATTTACATTTACTAACTTATTTACTGGATACTTAAAATAAAATAAAACTTACCTTAAACGAAGGAATCATTTCTAAACTAGTCACTAGTGTAACATGCACGTCTTCATTTAAATTGTTAATCCCATCTCCATTTGTAATGTTCCGGATAGGTCAAGGGTATAGAATTTTTCCATTCTTGTGTCACAATTTTTAGGCGTAAGCGATTATTTTAACATTTTATTTAATGGAGAAAAGGAACGCTTATAAGATCACCTTGTTGTCCGTCCATCTGTCTGTCTGCCAAGATAAGAGCCTTTATCTTAGGAACACTTAGAGATATCGAGTTGAAATTTAAACTATATACTCAGATTTACGGCTCCATGAGTTCCTGATTGACTATGATTACTTAGAAGTAATATTTTGACACTATCAAGGGAATCAACATTCATAAGTGTAATTCCGGTTCACATACATTTATGAAATTTGGCAGCTAGCATCTACAGGTAGTACAAGTTCAAAAAAAAGTTGAAAACTTTTCTTTTGTGGTTAAATCCTAAAAAATAATACTCTTAAATAGCAATACAACGCATATTTCGACACTTTAAACGGAATCAAAATAGATAGGGTACTTCCAGTTAACCTAGAATTGTGGGCTCGATCCTATTCGGGAATTATTATTTTTTTAATATTTCGCTCTGAAGACAAAACGTGTCTCTAAAATGGTTCGGAATCTGTCAGAATGGAGTGTCATAACATTAGGTATCCTCCGTCTACTTGAACCTATTTATAAATTCACGTTCGATTCTACTGACTGATTCTACTAACACCTGAATCTCTTAACTTAGTCCAAACTAGCAATTTGTAAAGGCTTCCCGTTACCAACCTTGAAGTAAAGCATTGAGCAACGATGTCTCTTGAATTTAAATTGATGTCCTGATAAATGGTATTAAACAAATTGTCGATTTATATTAAAAAAGTTCCAGTACACTTTGAATTTAATGAAAATGAACTCCGTTTGCCTTTTGACTTTCATTTAATTTGTCGTCTATTAACGTAGAAAAAATAATGACTGGTTATTTGTAAAGTCGGTTTACGTATGACAATTTAACGTGAAAATTTCATAAGAAAACATTTAAATTGAATTCAATTATTATCACTGAATAATCATTATTTTATACAAAGATGGATTTCATAATCGACTGTCTAATTTATTAGATGGGTTATAACTTATTTATAGGGTTATAATCTAATAAATCTACAATCCAATAAATTAGACGATACATTATATAATCTACTTATTAATTTAAAGTAATATTATTAAATTAAAAATAATTAAATCCGACTTAGTGAAAACGCTGTAACCCTGCGCCATGTATTTAACTTATTTGTTCAAATATAACCACCACCTATAACATATAAATATTTCATATCTATATGAAAATTTCAAATAGCTATTGAATACAACACTTCAACAGCAGGTGTAAGTTATTCAGTATCCTACAGTAAAATATTCGATTATGTGAATCAGATTTATTCGTGAAAATTACCATGCAAAGGCAGCTTTTAGGTATGAAATATTATGTCAGGTTCGATTTCTGCGCTACTTGAATATTATTTTTTTTTAAATACAAATTCGCAAAATTTTATTTAATAGTTACTCCACTCCACTAAGAGTTAATAACGATATATGACGTATTCTAATTACTCGGGGAAACTCTGTCCATAAGTACAAAGGGTTAAATTGAAACTATTGATTTGCTGTAATATATAGCCTATAGCTTTTCTCCTTAACAAAAATAAATCCTTTTGACATTCCTTCGTCACTCGTTCTCTTGACGTGACGTGCCCAAGATAACTAAGCAAGTTCTTCTTCATTCGTTTTATGACATTTTACAATAAAACTTGTCATACTAGAATGACACTATGTCTAATATACATATTCATTCAAATCATTCAGCAAACAAACACGAAACCAACTCAAATATTTGTGAAAACAGCTATCGAAGAAAGTTTTCAAAGTAGACTGTCGTATACTCACTTAGGACCAAATTCAACCTTAACCCTTTAATATAGATGTTGAAATCTGATTCATCAATAACTTGTTTATGATAAATAATCGTTTAATTTGTTATATCAGTGTAATTAAGTGATTTTGATAGCAAGCTTTTGTTATATTCTAGAGGCAATCATGACGTAAACGGTTGTGATACTCACTCAAGAGAATTATTGTATTTTTATCTCTATATATAATAAGACAGTAAAAATATTTTGTCTGTATATTTAGTAATTTTGACTGAAATGGATAGAGGGACACTTAAAAAGAATAATAGAAAGCAAAAGGACAAGAAATTAAAAAAAATAAATAATAATTTCTTGTCTGTCTGTCTGTCGATATGTATGTCCACATTTTTCTCTGAAAGTACTAAACCGATTTACTTAAAAAAATCACCAATTGCTTTGTTTCAACTCAACTTAACTACTAAAGTTTGGTTCATCAAAATCAGTTCATTAAAAAAAAGTTATCGCCATTTGAATGACCTCAAGGCATTAGTTTGCCTGCGAATATTATATAGCAGTCGCGCTGGTAAGATTCTTGGCTAAAGAATGACATTGGAAACGTCTGGGTTATATGACTGTTGATAAAAATATATGTTTTTGAAGCACTATTATATAATATTTTATACAATAGAGTAAACAAAATTAAATTGTTAGTGGAATTTACCTTCATAAATCATAACAGTTAAATTTAAGTCGTAATTAATTCAACACAGAGATAAAGAACGATCTTGAAAGAAATATTAAGTTAATACAATGATTTTTTGTTTGGTTCGCTCATATAATATTTAAAAACTGTACAGGAGTTAATATGCAATTATTACAGTTATTTTACAAAGAATATTATTAATTATTACCCTAATCAATAATATAACATTAAAGGCTGTTTTTGAAGCAGTAAATTAAATTATTAACTGACATCAGCGCATTTAACAGAGTTTTAAAAAACATAACATAGGTAAAAAGAACGTAATGTTACAAAAATATACTTATATTTTATAAATCAAATATCAACATTGGTCGTATTTTTTTGTCCGATAGACAAAAAATCTTATAGAAATTACGATAATGTCGTTAAAAATCATATTAGAATATTACAGATCAAAGGAATTAAAAATTATATTAGAAGTAATTTTAGTTGTCTATCAATTCTGCTTATTAAATCAATCATCATGTAGTTTAAGCGAAGGGCGAAGCCGCTGGCGAGCCGCTAGTTTTTAATATATTCATTTACATGTTCTGGCGAACAAAGCGCGGCGTTAAATTCCACCGCTCACGACGCAGTGAGTAACCTCTGTATACCCTTCTATACTATACAGTCTTTCTTGATCCTCTCTGTTTCTACCAGACCACGCCGCCATTTATTAAAGAATTTATAGTTACTTGTCATTAGCGGCACGCGGGAATCGTTTTGAGATTAAAATGCCAAGAATTTGCAAAAAAAAAATCACCATTGCCGATATTTATTTAAGATTTTTGAAATATTTTTCTGGGATTCGCCATAGGATGTACAAAGGCTTAAATATTCTCTGTTGTTCATTCTTTTCAAAATTAACAAGACACGAGCATTTTATACGAACCATTTCAAGGTACTTTTGAGCCCTTCATGATTCGTAAGTCAAACACATCATCACATTTATATCATATAATTTCCTTTTTTTGAAATTGGTGAAAAAATTATGTACATAACAAGGTGTACTGTGAGGTAATAAATTATTGGACAACAAAAATCGCTTAGTTAAAGTGATCGACGCAATAATTCAAAGGAGATATTTTAATGTAGTTGTATAACGGGTCCATTAGACCGGCTCCGCGTCACTGTAATATGAATTAATGCTAAAACACGTTTGGAAATCTGTCTCAGAAATGATGATGAATTTATAAAAAAATACCTTTTTGTGATTAATAATGTTATATAGTATGTTAAGTCAAATACATCATGTATTTGGTTTGATTCCCTTGCGGGCACATTTTTTTTTCAAATATATTTGTAATTTTCTCAGAGGCGGCGAAATAGCGTTTGATTGTAAGCATGACGGTTGGTAATTCGGTCCCCACTCGTGGGAAGCAGGAATGGGATATTATTTCCATTTCCACGTTCTGGTAACAAGACAAAGCGCGGCGGTAGTTGAGTTTCTAAATGTATATTTCAATGTCTAAATCAAGTCCCGAGTATAATAAGTGTTATATGAAGAATTGGTTCTATCATATCTATTAGTACTATTAGTAACACAATCTGATAATTCGTTCTAGAGGCTGAAACATCTTTTTAAGGAAAAATCGGACTTGCACATGATTTTGTGCTATGAAAGTTAAATATAGATTTATATTGCAATATTCGAAATAAATAAATAAATCACCTCCACGCTGTATCACGCACACTGCAGTGTAGGCAGAGGGAACCTAGTGTTAAGACACTCTGTTCCCCACTTTCTGCCGAATTCTGGACATACGCCACGACTGGCCTCGAATATCGAAATATATCTATATTCGGAATAATTTGTTAGAAAAGTACTGAGCTTCTTTATTTTCTTTTTCTGCTTCATGTTGTACTAGGATAGGCAAATGGAACTTAGTGATGCGACATTCCGACTCTTACTTATCTACTAATTATTGAGACATTGCGTGTGGAGTAGAAGTTGAACCTCACGCTTAATCTTGGTTTTTTAGGAAAATGAAAACTATTTAGTCCACCAAGAGAGGATCGAACTCATAACGTGGGATTTTTTTTTAATGTTTACGCTGTATCCTGCACTTACCAGGGTAGGCAGAGGAACCAAGTAGGGGAACCAAGTTTTAAGGCAATCCGTTCTCCATTATCACTTCCGTTCTACACTTTCGATTGAATTTTCAAGGTACTGCAGGAAATTAAATATTACATATTTCATTCATGAATGGTGAATCGAGCACCCTTGTGCCTTTGCTACGACAGTCTAAGAGTTTTTTTGTTTAGTTTAAATAAGAAAAAATATTTAGAGAAAGTGATTTTCCTACACATCTGTTGAAATACTTAGTTTGACTTCACGGTGAGATCATTCGACTGATCCTTTAGCATTTAAGTGAACTCGTTAGAGGTGTCCTTTCATTCCATTACAAACTAAGGTATTTTACTATTAAAATGTTTTGTTTTGATCTACAACTTATATTAAATTTTATGTGACGTGTTTGAAAATTAGGTACAAGTTACATAACTTACATAACATTAGTCTACATAGATTACAGAAAAGAAATATCGTTTTAGAAAATGTATTAAAAAAAATTGATCGTTGCGGGATTTGAAGTCTATTTTCTTGGACGATTTTCAAGATGAGCGTGTTCAAATCCTGTTACGTTCGAATTTGTAAAAGCGTCGAGAATTTCGCTTGAGTGACCTAAGTTTGCGCACATGACGTTTGTTTAATACAATTTTTTTCTTTCTAGTCAGTACCTATACATTATTTATTTATTTTTGTTTTCACTTTGTATCCCGCATATAGCAGGGAAAAAAGCGGGCGGTGACCTAGGAACCTAGTGTTTAGAAATTCTGTTCTCATTAGGACATTTCCTCTCCATCTTACTACATTATCATAATTTCTATAAGATTTTTTAATGTATTGAACTAAAAAATACGACCAATGTTGATATTAGATATTTATAAAATATACAAAAGGCTAATTATTTGTTATACGTATATATTCTTGAAACATTACGTTCTTTTTACCTAGGTTTTGTCTTTTTTAAACTCTGTTAAATGTGCTGATGTCAGTGAATAATGTAATTTACTTCTTCAGAAAAATGTTAAATTATTGTTGTGGGTAAGGATCCATAATATTCCTTGTAAAATAACTGTAATGATTGCATATTAACTCCTGTACAGTTTTTAAATTAGTTACATATATTATCAGCTAAATGTACAATTGGTAAGTATGTAGTTTTAACACTAGGCTCCCTCTGCCTACCCTGCTGTGTGCGGGATACAGCGTGAAACTGATTTATTTATTTTTATTTATTTCTTTAGTTTCACTTTAGGCTTTTCCGCGCATTTAGCAGAGTAGGTAGATAAGTCTTAGTGTTATAACGCTCTGTTACTCACTGTCCGCCCAATTTTTAAAACATTATGTGTTTAGTGACGGAACTCAACGCCGCACTTGGTCTCGCTACCAAAGGCAAGTAATTGAAATTATTTATTCTCCCAAGTGGAAACCGAACCTACAACGCCATAATGACCTCGGAAAGAAGTACAAATATACTCTACTAATATTAATTGAATGAAATAACTATTTTAAATACTATAAAATACCTACATATTTTATTTGACGTTTAAATTACCAACTTTCACTATCCAAAGATCGACTATAATGGAGTTTACTTTGTCTTCGGAAATGCGAACTCGAACCTTGTATGTAGGGATTACTGGAATACCCCTTACTTAATAGCCAATTAAGATGTATTTGCTAATATAATATTGTTGACTGCTCTGTTATATTTGAGACTAACAATATGTAAGCTGATTTAAATCTGCGAAGCCATCGTGGTTACAGTAAACGCAGTACGGGGTTCGATTTCCATTAGGAAAATTATATTGTTTTTAATTCCTAGTTCTGGCAAGACAATGCGCGGCGTTGGGTTTCGCCACTCAACATGCAAGGTTACGATGACTAGAATGTTTTTAAAGATAAAATTATTTTTTATATATTTTAGCTTCTCGCTGGATTATCCACATATACTCGTACATATAAGAAATACAAAAATAATCTAGTGTTAAGCCGATACGTTCTGCATTTCTGATAAATTTTTGAAATCTTTAACCTTCGCAACTGCACTTAAAACACTGACACTGACAAAGCGTCTCAACGCCGCGCTTTGTCTTGTTACTAGAGTGAGGAAATGAAAATGACATACTCCTCCGAGTGGGTATCGAAACCACATTCGTCACATTTAACCCCAACAGAAAAATCATTCTACGAATCCGTTAAAAAGCTTCTGCAATTGACATTCATATACTCAAAGCACACATGGAGCAATTTTGAAGTTTAAAAATTGCTTTTTCGTTAGAAATTGCTTTATTTCAATCCTCCTTTCACGCTAAAGATCACATAGAGCAGTAGGATTAAGTAATTTTAACTTATTTGTAGGTTTACTAGTTAATTATTTTTTTCATCTTCACGCAGAATCCCGGATGTAGCAGTAGTAGGTAGGCAGAGGGAGCCCTGTGTTAAGTCACTCCGCTTCCCGCTTTTCGCAGAATTGTAAAAGCATTGCTAGTTGAGTGGCGGAACTCAACGTCACGCCTTTGTTTTATATATTTTTTAGATTCACAATTTCTCTTATATATAACAGAATAAGCAGAGAGAATCTAGTAAAGACTTGAGGCCAGTCGTGGCGCAGAGGCTCAAAGTATGATTGGAAAATAGATTGGTTGTTGGTCCGATCCCCATTCGAGGATTATATTTACGTTTCTTCGCTCTACTGCTAAGGCAAAGCCTGGGGTGGTTTTTCCCACTCAACACGTCTCTAGATTTCGGCGGAGAGTGGGGAATAAAGTATCTTAACACTAGGTTGGCTCCCTCTCCCTACCCTGCTGCGTGCGGGATACTGCGTGAAGCAGATTTTTAATCTAGTACCAAAAATCTGGTGCCAAGACACTCCTAACCCTTCCGCCCAATTTTGCCTTGTTATTATAGTTGCATAATTGAATGCTCTCTACCAATTTTAAATGTAATAAAAAACAAATGGTTTTCTAGCTTAACGCTATAGGAAGAGGAATCTATTGTTAAAATACTCCGCTTCAGAACTTCCGTCGAATTCTCGAGACATTGCATGTTGACAGGAATGAAAGTGTCTTAATAAGAATGAGGTGTCTTTGCACTAGGTTCCCAGGTTCCCTCTGCATAGCCTGTTATATGCAGGATACAGCCTGAAGCTGAAATAATGACTATAGAAATTCTTACACGAGTAACAATAAAGAGCGACGCGGTTATACACTGAATTGCAAACTATTTACGACGTATGCTACACATAAAAACTTTTATACAGAAAGTTTGTATTTACGATACGATGAGACAGGATGTAGCGTTGTGGTCTTGGTGTTTGTTAATACAGAAAAAAATCAGTCTTCTTTTTTGACATTTGTCGCCATGAATAAGATATGAATGTAATAATTTCTTTTGAGTTAGAGTTAGTTAAAAACAATTAATGTATTCAAATAAAAACCAATATAATAATATGCTTCTTATTATAACTTATATATAATATTTATTATTTAATAAAAGTCAGTCGTGGTGCAGGAGCACAAGCGGAAGGAAAACTATTTTTGTCGAACTTTTTTTGAAAACAACAAAATTCCTGGAAAAAGAAATAAAAACGATAGTCTTTATTTCTTCTAAGGCCCTAAAATACTTTTATTTGAAATTTCATCACAATCGGCTCAGCGGTTTGGCCATGATCACATCACAGACAGAAAGATAGAGTTACTTAATAACATAAGTATATATAGACAAAATAGTACAGACTATGTCAAACCTACTTTAAATTTAATATGACCGACATCCCAGTACAAAGTCATCCAGTACACAGTACGCTACAGTAATTCAATAGTCGGGATTAAGTTTTAATCGTTTTCCCATAGTGCGGCGATCGAGTCCACTGGCCGTAAAGCTTTGTAACAGAACTGATTTATATAATTTTGTGTAATTGCTCTCATATTGCTTATACTTTTTTTTAAGTGCAGTAGTGTCCCAATAATTTTGAGCTTTAAGTTTCGTTTTACGGAGTTACGGTTTTTTGTTTACGAAGTGGGGAGCACTAACTTCACGCTGTTTCCCGTAGATAGCAAGGAAAACTAAAAGAACATGGAAACCAAGTATTAAACTTACGTACTTCGTTTCCATTAAGACGTTTTTTTCCTCACTTGCTACCAAATTCTCGGGGCATTGAGTGTTAGGTGGCGGGACTCAACACCGCACTTTGTCTTGTTAGCGGAGCAAGAAAATGGAAATAATAAATATTTCATTACACCGAGTTCCCACTCGGGGAAATTACACGCTAAAATACAAACAACATTTACAAAAGCCGTATTTTTTTGGAGTTTTTATATAGAATGTCTTTTTCTTGTGTCGGGCTGTATCGCGCATATAGAATATACAAAAGGTAACGGTAAATATAGTAGGTATATTATTAAGAGATTCTGTTCCCCACGCACTGCTCTATTTTCCACGTTGAATGGTGAAATTCTACGCCACTCTTTGTCTTGCTACCAGAGTGAGAAATTGAAAATAATTTATTCTCGTTTGGAACTCGAAACCACAACCATCACTTTAAACACACACTATACCACCGTGCCACTCTCTCATATCCACAGTTGGTTAATTGTTTTTCATTTTGTTCCCTTTGGCCGACTGTAGAATTGGAAATGCATTTGCTTTGTTGACTGTAAATAGAAATAAAACGGCCGGTGGCTCTGAGCTGTTTACTATTTTATTTCCTCTTGCATCTAGAATTGTAGTTGTAGTATCTAGTTCACATTTGTATATAAAACTACTTTTTTGTTTTTAATTAAATAGTTTTTGTTTAAACTTATGAGCAGTGGGAGAGCTGGGACTACAAATGCGATATAGGTTTGACGAAAATAATTCATTCTTAGAAGAATGAATTATTTTTGTTCCTCCCTCTATTTTCGTTCTTTCCCTCTCGGCAGCCATGATCGCACTGGCGCGGCGTTGAGTTCCGATACTTGAAACTATTATAATCATGACTCCTAATTAAGATTGTATTTTTTTTATCTTTACGCTGTATCCCGCATATAGCAGGGCAGGGCATATAGGCAAAGGGATCCTGGGAGCCTAATGTTAAGACACTTCCGTTCCTTCCTTCAAGGCGCGTGGCGTAAAGATACATCCATGTGACTGTTGTAACAGTATGTACCTTGGGTATAAGTTGGAAATAAATAAATAAATGGAATGACATATGTGTGGCAATGTGCAAAAATAACATAGATAATAATGGGAAATAAATTTTTCACAAACTATATATTATGTTCTTAATGCCATATTAAAGGAAACTAATTCGTGTATAGTCGTCCCGAGTGTCGCGACCGTCGTTCTGTCTATACAGGTGGTGGTGATGCTCGGAAGGCAGCGGTCGAGTCATACTTTGAAGTACTACGGTACTAATATATATGATGCACATAAAGACTCGTACCAAATGTATAATGAATATAATATGATAATGCGAAATCTATGATGGCACGATCTTTTAGGATCGAATTTCTTATAAAGGCAATATATGTGTAGGGGCGACACATATTGAGGGTCATGAGTGATCCTCGACCATTATTATAATATTAAATGTTGCTTGACGTCGTGGAAGCTGACGTGATGGGCTTATGCGAACTGTTATAGCGACATTAACTATGTCGTGGCTGATGCCGTCTCGCAGTACGCTTGCGATACGTAAGCTATGCCTGTATGGCGTTGGTCATTGATATATTGAATACCACTTCTACGACTTGGTATACGACTAGTAGGTGTGTGATGCTATTTTATGTCCCAGCTCCGGTGTATGTAGTAGTGTCCGCCTGTCTCCTACGGGTGTGTGGTGCTATTTTATGTCCTGGAACTCTGGTGTATGTAGTAGTGTCCGCCTACGGTTCGAGACACGACTGTGGGGTGTGTGCCGTGCGTTTATTTAACATATCGGCCGCCTTACGGTAGTGCGTTCGTTCCAACGACTTATATTGATCTCACAAATCAATCGACATCACGAATCACCATTCTAATACAATCTTAATATAAACAAGCGTAACAAGTACCTTCAGACTGATCACACACAAACGTCCCGGAGGGTTCATTAAGACTGTTGCAGCCGCAGTCTGGTAGGAATTCACGGTGTAGGGGCGGGGCGGTGCCCGTACTCTTTCTTCCTTTTATTATAACTAGTTCGCAGTTATAGTGAAGAGGAAGATAGGACGCGCTCTTGGCTTTTCTTCGGACGAGCTTCGAGTTATGACAATGTCATATTGTCGAGTTTCAGTTATCTAGATAACTGACACAAGAACAACTTCTGATGGCAAATATATTATTAAAGCGATACCTTCTAATGGCATAAATATAATTCTTAACACTGTTACCTCTGAATCTCTAAAAGATCTTGGATTACTTACGTTCCCAAGTATAAACGGTTCTTACCACTAGACACATTACTAGCCAAGGCATTATTTATTAAATAATATTTTAAAAGGAGTTTGGGATGTCAGTTACACTGTGATCACGACAAATTGTGAGTTCGATTCCCACTCTATGAAATTAAATGTTTAATATTTTCATTTCCTTGCTCTGGTAACGTAGATCAAGCACTACGTTGAGTTCCAATGCTTTTAGAATTCGACAGAAAGTGGAAAATGGTAGAATTAATATCATGTCAAAAGATAACATTATAAATGTCTACAACTAATATCAATATTTTTAATCTTCTACATTACATACGCCATAAAATACTAACACAACATCAAAGCTACATTCAAATACACACACTTTAATCTCAAAAAATCCTCACATTTGTATAGAATATCGATAGGAATACGTTGAATACCATTTCATAGCAGGTATTCGTACAGGAGGACGCAACGCGAAATCAATAGAAACGATTATACTCTGTTCCAATAGTAACCATTTAGAATGTAATTGGTACTATAAAATTGTATTGCTGTATACTTTTTTTATAATCGACATATGTAAAACAACGAAAAGGTCATCGTGGTGCAGAGGCACAAGCGTCTGACTATAAATGTGACTGTTTTGGGTTCGATTCTCGCTCGTGGAAGTTAAGTATTTAATTTTATCATTTATTCGCTCAGGTAACAAGGCACAGTGTGACGTTACACTCCGCCACTCAGCACGCAATACCTCGATATTGGCGGAAAGAGGGGAATGCAGTGTCTTCGCACTAGGTTGTTTTATGCAGGATACAGCAAGCAAAAAAAAATCTTTTTCCTAATTGGAAATCGAACCCACAACCAACGCGTACACAGTAAACCAAAGTCAAACTGCACCACAGAGGCGTCGTTACCACTAAACGTAAGCAATAACGCGAAGCAATTACAATTTTTTATTTCACAATACACAAACGCTAAACGAAACATCTGGTTTCTGAACATTAAACAGAAAGTATAATCAACGGCACAATCCAAGAAGGCTGCTTTTTTATGGACTTAATTAGTGGAGTAATTAAGAAGGTATAAACAATTTTGTTTTACGTTTTCCTTAATGTCGATTTCATATCGCTCTTGTTATTTTATTATGCAGTTTTGAAGATTTTTTTTAATATAATGTTCTAAAGTTTTAAATGCAATAACCCACATCTACAGGAATCAATTTATTTTCATGGAAATATAAATTCACTATGTTTTTCTTCACTTTTCACTCATTTCAGTTAAGACATTCCCTTTTCCCACTTTCCAAATTTAGAAATATTGCGTGTGGAACCTAACGCAGCGCTCTGTCTTATTATCATTGTGAAGTAACGAAGACGGCTCATTCACCTGCGTGGGGATCGAAGCCACAACTAACGTGATTACAGGCAGACGCAGTGTCGCTGCATTTCGACGGCCTCAATGACAAAAGTTGCACTCTGTTTTTAACCAAACACACACATAAAATATACAAATTTATTTTCTTCATTTTAACATCTTTCAGTCGTAGCGCAACAGCACGAAGTGTGACTGCAAAACCGACTGGTTGTGGGTTCGATCCCCACTCGAAGAGATGAAATATTTACTTAAATTTATATTTCCATTTCTTCGCTCTGGTGCCGAGGCAAATCGCGGCGTTGAGTTCTGCCACTCAACACGCAATGCTTCCAGAATTCAGCGGAAAGTGGGGAACGGAGTGTCTAAAACACTAGGTTACCTCTGCCTACCCTGCTGTGTGCGGGATACAGTGTGAAGCTGATTTTTTTTTATATTTCATTTTAATTAAAAAAAATGTCCCACAAAATGATTATATTGTAGACTTTTCATTATATTATATTTTGATTATATTATATTGTAGATTTTTTTCCAAGAATATCAAATAATCAGAACTCAACGTTACTTACCACATAATGTGTTCAAATTAGGCGGAAAGCAAAGAACAGAGCATTTTGATACCGTACAACCTCTTTCGTGTGTTTAAAGAACATAACAGAACAGAGCATTATGATACTAGATTCACTCTCTCTATCGTGCTATAAAAAATAACCAGAAATTTAAAAGTCGCTGAGTCTCCAGTTGTCGTTGCAGAAAAACATCCACGCTATTTGCTGGAAGTATGTTTTTCAAAGTTAATTTGGCTTTCGAGAGGAGGCGGAACTACCTAAGTTTGTGCTATGTAGAACTTAATCAGAGCTTTTAAGTTTTAACAATAGTATTAACTCCGTATAAAATTTGTACTTGTTGGCTAAATTGGACCCCGACAATTTTTTTAGCTAACGATGTATCCCGAATATAGGCTCGTGTAGAGTGGATAAAGGGAACCCGTGAACCTAATTTTAAGATTACGATACATTACGATATTTTCGTTCCCTACGTTCCACCGAATTTTGGAGGCATTGCGTTTACGTTTTTGCGTATTGTAATTGATTTCTCGAATACCTTTTATTTATATATTGATGTGTCTAGTCATTGAAACTTTTTATCGTTGTGATCGTTAGTAATTCCAAATCTTTAAAAAATTCAGAAGTAACAGTGTTAAGAAAGTTAAATTTGCAAACAATGCATGAGTTTTGTATATAGCCATAAAAAAATATCGTTCTAATAAAACAATTTCCATCATAAGTTATTTAAGTAACTGAAAACTCGACAATATTGTTAGTAAAGAAAGAAAGCATAAGGACTATGCCCCGCTACTACCAGAACTTGGGCGCAACAGTCCTTATTGAATTCTCCGGGACGATTTTGTGTGATCTTGCTGAAAGTACATGTTACGTTTGTTTATATCAAGATTATTCATAATAAACTATGCTAATTATGTGTATTGTCACGCATATTATTTACTACTAGCTAGCGCCCTTAGTTTTTTTACGTGACCTCTCTCGAGTATTTTTGACACTATTATTGATTATTTATTTATTTTACTACATCACAGCCAAGGTACCTATATACTGTTACAGTATTTTTATAGATTCCAGAGGAACTCCGTTTGGCACTCTTCATCCAAATTTCGAGGTATTGCGTAACGAGGGGCGGGATATAGCGTGACGACGACGACGCACTTAGTCTTGTTACCATAGAGGGGAAATGAAAATATTAACATATTTAGTATAGAGACAAAAGACAAGATTTTTTTTTAATTCTAAGTCTTAAGTATTTTGTTTCGATTAATTTTAAATTATACTTTTTTTTATGGAAAAGACACGGCAAACGAGCGAAATACTAATGAAAACTAGTTGAAACTGTTATTATGTTCTTGTTTGTATATAAAAAATATATATTACTATAATGGTTATAAAGTCCAGATAAAAACCAGTCATAGTGCAGGGGCATAAAGTGTAACCACACGCGACAGCTTACGCTTTCTATTCTACACGAGGAATTGAATATTCAATGTTTCCATCTTCTTCGCTCTGGTGTTGAGAAGTCGGTGCTAAATGAGGAACGGGTGTTTTAACTCTAGGTTCCTAATGCCTACGTTGCTATGTGCAGGATATAGCATGATAAATAATCGTATTAGTAATACAATTCACATTTTGAGCTTCCAATCAATACATATTATTTTAAATTCATTAAATTGTGTTAAAATACTAGTAAAAAACATAGTAAATAAAATATGATGAATATACTAGTCATCGTCCGCAACTTTGCATTGTATATAAGACGTAAGAATATACTAAATGAATTGAAAACCTTCGTTTTGAAGTCAAATAAAAAGGCAAATTCTCGTTTCCGTAAGAATTCTGATAATTTCCTTCTCAGTACTCCTATAGGAACCTTAACCTACATTCGAATAAATGCTAAATATCAAATTTATATATATTTTAATATAAATATTAAAGATTCACTGAACTAAATTACACATTCATTTACAAAAAAATAAATTTCTTGCTCTGGTAACAAGGCAAAGCGCGGCGTTGAGTTCCGCTAGTCAACAAGCTACGCATCCAGTATTTGATAGAAAGTGAGGAAGGGAGTGTCTTAATTAGGTTCCCAGGTTCCCCTCGCCTACCCAAACCAACTAAAAAACAAACTAAACCAATAATGTAATTTTTAACAGCAAAGCAATAAATTACGCTGCAGTGCGCTTGTTGAGAAAATTATTTTTTTTGAGCATCAAGTATTTAAGATGCTTTAAGATACTAGCATATAATTTTAAGCCTTGAGTTAAATCCTCCATAAAAGCCTTGATTTTAAGTCTTGAATGTCGGAACTCAACGTCTAATATTCGCTGAGTGGTGGGACAGGCAGATCTGGTCGTAAGGTACTCCGTTCCTGACTGGAAAATTGCTTGTCAATGATTCTCTAATTATAAGCATTGATGACATTAAACCTATTATTTAGTTTCTCATTAATCACTTAAACAAAGCGCAGCTCTCTTTTCGTTGCGTACCTCTTTCACCTCGTCCACTTTCATCAACCTCTTCATAGACTCTCATGGACTCTGGGGGATCCTCACGCTTAATACATCACATACCTCCAGTATCATTGATCTCCGTCTTCTACCCAATTTTTGACACCTGCATTTTGGATAATGCCAATAATCTAAAATAAAATCAAAATCAAGAATTCATTTATTTGGAAACTCTACTAAAATACAGTGTTTGTGGATACTCGATACTTATGAATTTATTGTTGTGTAACTTGCAAAGAAGTTTCTAACTGCCCGTCTCTTTGAAGTTTCAGTGCGCTGGTCTCATATTGTATTGATATCTTGAGACATACAATGTGAGAAAGCCTGTATCGTACTAAATGCTAAAATTATTTGTCAATTCAATAAAAACTTTTATATGCAAACTCATTTTATATAAATAATATAATTAAAATATTTTATTCTTTTTAAGAAATCTTTTTAAAAATAAGCTTTTGTTCATTTCATGGTGAAATTCTACAAAATTCTACAAATCGATTCTACAAATTCTACAAATTTGATGTCCGATTTTTTATTAGGTGGGTTGTGCAAAAACTGTGACTAGCTACCTAGAATAAAATAACTTATACGAGTACATCACTATATCCTTATGTCTATTATTTTTGAGAGTCATTAGACTAGGTTAAAAGAGAGTGTAAGATAGAAGAGCGTTTATTTGACTAGCATAAGGAACATGTTTTCAGCGTAGACGAACTCAAAATCATCGCAAAGAGGTATACTTCAATTACATCAGCAACAAGGAATATATTTTTTTATCTTAACGCTGTATCCCGAACATAACAGGGGCAAGGGGAACCTGAGATTTTAGCGTTAAGACACTCCATTTCTTATTAGAGACACTTCTAGTCCCCACTTTCTACCGATTTCTTAAGTGGCGGAACTCAGAAGAGCGAGCAAATGCAAATATACACATTTATGAACCACCGCCGCGACTAGCCTCGAGCTATTTTTTTGTTTACCTTACATATAAATCAATATGTTTAATGGAAAAGTTTTTAACTATATATAATAGTCGAATAGTACAATAATGGATGGTAAGCTTTACACTCAATCCATTAGACGCTATCGGCGGTCCATCTAAACGGGATCCGTCGCTGTGGATTACAATGGAAAGCGAAGGTTTCCTACCGAACGCACTAATCTTTATGTATTATGAACAAAATAACATATGAACATGTATTTTAAAACATTTCAAAATGGAGGACGTTTTTAATTCAGTTGGTATATTTGTATATTTTATTTAAGAACACCATTTACACTGATTTTTGTGAAGATAATCTTGATTTTATAGTTTTTTTGTGTGAAGCTGATTTAAAGTTCAGATTTTAAATAGGTTTGTTTAAAGTGTTCTAGAGCTTGTCTGTGATCTTTTCAACCATACTAAATGGTGTAGATATTTATTACTTTGGTAATTTATCACAAATTGTATCTTTTTTTAATAATAGGATTCGCGAAGTAGATATAAATCTTGTCATGTTCAAATAAAATTAAATGCCAAGATAAAACAAATAAAATCAAAATGGATGATAAAAGAATTTTTGAACATAGTGTTAAAACACTCCGTGACACTTAATTTTCGTTCCCAGTTTTCTTCGAATTCTGGAGACATTGTGTGTTGAGTGATAGAACTCAACGCCGCGTGTTTGTTTTTTTACCCAAACAAGGAAATATAAACATTAAATATTTCATTTGACTACTGATCTCGAGTGGGACTCGAACCCACAACCAATTACGTTTACAGTCGCATGCCTTTGCCCCTACGCCACGACTGGCTTAAATTTTTCAATAATGTTACATATTTTTATTTATAGTAAATAAAATAGGTCCAAGTATTATACTTAATCAAAATATTTCTCTTTTACGGTGCTTTCAAATCTTTGTACTACTATACACACAAGGCACAACTATACGGTACCGAATACTAACCTAAGATTAACCGTATAAGGGAGTATATATGGTAGCACTAAGAAAGGACTTCTAAAAATTCTTACAAGAATGACAACAAAAAATCTACGTTTTATAATTCATGCAACCGCAATTTCGGGCGGTTACTAGTATGTATGGTATATATGTATGGAAAACAATGTCACTAATGAATGACTCATCAAAAACTGCTAACAATAGGAGTGAGGTATTTAGAGAATGTATTAATTTTAACAGAAAGTGTGAGTGAATTTTGTAAAATATAAATTTGGACGAAATGGTTTTTAAATTTTGTGCCACATCTAGGATAAAAAATATTTGAAAATAGTATGAATGTTTGATTGTAGCGTGCCTTGAACCCGCGCTTCTAGGACTATCCAAGCGTTCTGACCATACATTTTTTGATAAAAAACGTACGGTAAGAGCTACGTCTAATTTCTTTAACGCGTTTTTATTATATAATTGTTGTTAAGAAGTTATAATAAAAAATATTAATAATAATAGAAATATATTTTCTTATTTTTAATATTTATTTATTCGTACTGAACACTTACACATTAATGGTCGTATTGTAACATGTCACTATTTTGTATTCGATATTTAATATATGGCTCATTTGGTAGAACAATGACGTAACTGTATTTACAAAAAAACAAGTTATATATGTTGCTGCTTATAATAACTTATAGTAAATCTTTTTTAGCTAGCTATAGTGATGGTAGCCATAATTAAAAAGTTCAAAGAGACCCTCGCTCCATCACCTTTGCCAAGTTACATGTTCATGATCCGATTCTAACAAATGGGTCAAATTTAAATCTTAGATCTTAATATAGTTACAAGGTGACCTAATAAAGCATAATGTTAATAAAAATAACTATTTTCATATTTTATAAAATTATAAGTAGTAGCAAGTCGTAGCAGTCAGTGGATCCATTTATACGATGTATAGACGGCAGTGCGTGGGCGTGCCGTACTACGCCGTAGCAAGGCTACGCGCGTAGTACGGTACAGTACGGGTGGAATGTTGTGACGCGGTCTGTTATGTCTGGAATTTTAATTTTTTAAATAAATGTTTTATTTATTTTTGAAATATTTTATTTGTATATGTTTTTATATTTATGTAGGTTTAGTCTAGACCAGGTTAATAAGGTTGCTACTCACTTAGGAGTAATTAAGTATATCTCTTTAGGGGAAAACTGTTTTCTTTTCACCTCAACGAGAATACTTTTACTCAGATTTCACTTAAATATAAAAATAAGCGATCAAACAACATGTTTAGTCTTCATTTTATTTTTTAAGCTTTACATTGTATCCTGCATATAGCAGGGTAGGTACAGGTAACATAGAGTTAAGACACTCCGCTCCCCATTTTCCATATAATTTTTGAGATATTGTGTGTAGAGTAGCAAAACGTAACTCTGTGCTTTGCTTTGTTTTTTTACCAGATCAGTGAATTGAAAATAGTTATATATATTCCTGAGTGGAAATCAAACCCACACCGTTGTCTATACGGCCCCACCGTTGTCTATACATACGTTTACTACATAGCTGGCTTAATTTATTTAGATGAGATATTATTTAAATCTCATCCAAATTAACCTATACAATTAAAACCTAAATACAATGAATATACCTGAATGTCCTTTTACCACATACTTTAAATATATATATTACTTAAATTGTGTTCTCTATAAAAATATAATTTAAAACCTCTTAACGACTGTTTAACACAAAAAAGCTGTATATTTAGTGGATTAATTGTTTAATGAGATCAGACTAAAAAGTGTCACTTGTTACAAATATTCAGTCAATGAATTGTATATTGGATAGCAGAAGTCTGCACTATTATTGGTATGACCAGCTTCACGTATTTACCCGCAAAATGCAGGATAGATAGAGACAACTTAGTGTCAAGTTATTCCGTTCTCTTTTTCTATAACATCTATAACCACATCGCTCATGGAATTACAATTCAGTGTGGGTTGCAATAATGCTTTTTAGCAATTCTGTTTCAATTGTATTTTAGTTAAAAAATAAATACATAAATACACATACATACACTGCAGATGCAAAGATTTTTATTAATATCTCAAAATTTTATACTACAGGAGCAAAAGTATAACGAAGCTTATTGGGTCTGTAAGAAGCTTTGAAAGTACTTTTGTACATACTCGTGCCGTATCTTTAGAGAGGCAGGTGTGTGCGAGTTCTTTGCGACCACCAAGAGTTGAGTTACCTACTTTAGAAAGCGGATATGTAAAAAAAATTAAATTAGGCGGAAGGAGGCTAGCGACGGACGATTTAGGTTTAAGGAAACAACAAAAAATAAGAAATATTTTTAATATATCCCTGCAATGCCTACCGCCCATCATATGCATGACTTAAATGAGTTGGCAGCCGTATTTTATTATATTTCGCCATATTACTTTATTTCAATTGATTTCAACACTATCAGTAACCTCCAATACTAATTCTCCAAGTCTCCAATACAAATTCAGCTGAATCTAACATTAATTCGGAGACACATAATAACACAGATTCCACGGCAGCAGGGAAGAGGAAGAGATTGTTGATGTTGAGGGCAAAAGGGAGCAAAAGCATGTAATGAGGTCTGGTCATGTGACAAGTATCAGTATTAACTAGCTATAAAAACTGATACTAATGGTCAACCTAACCATTATAGTTATATAATACACCGATTAATCATTCACGCGATATCCCGCACACAGTAGGGTAGGCACTTTCCTCCGAATTCTGGAGACATTACGTATTGAGGGGAAGAACTCAACGCCGCGGTTTTTGCCTCGACATCAGAGCGAAGAAATGGAGAATATAAATTTAAATAAATATTTCATTTCCTCGAGTGGGGATCAAATCCACATCCTTTACAGTCACATTTTGTGCCCCTGCACTATGGCTCATTTGGTAATATATTATGTATATATTTGTCATTATACTGTCTTAAGCAAATACAAAAATAATATACAAAAAGCTGAAACTGATATTACATTATAGCCATTACGAAACAATGAACTTGAAATGAGAGGCACAGTAATAAAATGCTTCCATACCTGTTATCACCCGCGTTGTTTAGACGCAGACGTCGCTGAGGCACGAGAGATAAGTCGCCCACTCATGTAGAACATTTGGAGATTATGGACAAAAATATTGTAATAGGCTGTTTATTTGACATATAAATATACAGATAATGTTATTTAACCCATTATACTGTAAACATGACGGTTTTTGGTTCGATTCCCACTGAGGGCAAAGAATTATTTTCATTTTCTCACTCTGGTAACAAGACAAAGCTCGTTGTATTGTCGTATTGTCCCGAAAATTGGGCGACGTGAAAAAGTGAGCGTCTTATCACTAGATTCTCTTTGCTTACTATACTATTTTATTTATTTTTTCAAATAATTTAGAAAATGAATACTCTCAAAATTAATTTCAGAATGTAGTACATTGTTGTTTTCATAACAAAATATAAAAATATAACTACTATCTATATCTACTATCTATAACTACTATCGAATATAATTAATTATATTTATAAAAGTAGTCAAGAGAGGTAGAGATAAAATTTACTTTAGTTTAGAGGCTCTGTCCCACTTTTTTCCTTTCAATTTACGACATTCTTGTCGCTCAGTATTGGGCATAAGGAACTCAACGCCGAGCTTTGTCTTGGTACAAGAGCACAGATATGAAAATAAATAATTCTCCTAAATAGGACTCGAGCCCATAGCCATGTTGTTTCCAAATTGCTCTTGATCTACAACAACCTCTAAAAATGTTTCATACAGAATATATTTCATCAAATGATAGCCAGATATTCTGATATCTGCAAAAATCAAAGGCACAGCTAAACCTAGAGTGCAAATAGGGTTTCTGCGCTCTCAGCTAAAAATTTATCTGACTTTCGCATTTTCACTCGGAAATCCTTATTATTGATTATATAAAAGGCATTAAAATAGTAATTAGTGTAAATGTAAAATAATAACAAACATGCGAGTGTAAACGCGATTTTATTTCAACTCGAAGAAATGATATATATACGTATATATATTTAATTTTTTGCGCGTAACCAGGCGTTGTTGCTACTCTTAGCGCAATGCCTTCGGCGAAAAGTCGGGGAACGGATGTGTTAGTGGGTAGCTGAGTGTCTTAATACTAGAATCTCAGGTTACCTTACTATAGTGCCTCTTACTGGGATATAGTACAAAGAAACCAAAAGCAGCTAAGTGCGAGTCGGACTTGCCTACTGATGCTTCCGTACCAATTACAAGGATTAAAGGTCAAGAAGAAATATAATATATAAGAGTTGACAAACTTAAGTTGACGGGCATATCTCACTTAGGGCACTCGTTTTGTATGAAATGAATTAAAAATAAGTTCGTTATGAGTTTTCTCGATAAAATATTTAACATTTTCATTTCTTCGCTCTAGTGTCGAGGCAATGGGTGGCGTTGAGTACCACCACTCAACACGCAATGCCTCCAGAATTCGGCGGGAAATGGAGATCGAAGAGTGTCTTAATACTAGGTTTAGACTTTTCTCTATTTGTATAGGGAGTTCTCACTTTGTACCAATTGCATAACCTGTCTCCATTTGACGAAATACATCATTTTCATTTCTACGCTCAGATAACACTAAGTGAAGAGTAGAGTTTTACTAGCCACTCAAATATAATGATTATGATTTTTTTTGTTGAAATATCATATTAATGTTACTTTTCAGATTTTTTTCTTTGCTTGCATTAAATATTAATTTCAGCTTGACACTTCCACGCTATCTCGAAATAAATAATCATGACATTGACAAAGATAGAAAACAAAGTGTAGTAGTCGGGTACGGAACCCTAAAAGAAGGATTTTATTAAAGTAATCTGGAAATCTGAAAAAAATCATTTTTGGCAACAAATACTATAAAATAAAAGGCATTCGGGGAATTAGTCGACAATCTTATTTTAAAAATTATCAACTATTGGCAGGTAAATGGAAATATTCGGCCAACAAAGCATTACTATTTGTAAGAGGAAACTGCCAACATAGCGACAGCTGCGGATCGATTGCTTGCGATTCGATCTTCACATGTTATTTAACTTGAACGTTTCATGTATTTTCAATGTCGCGTTGAAAAGGAAGTTCTATTATTTGGTTCAGACGCTGTCAGTAAATTCAGTTGACCATTTTTATGAAATATTTAGGCACATATAAATTTAATAATAATCTACAATTTTCTTGGGAAGATAAAGATGCGGAGGTGGATGTGCGACGGCATACGCAACACATTCATTCGTGGTAGTAGTCTTGGAGTTCGTGATATACCGCTTAAGCTCCAAGAGTATCGCCTGAGATGGTGTGGCTACGTTGTGCTCTACCCACTCTGCTGTAGGGAGACAACGGAAAGCTGATTTTATTTTTTTATACAATAAAATAAAAATGTTTCCGGTTTTAATATATTTAAATTTCACCGTTTATAAACAACGAGAAGATTAAGATATGATAGAATTTTTGACTTTATCTTTAATGTAGAAAAGACAATACGATAATTATTGCTGGTCCTGGTTTCAACTTATGACCTTTACAGTTCACCTAAAACCAAATTCAATTTAGCAAGCAAAGATAACATCCAAGAAAAAGAATTAAAAGTGAAAAGATATCGCTCATTTACAACCATCGCAACATAATTAGGTAAAGAATATTTGTAAAATATATATTTAAACATCTTGATGAAAAACAAGCTTTTCAATACATTAACGTTTGTGTGAAGATAAATTTACATAATTTTATAAGTACAAAATCAGTGTACGACGAAATGGCGTTGCGTTCAACGAAATGTGAGGTTTACGTCGCTTTTACGTTCTCGATGAGAGCCGAGAGCTTTTTAAGGACTTTCCCACAGTACCCACATAGTTTTCGCTTTCACGTTATTTATAAATGTTTATAATACTAAAGACTTTTAATATTTTTAAATAACATGTAAATTTTATTATACACATTTTTATTCTACTTAAGCATAATTAAAGAAAAAATAAATTACCATAATAATTAAGAACAATTTTTCAAACTAATATTTTTTTTATGTTTATAGAATAACATTACAAGTAAAGTTTTTTTTAATTTCGCGCTGTATTCCGCATATATTTTATTTATCTCTACGTCGTGTTTACAGTCGTACGCTTGTGCCATTGCGTCACGACGGTTTTAATATTTTATTACATTATGTACATATAAATAATAAAGTATATATTTTTCTCCTCTAAATAGAAAGACATCCATAATTTATAGCTAGAAGCTTCCAAGCAAAATGTAGCTACGCCGCTTCACTGTGCGCCACTCGCTGAGGCAGGGGGGTACGTCAGACGGCCGCCTACGCGCGAGCCACCGGACGTCTGTCACAGCGGCCGGGCCACGCGCCCGCCGCGCCCGCTTGCGGAGTTAATACACACGTTATTATACATCGGTGAGTTTATATTACTATGACTATTATAGTAAATTTTAAATTCTTAAAGTCAATTATTATTTTTTTGAATTTATATAGTCAACAGTAAATATGGTCGGCAGTTTAAGTGACGGTTTTAAAGTGACTGTTCATTTTATGAATTGTTTGATTTTAGCTTATGAAAATGTGAATTGAAATAGTCATTTTGTTGTATATAATTATAATTATAATTGAATATATTAATTTAGTTATATTGAGTAAGAAAAATCGTGAAGTTTTGTCTTAACATATAGAATAGGCTTGGGGTGTTTTTGTACGTGCTACGAATTTGCTACGCGGTTTCGTAGACTTAGTAACAGTGTTATTGAAAAGGTTTTTTTTAGTTTTTACTTATTTTGTTACTGAATAATTCTAAATTTTTATATTTTAATAATTTTTGTGGACACAATGTAAAGAGGATTTACTTAAATTTTGTACCATGTAAAGAAGAATCTACCATTTTTTATATTTAAATCTTTTGTTTTCTAATCTTTCCAACGAGAAATGTTTGAATTTGATGTTTACTTAGGAACATACGTAAGAGAGCTACGTATTGCTTTTTATTTAGTTTTCCCTGTAATTCAAATAAAACTTATTTTGGATTCAACGTTTTCTTCTTTATTCCGATATAAAAAATACGTTTTCGTATTATTTGGATTTATGCGTTCCATTAACACATTTCTTTGTACAAAACTGTTCAAGTGCATTGTGAAATGACTTTTTAGAATATTTTGTTAAATATTTTTAATTTTTTAATATATTTTTAATATCGTTTGTACTTAAAATTTGAAACGATCAGTGATCGAAAATAGTTTGAAATTGTAATGTTAAGCAAATTAACTTATTTTTTTTAAATAACGGGTGTATGTTACATTACAATACAATGCTGCGGTCACTAAAAGCATCTAAATCATTATTATATAGCATACTGTGACTGTATGTGTAAATAAAAAAGTATAGGTTGTTTTTTTTATTAGACATATCTAATTTCATCACTATGTATTAAGCAACTTTTGCGTGATTATAATAATATTTCAACATATATTATATCTTAGGATATATAATATATTTGTATGAATATTTACAAATTATTTTTTAATAAATAAAATGTTACGCAATGGAATGTAAGTGACAAATTTAAAGGTCGGATTTTCTCATGTTTCTATGTTAATCGGTACCGTCTAATTTACATACTCTTTAATATTCAGATTTTTATTTCCTCGCATATTGCGGGATAGTAAATTTTCCTAATATAAATCTCTCCGTTCTCTTTTCATTACTGTACGAGATATTTTTTTAGTTCCACGATGTATCTCGCTTTAATAGATAGAGCGAATTATAAGATTTTTAATTGTCACGATTTTTACACATTTAAATTAAACTATATATTATAGATAAAACTAACTATTTAATACGTGAATAATCCGGTTAAAATAGTTTAATTTACGCATGAAATTTTTGAAATATTACATGTTGAGTCAACTCCACGATTTTGAAAGCGGTATAGAAATAAAAATGATCCGTTTCCCCGCGTGGAAATGGAACCGATAACTGTTGAAAATTTAGTACGCTGCACCACGACGGCCTAAAAAATATGGATAGACGAAATTCTACATCAACAATACAATGATATTATTCTGTCACACCATGTCCTAACCAATTTAAAAGAATTCAAATTCAATTCAAGTCATTGTAATAGAAAGTCTGACAGCAAAGTATATAATTCCATTTTTATGGTTCCTTACCACAAAAATGAAAAACGAAATACTTACACGATTATTTAGTTGTCTGTTTGTTCGTCTGTTAAGACTATTTATCACGTTGAGGCATCCAGCTCAAATTTATATCAAATATTTTGGTCTAAGGTCACTTAGAGCATAAAAAAATCAAGCTCCTAAATCAATTCAATCAAAAGATACGGTTACTATTTGTATGAGATCCGCCGTGTAATTAAAACTTATTGGGTATATCTCGTGAACCTACAGGTGAGATTTGGAATAATGAGTGAATATGAATAATTGATATATAATAGCTAGAGTAAAAAAGGAGGCTGGTAGTAGCGTGCGACTGTAAATGTGGCAGATCGTGGGTTCGATTTTCCACTTGAAGAACTAAAATATTTAGTATTTTTATTTGTTAGGTCTGGTAACCAATATTATATTGAGTTCGGCCACTTAATACGCTTTGTTTGCAGAAATCGGCGAAAAGTGGAAAATTGAAATGTCTTAATGGGAATAGTGTAACAATATTAGGTTCTCAGGCTCTCCCTCTGCTTACCCTGCTATGTACAGGATAAAGTATCACGCTAAAAATATTAATCTATCGTAGTCTTCGAATGTAAATATAGGACGTTAAAGAAAAATTGAAGAATATTGACAATTTATTTTATAATAAGATTTGATTTTCACGATTATTATACATTTTAAATTAAACTATTTAACCGGATTAATAACGTATATTATACATTTTTGAAAACCTAACGTTTCGAACATTTTGCAGTAATCCGTGGTCACGGGAAGGCCGAGGTGGCATCCATCTGTCATTTGACATAGTCATGTCAAATTATATCAAACTACCTCCAACTTTTCTTAATTGCCTCGTGTATTGCCCTGGATTCCATCATAATGAGCTCGCTGTATCTTGGCCTCTGGTATGGTGGTTTTGAGACTTCAATAATTTTATGAGTAGGTCCCAGATGGTAGAAAGTTTCCAATCGTCTTCTTTATTGAAATTAGGATGTTTTTGTATTTCAATAGCCTCACGGATCTTTCTAGTGATATACCTTTAGTGATTTATCTTTAGCGAGTATGCTCACACACAGCTAACTTCGATACAAGCCATTCTTGATATCGGAGATGTGTTCCTTCCCCCTAACACCGACGCTTCTTCTTGTTTGACTAATGCATGCTAAGCCTGCATACTGTAAAAAAATATTATTTTTCTCTTATTCTTTTTTTGGTCTCAAGAGTGGACATGTATTGAAGTCAACTGTGTGTGAGCATACCACAGATAAACCTAACCGTTATATCAGGTTTGATAAACCCCAAATCTTAGGGGAGGACAGGAAGGAACAGATATAATCCTAAAATGATCCACGAGACTATCAAAATACAAAAACTTCCTAATTTCAATAGATAAGACAGTTAGAAACTTTCTATCACCTGAGATCCACTCATAGAATAATTGAAGTCTCAAACCCACCATACCAGAGGGCAGGAAACAATCAGCTCATTCTGCAGGAATTCAGGGCATTACGCGAGGCAATAAAAAAAATCGTATGCGGTAGTCTGATGTAATTAATATGTCAACTGACAGACGAGTGCCATCTCAGTCTACCCGTGACCACGGACTACTGCAAGTGTTTGAAAAGACGGGTTTCCAAAAATAGATAGTACTAAATATATGCAATTAATAGGGTGAAATACTTTCATTAAAGAAAATATATCTTATATCCAGATAAGTAAGCATAGCAGACATATATATTATAATAAAAGAGAAAATTAAAATAATTCATTTCCATCATATATTATAATAATAGAGAAAATTAAAATAAATCATTCCATTTCAGTGGGAATCGAACCTACAACTACTACCTAACACTACGTTACTAAACATACTAACATTGAATACAGGCAAAAAAAAGCAATAATTAATTATCTTTGTAACATCAGACAGTATTAACAAGCCAAGTAACACTGCATATAACAGTATTCATTTAATTAAACGTGTTAAATGAACACAAAATACAAAATTCTTTATTATCTAATAAAGACAATCTTGAGCCTCTTTTGACCGTATACGTCTATTAAGTGGTGTTTTTAAGAAATGCTTAATTAGGTTGAGATTTTTTTTTTTTGTGATTTTTTTTCTTTTATATATATACGGGCAGGTATACCGTGTAAGTGGGATCCTGACGGTTTCAATTCCTACTTAGGGACCCAAGGGAAGTATCATTTTCTTTCTCCAATAACAAGACAAAACAGGTTGTTGAGTTCCGCTACTCAACACGCAATGTCTAAAATTTTTGCGTAAAGTGGAAAATTGCGTGTACACTAGGTTCCCCCTGCCCGACCTGACCAACTTCGACATTAACGAAATTGCGGGCTATACAAAATCGTGTTTACAGAATTACTTAATGAAAAAAATATCCCAAGTTTAATTTGAAAGTATTTCGTGAATTCTTTGAAAATATAAAAAAACAATCTCTTTTATGTTTTTTTAATGATAAGCAAGATTTATTTTTCAAAAGTTTATTTTTTTATATATTCGTAAGCCGCTATCGCGCAGTCTGACTGGGAATGCGACAGTTATGAGTTCGATTCCCAATCAGGGGAATTCTTTATTTTCATTTCTCCGCTCTGAGTAGAGTTCAGTGTTATTTTGTATGAAAGACAGAGCGGAATGTGGCTTCTGAACACTAGGTTTCATTTTCCTATCCTGAATGGATTGGTTTCCTATCCTGAAGGATACAGCGTGAAGCTAAAGAAATATTTTCTTTATCTCTTTTTCCGGTATTTTTGCAAGATTGGCCAAACTTATAAAGCAATAAGCTACTACATGCTCTAAAGTTTTTAACCACTACCCTGCCATTATAAGTTACAGCACTAATGACGAACGTACATACTTATGTACATACATTCATATATGTACGTGCGACGACAATACCTTTGTTCTCGAAGCCGACGAGATGTAGCTAAATTCATATTATATTACTAACAAGCCGTGCATGTTTCCGGAATAGCGACGGGCTTCCCAATCTCGAATTGAAATATAACTTTTGAAATTCATTATTGAAGCTATTCTGTTGATGGACTGTAGAAGCGATGGTTGTAAGTTCGATTTCAACGAAGAGAATTAAAATGCGTGAGAAAGTTAATATTAACCACCACTCAAGTGCATTAGCCAATTCACGTTAAAAAATTGCAAGCACCTATAAATGTATAAAAATCGATTTAAATGTACTCAATTCTATTAACAAGAATAATTTTTACTGTTTCATGATTTGAGAACATTTTTTAGCACGTCATTACTACTAATAGTTTTTAAAATTAATTCAGGAAAAACAAAACCAGTAACTTTTTTTCCCTACAGCCCTTGAAAGCTTTTAATAAAATTTTGCTTTTTTAAAAACTATTTCAAACTTTTTTTTTAAAACTATTTTTGTTTCCATGTTATTTCCGAGACTTACAGGGCGACAGTATTGAAATAGTATATTATACTAAACTACTATTGAGGTATATTGAGAAAAAAAATCACAAATGCAGACTCAGCAAATTGGCAAATACAGCCCGTATTTGCCAATTTTCTTCAAGAATCTGTATTTTTTCCAAAAATCACAATTTCTCAAATATCTACCAAACCACTGAAAATCGGCTATATATCTTCTACCCGTAGACTCTATGGAAAAGCGAGAATGACGCATTACTTAATATTTTACTTGCCTCTCATTTCCCATTTATGTTTTTTATGGTATCCATACGTAAGTACATACGAGTGCGTGCGTAAAAACCAGTGAAGTGGAAGACAGACAATTACTAGAAGGGTTCCGTATTATACTTTTGTATTTGAATATTCGTAAGCAATATTAATGTGGATATAATACAATATAATGATTATTTATAAATGTGTGAGCAAAATAAAATATATAAAATGATTAATTGTATCGTGATTTTTTAGGAGTGTAGCTATTTTGTGGCAGATTGTAGAGTATGTAGTGCGTTTCTCTTTACTCTACTCCCAAATTCTTGAGATTTTGATTGTAGCACAAAACTCGTTGGCTTTATAATTAATGTGAGCAGCTTTAGCCTTATATAACGAAATAACCATAATAAGGAACGCCATCGAATTGCTTTAAGGGCGTGCACTGCCGTAGTTTATTATATGTCAGTATGTTGTATGGCAAACATATTCCATTTTATTAAATCTAAGAAAATTCCGCGACGCCACATATCTATCTCTTATAAATAAGTGACAATAAGGCTTTTTGTTACAAAGAATAATTGAAAATTTGAATGTAATATTTCATCGATTTTTTTTCTACATGTATATTGAAACTTATGAGAGAAAGTTATTTCATCCACAAGGAAAGATAATCTTTTCATTAAGATAATATTTGGCTTTTATATCATGTGATTTGGACGAATACTTTTCGTTCTGTTAACGACCGCAAACTCAGTCTCGCAGGGGGCGCCCTTGCCGCCGATGACGTCCTGTCTGTCATACAGCCGCGTTGTCTTCATGATTGAATGTATCGATGTTGGCAAATGCAGCAAAATGAAAGAATTATAGGTGGTATGCGAGCGAAGCCGCGAGTGGGTCGCTTATCAAGTGTGCTAATAAATCGTAATTAAAATCTTACAGTGACATTTTAGTTGATTTTGCTTCCAAAAATTGAAAGCCACACCAAAATTTGTTCAGCCTTTCTGAAAATGAACCGTAACGGAAGACAAAAAAAAATATAAATTGTTTGATTGTGTCTAGTCCCGCGTGAATAACTATATATATTCAATGTATAAATATTGTCTATACATTACATAATATTATTAGAACAAGGAAATAATCTAGGTGTCAATAAATAATTGTGTAGTTCAAACGGACGAAGTCGCGAGCCAATCGCTAGTATGTAATACAATTCGTTCTGAGGCATTCTAAAAAAAATCATGTCGAACTCTAAAAAACCAAATTCTAAAACATCTAAATAAAACTCCACTACTAAGAGCTGTTCAAGATGCTAAAGTGAATAAGTTAAGTTAATGCTTCTAGATGGGACTTGCCCCACACCTGCCATCGATCGGGTAATCCCCGGCAACAGGGAGGCATAAATAAATATGACAGGTGCTTAAATAATACCTTGTATTATTCTGTTTTTGTTTTTTTATAATATTTTCTTATTCACAAAGCCAATATGGCGTGGAACTGTCCTGCATATATAGCCTCTTTATCTCACCAGAATGCCTATTTTCTGAAATTGCAACGAGCGAGAATCAAACCAAAAACCATCGCGTTTACACTTGCAAATTGGAAACTGAATTTTATTTGAAAACTGAATTTGGTTTTGAGGAGTTCAGATAAGGGAACCAGCAACGAGCATTTTAAAGGGGCCCTTTATAAGTATTTGTATTGCCTAACTCTTCTGTAGACTATCTCAAATATTAATAAAATACCTGAGGCCAGTCTTGGCGCTGGGACACAAGTGTCTGACTGTGTGACTGTAGATGCGACTGGTTTTGGGTACGAGAAAATGAAATATTTATTACAATTTTTATTTTTATTTCCTGCCTTCAGTATCGAGGCAAAGCACGGCGTTGAGTTCCGTCCCTCAACACGTAATGCTTCCAGAATTCGGCGAAAAATGGGGAACCGATTGTCTCAACACTACGTTCCCTCTGTCTACCCTGATGTGTTCGGGATACAGCGTGAAGCTTAACTTAACCTAACTTCACGCTTTATCCCTAGTAGTCAGATAGAACGGAACGCCAAACGCCTTGTCCACTGTCATCAACCTCTTTATAACCTTGTTACAGGCAGCAATACGCCTTTCCGCATCCATCTCGTATCTTTCATTTCTACTGAACATACTTCCCAAATATACCACTTCATTCACTTGTTCTGATATCTTGGCATTTACACTGATCCTGAGTCCTTTCTTCATGTCTTTAAAAGAAACGCGAAGCTGATATTCTTTATTAATAAAAACAAGTATAAAAGTGGCATACCAAGTTCTTTCCCATACATAACACTAATGTAATCAGCCCATTTCGCTTTCACTAACCAGATCGAGTGAGACAAAGCTGTCGACCCCTAATATAGGTCAAGTTCACATCTGGGGGATAAATTACACTCCTTTACTTTAGAATGTTGTTATCTTTCTTAAGAATTTTTTGAACGCGACGGTTGTGATTTGTTTCGATTTCGTTCGATTCTTACTTGAGGGGATGAATTATTTTCATTTCCTCGTTCTCATTTCAAGACAAAACGCGGCGTTAAGTTTCACTTTTTCGTTTTCCTGGTAACGTAGTGTTGGGGTATATATGTGTGCTTGTCACTAGGTTCACACTGCCTACTTAATTACATGCGGTATATAGAGTTATATCAATAAATAACATTTTATTGATATGTTGTTATATTTTCTTGAATATTACTCACAATTCATAAGCTTCCACAGCAATCAAACTCCATAACCAAAAACAGTCATTGTTTATACCTAAAAAAACTCTCCTCTTCCTTTTTTCTCTTCCGTTACTGAGTCTAATAGATAATTGTCTTAAACTATCCACTTTTAGATGTAAAAAGCAATAATTAAATCGGTATCTTATAAGATCATCTCATTTGCTTGCATTCATTAGGATAAGAGTTTAGGGTTAAACTATCAAGTTATAAGTGGTGGTTGCGCGTCCGATTCGCTGGTAAAATAAAACGCGGCGTTGTGTTTTTTTTAATAAAAATCAAAGGACTAGACAACACATAATAAGTTCTTTAATTTTCACGATTATTACATATATTAAATGAAACTAGGTAGACTACACGTAGGTCTACCCGTGACCACGGACTACTGTAAAGTGTTCGAAACGTCGGGTTTCCAAAATGTAAAAATCTTAAATATACGCGATTAATCCGGTTAAATTAGTTTCATTTAATATAGACAACACATTTCAAATAATGGTAAATCTAAGTTATAGTTTAAATATATATTATATATTAAAATTGTAGACGTCAGTAGTCATATGAATGTTATACTATGTGGATCAAAAAAATTATAGAGGCGGTAGAGTGGCGGAATTTAACGCCGTGCTTTGCCTCGATATCAGAATGAAGAAATTCGAATATATTATAAATTTAAATAATCATTCAATTTCCTCGACACATAACCAGTGGCGTTTACAGTCACACCTGGTGCCTGACTGGCCTCACACAAAGTTGTTTGAAGAAAAGATAATAAACTATTAAATTTGGAATTGGTAGATGTATCAGAATATATACATTTTCATATTTTACATTCCCAATTACACCTCTCATCAAGATATCAGCATGTAGGCCTCAAATATCTATGTCATTAATTTGAGTACGACTGTCAACACTATTGTGTTTACACGGTCACAGGGACTTTAGTATGTTTACAGTGGATTCGATTCGCACTCGAGGAAATGAACAATTTAAAACTTGAACTATTTTCATTTCCTCGCTCTGGTAACGAGGCAAGGCGCGACAATGTATTCGGCTTCAGAATATAGCGAAAAAAGGGATGTGTCTTAATGGAAAAAGAATATCTTAACACTAGGTTCCCAGGTTCCTTATGTGCACCCAGCGAAATCATGCGGCGAATTAGTGCCCTAGCACCAATATTACTTCTACAAACACTGCATACACAGGCATAGCTCCAAAAAAAATACCAAAGCGAAGAAAGGAAAATAATTTAATTATATTATTACGTTTACAGTCTAATCATTAATATAATTTTTTAAAATGTTGCTCCATATTTTTAGAAAACGTATAAATATATTAACATTCAAAAACGTCCAAAAACTGTGATCACTAAACCAGATGCTCTTATAAAGCAACATCGAATATATAATTTTATTACCTAGATATTATCTCATGAATATCTTAACCAGACTACTACACATGAAGGTGCTACTATGTCAAGCTAACACGGTTTATATTATTATGGGCAAGTTATAAAATTATGCGGTCGTTGTGGCACAGTATGACAGAGTCGGTAAACGTGTCAGTTCTCATATTTAAATTATAATATTATTGAGTTCTTCCACTGAACACGAAATCACTTAAAAATTTGCCGAGAAGTAGAAAACGTAGTGTCCTAAAACAAGGTTCCCCCTGCCTACCCTAATATAAGAGAAAAAGCATAAATTGATATTTTATTAGAGACGGCTACTCGTTGATAGAGAGTTAATCAACTAGAATACGGCACTTAACTGAGTTACGTACGTTTGGTGTTGATCGGGGTATTTGTCTGTCAATCTTGCGTCAATCTCAAGTTCAGGAAAAGGTCGGCTATTGAAACGTTGGGTCTTCTGGCCTAATATTCTATATTTTTATACAAGAGAAATACTGTAGAGTACAATAGAGAATTTGTTCTTATATTATTGTTAGCATATAATTATGCAGTGGTATGACTGTGTACGCGATTTTAAATTCGATTCCGATTCAAAGAAATGGAAAGTGTTAAATTATTTTTTTTCCCTGCCTTTTAAGTTTAATTTGATTCTAAATTATTATTTAAACGGAAATTATTAACTGGAGGTATAAAAAAATAAATGGAGAAGGTTGAAATGTTGACATCATTTTGTTTTTGAAGTCCAGTATGAAAACTAAAAAGAATACAAATACTAAATAATTCATCACTAGTTTGATATTTATTTATTTATGTATAATTTATTATGAAATGAAAAAAGTGTGGCAGAATATTAAAATATAAATATATTCCGAATAAACGCAAACTAAACAATTTAAGCTAAATGTAGCCAAATAAAATGTATTGAAGATATAAACAAGAATTACAGATTTATTTTGGCTGCACAGCCAGTGTGAGTCCGTAAGCTAGATAGATTTGATGCTAAACTCACTCTTCTCCAAGTATGTCTGGTTTTCTTCTGATAGCAAAGATTCGCAAAATTGATACTGAGGAAGTAAAATATTCAAATACCATATCTGTATGTACCTGGGGCCATATGCCCCAGGACAATAATATAAGCAATATACGGGGCGAAATTACCAATATCATGAAATCGATTGACGTAGATATATAAAACATTGAATATTATGCATATTTACCTTAAACATGCTGTAGGACAACGTTCATTTAAGTACCGGCGTGGGTTTTGAGTGCCCCCGGCACAAAATAGCAAAGTAGTAAGTAGCTGCATTGTCAGTGCCTATGTTGACATCGAAACAGACAGTGTTAATTACGTTTTGAAATTCTGACGTGGCTTCTCAGGCCTCACGATGGTACTTAAGTAAGTTTTTTGTTTTAATATTATGTCATTTTTACATATATTATGAACTATAGATGTACCAGGGGCTTACGATAGTAAGCAAAATAGTTATGAAATAGATTTACAACATTTAAAGAGTCCTCCATATATTGAGTGACTGATTGAGATGTGGCTTGCTACTAAATATTCCAGCGGATCAAAATTTAACAACGTTGGCAAAGATTTAGTCCGCAGCAGAGTAAGTATATAGATACTTGTACTAATGAAGATTGAGATAAAGAACCTAAAAGCTATTTGACATTTCTTTACTAGATATTGGATATTAGTTCCTAGTAGTCTCTCAGTTCTCATCTTATATATGAATATATGTGAAAAGACAAACAAATTACAAACTGATAGAGGTACTATTATAAAAAAAAATTTGCTCTACAGTTGGTATTGGAGCTTATAAAGCTGGTATTTTTGACATTTAAGCCAAATATTTTATTGTGCTATTTTCAAATGTCTAATAAAGTAGTATTTCTTTCCATAGATACTTGTTCTTTAAGCCCTTTGATTTTCATAATTACGCAAATATAAAATATACCTTTCTTTAAAAAAAATCTTTATTATACAAATCCAGCCTCTCAGGCCTCACGTCACTACTCGTAGAGTTACAAAAATTAAACGTACTTAAAGATTAAACATAATGCCGAACTCTCTGCAGCTATGACTTGATATTTATAAAATTGTTAAAATAATTGCTGCATATTAAAAAGTTTTCAAAATTTTAGTTTTCGCAGTTTTAAACTATTTCGTCAAACATGGGAATGCGCTGCCTCTTCTCTCAGATTTTTTTGTATAATTTTAACAGTTCATATTAATATTCCGTTTAAAAAAGCGTTTCACCGGATACCGTAATTCTCAATAACAAATATATTTCTAAATAATAAAACGGAGCCACGATACCACCTTCTCCTATATTATTTAAAATATATATGGCAACATTATGTAATATAATGAGGGCAGGATACCAAAGTTTGGATGTGAAAGTGAGAATACTATAAAAAAATAAGAAATTGTTTACGTAGAGTATGTATTCTTATTCTTATCTTATCAATCAGCACCCATTATTTTGTCTAGATCTTTCATTCTTGTACCAGTGAAGTTGACAACGGCGCATTACTTAATATTTAACTTGGTTCTTATTTCACACGTGTATTTTTAATGGAATATCATAAGTTTTTGTAAAAAATTATTAAAATGAATACTTTGCCATTTTTAAAATCTCTTTATTTTCCTGAGATCTTTGATCTAACTTTTTTTTATTTGTTGTAATTAAGTATCACAAGCAAGAGGATTTTAGTAAATATACTAAATTTTATGCATGCAAACTAATTATTTTACCATTTATGAAGGGCTCAAAAGTAATTTGAAATGGTTCGTGTATAATACGCATTGCACGTTTCCAAGATTTTAACTTGGCTGGACGCGCTGGCGTGTGTCTTTACGAGAAGTACCATTATATATCTTTTTCTATATTATAATAAAACAGTTAGTAAAGCAGCAAAAATTGTGACGGTACATCTAATTTATAGTAGGAAAACACGAGTATTTTTCATACGGGAACGAGAAAACAGGATTTTTCATAATACGTCAGCTTCACGCTGTATCCCGCACACAGCAGGGTAGGCAGAGGGAACTTAGTGAAAGACACTCCGTTCCCCACTTTCTGCCGAATTCTGGAGGCATTGCGTGTTAAGTGGCAGAACTCAACGCCGCGCTTGTCCTCGGCACCAGAGCGAAGAAATGGAAATATAAATTTAAGTAAATATTTCATCTCCTCGAGTGGGGATCGAACCCACAACCAGTCGGTTTTACAGTCACACTTTGTGCCGCTGCGCCACGACCGGCCTCATAATACGTCTTTGAAATAAAATGTTGTGGGCAGTGACTTTCTACTATTTTATTTATTAGTTGACCTTATTTATACTGTAAGGTCAATAAATTTAACTTTCATAGACAAACAATATATATATATACTTTTTAGAAAGCCTAAAAATTTTAACGTTGCGGGACTTTTATATTTTAGAAAACTTTAAAAGTATTCCTTATACATTCCCATTTTTTGAAACATTGCATGTTGAAAGGCAGTACTCAACGCCGCACGTTGCCTTATCACAAGAGCGAGGAAATGAAACTAATTTCGAGTCGCTTTGACTGTGCCTCTTATAACTAGTTATAGCAATTCTCTTGTACAATATCTTAGAATACCTAGTGTAAATTGGGCATTATAATACAACAAAATCAATAAATAATATTAACGATTGTCCCAAACAAACATTTGTCGGCCGCTACACCTGCCTTTGTTACGCGCTCGTAAATCTGATTTATCGCCTTCCAATTTGTACGTTCTTTATGTTGTATCAAATATGGTGAATAGGTAGTATATACTTGTATACGTTTTTTTTCAGCTTCTCGCTTTATTCCACATCGCAGAGTATCCCGCAAGTACAGGCAAACTTAGTGTTAAGACTTTCCATTCCCATCCAATTTTTGTAGGTAAGAAGTCCAATAAGAAGTATAGCAGGCTTTCCATAAAAAGAAAAAAACCGGACAAGCGCGAGTCGGGCTCGCCAGACAAGGGTTGCGTACAAAAATAAGAGATATCGGGCTTATTCTGAAATTTAGGCTTACCTTTGCCAGAGCCCTTTCATCTGATACCTCACTTCAACTAGCGGCTTTAATACCAAATTTTGCCAACAATTTATGGCTTAATATTTTTAGGATTTAACCACAAATGTATAAATTTTACATTTTATCCTAAATTAATACTACCTGTAGACGCTAGCTGACAAATTTCATAATACTAGGTTAACCGAAATACGCTTTTTTGCTATTTAAGGTTATTATTTTTTGAAATCTAATAATAAATGTTTATACTTATTTAGAAAACGTATAAAAATTTGAACGTAGCGGGACTCGAACCCGCGCCTTTGGCCGTACACAATGAATTTTTATACGTTTTCTAAATAAGTATTTATATTTCCTAAGTGTGGATTAACACTTTAAAAATGTTTAAAAATAAATGTTTAGTTTTAGATTTTTACATGAACTAGTACTACCCGAAGATGATAGCTGCCAAATTTCATAATTCTAGGTCAACTTGATGGGCACTATGAATTTTGATGTCATTGATAGTGTCGAAATACGCGTTTTTTGTAAAAAATAGAAATATGTTTTTATCAGGAAATTATGGGGCCATAGATCTGGATATATGGTTTGAATTTCAAATCGATATCTCCAGGCGTTCCTGAGATAAAGGGTCTCTAACAGACAAACAGACAGACAGACAGACAGACAGACGGACAATAAAGTTATCTTACAAAGCGTCCTTTTTTCCTTTAAGGTAGGAAGCCTAAAAAAAGAATAAAATTGAGTGACTAGCCACTACGACCTCTTAGCTTATTCCACGGAAGATAATTGACAAAAAAAAACATACGAGAAGTTATGTAGCGTAATTATATAATATACGCGACGATTCGAAATTCAAAGCTGTTGAAATGCAAAAAGGATTATTAAATTCGTAACTTTATAAATTAAATTTGGGCAGAAAGTGGACAACTCAAGGTTTTGCCACTATATTCCACTTAAATAATAATCTTCGATGGATAAATTTACGCGGTACACATACAACATGTATAAATGTATTTATTATGTTGTGTGAAATACATAAATAGCCAATATAACTCAATACTATCAAATAATGACAAATTATTTATTATACATATCTAAACTATTATTTATTATATATAAACGAAATCCATATATCTTGAGATCGAGAGGTTACTTTCAGTGTACCTACAGTTTTGGAATTTGGCATGAAATGAGATCTTACAATATAAATATAAGAAAAAATCGGAAAGTAACCATTTATAGGTATTTCGTAGAAAATAATAATAATAAATTTATTAAGTAAAAGTTAACTTAACTTAGCTTCACGCTTTATCCCTAGCGGGGTAGTCAGAGAGAACGGTGCGCTAAACGCTACGGTCTCTACATACCTCTTTCGCCTCGTCCACTGTCATCAACCTCTTCAGACATGCCCTCCGGGGGATCCTCATGCTATTTACGTGACCTTCCTCCAGTATCTTTGATACTGTGTTTTCGAAGGTCAACCGAGGTCTCCCCCTACCTTTCTTACCACTCACTTTTCCATCATAAATCTTTTTTGCCATTCTTTCCTCGCTCATTCGTTCGACGTGCCCAAACCAGCTGAGCACGTTCTTCTTCATTCTCACCGTGACATCATCGCTGGTACCTGCCATTCTGTGTACCTCTTCATTAAGGATTCGATCAGCTAGGCTGACTCCGCATATCCTACGAAGAGATCCCATCTCCACAGCATTCATCTTTCTTTCATTCTTCTTCTGTAATACCCACGTCCGCTGCCGTATAACAGGGTCGGTACCAAAACTGCATTGTGTACGGCCAAACGCGCAGCTGTGCTGACGTTTCGCCGTCTCATCAATGCAGCCAAGGCTCCGTTAACCTTGTTACCGGCAGCAATACGCCTTTCCACATCCATCTTTACTGAACATACTTCCCAAATATACCACTTCATTCATCTGTTCTAATATCTTATCATTTACACTGGTCTTGCATTACGTCCTTTCTTCATCTCGTTCAGCGAGAGGAGTAGAGGACGGAGCTACAAATTAAGTAAAAGTAAAGTAAAATAATCTTTATTTTACACCGGAAATAAATATATAACATCATATATTTGAATTTCACTTCATACAAAATAAGCATATACGCCCAAGTTAAATTTGGCAACTTTTTAATTATTTTATCGAGTTTTTCTAAACTTTTCTTTTCTAAACTTAGGAAAGAAACCAGCAGACCAGGTTTTTTATTTTTTATTTTGTGTCATTAAGACACATCCGTCCACCTCTGCGCCGAATTCTGGAGGTATTGCGTGTTGGGTGGCGGGGCACAACGCTGAGCTTTGCCTCGTTACCGAGCGAGGAAATGAAAATATATCATATAAATGCTAATTATTAAAATATCAAATGTCAAGGCCATTTCTATTGAAATTATAACAAGCTTTAACATGTTTCAATTGGCACACAAAAATGTTTTTAATATAATCATTGTTCAATGACTAAATTTATATCAATATTATATTAATTTACACCAATATAATATTTAAAAATTAAATTAAATTAAATTAGCTTCACGCTATATCCCGCACACAGCAGGGTAGGCAGAGGGAACCTAGTGTTAAGACACTCCGTTCCCCACTTTCTGCCGATTTTGAAGGCCTTGCGTGTTGAGTGGCAGAATTCAACGCCGCGCTTTGCCTTGACACCAGAGCGAAGAAATGGAAATATAAATTTAAATAAATATTTCCTCTCCTCGAGTGGGGATCGAACCCACAACCAGTCGGTTTTACAGTCACACTTCGTGCCACTGCGCCACGGCCGGCCTCAACCAATATAATATTTACATTCAATAATTCAGCATTTGTTTATACAAATATCAAAAGTAATTGAATCAAAAATCAGACATATAGTGTTTACAGTGTTCTTTTGAAGTTAGCTTTATGCTTCCTAAAGAGTTCTGAAATTACCGAAACAGGTGGAAATCTGATTGAGCAAGGTCAGTGCTATACGGAGGATTCTACACATTCCAGCTAAGCTCTCCCAATCTTTGCTGCGTGGCTATAGATGAGTGCGGTCTGGCGTTGTCATGGTGGAACACCACGCCCTTCCTATTCACCAGCTCCGACCGGTTTTTCTCAATAGTTTTTTTTCACCTCATCACTTGCCTACAGTAGAGGTCAGAATCGAGAGTTTTACCTGGTGGCAAAAGCTCATAGTGGACCTTTCCAATCCCACCATACACATAGCATCACTTTGCTCCGGGTCAAGCCGGGCTTTGCCACGGTTTGTGGGGCTTGACTATGCTTCGACCATGATCTTTTTCGCACATTCTTATCGTAAGTCACCCAAATTTTATCATCCGTAATAAACTGTGTAAGAAATGGTTCGGAATTGTTACGTTTCAATAAATAATCGCAAATGGAAACACGTTGCATTAGGTTTCTCCCAGTGAGATCAAGTTTTTTATTGTAAGTGACGTAAAACTATTTTATGATCAACATCCAGTTCTTCAGCACTGTTGTAGCTACTAATATGTCGATACTAATTGGTCCACTTTCTCAAAGATGACACTTATTTTATCTGTGACAGGGCCAGATTCAACCCCGACTTGAAACGCTTGAACCACATTTGTGCTACTCTTATTGATACCGCATTAGGTACTATCGTAAGCCGCACATATTTTATTAGCGGCGTTCGTCGCATTTATACATTTTTTTGTAATAAAATTTCCAAATGTACTGAATTTCTTCGTCACATACGTTCATTTTGCTCGATTGAATAATAATTGAAAATTGGCGGGAACTAGTTTTTTTTATTTATTGCATCTTTAGAATATCACATTTAATGGTATTAAAACCAGCGAGTTACATTCAATATAGCCACAGATACCACATCAGTACCACAAATCAATATAGCCACAGAGGTTTGATTACTAATAATACATTCAAAACTTCGTGATAAATTCAAAAATTCATGACTAAAAATTCAGTATAAATTCTTATTTGAACGATACAAAGCCTAGTTTCGGGGACAAACGAAAACACAGGAAATGGAATCGGCGGAGTATTTTGATGTACATATTTACAGAACGGTCTTTTTCGCACTACTGGTTTGTGAAAAGTTTGTTTTTGTTCATTGAGATAAAAAAATCAGTCAAGTGCAAGTCGGTCGGCTTACCAAGGGTTCCGTACCAATTAATGATCGTAAGTCAACGGGTCACACTAATTTTGTATGGAGTAGAGTACAAATATAGTAATATAACGATATTTTTTTATGATAAACCATGGTACATATAAGACAGGTGAAAAATTATAATGGAACAAGGAACATAGGACACTCTTTGCTTAGGGTAAGCCCATTGTTATAACAACGCAAGGTTGTTGAGATTTTAATTACCTTATACCTGACGGAATGATCCATGTTCTTATTGAAAATATTTCCTTCTGAGGGTTTATTATAAAAAAATCGAGTGATGCAATTTTAGCTTTATTGATTGTTATCTTTGAATGTCTAAAAAATGTTGGATTACTAACGGACTCAATGATCAAAGGTTCTAACCAAAGATATGTCACGAGCTAGAGTATATGGAAAAGAATTTATATTTTAATATATAGTGAGAAATACTTTTACGCAATCGTAAGTATGGTATAATGGTTTTGACAGACGGACGATAAAGGAATCCTATAAAGGGTTTCGTTTCTTCTTTTGAGGTATGAAATACTAAAATAGTTTTTAGTTCATCGCACATAGCAGAGGAGACAGAGGGAACCTAATGTTTAGACACTGCGTTACTCACACGCCAATTTTATTGCTGGCAATTATATTTTCAAACTAGCCAGATACAGTTGTGGAACCCATTGAAGTATACTCACAAAATTTTATCCAAATTGTTCTAGCCATTTAGAAGAACACTGTAACAAACAAAAGTACAGAAAAATAATATATATAACTTAAAGTCAAACTAGGCCATGAACGCGAGTGTCAGCTGTTAGCGTCATATTTTATATAAGCTAGTTAATTTTTTTACGCCCATGTGAATTATTTAGCTGAACACATTAAAAGTAAGCGAAGTAGGGAAATATAAATAAGTTAATTGTCAACTCTCCCTAGATGTTATCGAATATTCATAAAGATGTCTAATCTCACAAAGCAAGATAGGCAGAGGGAACTTAGTGTTAAGCATTTTAAATGAAACTATTTTAATCGGAATAATCGCGTATATTTTGTATTTTTATACATTTTTGGAAACCCGACGTTTCGAACACTTTGTTTTTTTAGAAGTACGTGGTGACGGGTAGACCCGTAAAAATACAAAATAATTTCATTTTTAAATAGTTCATAGTTAAAATAGTTTCATTTAAAATGTGTAATAATCGTGAAAATCAAAGAACTTACTGGTGTTAAGCACTTTGTTCCGCAGTTTCTGCCTAATTTGCGTTAGGAATGCCACGATTATTATACATCTTTATATATACTCGTACGACATTCTAAAATATTATTGTTCAGCCCAAACCTGTATTGTACTTTCTAAATAAAATATTATAACGGAAATAGAATCTGTATACCATTTAAACAAAATTCTCTTTTAGTGCAGTTGACTGAAAGTTTGTCAGTTGTTGGTATTTTATGGTAGCTGGAGGGTTTCCAGTTTTACTGTATTTTTATTTTAGATGAATTCTAGTCTAAATGAGTGAATTTGAAATTATTTTTGGGTTTTTTATATTTTCATTTGTTTGCTCTAATAACGAGGTAAAGCTTCGGGTTTTCAACTCAATATACAATGCCTCCAGAATTCAGTGTTTTGAGTTTAATTCCTACTGTCACCGTGTATTGGTAATAAGACAAAACTTGACGTTGAGTTCCGCTACTCAACGCACGATCTCGAGAATTGGGCGGAAAGTCGTAAACAGAGTATTGATTTTCACCCTCCTTGCTATATGTGGGATACAGCTTGAAACTAAATAAAATATAATTTATATTTGGTGGAGTATACAAAGCTTTTATGCCATAAATTGCAAAAGTCAGACGCTAGTTGACTGGAAAATATATAGATTTTTTTTCTAAATCTTAGCTACATTTGAAACTACTTTTGAAGTGTTTAAATGCGAAAGAAAAAATGTTAGGTTCCCAGGTTCCCCTTGCCTACCGTGCTATGTGTAGGACACAGAAGCTATAAATACTTATATCATGGTTTCACAAGACTCTCATATTAATGCATCTAGGGAGTCGTCTCTAGAAATGTGTAATCGCCGTACAAAAATGCTACACGAGGCAAGTCTTTCGACGAAAAAATGTTTACTCCACACAAAAAGGTTCATTATAGTAGGCGCGTTCCGATTTGAAGACTCGACGCGCTAAGAAGTGTGATGAGACTATACAATGATATTTCAGAATTCAAGACTCTTGTATGCCTTTTATATGGGGATTGTAGAGAAAATTGTCGACAAAATTTTTATGTGTGGACCATTTATTTGGTTTGTTTTTTTAGAGCCGTCGTGGCTTAGATACAGAAGCGTGCGACTGTAGACGCGACGGTTGTGGGTTTGATTTCCTCTCTGGGGAATAATATATCTAAATATTTTCATTTCGTCGCCCTGGTAATGAGACAAAGCGCGGCGTTGAGTTCCGCCACTTTAAAAGCAATGCCTTGTGAATTTTGCGGAAAGTAAAGAACGGAAGAGTTGTCGTGGGAACGGAGTGTCTTCATATTAGGTTCCTATGTTCCCTCGGTCTACCCTATTGCGGCATACAACGTGAAGCTACAATAAAAAAATAATTCATTTATTTTCAAAGAACAAGTATCGAACCCACAACCATCTACAGTTAAATGTCTAGATAGAAAGACGATTTATACATCAGTAAGTCCTCAAACCAAAAGTTTCTCCCATTAATTCTCACAAGCAGAGAGCATGTCAAATTAAACTCAATAATTCTTTGCAGGTAACGCAAGCTCGCGATGTTCACCGTATAATTATAGGCTGACATATCTTGATAAATGAAAACAGCGGGCCACAGAGATGGCCTCTTTCAAAGGTAAGCCAACATCAACTTTATACGCACTAACATAAGCTTTATATTACATTGAACTGATAATTAATTAAGTTTCGTTGGATTTTTAACTTTATTTCTCGAAAAATAGCCTCGGTTTTCTTATAACAATCAAAATACGAACCTTACCCTTGTTAATATGTAAGAAAAGTATGCAAGTAATTCGAAGTTATTTTAAAGGGGATAGAAATGAGGGACCAATTTCATTAAGCTGGTGTGATTTAGTACCAGTATAAGTTTACTTGAAATGTACTGACGTGGTTATTGATTTAATGTGATTCTGAAAATTCTAAAAATGCATTAAAAGACTATGTAAGGTAAATTTTCTGATTTCGCGTTAGTAACATGCTAATATTTACATTATAATGCGTGCATACCATATCAGCACATTCGTGTAGATGTGGGTGCACTTCTTGAATATTTATGTTATCACAGCGTTAAATTCTGCCACTTATTGGTATGTATTTTTTTAAAAATTGAGCATAATGCGAATAACGGAGTGTATTAACACTAGGTTCCTGCTGCCTACCCTGTTATATGCTGGATATGTATCTCAAAGATATTGTGACGTTATTTATTTGTAACTTTTTTTCAAAAGTAAGAAAAAATATAAATATATATTTTGAGACACTAATTTTTGTTAAATTTAAATATTTTTTTCCTATTTTCGTTTTTTTTTAACTTTACGCTGTATACCGCTCACAGCAGGGTAAGCAAAGGGAACTTAGTTTTAAGACACTCTGTTCCCCATTTTCCGTCGAATTCTGGAGGTATTGATTGGCGGAACTTAACACCACTCTGCCTCGACACCAGAGCGACAGAGATGAGAATGTGTAAGATTTAATTTCCTCTAGAGGGAATCGAGCCCACAATTGGCCACTGCACGATTGGCCTCACATTTACATTATAAGTTATAATAATTATTATATTAGGTAAGATTAAATTAGATTAGTTTATACTTTATTGCAAACAAATAATAATAAAAAATACGCTTTATTATACAAAGGCGGCTTTATTGGTTTATGAAATCTTTTACAGGCAAACTTTGATAAAAACAAAGGACTTATGTGCACATAGAAAAAATACAACATAAATAATTATAAGTAAACATAATATACTTATGATATATACAAAAATATATAGGCTCGTACATAGGATATAAATACATATAAGCATAAATATTCTTATACAATATAATATCATATTTACAATATAACTATTAGATAAAAGAATATACAAAATTTTTCTAAATTAAAAAGTTGTTGTTTTAGACGTATTTTAAAAAGGTTCAGTTACATTGAATGCCCCACTTCAGTAGGGCTTCATTCCTTTACTATATTTCCATTCTAGAGAATAGAAATATAGTAAAGGAATTAAATTAGAAGTGGGTATGGCAGGTTAGAAGTTTGGCGAGGTTATCATTTCGTGACCTTAGTTCAAGGCGTAGAAGAGAATCGGATTTTAAATCGGATTTTAAATAATTTTAAAAAAGAGAATCCTCCTACTTATAGTAAAGGATTAAATAAAATTGCCGCAAAGTCTCATAGGAAGCCATCCAAACTGACGGTGATAATCAGAAACGTGATGAAATTTACGCAGACCAAAAACTAATCTTATACATTGATTTTGTAACCGCTCTAGTTTCTTTAATTTTTCCTCAGATATAAGCATGTATCATGAGTCAGCATAATCTGAAATTGGTAGCAATAGTGAATGAGCTAATGAGTTTTGGTTTTGATAGTTAGAAATATTATATATCTTTTCATGGCTCCGATATTAGCTAATAGGTTTCTGCTAAACTCATCTATCTGCGCTGACCAAGATAGTGAGTTGTCTAAAAAGATCCCAAGGTTCTTAATAGTTGGTCCAATAATTAAATCAGTACCATCAAACTGTATAGTAGGAAGGACGTTCATATTAAAAAAAATAACTGCTTTGTACTATATATAGCTATTATGCTGACCTGTGATTTTCTAGCGTTAACGGCAAGACCATAAATAAGCCCTGTTCCACCTACCAACATTCCATATTGAATTTATGAATCGCTTCATCTATATCACTCGAAGGCAAAGGTAAATCTGCATGTCATCAGCATATAAATAGTAAGATGAGTAAAGATTTTGGAAAATTGTATTAATGAAAATAGAGAACAGGAAATGAGAAAAACACCCCCTTGAGGAACACCTATATAAGAAGAACAACTTCAGCTTTACGCTGTATCCCGCACACAGCAGGGTAGGCAGAGAGAACTTAGTGTTAAGACACTCCGTTACCCACTCTCTGCCAAAATCTGGAGGCATTGCGTGTTGAGTGGCAGAATTCAACGCCGCGCGTAGTCTCCACACCAGAGCGAAGAAAATGGAAATATAAATTTAAGTAAATATTTCATCTCCTCGATGGGGATCGGACCCACAACCAGTCGGTTTTACGGTCACACTTCGTGCCACTGCGCCACGACTAGCCTCAAGTAAAAGAAGAACCAAAGGAAGAAATTTTGTCATTGTACGTATTGTCGCCGATCAGATAAATAGCCTCTGTACCATTCAGTAGCTTGAGCGACACTGACCTAATACCTACTGTGTTAAAAGTGTTACGAGCAAAGCATTAACAGCAACATTCTGTCTTTCCATATTTAGCCGTATATCATCACAGACTTTAATTCAGGCAGTGGCTGCACTGCTTTTCTAAAAGGTACTTACTGATTTAGCTGTTGCGAGACAATACGTTTTTAAACCTTTGCCAGGAAAGGAAGTATTGAAATGAGACGGTAGTTAGATCAGTAACGGCACGACTTTGGTATGGGAAAAATGCGAGCTATTCGCCACACAGTAAGAAAGGAATTAGTGGTCAGGGAAAAATGAAAATATGAGTAATTACAGGAGCTTTAATAATTACATCAATTTACATCAATATTGCTATTCAACTTATAACCTTGCCGACGCATGCTAACGATTCAAGAAGCTGCCTAGATTTATGTGAATAAAAAATTTGTTAATTAGAATCGATGTAGTTTCGTGGAACATCTCTGCAAGCTCTGCTACATCATTTATGCATTATCTTATATCTTAAAAACTTTTGATTAGTAGTATTATGTTAAAGTTTGTGACGATAGATGTTCCACTTACAAGCACTTGCGTTCTATTCGAATTTCAATAAAACTGTACAGTTATATATCTTATACAATAAAATAACACATAAGTTAAAAACTGGGATCAAAATTAGCTTTACGCTGTATTCCACACACAGAAAGGTATGCAGAGGGAACCTAGTGTCAAGGCACTCCGTATCCCATTTTTCGGGGAAATTTTTGACGCATTGCGTGTCGAGTGGCAGAACTCAACGCCGGGCAAAAGCCCGGCGTTGAGTTTTAATAACATTGATGCCAGAGCAAAGAAATGAACATATTAATAAACAATATTTGATTCCCTCAAAGAGATCAAACCCATAACCGTCACGTTACAGTCACAACCTTGTGCCCAGACACCACCTGCGCCACGACATAGTTCAAAATGTTCGTAAATATTTTATATAATAATAAACTACAGCTGGTGAAGCCGCATTTTGGTTGCTAGTTATAAGTAATGAAAGGATAATGCTTAAATTAGAATAATATTCAAGGAAAATTAAGTTGATTAAGAAAGCTTCCGCTACAGATAATCTTAGAGCCAAGTAGAAACTTTTGTTGAGGACTTTTCATTTTCATTACGATTTAGTGTACAGTAAAATTGAGTGTTTATTTACTGTTTTCAGGAAACATCGTTATTTCGAAAGTATAATGTTTCACAAAATTAAAGTCAGAAAAGGATTTAAGATCTATCGTAGCGCAGCGGCCCAGTGTATGACTGTAAACAACACGGTTCGAAATCCGCCCGTGAAAAATAAAATATTTTATTTCCTCGCACTAGCAACGAAATAAGGGGTGACATTGTTGTTATACGACAGTCGTACCGGTTCCCGATATTACCGAAGTTAATGTCTCATCGTTTATAAAATTTAATTACACTTTAAATGTTGAGTAACTTCATTTACGCATTCTGGTACATGAAATACTTTGTTTACATATTTATGGTACGCGGTAGTGGATCCGATTCTCACGCAGGGGAATGATTATATGTAATTTATTTTCCCTTCCCAGCGCTTCCAGCGCACGAAAGCACGGTGTTGGTAAAAATAATAATATGTACAGTTTAACGTGCTTATATCAATAACTACTAGTTCAAATAGAAATGTTATTGTCTTGGATAGTCCATTTGTTGAGGAAAGCTATGGCTATATAATATCACGTCAATCGTTTCAATATAAGCCACTGTACAAACAGTCAGAGTTACTTCAGGTACTTATAATTTTTAATAATATCCATTTGACCACGTGGGAAATAAAAAAAAACTGTTAAAAAATAATATTTAAAAATATAAACCTTATATTATACGAATACTGAAACCTTTCCCAAACCGATTCGATAAGCATCGGATCCATCAATAATCGAATTGTACGCGAACCAGTAGCTCATAATGGAGTTGTGTTCATTAAATTATAGCTTTTGGTGAAAACCCGAGAGCAATTGACAATTCATATTGTTTTTCGTATGTAATTTACAATTATATTAATGTTTTTTTTGTAAAGGAATATTGTGATTGATTAAATTGATTTACAATTGTCTATTTTTTCTTTCTTTTTCTTGGTATAGCTTAAAGACATTATAGTGGCGGATTTCAACGCCGCAGTGTATCTTATATCACAAAAGATACACTGCGGCGTTGAATTGAAAGGGATTTTAACTATAACAAAATATATTTTGTTAGCGTCACGCACGTCCCGCACTCATCAGGGTCGGCAAAGGAAACCTAGTGGTAATACACTCCATTCTCCATTTTCAGCTGAATTCTGGAACGATTGTTTGTTGAGTAGCGGAACTCAATACCGCGCTTTGCCTCGATACTAGAATGAAGGAAATAGAAATATTAAATATTTCATCTCTTCGAGTGCGAATCGAACCCACATCATGTCGCGTTTAGTCACACTTTGTGCCACTTTGCCACGATTGACCTTACAACAAAATAATTTAAATACTATATCAGTTTATTTTTATCTAAGAATATGTTAACTCGTCTGTCATTTCCTGCTACTTCGAAATATTGCTTGTTGGGCAGAAGTGGAAAGAAAGAAAACCATGTTTTTATTTAACCAGACCCGACTAGAAGAACTACGCCATTCAAAATACACGTCCTTTAAAACGAACGGGAAGTGAAGAAAGAAACCATTTTAATATCAAAATAATGTACATATAAACCTATTTCCATCAATATATGTTTATAACTTACAAACTATGTAACAAATATAATTCCGTTTTTACTAATATACGGTTGATTCAAGAGGAACTCTATAGCTTCACGCTACATCACGAACATAGTACAATAGACATCCTGCCCTGATACGTGGTAAAATTTAAGATGAAATGAAATGAATTAAAATGAAATCAAGATGTGTTAAGACATGTTAAGACATTCCATTCCCCACTTTCTGTCGAATTCTGGGGGCATTGCTTATTAAGTGGCAGAAATCAACGCCGCGCTTTGCCTCGACACCAGAGCGAAGAAATTGAAATATACATTTAAGTAAATATTTTATCTCCTCTAATGGGGATCGAACCCACAACCAGTCGGTTTTACAGTCAACTTCGTGCTGCTGCGCCACGACTGGCCTGGAAAGTTTAAGATATCATTATTAAAAATACATTATGAAAAAATATAATCGTATAGTATAAGAAGGAAGCAGAATACTAGTTTTTCATGTAAAAGACAAATCACATATATATACAAGTTATATATTATGTATTTATTTAAAAATTGTATCCGTATTTATAGATTTAATGGAACGAGTGTTAAACTTGGGGAATTAAGTTTCTCTTGAAATACATTGAACTTCAACTCTGCATATTTGATTTCAAACTTTCAGTATGTTCAAGTTAAACATACATATGTAAGTGACTGGTACAAAATATATTGGATTCTGCCACTAGGTAAACGCTTTATTTGGGATATTTTGGGATATTGGTTTATTTTGGGATAACCACTACATTTTTTTGGTTATTAATAAAATATAACATTTCTAATGAATAGGATACAAAGAATTATGGCCCAAACTCTATGGCTACTAATAGGCGTCCGAGGGTTTTATCCTCCACCTTAAGGCTTATCATCCAGTCCAGTTCTATTGTACCAGTCCAGTTCTATTGTACTATACTATCGTTTTGTTACTTAAACTATGACTGATAAGGTTTTAGTACCTAATTACACTTTACCCAACAAAATTGTTGTAAAAAAAAATGAAATATGGCACTAGTTTTTCGTATGTTGATTTGGTTGCTGTTGTCATTTGTCTTATTCGGTACTCAGCTACTCTTAACGCGTGTACGTGTGTTTAAGTGTCTCTCTTACCTAGTGATAGTGGTTAACTAGTGGCTCCCATGGTAGGAAACAGGTAAACAGCCGCGTGGTCTTTACCTTTATAACCTGTCATTCTTATCTCCATTTCGTTGTCCTTATTCAAATCTAGCAATTTAAAATTATGCCATCTTCCTCTGGACATGAAATTTGATACTAACCTTTAGTTCTGATAATAATACAATATACGAGTATAATATGGATTCAGTAGTATTGTATTGTATCCAAGATTGCAGCAATCACAAGATGGCGGACTACACATTATTGTAGACGTTCAATATAGGTATTAAATGAAATGGCTTAGCTTCATAATTCTAAAATAAATAGATAAAGAAAGATAAAGTACATAAATAGACAAGAAAAAAAAATTAAGTATGTAAATATGAAACAAAGTCACTTTTTTATCTTCTTTCGCTACTATTTATAATTGAGTCACTCTGTTATTAATTTATGCGACGTCGACGACTGCGACGTCCTATGAGTATACAATTTTCATATTAAACTCAGGAGCACTCCATCTCTATATTTCACAAGCACACAAGTACATCAAACTGAATGTTTAAGTTGCAAACATAAGTAATTAGAGGCGAGCCTGTAACTTGTAGCTCGGTCCTCGTTTACTTTGCTAAGTTGCGCGACATTATCCTGTATTATTAAGTTTTAAGTGTTAGAAATGTTTTGAAAAGGTCGCCAGTTTAATTTAGGTTAAGGTAAAAATAGAATTGGTGCATAATATACTCTAGTTTTACTCTCTTATTTCAAAACGTGGCGTTAGGTTCTGACACTTATTATGTGATACACTATTTATTACTAGTCGGTTCCATTCCGATCTCATTTTCTACCAAAAGTTCGAGTCATTATGTATGCTGAAACCCAGCTCTGTGAAAAACAACGTCAACTCTGTGACAAACGTCTTGTTACTACGAAAAATGAATATAATTCTTCCCCCCAAGTGGGAATCAAACTCACAACTGTCGTATTTACTGTCAAACAGTGTCCCTCTTCACCACGACGACGGTTTGTAAATTAGAGTAAACAGAACGAAACCAGATAACTCATTGCCAATGAATAAAAGGCAATTTTTGCATTATAATCAATTTTAATGATCGAGTAATCCCCAGAGATAAGATAACATTGTAGACAAAATAGATCGTTAAAGCTTTGCTGTTAACAAGCAGTTTTCTCTTTAGGTACGAATATACATATTATTAAATTTATGAGTACTGAAAGAAAGCAACTTTACATTCTTACCCCCATAGCGGGGCAGATGGACCCAGAGTGTTAAGACACTCCATTCCCCAATTTTTTTTCCGTTGAATTTACGAAATATTGCGTGTTGAGTAGTGGAACTCAATGGCGCACTTCATATACTAGGGTGGAAAAATGAAAATAAACCGAATAAAAATTTCAGACTCCGTCCACAGTGTTATGATTACACTATTACAAATTAGTAATTTCTGTAGTTGAGTGTGACAAATAAAATGTAAACAAATGATAATTTTCTCCACAAAAAAAGTGAGACCATCGTAGAGCAGGGGCACAAGCGTCTGATTGTAATCTCGACGGTTGTGGGTTCTATACTCACTCGGAATTAAATATTTTATGTGGGAATGGAACACTAGGTTCCTAGGTTCAATCTGCCTATAACTTTAAAAAAGTAATTCCCTTTTTTACTGTCAAGTCAATAGGCAAAATAAGAAGATAAAATGTTTCAGCTTTTCCTTTTGTAGGCGTAGTGGATCTAATGATTAGATACTCCGTTCTCTGCTATCCACCTGATTGCGGGATATAAAGTAGCAGTAGTAATTGTGGATATTTATTTTATCATAAACCGAATGGAAACCGAACCTAAAAAACGTCTTTACATTCTTTATTTATAACGCTTTGCCACTACGCCACAATGGTACTACTTACATACATATTTCACATGAATAATACCTACCTATGTATACAAAGTAGTTCGACTCTTTCTATAATGTATCCAATTCCACTCGACTTCAAGAATTCAAAGACCAAGTGGTAAATAAAATTTCAGAGTAAAAGCCTTTTTTGGAATACATGTGTTACATTTGTTCACTTTACGTTCAAACTTTGGTACTAGCTTAGAAGAATGTGAAGTTTTTGTTAGCATTCGTTTTTAGACGCCATCGTGTCGCAATGAAACTGACTGTGAACGTGGTGGTTGTGGGTTCGATTCACTCTGAGCAATAAATTCTTTAAAATTTTCTCACTCTGTTTGCACAAAATTGTGTTGTGTCACTCAACACGCAATGTCTCAAAAGAGAAGAACCTGACACTTGACACTAACTTGTCTCTGGTTATCTTGAGTGTGTGATGAAGTGTCAAAAATACGGCACTCAGATCTCCCCTCTTTTGGAAATAAATAAAATCATAATCTTTTGACATGAATTAAAATAATTTTAATTGAAATATAGTGCAAAGAATGCCGAAAATGGAGTGTTTTAATACTAGGTCTATGCCGAACGATATAAAAGCGAGAATGTAAAAAAATAATCGTTGCGCTTCAAATCTTATTTACAAGGTTTCAAGCGTTCAGTGTCACATGAAAATTGTTTGGACGCGTGCCATCGAGTCGAGTAGGGAGTACCTAGTGTAGAGTATTCAGACATTTTAATTTAAATATCATAAGATATGTATAAAATATCTTATGGTAGCTATTATTGAAAAATATATTACTATTATAATAAAACGCAAGATACTTTATTTGACTTTGAACATGGTAGTTATTATAGTATATAGTTGTTTCGGTATTAATACAAAAATATGGTATCATTTTGGTCTGATGATGGAGTCAATGGAACTCATCTGAGGTCACTTTCAAAGCACTCGAATTTAAGCATATAACGTATAGCTCCGTAGTCGTCAGTCATTCTTTAGTACTTGTAACTCTTGGTGTAGAAGAGCGCCTTTTTTTAATTTGTGATATTGAGAATCACAAAAAAATGGTGCATTATCTTACTTCATTATTATTAACTTCACGCTTTTTCCCAGAGAGATTGTTTTAAATCTTAGTTATGTCTAGAGTTATGTTTTAATGTGGTTTTCACTAATAGATAGAATCATCACTTAAAAAGAAGATTATGTTAGTAGAGAGAGAAAAGCCGAGAATATATTTGTAAAGTAAAATATGTTAAAAACTATTTTTGTGCGCATACCCTTCCAAATTGTGCAATTCACGTAGTTTCCAATTTATGTCTTAGATTCCATCAACCATTAATATATATTTTCCGCTACGCATAGGCTCTCTGCTCCTTTATTATTTTTTTTAAGTTCCCGGCACACACTCTTTAACCAGATCAGATCAAGATTGATTTGATACAACAATCCGGTGACGCCGGTCGTGGCGCAGCGGCACAAGGTGTGACTGTAAACCGACTGGTTGTGGGTTCGATCCCCACTCGAGGAGATGAAATATTTACTTAAATTTATATTTCCATTTCTTCGCTCTGGTGTCGAGGCAAAGCGCGGCGTTGAGTTCTGCCACTTAACACGCAATGCCTCCGGAACTCGGCAGAAAGTGGAGAACGGAGTGTCTTTCACTACGTTCCCTCTGCCTACCCTGCAGTGTGCGGGATACAGCGTGAAGCTGAATCCGGTGACGCCGTCGTGGCACAGCGGTACAGCATCTAGCTAGATGTAAACGAGGTAGTTATTGGTGCGATTTTCAATCGAGGGATGAATTACATTTTTTTTCTTGCTCTGATAATAAAATAAAATATGGAGTTGAGTTGCGCCACTCAACAGTATCTCACAAATTCGATGTAAAGTAGTCTAATCTAATCTTATTTTGCTTGACGCTGTATCCCTAGCGGAGAAGTCAGAGAGAACGTAGCGCCAAATGCTACAGTCCCTACATCCCTTTTTTACATGCCTCCGAGTCCTCATGCTTTTCACGTGACCTTCCTATCTTTGATACTGTATTTTCGAAGGTTAACCACGGTCTTCCCCTAACTATCTTACCGATCACTGGTCATTCATAAATCCTCTTCATTTCGTTCCATCCGAATTCTATACATACAATATATAGAAATCATACAATATACCTATACATTGAATTATGAATAAGACGATATACCATTTCTGAGAACAAGCAAATCAAAATGTTCTAATAGCGATTTGAGGCAATCTCGTTTTTCATTTAATTTATTGCAAAAGTGAAAAATATTATTGTAATTACATTTATTTGTTGTAATTGTAATTTATTAGCTCAATTTAAGAGTAGAGCATCTCTTCCTATGTACCCATATATATGTCATTAAAAGTACATATCTTTTATAGTACATTTATACAGTTATTGAATGAGTTTTCTATATAATATATTTATTAAATTATTTGATATATTTGGTAGAGACTTTAATAAAACTATACAGTACAGTAGTTTATATGACTAACTAACTATATATATCTTTACTAGTTTACAGTAAATGTTGAATACTTAGATATTTGCAAAAAATCTAATTTCTTGGTATATTCCTAAGGCAAGTAGGTCAAGTTCGATAGAAGGGATCGGTGGAGAGGAAGAGAGACTTAACGAAATTGAACCCAATTTTTTTAGCTATAAAGTGTAAAATCCTCTGTGCCTACAGAATTACGAGATAGGCCCGGCATTATATAATGTAGAAATAATTTCTCAAGATGCCTCACTTCTCAAAATATATATGTTTATGTTGGAATAACAAGAACTTACTTAAAGTTTTTAATGTTATATATATTTTTTATAGCTTCACACTATATCCAGACAGAGTAGGCACAGGGAATCTAGTGCTAAATTATTTTTTTTAAATATTATTTTATTAATAGTCTGTATTGAGTTCCAATACTCGATAGGTATTTCAAAATTGCGTTCCAAGTCAAGAAGCGTCTTAGGACTAGCTTCTTTTTATTTACCATACATTTTCTTTGTGAAGCTGAAAAACAATTGTCAGTTGGATGCTGGATTTTATTGAATTTTTATATAAATACTGGAAATTATCGATGCATAATTGGACATCGTCTAACTGTAATCACGATGGTTGTCGATTCGATTCCCACACGGGGGAAGTGAATTACATTAATTTGTCCACTCTGGCAAAACGAACCACTACGTAAAAAATCGCCACTTAATATGCAATTTTTGAAAATAGGGCGGTACAAAGTGTTTTATCACTAGGTTCCCTCTACCTACTCTGCTATACAAAGGGAAACAGCGAGAAGCGTGTTCCCATTCCACCGTGTCCACAAGTACTATAAAATATTAATTGCTCGAGACACGTGGAATCTCACTTTAAAAGGCGATAGAACTCGTTCAAATGAAAATTCAATTTCTAGAGAGTTTTGAGGTAAAATTGAAGTTAAATTTTCAAACGGCCATCCGTATTACAGATAAGCGTACAATTTTGCGCATCCGAATTTTTTATGTCATATTCGAATTTTGTATTGCCTTCTTATTATGATGAAGTTATAATAAAAAAAACAATGTTTTATTATAAAATTTTTACTACAGGCCGCGAAGTTATGTGAATTGTGAATTATGGAGCTTGTAATCAACCTCTTCATACATGCCCTCTGGGGGGTCCTCGTGATTTTGTATGACCTTCTTCCAGTACCATCGATACTGTGTTCTTGAAGGTCAACCGAGACCTCCGTCTACCTCTTTTACTACTGCTTGCTTCACAAATTCTTTCGACGAGACTACATAAGTAGCACGTTCTTTTTCATATTTTCCGTAACAATCTTAATAGTATCTGCCATTTTGTATATCTCTTCATTGCGGTTTTTTTTGTAGAATTAGTAGCAAAAAATTTTTTAATTTGGAAGAAATGGAATTTTCCATTTTATGTATTTAAAATCGGGCTAATAAAGAGATGCGGGCGACGAGTGATACCTGTATACTTAACTAGTTCTATAAGAATTCACTCAAGATTAGACATTTTTAATAACAAATAAAAACGCTTATAAATTATATAAGGTAATCAAATAATTGTCCTTCATAAAGTGTTCCACTATCGATTCAATAGTGGACTGCACGCGCAGACTTATAATAAACAGCTTGAAAACTTTTAACGTTTAAATTATTCAAAAAGTTTCCTTTACTCTGATAAAAAAACTTCTCCCTACCAGACAGAATTATTTATATTCACTCACTGCCACTCAACACGCTATGCTTCGAAATAAGATGAAAAATAGAATAGGGACTGCCTAGATACTAGATACTATTTGCTTACCCTGCTATATGCGGCATACAAGCAACATGAAGTTCAATTTTCCATAATATTTTTTTTCTTTTAGTTTCAAGCTATATCCCACACATACACAAAGTAGGCAGAGCAAACATGGGAATGGGTTAAGACACTCTATTCCCATTAAAACCTTTCAGTTCTCCACTTTCCACCGAATTCTGGACGCGCTATGCCTCGTTATCAGAGTGGGAATTGAACTGAGAACCTGTCGCGTTTACAGTCGCACGCTTGTGCCCTTGCGCCACGACTGTCTCTAATTCATAATATATTAACATTAATATCGGTTTCAAATAACTAATTATGAATATTAATTAGAATAATTGAATTTTATAGTACGTTTGATACAATTCTCGGTGTTTAACTAAGCTCAACAATATACATGATTATATTTAATGTCAGTATACAAGTAAAATACGTGTTAAAAAAATATGCTACTACAAAAAATCTCTCACTTTTCAATGCATGAATGTAATTATTTTTCATATGGCCTTGTTGTGGGTTCGATTCGCACTCTCTTGGGAACAAATTATTATTACTTACCCGTTTTGATGTGCATCGTAAAAGTTCTGTTAATTTGATCTTGAAAATTTTTAAATCAATGTCATTGAATTATTTGGATACCTTAAGACTTTTGAACTTTAAAATCTAGTTCAGATACATATAATAAAATTGTTATATTGTATTGAGATACATCTCATATATAGCAGAGTAAGCAGAGGAAATCTAATATTAAAGCACACTTTTTCCCATACAACTCAACGCCACGCTGTCTTACTACCAGAGGAAATGAAAATAATAACGCTGAACAGCGCCGAAATAAGCATTGTGTCTTTGTCCTTTTCCATAAAAAAATATAATAATTATTGTTACAACGTGAGTGAGGCGAACCTACAATCTTCACGCTTGCAGTCAGACCCTATACCACTGCGCCACGACGGCAAAATAAAAATCTTTTGGTAAAATGTTTTATAAATCTTTTATCATAACGCAAGTCTTCTCCATAGAAGTAGTAATTTGGACGACGTCCAACAGATGGAGAAGGCAGCAGCTGAGATCATGAGATTACAATATCAAACATGTTTTAGATTGTATAGAAATATACATAACAATACAAAATGATACACCACAGTGTGTAATACAGCTATTTACATGCCTGACAGTAAGCCTGATAGGAAGCGCAACGGTCGTGGATTCAAGTCCCTTTCGGGAGAATAAATTATTTTAAATTCCATGCTGTGGTATTTAGGCAAACTTTTTCCCAGTTTCTGCCAAATTTTTGAGGCATTGCCCATTGAGTGGCGGAACCCAACGCCGCGCTTTGACTCGTTACCAGAGCGAGGATATGAAAACATTAAATATTTCATTCCTCCGATTGGCAATCGAACTCACAAAAGTCACATTACATTCACACGCTCTACACCACGACGGCATCGAAAATTTACACAATAAAAAACATCATTAAAAGTCCAGTTGAAATATTTCATTGAACCTACCAACCATCGTGGGTACTATTATTAAGCTCAAATACTCTTTTAATGTCTTTAATTTACCAAAATTGCAAGTGTAAATCCCAAAAGCTTTACCAAATAGGTTCATCGATGAAATAGTGTTGAATTATACGAAATCAATTAAGCACGATTGTCTAATTAAATCGGTCTTCCATAGTCATTACCATCGACATACCGACTTTAGTGACGAAAGCTTTTAACTTACACGTGTATATATTAGTTCTATTATCTATACATACTATCTTTTTTAGTTTCACGCTGTATCCCGCACATAGGGTACACAGAGATTGGTTCACAGATTCGAACTTGTAACTGACATCCCACCCTACTCTCAATAAAATATTTAAATAAAATTATTTAAATAATAAGTTTAATATGGCTCGTGATACATCTAATATAGTTAGAACCCTTTCGTAGTGAAGGTAAGTAATCCAAGATCTTTTAGAGATTCAGAGGTAACAGTATTAATATGAAATATACCATAACTTTAATATAAGTACAAATAAATATATTAGGATAAATAAAATGTTATAGTCTGTCCGTTTCAATCTCCGTGATATTTCTTAAGAATATCGTAGACGTCGTCCTATCCGCCTCTCTGTTATACCCAATCATTACTGATAGTTATAACTAAGGGGGAATAGTGAGTAGCCCCGCACCCGCCACTTACCGTGGATTCCGGCCGTTCGGCTCTGAACCCTCCGGGACGGATCGGAATAGTTAATATTTGTGATTCTTATAATGCTTTTGCGAAAGATCAATTATTAAATAACTAATTCAAAGACCAAAGTCTAATATAAATATTTGCAATAGAGTTGAGATTATTATATGTAGGCCGTAGCCATAATTACATGACTTATAACTCTCTGCTTCAGATATCAGATCGAACTCCCTACCGCTAGGCGGCCGATTATGTGAATCCACTTCAGTTTGTTTCTTTAGAGGGCGTTATATTAATATACCTTCGTGTGTCTTGCTTATAACTATATATTTAACCTTCGTATGTCTTGCTTATAACTATATGTTTATTAATTGTATCTTAATAATATTAAATTCTGTATGTATAATGTGACGTGTTTGTTATATCCGTATTAATTCGGTAATATAATATATTTCATATTATATTTATTACCTACGTGCGCTTATTATATGCCTTAGTTCCAATATTAATATAATTTATATTCATTGTTATTGTAACGCCTCTTTTAAACAGAACCGTCTTAGAATACCACGCACAGCACACACCCTGCAGCTGTTTGTTTGAACTGACACTAGACTCAGAGTTGTGGGAATGTAATATAGAAATCATTAATTGAAAATACTCAGTTATCGCTAGAACAGCCAGCGACTCCAAGTAGGCGCGATTCTACTACCAGTTCAGTAAAGAACCTCAGTGCTGAGAAGAACTGGCGGAAGAAACTCAGCAGCAGAATCCAACACCACTAAAGCATTTCGATTATATCAAATATGTCAGCACCAGTGACGCCCGGCTATATATTATAAGCATGTCTTCGACATCAGTCGATTGACGCATTATGTTTAGTACGATGAACTAAGCGTTAGACAAATAAGCGGACACTGCTATATACGTACACCAGAGCTAGGACATAAAATAGCACCACACACCCGTATGAGACGGGCGGACACTAATACATACACCAGTACCAGGACATAAAGCAGCATCACACACCTATCCATCATACACTAAGTGTTATCGTTAACGCAGCGCAAAGCACCACGAAACTATTTAAATATAATATATATAAAATTAAATGCCATAGCAATTCACTTAGCCAAGCACATTAGTACCAGCGAAGCCAAGCAGCAGTCGGTTGTGACTATATTGTTTAATAGTAAAATATAGGGTCAATGAACTCTAAGTCGTATAAATCGTAAATATATATTTTGAAATAATAGTTTTATATCATATTATAAATGATACTATTATATTTATATTTATAGTAACATGTTAAATATTTACTAATATATATAGATATTACATTTATAAGTTATTATAATTCACAAAACCTATTAAAATCTCATTTCACAATTCCCATACACGCATCTAACAAAGATGGCGGCAAGCATTCTGCGTACATTAATATAATTGTAATTTTACATACCTCACAAAACATCTTCATGTATTTATTTTCATTTACTAAATAAATAATATTTATCTTTGGATATTGACGGCATTATATGTATTAATATCATTCTTCTTTGTTTTAATAATAATCTATTAAAAACTTACCAACGAAGTATTTCAAAGCAACCAATTGTAAATAGTGAAAGCACTTATAACTTATCTTAGGAACCTCAAATACTTATATCACAATTGCAGACATGATCTCACATGCTTTTATATATTAAATATAACTAGATATATGATAGTTATAAATTAAAACTTCTCTAAACATTTAAAACATCCATCCTTCCTCAGACGCGTCCCGTCATCCCCCTTCTTCTATTTCTTTTTCTTCAAAACATGACGATGACGTTGACGGTATCTTATTCAGCCAACATGATATTTTACAATGATTAAAATATTAATTATGTTATTATGTATTTTAAAAGATAATACATAACGTTTGAATATAATTATTAAATATATTTTTAATAAATATATTTTATATCTTCGTGTTTTATCTTACGTCCCTTTAACATTACTTGTGAATGGAACGCGTAGTTAAAGAAGTGAACTAAATTTGAATTTGAATTAATTATATTATTTACCTACACATTTTAATACTGGTATGGATCGTTACAAACTGAGTATTAAAATACTCTGAACCCCCCTTCTAGTCGAATTCTAGAGGCATCGCGTGATAAGTGGCGGAACTCAACGCCGTGCTCAAAAAGCCTTATTTATACTATCTAATCTCATTTATATTATCTATAGATATCTGAAGTTTGCTTGGTTTAACGCAATTATGTCAGGAATTACTTGTTTGTACTTTTAGATGGATCTATTTGAAGTCAATGTAATTGTATTAAATATTTTTACCTATATTCAATACGATATCGAGGATTGCATATACCGAGGTCTTATCTAAGTTTGCGCTTTGTGAAAAGAAAGACTAAATTAATCGCTCAAATTTCGAGACATTGCTAACTGAGTGGCGTAATTTAACGCCGCACTTTGTTTGCTTACCAGAAGCGGCAGAAAATAAAATAATTCCATTCTTTTGACTAAGAATTGCACACACAATCGTCGACTACGGTCTCAACCTTATTTTTAAATGGATATATCAGACATAAAAATAAATTAGGATACTGATAAAAATGAACTATACTCGTATTTCATATTTTGTTCCCTACTAGAGGGAATAATAATATAATCATTTCCTCGCTCTGGTAACAAGACAAAGCGCGGCGTTAACTTCCGCAACTGCAACACGCAATATCACGAAAACTTATACAAAAGTGAAGAACAGATTGTTTTAGAACTAGGATTCCTCTATTTAGGCTGCTGCTTAAAGAAAATATAAAACAATAATTCTTCTAGTAATTCCAAAAAAATGAAATTGTTGTATAGATATTTCACTATTACCATTTCAATATGCTATCGCAGAATGTTTGAATATGAAATAGATTCATCCATTGCAAGGAATGGGATGTCGTAGATAAGGCGAGGGTAACGGGACAGGACAGTGTGGTCGGGACTTAGGATTTAGGGGTCGATTTAGATTTGATTTAAAATGAATTTTAGCTTTCTATATCCGGATTTTGAATCGAAAATTGTAATACTCGAGTTGATGTATGGAGTTGTATGTATGTAGATGTATTTAATGTTTTTAAGAATAAAAAAGTGTAATATATGTAATATTGCTTAAATACTAGGGTGGATGTTCTTAGTAAAAGTTTATATGTATTTCATAGAAAAAAAAAAATTACAAACTTATATAGGTGTCACTTTGTATAAAATGAACTACAAATATAACTTATGTATGCGCTCAACCTTAAGTTTGTCAACTTTTACAAGTGTAGAACTTGTAACCTGAAACTTGTTCCTGTTGACCTGAAATTGAAAATCTTGAAATTGGTGCGGAAGCCTCAGTGAGCAAGTCCGTCTCGTACTTAACCGATTTATTATTATTATTTATATTTTACTTTTTTTAACTTAAAATATGCATTTCTCCTTGCACTGCCTAATTCTCGAGAATTTACAGAATTTTGAGTGAACTCAATGCTTCGGTTCATAGCATAAAGTTCAAAGAATAAAATATCTACTAAAGCAAATTAATAACAACATCTTAAATTTAATCAAGACCACAAACCAGTTATCAGATTAATATCACAATTTTTCAAAAGGCCGAGGCAGGCAAAATGAAGGCAGCTTTTAACATAATTGTGATTAAAATTCATCCAACGTGTGAAAGCAACAAAAACTTACAGCCATAACAAAGTAGTTTGCGAATTAGGATATTAATAAAACTAATATCAGATTGCCGGCGGTGACTGTCGACCTTCGTCAAACGGGCATATGCTAGGTATAAAGTGACTTTTGCATAATTTCATCATACATGGACTTGAATACACAAAAAGATTTTTACCTACGAACGACTGTTGTAAATAACTAAACTAACCTTTTCCTTTTTGTATTTCATAGTTACTAACTTCGATATGTGACGCGGGTTGAATATTGAATGATCGGATTTCAATTTCTTTTGCATTTATTTATTGTCGATATTATTGTTGTTGTTAGTTTAAAGCTTTACGACGAATTTTCGGGATGTTGCGGTTAGAGGGACAGAGGTCTATCAGAGCGAGTAAAAGACAATAAATCAAATGTAATTTTCACAAATATCGAACCCACTCCTCGCTACGCCACGAAGTCCTCATAAATGCATAGTTTTGCCATTATAGTATTATTTTCATATCAAATTTAATGTTTTCGAGTGTAAATAAGAGTTTGGATAAAATTTATTTAGTCATCAACCCGTAGTTTAAAGCTCCAAGCTCGAAGCACCGTCCAAGCATTGTTACTGAGTTGTAAGACTTATTGTGCAGACTTTTATACATGTTTTAATGGAGCCCTATTGAGGATTACTTGATTAAATAGACAGATGAAAAACCCAAGTCAATTTTGAATGGTTAGATTTAATTGTTGTGTATATTTTAAATTAATTGAGTAAATTTTGATCAAACTTGCGTTCGGAATAAGATTTTCGTTTTTTTAATATTTTAATTTTTTATATTTCTATCAATCTAGCTTATAGCAGGTATATTCAGAGGAAACCTAGTGTTACGACACGCTGTCCTCCATTTTCCAAAAAAAATTCGAGACATTGCTTGTTCAGTGGCGATACTCGTCAACATCGGCGTTTTCTGCTTACACTGGAGTGAGAAAAATATTTTATTCCCTGTATGACCTAGCACTGTCGCAATACGCCACGGCCTCAATTGTTAAATAATATAAAAAAATGCTTCACGCTGTATCCCGCACACAGCAGGGTAGCAGCAGGCATAGGGAACCTAGTGTTAAGACACTCTGTTTCCCACATTCTGCCAAATTTTGGAGGTATTGCGTGTTGAGTGGCAGAACTCAACACCGCGCTTTGCTTCGCCACCAGAGCGAAGAAATGGAAATATAAATTTAAGTAAATAATTCATCTCCTCGAGTGGGGATCGAACCCACAACTAGTCGGTTTTATAGTCACACTTTGTGCCACTGCGCCACGACTGGCCTCGTTAAATAATATGATCAAATAAAATACTGTAAAATAACAATCACTTGCCATGAATCCTCAAGAAAATCATAACCAACTAAGGCTGTTCGATTCTTAAGTGTTGTCTTGTCTACGTTGCCATGACGACACAGTAATACCTCACAGCTTAAACTTACAATCTCTGCGAGAACTATAATAAATAGTTGTTTTCATATTATTCATTATAATTAAATATATTTGAAATGTTTTTTTAACTTAATAATGTAGGATACATTTTAGGATACATTTCAAATTATTTTCTTTTTCAGATATGTGAACCCGTCTAAATATTTGAATAAATAATGCTTCATGTACAGCGTACAGGTAGGCAGAGGGTCTCTCAACTTTCGAAACATTGTGCTGACAAAGCTATGAAATATAAATAGTCGTCCCTCGAATGAGATTCAATCCCACCACCGCCACCATCGCGTTTACGGTTAGACTATTTTATTTCCTAACGAAAGGTTGCAATAGTTGAACACGTTTTCAAGATTCAGATTAATGAACAACAAAATTCTTTATTTTTGGTGCAAAATATTTAAATAATAGGTTCTCCCTAGCTACCGTTGTCTCTTCTCATGATTTTTAGTAACTATCTCACTATTTTTGTCGGATAAGTTATTTAAAGGACCTTCATGTTATTTAGCTTCACCATATACTAAAGGAGAGTCACGACGTAAGGGACAAGCATGTTAATCTAAATATGATACGGTTATGGGTTCGATACGCACTAGGGGGAATGAAATATTTAATATTGTCATTTTCTCGCTCTGGTATCGAGGCAAAGCGCGGCATTGAATCTTAATGGGAACGAGGTACCTTAACATTAGGTTCCCTCTACCTACCCTGTTATGTACAGGATACAAAGTGAAGTTAAGAAAAGTAAAGTTACTAAAACTTGTTGCAATGAAGGAAATATAATATATAACATAGTAACAATATTGTACACGATAATAAAAGCTCAAAAGCTCACGTCATTTCTATACATTGTAAGCTTAATCTTTGTGAACTACAATTTGATGCGAGTAGAGCAAGCTTCAGGCGCAATCTATTAGTTTTTATACTACAGTGCAAGTGAGCCCGGTCATGGGTTATGAGTTCGATTCTTAAGTAAAGCAAAGTTATTGATAAAAATACTTGAAAAGAAATAATGTTAAAAATAATAATTTGACTATTTTCTCATAAAGTTGTTATACAACCTATAAAGTTTCGTCTACAAAGTTAAAATTGGCTAATAAATATATTGAGTGCTACAATCATTTAATCATGTTTGTTCAGAAATATTAATTTAGCTCCAGTCAAAGGTAATTTTGTAGTGAGCACAACTTGTTTTGCAACCAATATCAGTCAATTTATTAAAAGATGCTATACACATGAAAATTACAATCTTCTTGTTCTTACACGCCTCTTTCTTTAATTTGAGGTCGGCTCTCCTCTTAAACCGGGCAAAATGCCCGTGGCCTATGAGTTTCTCTTCTTTGTAACCAGGACAGCCAGGGCAGCTTTATTATAACAAATTGTGTGTTAATAATACACGTTCCTTGTGTTTAGTGTAGTTTAGTAATTCACATGTTGATTTGTTACAGACTGGCTGACAGTGACATGGGCGCAGAGCGGCATGCACCTGCAGCCCGACGCCGCGCAAGATGAAGACTCCGTCCGTGGACGGTGAGTGGCATGTATAATTTTTTTTAACTTCACCATGTACTCCGCGTATAGCAGAGTAAGCAAAGGGAATATAGTGCCACCACTCTCCGTTTCCGTTTTAGAAACGTTGTGTGTTGAGAGACGGAACTCAATGCCGCGTTTTGTCTTGTTATCAGAGCAAGGGTGAAATAAAAATATTGAAAAATAATTCATTTCACCGTATGGGAATCGAACCCACAATCGAACGCGATTACAGTCACAAGGTGTGCCATTGAGCCACGACGGTAATGTATAATTTGTCTAATCAAAGATTGAAAAAGGTATTACACCGCTTGTGAATATTTTTTCTTAGTTTCATGTATCTCCTGAATTTAGTGGGGTAAGTTGAAAGAACCTAATGTTAAAACACACTGTTCTATAATTTTTGTAATTTTAGAAACGCTTAGTGTTAAATAAAGAAAATTACCGCGATTTGTCCTTATAATAAAATCAGAGGGAGCTTTTAAAAGCTAAAGTGGAGGTTTTTTATATTAATACTGCAGATGTTTCTCAGCAGTTTCTGGTTCTAGCTAGGCGCCTAGGGCCGGAAACCTAGGGCCATAAAGGACTTAGTTTCTGGCCCTAGACTACTGGCCTGGCCTTTCTGGTCGTTATTTATTGTTATATTTTTGCTTTCTGCCGCATATGATATAAAGAGCGCTTTGGGGAACTGTTCGATCTGATTCCTACCCCTTTTCTATCTGGACAGTAAGTCGTAAACTTAAAAAATATCTTCATCATCTGGATACATGGCACTTCAAAACTACGTCCTACACAAGTGAAAAATGGCCTAGCTAGATTTTGGGTCGATACGACATGAGTAACTTCTAAAAGTGCTTCTATCTCCACCTTAAATGTCGCCTACGCACCTGTAGCTCCTCTCGTGTCCCCATGGTCATCGGCGACAGTGACCATTAGATGACCCGCTTTCTTGACGATTGACTTTTCGATGACGCTCCTTTGTCTTGTATTTTCAATAAAAAAAAATTAAGTACATTTTCCTTTAATACAGAGACATTGAAACACAAATAATGACATAATATCCGACATATCCATATTAAATAATATATTTAGGATTAGGATTTAGGAATTAGGATATTTTTTTCGATATGTCAGCGTCCTATGGAAGAGCCGTCACAAAATACTGTACACGACATAGATTGATGGGGACATATTGGTAGCGGAAAGCTGTCGTATTGAATTTGACATGTGGTTTTGTGATGGCTTTTTATTTATAATGTTTATGTTAAATGATTTATTTATCAATGTAAAGTGATGTGACATGGATTGGTTTTGGGCCTTTTAAGTTAATTTCTTGGGCATATTATGGATTCTTTCTTTTGTTCAGCTTCACGCTGTATCCTGAATGTAATAGCGTTGGTAGTAAGAATCTAGTATCAGGTCACTTAGTTCTTTGTTATTCATTCGAGACAATACGTATCGCGTGGTAGACCTGAACTGAAGAAGAAGAAACTGTGCCACGGTGGCCTCAATTCTTATCTTTAGTAATAATTAATAATTCCAATCTTTATATTTAATAAAATTGAAATATTTATCTATCTATATATATAACACACACACCCACACACAAACACATTTTTTTACATATGTATAACACACATAAATTTTCACTCACGGAATCTACATATAAACCTCTAATGTATCTGTCATAAAAACAGTTCTTAGATTCCTTAATTCGTATTTCCTTATTATTATTTTTATTATTTTTTTTATATACATATAACTCTAAGCGTATATTATATATCAATTTTATAGACATATATAATGCGTTAATCGTAACCGTTACAAAAAAATAAATAAAATAGTTTTAATTCTCTGTTAGTAATATAATTGTTAAGAAAATTTAAACCAACAGTGGCAGCATCTAAACTTTTTACATATACTACAAGTAAGAAAACAAGCATGCGAGGAATACTATCCTACCGTCATACAGTTAAACTAGTACGGAGGGTAGTGTTTTATCAATTTTTGTTGCTTAACCTTGAAAATTGTAATATATAATATAAGCCATCATTGTATTAGGTTAAGATTTATATGAATAAATAAATAAATAAATAAAAATAAAAGGACTTGTTCTGACTGACTGAGGTAAGACGCACGCACAGCCGTAACCGCTGATGGTAGAAACGTGAAATTTGGACAGATGTTTAGGTTTATAATCTGGACATCCACCAAGAAGGGATTTTGAAAATTCTTAACCCTAAATATATGAAATAGGGGTTGAAAGTTTGTATGGATTTTTTTTTAGACAGCACCGATTTTTATAAAATTCGAAATTCAGACTCTTTAAAATATTTAATTGAACACGTGTTTCATGGTTTATTAGAATTCACCCCCTAAGGGTTCAAATAAGGGGTTGAAAGTTTATATGGAAAAAATCGCAATTCGGAATTAAATCGCCACCCATTTTTATGAAAAAATTAAATTCAGACTGTTAAAAATATTTTACTAAACACGTGTTTCGTGGTTTTTTTTTAGAATTCACCCCTAAGGGTGCAAATAAGCGGGCGAAGCTGCGCGCACCCACTAGTTTATATATATAAAAGGAGAAATTCCCACTGACTGAGGTATAGACGCATACACAGCCGTAACTGCTGATGGTAGAAACGTGAAATTTGGTCCTATTTTTATTTTCATAATATGAACACCCACTAAGAAGGAATTTTAAACATTTTAACCCTGAAGGTATAAAATGTGAGTTGAAAGTTTGTATGGAATAATCTTGAAATCGGCACCGATCTTTATAAAGAAATAAAATCACACTCTTAAAATTATTTCATTGGACACGTGATTCGTGGTTTATTAGAATTCATCCCTAAGGGTACAAAAAAGCGAGCGAAACCACGGTGTTCGCTGGTAATGAATAAGGGTTCCGTGACAATTTCATGAAAGAAAACTGCAACATATATATACATTTTAATTTTACAAATTTAAATTTGCGGGCGTTTGCTTTCATTCAATATTATATATATTTTTATTATTTTTAGACTTACGCTGTATCCCACTCAAAGTAGGGTAGGAAGACGGAATTTGGGAACTTAATGTTAAGAACGAAAGAAGTAGCGGAACCCAACGCCGCGCTTTGCTTTGTTTCTAGAGCAAGGAAATAAAAATATTTCATTTATTTGAGTTTATTAGAATCCACACACAATCTATAGCGCTTACAGTCGTACGCTTGTCCCCCACGATTACATTTTTTTTAATAAAATGAACTACAAATACAAGTTTGTAATGAGTTTTAGGGTTCTGTACCTTAAAAAGTAAAAACGGAAGCCTTATAGAATCAGGTCGTTGTCCGTCTCTTCGCCTGTCAATACTATTTATCAGGAGATTGTGTGACTGAAATTAATATTAGATATTTATATCGATGGTAGCTTGAACAGAAAAAGTCAAGCTTCATTCAACGTAATCAAAAGATGGAGATTTATGCATTGAGTTTGCTGTATAAAAGAAATCAGCTTCACGGTGTATCCCGCACACAGCAAGGCAGACAGAGGGAACCTAGTATTAAGACACTCCGTTCCCCACTTTCTGCCAAATTCTGGAGGCATTGCATGTTGCGTGGCGGAACTCAACGCTGCGCTTTGCTGCATTTTGTATGGAATTCAATTTGTATAATAATTGATTTTATATAAAATCAGTGCATACGTCCGCAAACTTAAGTTTTTCAACTTTAGTAAATTATACTTCCCGATGATGTACAATCCTGAAATTAGTACGGAATCCTCATATCCTCAGTAGATATGCATGTCCGACTCGCCTTTGATCAGTTTGTTTTTCAATGAAATACCAATAAATTGTCAATTCTCGATTTTTTTCTTTATTTATATTATAAGCTCTCATTACGTGCCAAACTTTATAATACTATATTCACGGGAAGTATTTTAGGTACTAATATGGTGGCAAATTTTATATGGAGCAAAAACGATGTATACATTCTTGTATTTTTTGAATAAGTGTCAACCTATTAAAAGCTTTTTTATTTTCTGTATTGGAAATCTTGAGACACGGATAACATAGTGATCCTATAAATGTACCACTTTTTGGGAGTACGTACGAAATCTTAAAAATGGAGATTTAGAGAAATAATTACTCCAGAAAAAGGTGCAAATTACACATACGAGTATTACTTGCCGATACCCATATGTTTTTATAACCAGGCGGAAAGAAAAACTATTTCTTACATAATAGATAAACACTTCATTTATACACTGTGGGTTGACACGGCAGACACACCAAGGCAGGGAAATGAAACAAGCAAAATAATATTTTCATATAGCGCTTGTTCAAAATGGACTGGTCTCAAAACGAGTGCTCGTCAAGCGATGGTTGTTCATGAAAAATTCAATACTACTGAGAGCTTTACTATGGAAATACATGTATATTGTATAACATTCTCTCGTCACCTATACAGTGTGAAAATTTATTTATCAGTTCTATACTTGAAAAAGTACACACAGAAACGACGACGTAACTTTGTGACTGTTAGCTATTAGAAAAAAATATGTGTTGAAACATTGCATGTTAAGTTGTGAAACTTAACGCAGCTCATTGTCTGCAAGAATAAGAAAATGAAAAGAACTTAAACATTATCAGTTATCTGTGGAAAAACCCACAAATCCACAAATAAAAAGCGCACACTGCACCACGACGGCCTCAATGTACACTCCTTTAAATGTTTTCGATATATTTTCGATAATAATAAAATAAAAACTAATTTAATATATTTAAGAATAATTTTTTGAGGCCAGTTGTGGCGCACAGGCACAAATTGTGGCTGTAAAATCGACTGGTTGTGGGTTCGATCCCCACTCGATGAAATTAAATATTTATTTACATTTATATTTTCATTTCTTCGCTCCGGTGTCGAGGCTAAGTTCCGCCACTCAACACACTATGCTTCCAGAATTCGGTGGAAAGTGGGGAATGGAGTGTCTTAACACTAGGTTCCCTGTGCCTACCCTGCTGTGTGCGTATCATTTTTAGACACTATTGTTGCACAGTGCTGCAGCGCTTAACTTTAAACATGACGATTTTGAATTTATCCCCCAAATTATTACATTTTTTTATTGTATTTCTCCAATATATAAGATTGCGTTAATTTCTAATATAATCACAACACGTTGTGCCGTCTCAAAATTGAAACGACGCAGCGTCTCGTAATTGAATAAAAACTGAGAGAGAGAACGCAGTGTCCTAACACTAGAACCCCACCTACTACTAGGTAGGTACTTAATAGAATACTGTTGATGCGTAAAGCTTCAAAATTAAACGTATTTCCCTACCAAAGAATACCATTTCATTTCGTTTCATTTCATCTCATCTATTCGTGACCACAGAGCACAATAAAGTAATTGAAATGTCAGGTTTCGCTTTTTAATACTTCACTCGAGATTACAAAATAAGATTTCTGTCGTGAAAATTAAAGAGAAAATGTCACATAGCTTAGTATTTGTTTACATTTTGAAATGTATATATGACTAGCGGCCCGCTCGCGGCTTCGCCCGCATACCACCTATAATACTTTTATTATTCAGTTCAGTTCTTAATTCACATATCGTTATTATACCACCTTTACGCCTATGACTTGCAAATTTACACAACTGCAGCGATAAGTGATATAACAAATGCAGTTAACAAAAATAATTCAGACTTACAAATTATTAGTTCCTGAAGTAAATCTCTATCAATCCCAACAAGTCTCAGGTGTGTATATTTGGTAGCTCTTAGTAACTGTTTAAATTACGTACTCCTTTATCCTCATTTTTGTATGATAATGTTTGCTTGGTCACCTCACGTATCAGAGCTTAGTCGTAAGTTCTTTTGTGCTAAAGGTAGATTGAGAAGATGAAAGAACGTCTTACCGTTAAAGATTAAAATCTCTCTGGCCCATGCTCTCCTTCTACCTATCTTAGACTATGCTGATTCGTGCAACTTAGATCTATCCCAGCAACTACCGACAGCGTGTCGCAGTATCGTAGTCAACTTAAATAGTTGCCCGTAGAATAGAGCCCTAACTTGCATGCCCTCAATCTCCTTTATGCCATCCTTTGCAATCCTGTTACACTATCTTATCTCAAGGATGCTTATCGCTTTAAGTTCCTGGTATCAGACACCCTACATTGCCAAAACCTCCGTTCCCGCCATAACTATATCCTTAAAACTCCATTATGCCGCACAATATGCTGTAATGACTCTTTTACTGTTAAAACAGTAAAAAGATGGAATAAGCTGCCATTGGAAGTAAGACGGTCCCAGTCGATTGGGATATTTAAACGACACCTTAAACAGTACTATAAACTTAAACTTAATTCATAAAAGGACAATATTATAAATGTATATGTATTTATTTTTAACTGTTGTATGTATGCATGTATGTATGTATGATTATATTTATGTATGTATGTATTTATTTATGATATATACATGTATGTATATATGTATGTTTAAAACAATTTTGTGTATACTATATATTTGTTTATGTATTTCTTAGTACTTTTTGCACCTTTCTGATTTCTTTTATAAATTTAATCCTTACGTTTTTCTTTTTGTTGCCTGTCAGAGATTTTAGTGATAAGGCCGCCATTACACACTTGTTAGTCGTATTTATAATGCATTGTATTTTATTCTTCTTCTTATTTGTGCAATGAAGTATTATATTATTATTATTATTATTATGTTTCTCTTTCATAGTTCTCGGATTAAAAAGAACCCGGTCCTTAGGAAGGCTTGCGTGGGGACACAGGTCCAACACGTGGAGGTCCCTCAAAGAATATACTAATGTTTTACTGTGACGTATCAGCCCCCACAAAGCGGTGTAGTGCCTTGGACGCAATATTGGCGTGGTCGGCTTAGGGTGTAGAGAGATGTTCACCGGTTTTACCATCACGAGGAGCTAGTGAGCGGGTTTCCTCGCTATTACGCAGATTGAGCACTTTTTATCTCTCGAGCTCTTGCACTACACTCTGCCGGCCAATAAAGGTAATCCAGAGACGGGGGATAGATTACAATTCCCCTCCGGACGACTCAGGTCCGTGGGGTCGCCGCTCCCCAACAGCTGTCCATAAGCTGCTCTGCGGGTTTATTATTATTATTATTGACATATTTAATCTTTATATTGGTAATTTATAATGTAATTTGTAATAATTTTCTATTCAAATAAACCTCGTGCATAGTAATAACGAAATAAGTCGAGACAAGCGTCTGACAACACCTTGCCCTTTGATAAAATGAAAGTGCCAAAGTTCGTCGGAGTTTAATGGACTGATTAGGGCTGTCAAATCTTATATTTATTTTTCTTTAATATCTTATATTTATTTTTCTTTAACAGCTTCACATACACAGATGTACACCTAGTGTTAAGACTCTCCGTTTTCTATTTCCCGTCTAAGAGACATTGCTTTTTGGGTGGCGTAAATCAATATCGTAGGCATCGTCTACCAGGACGAGGATAGGATATAATAGAAATTAATTATAATTACTGTTTTTATATGAAAACTCAACTGAAGATTGAATTGACAACCTTCGGTTTTTCATTAAGATGTCCCATTGTGCCACGACGGCATCGTATTTTATAATAATATATAATAATTCGTCGTAGCGCACGGGCACAATCACGGACTGTAACGCAACTTTCCCACTTCCCTTTGAAATTATACTCCTCTACCCCTTAAGCTAAGGGATGAAAAGTTGTATGAGATTTCCATCTCTTTGAATGCTAGAAAGCTGAAATTCGGTATGTACGCTACTATTAGTATATAAACAACAAAACATTATAAAATTTCAAAATTTTACCTCTTTATCACTTAATATAGGCAATGGAAGTTTATATGAGACTTTCGCTAATTTCAACTCTAGATCGTTAAAATTTGGTGTATGAGGTAGAGCTGTACTGTACACAAATAACATAAATTACATTTAAAACATTGAACTTTTATCCCCCTACCGAACTTTTAAGTTTGGTGCTAGAAAATTAAACTATTTTAATAAATAAACTACAAAATTACAAAACACGCTTAACATATTTTGACTAAGGAAGTTAGGACGTGTACGTAGAGTTAGGACGTGTACAGTTAGAAACTTGGCTCTACCCAAGATCAGATAACTTTTTGATAGTTAAAACCATTGTCTTGACACCATTGTATATTAAAATTAATAGTGGGATAAGCGTGTATTTAAAAATTAGCTAATTTTGCCAGCCCTATATACTAATGGAGTCCGCATCGACCCATCGGATCGACATTAGTGTGATTGTCAGGGTCCACGTTTTCATTATGTCACTGATCATATCGCATACGAAATATTGTAGTTTTTTTTATAATATTATGTTATTATGTAAATATTAGAAAAATATTAATTGAAATATACCTGGCTTTAATTGTAATGGTTTTAGGTTCAATTTCTATTTTGGGTGATTGTAGAATTTTTCTATCTCTCGATTTGAATGGATTAAGGACAATATTGGAAGTCTTGAAAATGTTTGCAAACGATTAATTCTATTACTTTGTTTATTTTTCTTCGCAAAAATGTGAGAAATGTAGTTTTTTCAGCAGCTGTATCCCGTATATAGTAAAATAGGCAGAAGAGAGAGCCTAGTGTTGATACTATGTAGTTTTTTCAGCAGCTGTATCCCGTATATAGTAAAATAGGCAGAAGAGAGAGCCTAGTGTTGATACTAGGCTCCCTCTCAAAAGAATTCTGAAGGTATCGTGTATTGAATGGCGGAACTCAACGCCGTGCTTTTGCCTCAACATCAGATCGAAATAATGAAAATACTACATTTTTCATTTCTTCGAGTGGGAATCGAACCTACGCAGTCGCGGTTGCAGTCACATGTTGTGCTTGTGCCCTTGTGCCAGGACGGACCTCAATTGAAATCTTAATTCATCTTGATCATCCGTTATTATTTCCACTTAAGGATGCGCTTTTCAGACCGGAAAAAATTAAAATAATAATACATACCTCTTTGATTAGCGATTGAAACCACAATTATTATTATTATCAAAAGCTGTCAGAGCTCAATAGAAGTTAGCTAATGAAAAATATACATTTTCAAAAGAATTACGTAATTTCCTAGGTCAAAAGACTATGTGAAAGCACTTAGTTTTGTTTTTAGTGTCAATTTTTGATCTCTATGCCAGGACAAGGATTTTGAGATATTTTTTAATTGTAATGTTTTGCTTTATTCATCATATTTTAATTGTGTCATTTGTTATTTATAAGTATTAAATTGTTTTCATTTTTCCGCTGTAGTAAACAAAACTCGACATTGAGTCCAACAACTGAAATGTCTTAAATAAATTGACTGTCTGCCCTGCTATGTGGGAAAGATGTTAGAGTTCGGTTCCCAAAGAGGTCCGTCTGTCACTAGGCTGAATCTCTTAAACCGCGATAGTAAGAAGATATATTTTCGTTGGCACTATAACAATAAATACTGAAAAACAGAATAAAATATGTAAAGCTCCCATACAACAAAAGTGATTGTTTTGCCTTTTTTATAGATAACGAGTCGGAACCCTTCATAAACGAGTCCTACTCGCACTTGTCCAATTCCGAATGATATTTTTTTTAATAACTATAAACAGACGTCTAGCTGTCAAGACGGTAAAACGTCAGTCACTTACATATGATATGTGAGACATGTGAGTACAAGCAATGTCATTCATCACTCAGTTAGCTATACGTAGAACTGGTTGACTGATGGCTAAATCATAAGTTATATGCAACAAACAATAACAATTTGACCATTCACGAAAACAAGTTATAATGCAGTTGGACGTACGTCTATGAAGTATAATTTTGATTAGTCATTTATATATATTTTTTATTACCAACAGTAATAAAACAATTACCAACAATAATAATAATTGTGAATGCTATAGTCTAAAAAGCTAAAGCTTAACTTAGCAACGCACGTGGACTATTTTTAAGTACTTCATTTTTTTAGCATCACGCCGTAAAACGTCTCGCTTTGCTTCTTCAACTAAATATAAATACTTTCACTTCCTCGAACTGGTAACGGTTCATGAACACTTCATGTTCAAAATAATTTTGTTAACAATATTTCTTATTGAAAACCGAGAGGTATTATATTTATAATTTCCTGTTTTGCACATTTCGTTCTCATTTCGAAATATTGATTTCAGCAAACATTGATAAGTTCGCTAATTAAATTTGGACATAGCAGCCCAAAAATTTCTGGACAAGTCGTGTTAAATATATTGTGATTGCTACTATGAGCTTTTTATGGCGCGTCTACACCGAGTCTGGATTCTAAAGGTTTTGAGTTCGATCCCTAAGCGGGGGAATGATTACATTTGATTTATTTTCTTTTCTCTACTCTGGTCGATGATAATAAAGTGGTACATTGGGTTCCGATACTTAACAAATAATGCCTCGAAAATTTTTGTGAAGTGGAGAACGGTATATCTTAACATTCTATTTCACTGAACGGAAAAGACTGATTATTTATTTGATCTTTTTTTATTTTTGTCTTATATTTTGAGCAAACACAGTTACTGGTGAATTTTCTAGTTACCTACCGACAAGAGAATCTCATCTGCTGGCGCACCTGAGCGCTGTATAACACAAGAGCTTATTTTATCTTGTCTTTAGAAATATAATATAGATTGCATTAAAAAAACAGCTTTACGCTTTTCCCGGCAGAAAGAAACTAACTTTCGTTCCCCACTTTCCGCCGAATTCTGGAGTCATTACGTGTTGAGTGATGGAACTCAACGCCTCATTACCAGAGCAAGGAAATGAAAATATTGAATATTTCATTCTTCGAGTGGAAATCGAACCCACAACCTATCGCGGGTAAATTCAAACGCCCCTACTACGTAATGATGTAAAATTAACTAAAACCTATATCTTGTTACACAATTATTAAGTCCTTATCCAATTTAAAGTTTTGTAGCGCATGCATCTTGCTTGATGGTGCAAGAAATTAACTGCCTCGTGTTTTGTGATGGCGTCATATGTTGACTATATAAATAAATTATAAGCAAAAAAGAGTTTTTTACAGAAAGCTATTAAATAAACACTCAGAAACAGAAATTTTAACTGTCAACTTATAACCTTATTATTCACAATTTATTTGATCATAAAAGCTTGTTGTGTGATCTGACACCGCATGGTATGTTAGTTTACCATTTTGGTCCCACAAGTACAAAAAAAAAAATTGTCCTAGAGCTCCGTTTAGAAGAGTAAGAGCTAAAATACAACAGGGTTCGCCCAGATGCCTTGGAGTGATTCGTACACTCCGCCACCACTATGTCGTCGGTATAGCCGCACTTTGACTTGGTGTTTGGAAGAATGCGCCAATTATGTCAGCTTGAAGCATATTTAATTTCTAATTATTCTCGTTAAGCCCTTTCATTTGATATCCATATCCCAGAAGTACATAAATAATAACTATTCCATCATCTTGGATCGTCCGCCCTTTTGGATTTAGAATATATAACAACGTTACACTATTTTTTGAGTTTGAGGAACCTAGTGGTAAGACACTCCCATTTTTTTTTCAGTTCTGGAGACATTGCGCGTTGAGTGGCTGAACTCAACGCCGCGCTTTGTCTCGACACCAGAGCGAAGAAATGGAAATATAAATTTAAGTAATTATTTCATCTCCTCGAGTGGGGATCCAACCCACAACCAGTCGGTTTTACAGTCACATTTTGTGCCCCTGGCCTCGATTACCTATTTAGTAAAGTTATATTATATTGAATTGATTACGTGTCATAGTGGGTGAGTGGTAAATGAGTAAAATTAAATTAGCTGTTCGTGACGCAAATGCGAATCGTCTGAATGGTCAAAAAGCGTGACCGAAGTTAATCGGAAGTAGTCTATCTTATTAATATATTTTTAATTTTGATTTCCGTTATAGTGTCGAAATATGCGTTTTGCTATACGAACGGCAATATTTGTTGAAAGCAAATGTAGAAATAAGTTTTTTTTAAGGAAATCATGAGGGCATAGATCTAGATATATGGTTTGAATTTCAACTCGATATCTCCAAGCGTTCCTGAGATAAAGGCTCTTGACAGACGGACAGATAAACGGACAAAAACGTGATCTCATAAGGGTTCTTTTTTGTCTGAAGCGGTATATAAAAACGCTATAAGAATATTTCATACCGATTCAATTATTTTTTACCACGACGATAACGAGATTAGATCGTTAAACATTGTAACTAAGTCTTTATAAGGTATTAATTAAGGAAACTGAAAACCTCTTGTCTTTCGTGAGGGGTATTACGTCCCCTTAAGCGATGCTTGTTATTCTATAACAGTTATTTTGTAATAGCTAACAATTATTGGGTAAAATTATAATATGTGTGATGTATTGATGGACCATTTTGGTCTAATTTTCGGTATTTTATTTAAATGTTCATACATTTTTATTTTACCTACTTTATTATTTAACTTTACGGAAAATGTTTGTTTTTTTTAATTTCACGCTACCCTAGGCTACAGTACGTAAGATACCTGTGTAATGGAGGGTAGCAGTAGATAATCAATGGTTATTTTTTTATTGTTGTTGTTGTGTTGTTGTTGTTGTGTGTTGTTATTATTCACCCTCGTAGATCATCAGTATAGAATCTATAATATCGATCTATGAGGCCAGTCGTGGCCGTCGATCATCAGTCGTACTGTAAGTTCAATTCCCACTCGAGAAAAAAGAATATTTAATATTTTCAATTACTTGCGTTTTGTCTCTAAAGTTGGGCGCAAAATGGGAAACTGTCTTAATATTCAGTTTAGTTTCTTATTACTCTATATTTAGTGTAAAGTTGAAAAAATGTGTAAAACCTATTTTAATTAAACTTGAGGCCAGTCGTGACACAGAACACAATACAACTGTTAACGTGACAAGTAGTGGATTCAATTTCCCACTCGAGAAAATGAAATATTTAATATTTCTATTTTCCTCGCTCTAGTAATGACGCAAATCGTGACGTTGATTTCCCCTCACTCAAGACGCAATGCCTTCAGAATTCGGCGGATAGGGGGGGATGGAAGTGTCTTATTGGGAACGGAGTGTTTTAGTATTACACAGTCAGGTCCCCTCGGTCTACCCGTGTAGGATACAACATGAAGCTAAAATATAAAATCCTGATTTCGCTAATATTATGTAAGGTTTGATGAAGGTTTAAAATAATTTCGACGCACGTGTCTTTTTACTCATTTCTTGTTACCACACAATATATTTCTTTGAGTACAACGTGTTAATTTCGAAGTGAGCTTATTTTCCTACAAGATAAAAGTTACGAATTTCTCAAAATCGATGAGATGATTATAATTTGAAATGATTAAGATTTCTATTAATATCATTTGTTAATAACAATAACGACTTAAGTCATAAATGTAATAACTTCTAATTGCTTTAATGAATATCATAACTCACTAGGGCTATAATGGATGCAAGAACACCTTATTTTTAAAGGAATGAAACTATTAATTTATTGTAAGAAATTATGTATTATTAAGTAAATAACTTACTTATACCAGTTAGTTTGGATCTATGTTAATAAATATATGTAGTTATTTCTAAATATTTTTGTAAAAAACTTAGAAAAAAATAAAATTAAAAAATATGACTTAAACAGCTGACTATAAAAGAGAGGGCCATAATGTTTTCTGTTTTATAACAAAATGAAATGCAAATACAAACCAAAGTTTATTTCTGTTAAGTAACCTTTAATTGTTACCCTTAACCTAGCTAACTTTAATAAATTATAAATATTAAAATATATAGAATTTTTTTCTCGGTAGTGTGACAAAAACAACTTTAATTTCTTAGGAAACGTCGAAAATCTTATACGCTTGTTACAATTTATTTATGTTGTTAGTGTTAATAAGTAACTGTTAAAAGCCTGTCGTGAATACTAAAACCTTAAATTGATAAATAAACTGAGTGTCGGCTTTAAATGAAAAATTGGAGGGTTAACAGTTTAAAAAGGACATCAAAATCAATCGTCATAAAAAGGACAATCTTATTTTTTTTTAAACAAACTCTTCTTTTATCTTTTAACTTTCTTTTTGCCTTTGCTTTTTGATCATTTACTCAAAAACTACAATTACAATTATCACCAGACTAATTCGCTGTAATCACTGTGTTGTCCACAATGTTCCTGAAAAATTTCACAGGTGTAGGTTTAGCGGTCTAGAAGGAGTAGCATTACAACGAAACATATTTTTGACCAATAAGAGCTTTGCTTCGCTCAGCTCAATAGGTAATTATTGCACAAGTTGGGGATTTAAACTATCGAGATATTGGGTTGAGTGGCAGAACTGATGTATTCAGATAATTTTCATCGTGGCGCAGTGGCACAACGTCTGATTGTAAATGCTGTAGTTTTGGGTTTGATATTCACTCGAGGGTATGAATTATTTACGTTTTCTTTTCGGTAACAAGATAAATCGTTAAGTATCACCGATAGGTACTCAACACGCAATGTCTCGAATATTGTGCATGGTACAGGGGGCAAAATATTTTAACACTGATTTCTTTCTACATTTTCCCTACTACACGCCGGACAAAATATACACACATTCACATTTATTGAAAACGTGTTTCGTAAGGTGAACAATATTTTTGTCACAGCCAAAAAATAACTAATTTAAGAGAATAAGGCTTCATAACGCGTCCACTAATTAACTTGGGGCAAGAAACCGTAGAAAAAGTTACCAGGCTTCAACTGTCGATACAGTATATTTTAATAATAATGGGTCTATATAGCTTTTTGGTCGGTGGCAAAAAGGTGTGTTATTTTAAACAGTTGGGCTATGCCGCTTCTAGCCTATTCTTTTGACATTTTGAGATGATCACAGAGACCCCCGCAAGACGCGGAGACTACAGTTTTCTGTGAAACGCAGCGGCGGGAGCCTGCAAGGGCACGTCACGGAGTCAAGAGTGTGTAGGCAACATCGACGGCCTGCTTGTGATAGCGCGCGGGAGCAACCTGTGTGCGCCTACACGGGCCAGGTTAGTAGGCGATCAGCTTTCCCAAGCTAACCTCTGGCTCATTAGGGCAGAAGGCAGTGGTCGTGTGCCGCTCTCCGGCGACCCAGTGTCTTGCGGTCAATAGCGAGTTCGGTAGCAGCCTCTCTCACTCGTTCCGCCGACTCCTTAATGAGCACCACTACCTCGCAGAAGGATGAGACCGCATCCCACGACATGTCGCCGCTGACCATGGTCTTGATCACGGCTGGCAGGGAGAGGTCGTCCCCTATGACATCACGCAGAGCGCGACTTTGAGAGACTATGCACACCTCCAACGTGTGCTGGGCCGTTTCATCGAAGCAGTCGTCTCAGTGGTGGCAGTAAGCGTCGGTTCCCTCTCAGCGATCCGGCGCAGGTAACCCCTCAACCAGCCATACCCCGTGAGCCCCTGTGTGGTGCGACAGGTTAGGACGCTGTGCCAACCACTGGCGGAAGACTGGACGAAAAGCCTCATCGCAGATGGTGTTGCCGGCCAAGTTTCCTACATTTCTAATGCGGCTATCCGCTCCTCCTCGGCGCGGGCTTGGCTTGCCGGTTCCCCAGATGCTAAGCCTCGACATCGACGTAATGAAACTTTACCCAACCTCCCCGTACCGTACCCGACGTAAGTGGGACGTCGGAGCTTGGACTTTAATGTCAAGGACATCCATAACCATGAGGTATACAGTCTTCGAGATTTTTCGAGAATGTAGATATGTACAAGGATGTAGTAGCAAAGGCTCTATGCTTGGGCAAACAGGCTTAGGCTCGTCTGTATTACTTAGTACTTCTGATCACATAAATGTGCGGAAGAGCAAGGAGCTGCAATGTACATTCCGTTGAGCCCTTATATGGACATCGCTTATTTTGATTACAGTTCAGGGATCTTTTCAGGGAAACTGAAGTTTTTGTCTTTGAATTACGGATGAAGATATAGAGACAAGAAAGTATCAGAGACATATTATAAAAAGCCATTATCGACATCTGTCGGGCAGGTCATTGACCTAGAGAGTCCTTTAGACATATAATTGCCCCTAGTTGTTCTTTATTGACACAATCAAGTAGCCATTATAATACACTAGCAACTTGCTCTTCGATATGGCTCTGTGGAAGTGTTGAGACATCGAGTATTGTTATCTAGAAGGTTTCTCGCTCTGGAGAATTAACCACTAATGGCCTGGACCATTGTCGCACGATCGGCAGAGTAGTTTTTATATTTTTAAATGTATTTTTTTTTATTCATTTATATTTAAAAATGTATTTTTTTTCTAAACGAAACTATTTCATTATAAATTTATATTATTTTTTTAATATTATACATAATATATACAGAGTGATTTTGTCATCACCACTTTAAATGAAACCACAGTTTTAACTATTCTTTAAAAACTTAATACAATTAAAACAAGAGTTTTTCCAAAAATAAATAAGAGGTTTTTTCCAAAAAAATTATTAATAAAATTATTGTTGTATAAAATCGTGTAAAACGCCATTTGTCAAGAATAGCACTCATTCAAGAAATCGTCGTAGGTAATGGCGGCGATGTTGAATTACATAAATAGAACGAGACTTTCTCGTTTTTTTTTGAGAATGAAAAGCGGTAGATGGGCATCACTAAGTAGTATTTTGTAGTAGTATGTGTTAACGTTATTGGTATATTTTCGTGATTGCGTCACACGAAAGGCAGTATGAGTAAACATCTTGAAATGAAAAAAGAATCCTACGTCTACACTGTTGAGGTATCTTGATTAATTTCTTTAGGTACGGGTTTGAAATATCTTACCCTGTATGTTGCTCTTGTAAACTGCTGCTCCGACGTGACGCAGCATTACATTTATACACATGATACAGTGTTATGGTACATCATTTGATTGTAAAAGCGAAGATTGTGGAAAAATATCAAACGCACTGTTTACACGAAATTCTCTCTTCCTACCCAAGTAATAAGCAGGATGTATATAAAACAAGCATAATTTGTCAATTTTTTTTACCAACAGTTATGGACGAGCAGGAAGTCTAGCAGTGACGCCTGGAGAGAAGTTAATGGAATTACTACGTCCTAGCGCGGACACACCGCGCCGACACTCTACCGCCGCGTGTGCGCCTGCGCAGCCCAAGCCCAGCGGTTTTGTGTATTGCCCATCAGACGCGCTACCTTATTGCCCTCCGTCGAGATTTGCTCCGCCCAGGCCTGTTAATAAGGTAACTATCTTCAACATTTATTATAATACCCTCTTTCTTTCGTACAAGTAAAAAGCTTAAGGAAAATTCTTCTATAGAAATTTGAATCCTGAGCTTTTGCCCAATATTTAATAAATATATCCATCCATCTTATATTACTTAATATCGTTTAAAACAATTATGTTTTTAAAGCCCAATATTTATATAGGCTCTTAAGGTTAAAATTTGTATGTTTTTCTTTCATTTAAGATATCAGTTATTTTGTTTAACCGTGGCCATATTTATTTTCAGTAGATATTGTACCGGCAAGTACCGTCAAGTTTCTTTGTGTACTCTTATACCTCATTATAAGCATAAAATAACTTCGGTTACTGTGAAACTTTGATGGATCGATGAGAGCTTTCACCGATATAATTATTAAAGAATTCGCCCAATTGTTAGCTCAACAATATTTACTCGAGTCTGTTTGGAGGATTTGATCAATAAGACCCATGTGTATATTAAATTTTCAAGTTTTATCAATATTCTTATTTATTTTTATAAAAAAAGTTACAGAGAACCTTAGTTGGATTATTTTCTTATTTATTAATATATTAGTACGTAGCTATAATGTATATTTTTTTAATATAGCTACCACCTCCTCAAATACAACAACCACTACAGCCACCGCCTGTACCTCAACGGACAGCGCCAGTCGCGACACCTCTACCGGTCCCACCTCCAGCACCCCCGCGACGGTCTTCACCACAACCACCCAGAAGAGTACCACCGCCTACTCCTCCCAGGCCATTAACAACTACAAATACTCCGAATCCTACAGTCGATCCAAATGGGAACAAAAGACCTAATCCACTACCCCAAAATATAACGCCACCAAGACTAGATTGCAATAGAAATCCACAACCGCCCGTCCCAAGACGTCCGCCCCAAAAGATGCCAGATACTCCATATACTCCTGCACCAGTACAGAATAATCAGATAAAGAGATCGCCAAGTTCAGGTTCGAATATCAGCGTTAGACAAGATTCGAACGTTTCATCAGATTCCTTCAGTCAGACGTCCTCACCGTCGTACACAACGAAGACCATGGAAGCCCCATTACTACCCCATCAGCATGTGAACAAAACTCTTAACGCGAAAATTGCTAGAGGGTTATTATTAAAAGAACAACAAGAAAAAGAGACTGGAAACTCCTCGATAACTAAGAGTATGTCAACGCCAGCCTCGTTACAAACTATTGTGAGATTCCAGAATGGAAGTAACATGTCACTACATCACAGGGTGAGTAATTTAATTTGTATTATAACTTGAACAATTGTCATAATGATAGGTTGTTGTGGCGAAGTAATACAAACACATTTTAAGTAAACTCAGTTTACTATTTCAAAATAAGCAAAAGATTATTACACCACCATTCATACTAGTTAATTGATTATTCAGATATTAACTTCAATTTAAATACAAATGAAACACATTCTAAAGATAATAAGTTACCTAGTACATCTCGACACAGCGGCACAGGATCTGACGTAAACGCGATGGTGTTTTCGATTCCCGGGAAATGAATTAATTAAATTTGCTCATTAACCAAAATGTGATTTGTTACCAAACAAATCAAAAAGCGTCGTTGAATTCTCTTACGCAATACCTAAAATTAAGCAAAAGTAGAATAGAGTGTCTTAACATTAGGTCCCTCTGTCTACTTGGAATAAAAAAAATACTTTTAAGACGTCGCGTTGTTTAAATATCGCGATCGACTGGTACTGTCCTACTTTCTTTGCGCATTCTTAGGTTTTAAAGTATTATCTAAAGTATTAAAAGGTGTAAAAATTATATATAATTAATTATATTAATTATATTTTCATATAAAATGTATTGTTCCAATCTGGCTAACTATAGCGCATTGATCTTCGCTACTTAAAGCTTTGACTAGATACTCGTATAGAGAATAGTTTCAGGCCATTGTGGCGCAGGTGAACAACTGTAAATGCGACGGTTAACGATTCAATTCCCACTTGAGAAAATTAATTATTTATATTTTGCTCTATCTCGCTCTGTGCCGTGTGATCCCGGCCTAGAATAGGATCATCCTGGTACTACGGTGGTGTCTTAAGAGGTGACTAAAGTACGTGTGGTAGAGTCACGTCGCCAGCAATGGCAAGTCGCATGGGCAGACTCGACCGGATCATTACCACCCCCGACATTTAAAACCGGCGTGAAGTAGTGGCTTTATGCCACTGCGTTTCGCATCAGGTAATGCCGGGCCCCGGCGGCCAACCGATCTTAAAGGCCGGCAACGCACCTGTAGCTCCTCTGGGGTTGCACGGGGTCGTGGGCGGCGGTAATCACTTACCATCAGGTGACCCGCATGCTCGTTTGCCGTGTCTTTTCCATAAAAAAAATCTCTGGTAACGAGGAAATATGCAGCGTTGAGTACCGCCATTCAACAAGCAATGCCTCGAGAATTCGGCGGAAAGTGGGTAAGTGTTGAGTTAATGAGTAATGATTGTGTTAACACTAGTTTCCCAGATTCCATCTGCCTACGGTGCTATATATACGGTGCGGGATACAATGTAAAGCTAAAACAAAGATAGAGAGAATAAAATGGGGAAGTTTGTGTACTCACCCTTTGATATGTGGAAGATAAAAGAAATATTATCTATATAATATTTTTATATTATAAAGCCAGAGAGTTCATTTGGTTAAACAGGAACTACTGATTCAAATTAAAAAAAAAACTTTTTGTGTTGGATATTACATTTAAGATCAACAAAGATAGGCTTAATTATATCACGTTAATCGTTTTAACCATATTAACCACGGTTAGAGGAACGTCGGGTACTCGAATTGTGTTGTGTATACTAGTTTTTTTAGGTACAGCACATGGTGTATCTTGCACAGCTGCACATAGAAAGGTTGGCAGAGAGAATCTAGGAACCTAGTTTTAAGACACTTCGTTCTTGTGATTAACTCGGTTCCCCACTTTTCGCCGTATTCTGGAGATATTGCTTATTGAGTGGTGGAATCAACGCCGCGCTCTTCCTCGTTACCAGAGAGAGAAAATTGAAATATTAAATATCTCATTTTCTCGAGTGGGAATTGAACCTACAACCTGTCATTTTTACTGTAGGACGATTCTGCCCCTACACCACGACTAGCTTCAACTCCGTAAACTACTTGATATATCGTTTGGACCACAGGGACGATAGTTGGGAAAAATCTAGTTATGTATTATAAAATATTAGAATGCTGCAAAATATCCAATGCACGTTTAAAATTGTAGAGTACGGTACACCGGCGATGTATTCCACTGTTCCAAACTGTGCCAACCAACGAGCAAGGTCTGAAAAAGAATGGATGGTAAAGCTGAAGCTTTACAAAATTAATACTCAAAAACCTTTATAAAATGAACGAAATATTCATTCCACAATTGTACTCCAAAGTGCTTGAACGTAGCGTAAATATTAAAATCCGCAGTCATACGCAGCGCGGTGTAGCAATTAAAATATAGTGCGACATTTAACAGCATAGAGACTCCGGTGTGGTACAAGAGCGAGAGCAGACACCGAAAATGTTAAAATATTCTTTACACTATCAAACCAACGTTCATTTTGTACTTTTTTAGGACTCTGTAATTAAAATAAAAATAAATCAGCTTCATGCTGTATCCCGGGCACAGCAGGGTACCCAGAGGGAACCCAGTGTTAAGACACTCCGTTCCCCACATTCTGTCGCATTCTGGAGGTATTGCATGTCGAGTGGCAGAATTCAACGCCGCGCTTAGCCTCGACACCAGAGCGAAGAAATGAAAATATAAATTTAAATAAATATTTCATCTCCTCTTATGGGGATCAAACCCACAATCAGTCGGTTTTACAGTTACGCCACAGCGCCACGGCTCTGTAAATTCTGTAATTTATAGGAAAAAAATCGAGGCTTATATACAATCAATTTATTCTGTCTAACTACCTGTCTAATAAACTCTATCATACCCTCCGTGTAGAATAACTATTCGCAATTTACTGTATTTTTTGAGTTCCGTTCTTTTTTAGGAAAATAGAACCCTTATAAGATCACTTTGTTGTTCGTCTGTCTGCCTGTCTTTATCTCAGGAACGCTTGAAGATATCGAGTCGAAATTCATACCATATACTCAGATCTACGGTCCCTTAATTTCCTTAAAAAAATAAAATTTCTACATTAATCTACATTACTTTAAAAAAAGATAAGGCCGTTTATATCGCAAAAAATGCATATTTCGATACTGTAAATGGAATCAAAATTCATAGAGTACTTCCGGGTGACTTAGAATTATGAAATTTGACACGTAACACTAGTTCAGAAAAAATCTAGGTAAAAAGATATACCAAAACTCGTTTAAGTAAGTATGTTTAGGTAACGGACAGAATAGAATAAATACAAGATATTAGTAAATTTTTCACTCAGTAAAAATATGAAAAATCACAAAAAAACAAAAGTATTTGGGTTAATTTGAGATATTTATTTCTATAAATAAATACCAATACTGTTTATGAATTTATTATTATCTATGATTTACTATTTTTTTATATAAACTGCTTCCGCTTATAACTCAATTGAGCAAACATTTTATTTCACACTTGGAAGCTCTTCCTGAGAATCACACTTAATTTGATCGCGAGCCGCGATTAACAGAACCAAATTGAAAATGTGGGTTCATCTGATATTCTCTATTAAGTTGTTTCGATATAAGCTTTTTAAAGGAAGCTTCCTCGTTTTTATTTGCTTTTAATCAATTCTTATAATGGGGTTAAAATTTTAAGTTTCGTTTTTAGATCTACGGTCTATCCGACATTAAACAGAGAAGGAACTCAACGCTGCACATTGTCTTTCTCCCAAGTAGCAATTGAAGCCATAACCGTACCGCTGCTTAACGATAACCTTCATTTCGCTTAAATTCATAATAATAATATAAATAATAATGTCATATTAATCAATACTTATTAACAAAACTTTGACTCTAAAATTTTATAATTAAACATTTCCAATTAAAATATACATTAATAAGCATTCTTTACAACACGCCGTGGATAACCAACAAGTGTCAAATATTTGTGGGTCCGTTGTGACACAAGCGCGTGACTGTTAACCTCGATAGTTGTGGGTTCGATTCCCACTCGAGGGAATGAAAAATATTCAATATTTGCATTCCTTCCGTTCATTTCGGCCACACGTAATACGCAAAAAGTGGGCAACGGAAACGTCTTAATGGCAAACGGAGTGCCTTAACAGTACTTAACAGTACTCGACCTCGTAAAAGTTGCCTTGAGTCTTGTAGCTTTTACGAAAGTAAAAATGCATTTTTTTTATAATTTAATTTTTTTTGTTCAAGCGTTAGATTCAGCTATAAATTTTACAATGAGTATCTTACGAAAAATTGGCGAAAATCATTAAGGGACAAAAAGATTTCTACATTTATTTAATCTTATAAAAATATAAAATACATTTCCATAGTAATAACCAAATGTTCTAAGAGGGAAACCTTTCCTACCATTCATTACCAAAATTCACTATGAGTCAGTACAAGACTTTTGTTAAATACTAACAATCAACCGACAAATCAACGACTTTGTAAGCCAAGTAAATAATAATGAAATATGATCTTCCCACTAAGATTAAACAACAAAATTGTTAATTATTCAACTTATTACAATGTTATAATATTGAAATTTCTTAGCACAACACCTATTGTCTCATTTTAGTAGAATATAACTATAGTCAAAGTATTTCATTTAGTCCAGGACATCGGTATCTCGAATTTCAAACGTTAAATGTCTTTAAAATATTTCAGCGGCCATTAAACTGTCGTAAAAGTTTCATTTTCCACCGTATCAGGCAGATACCGATCAAGAATCTTTTGTTATCTAAGTGAACGGGCTTTACCTAAATAATATAGCTGTATATATACACATGTACATATGAAATTCTTACGTTAATGAATGATTGACAGACACGAGGGAACAACAACTCCACTTACACAGTTGCAATTTGATATTAAGGTGGGTTAGGGAGTGTAGAGAAACACTAAGGGAGGATTTCTGGAATCTTTTTCTCCCATCAAATAGGTAAAATGAGATTTTTAATTTGGCAACGTACAGTCCATGTGAACGAATTTGGGAGCGACGACTACTCAATAAATTTATTGACCGGCTGGTTTACACCACAATTTTTTTTTTTTTTTATGGAAAAGGCACGGTAAACGAGCGTGCGGGTCACCTGATGGTAAGTGATTACCGCCGCCCACGGCCCCGTACAACCCCAGAGGAGCTACAGGTGCGTTGCCGGCCTTTAAGACGGGTTGGGCGCCGGGGCCCGGCATTACCTGATGCGAAACGCAGTGGCATAAAGCCACTACTTCACGCCGGTTTTAAATGCCGGGAGTGGTAAAGGTCGAGTCTGCCCATGCGTTTTGCCATTGCTGGCGACGAGACTCTACCACACGTACTTTAGTCGCCTCTTACGACACCACCAGTACCAGGATGATCCTATTCTAGGCCGGGATCACAGGGCACAAAAACTATGTTCTTAATAACTGCAAATGTCGTGACAAGTTATTATTTCGTCACTTTCACAATTGTTTAAAAAGTACGTCTAGTAAAGTCTAGTAGGCATCTCTAATAAAAACAAACAAACAAGCAAACTTAATGAAAATAACAAACTTTCAAATAAAAAAAACTTTTATTATTAAAGTCTCATTTAGCACTAAGGATAGAAGTGATCTTAAAAAACGTGTAAAAATTATAACGTAGCGGGACCTCACACCTCTTTTGAATGTTTACCAAGAGGCGTCAGTTGAGTCCTGCTAAGTTCAAAGTTTTATACGCTTACAATTTCTTTAAATAACTAGATTTTTGTACTTATTACTTTTATAAAGTGCAATAAAGAGTATAATAGATAATTAAAAGAGAATGAAGACTCCGTTCTCGTCTTTTCGATAATAGGAGCCTGAAGTAATGTTTCTTAATAAAGAGGTAAACTGTGCCGTGTGATCCCGGCATAGAATAGGATCATCCTGGTACTGGTGGTGTCGTAAGAGGCGACTAAAGTACGTGTGGTAGAGTCACGTCGCCAGCAATGGCAACACGCATAGGGCAGACTCGACCGGATCATTACCACCCCCGGCATTTAAAACCGGCGTGCAGTAGTGGCTTTATGGCACTGCGTTCCGCATCAGGTAATGCCGGGCCCCGGCGCCTATCCCATCGGCACCCACCTTAAAGGCCGGCAACGCACCTGTAGCTCCTCTGGGGTTGCACGGGGCCGTGGGCGGCGGTAATCACTTACCATCAGGTGACCCGCACGCTCGTTTGCCGTGTCTTTTCCATAAAAAAAAAAACTGAAGATAAAATTATAACTCATATATCAACGTAACCCAAAGCTGAGCTTTTATTTCTACAATTATTAGTGTTCAAATTCTTGATATAAATCCGCAGAGATTGAAATATGAATCTCATTTTAGATGTGTAATGTAAGACGGCTTGTATTCATTATGTAGGGACATGCTCGAATATTCATTCGTCTATGAATTTAATGTTCTATTATAAAATTGTATTATTTTCAAGATTCTATTGAGAAGAAGTACTATACCTCCAAGGAAAAAACGGAAACCTTATAAAATTACTTTATTGTCGGTGTGTCTGTATGGCTGTTTGTTCATCTATCAGGACACTTTTTCTCGGGAACGCGTGCTGATATTAGTTTTTTTCTGCTTCACGCTTTATCCTGGACACAGCAGAGTTCAGCAGGGTTCTTCGCTTTGGTACCAAGGCAAAAAAAAACCGTTGTAGAGATCCATCAACACGCAAATTACGCTTTGAAAAATTGTCGGAAAGTGAGGAACTTAGTGCACTGGGTTCCTATTCTGCTGTGTGCGACATTACAGATTAAATTTAAAAAAAATGGTCAGAGCTTTTGCATAATTTCCAAGAGATGTGAATACAAATTCCGTTACTTTCATATTTTAACACGTTTTCTAAACCATAAAAATATATAAACAACATACTATTGTATAATCAAATGTGTTTAGATTTAGATAATAATTAATTTAATCAATAAGCGACATGGATAGTGACTAAAAAAGTAAAAAATAAAAAATGTCAATAATAAATGAAAATTGATATAAAAAATATTCTTACAAATGTATCAAACAATAATTGTTCAAGTATTTTAAAAGTGCAGCTCACTCTCCATCGAAGTGAAATCTAAACCACGCTGCGCTAAGCCCGATCGGGACAGATGCTCGAGCTAGTAAACTCGCCGCTTTGTTCGAGGATTGACACAAAACTCTTTAACTATCGACGGTACTTGCATTTCTAGCAACGTCTACCGTTTAAATTGCTCAAATATCTTAATTTTGATGTCGTTTCGTGCAATAGTGCAAAACTATTGAATAACGGAACCCAACACCGCAATGTATCTTAACTAAAATATATTTGCAACGACTGTGGAAAAATAAAAATAATTTAAATACTATCTGTAATTTAATTGAGACAAAGTTCTAAGAAAGCTTATCGGATCTCAGAAAATATATAATATTAATTTTAACTGAATCATTGAATTCAGTTGTAAGAAACACCACTTCGAGTGAATAAAAGTAGGATGCTCCTTTAACAGATATTAATCAAGTGGCACTTGAATGCAACAACGTTTAATTTTCGATTGAGTTTAAAACTGTACTTACTTTATAGCAAAGAGCTATCAGTTTCCTATTCAGAGTGAGTCTTAATGATGACTCCTCTTTAGATTATTTAATTTGATATTAATGCAGAAATATTGCAAGTTGATGTTTGTTTCATTTGTTTCTCAATCATGAATAATGATAAGGGCCAGCTGTGGCGCAGAGGCACAAGCTCAATAGGTTGTGGGTTCGATCCCCTCTCAACTTCTCAACAAAACCGAGCGGCAGCAATGTTTTATATATTTATAATGTCTTTACCTAATTTTCATTATATTTGAACAGATGTTACGGGACATGCGGGGGCCGAGTACAGAGAGCACAGCCCACAAATTCCGACTAATGCAGCTCGCGTTAAACGCAGTCGCGCTCCTCGCTATCACCGGCGCACTGTTTGCATACTTCAGGGCTAATCCTGCTGTACAGGTGAGATAAATTTAAGATGGTTAATATCTTATAATCAGCTTCACGCTGGATATAGCGTGCCTACCCTGCTGTGTTGCAGGGTACTGCAACATAGCAGGGTAGGCAGAGGGAATCCAGTGTCAAGATACACCGTTCCCCACTTTCTGCCGAATTCTGGAGGCACTGCGTATTGAGTAGCGGAACTCAAACCCACGCTTTGATGTGGTTAATAGTTTTGTATTATATCTAAGTATTTTAGGACAGATATTGTTTTTAATTAAAATTTCCCTTTTATCTATCATGCAAGCTCAATCAAGCTTTGATTTCCTAGTATAGAAATTGGATTAAGTTACGACTTCAGTTCTCATGTCAATGAAATTACAATCAATGTTGTTGTTAATCGAAAATGGCCGCTGTAACAAAATGGCGGATTACAAATTTTTGCACAACCCAACTAATTAGGGTATTAAATGAAAAGGTTTGATTTGTAAAATATGATACACCATGGGGTTCTTGTTTTGCTTACTTTAGATGACATGGGGGTTGCGGAGGGCTAGATGATATTGACGTAATCACCAGCAGAAGTTATTTAGTTTTTTACACATGGAAGCGTCTGTGCTCCTTTTACGGGAACAGTATATAACGTATAATATTTCATACCCATACCTAAAGAAATTAATTAAGATACCTCCACAGTTTAGAAGTAGAATCTTTTTTTCATTTCAAAATGTTTATCCATAATGTATTTCGTGTGACGCCGTTAAGAATAAATACCTATAAAATAAACACCTACTACTACAAAAATTGTTTTACAAAAAAACGAGTTAAATTGCTATTTAAGATCGGTTCAGTAGGTTTGTATAAATATAAATACAAATACAATTTTTTTTTTCTAAGAGAACTTTGCAATGTGGTGACAAATTTTAATTTATTCACCATTTCTTAAAAAAGAATATACAAATATTAATTATTAAAGCAATTCACAATTGCGTATACAGATTTAATGATTAAATTACCGGCCTTGACAAAGATTAATTCCTGATAGGATTCTGTAATATTTGTTATAGAGTATTCATTTGAACAAAAAAAAATTTCTTACATAACTCTTGGTTTTTTTATTTTTTTGGTTTAGTTTCAGGCTAATTGCTATATAAGGGATTTACCCTTACATATCAATTAGGTATAGGGAACCCAAGAACCTGGTATTAAGACACTTCTTTCCCATTAAGGCACTCCCGTTTTCCGTTTTTCGCTTATTCTGGGAGTATTGTGTGTTGAGTGACGGAACGCCGCGCTTTGTCTCTTCACCAGAGTGAGAAAAAGAAAATATCCAGTTTCTGGTTTATGTTAGGATCACCGGTTGAGCAATGACCGTCAGTATGGCTTTCGCTATGCTCGCTCACCTGGTAATTTTCTGGTTTACTTAACCCACCGCTGGGTAGCTGCAGTATTGAAAGTAAGGGAGATGACCTGACAGTTAGTCTTGATATATCGAAGGCTTTCGGTCAAGTGCGGCGCGGGCCCTCGTAGCAAACTTCGAACATACGGGCTAGGTGAGAATTAATGCCGCAGCATTAAGGTCGATGTTCATTGTTTCCGTTCTGAATACATTACTGAAAGGCTGGCGTCCTCCAAGGCCACTATCTGTTTCCCACTCCATTTCTTTTACATATAAATGACATGGTAGAGAATCCTAGCATACATTATTATGCGGACGACAGCACATTGGACGTTGTATACTGTAACTGGTTCCCTGACCACCTTTAAGAGTATTACTTAATGAATAATGTAGAGTTGTTTGAATCCAATAATTTGTAAAAGGTTCGACAATTTCGCTTCAAAAAAACTAAGTCATCACCGTAACAAAATTAATTCATTTCTTATCCGCATGATTCGCAAATAAAGTAAAAGGCATGCTGACAGACAGAACGACAGATGCGTAGACAAATATTCTGCTGAGTGGTTTTTTGCCTTTCTTATCGATACATTAACGGATCTAATTCATATATTTTTATATATCTCATGTGCAGATTTTACTTTTCTATCCTTTTATTGTATGTGTAGAATATGAATATATTATAAAATATAGTTAATAGGTGTTCATACAACGAACATTTCTAATGGTAGCGCACACATTGTCATGACATGACCCACATGACAAGTACACACATTTTCGAGGATTCCTGGGAGCCAGTTTGCTTCCTTTCCGACGATGCTTCAACCTGTGCTACTATTGTTGACGACGTGGTTCTGCAGGGTATGGAACTTTATATTAGTAGCACTTTGCTTACTAGTGAACTGAAGTGCCAATGGAAGACAAGTCGCGGACTTAGTTTGCGTATATATATAAGATATAAACGTTTTGCAAACTTGCTGCTTTTAGCAAATACTAGGCATATCAAAAAGGTGAAAACCGCAAACAAGAAGTATAACCGAACATCTAAACTTAAGTGGCTGATTGCCAGAGCAAAGGCTGAGCATAACACCAAAATAGATGGCAAACTTGATAACTAGCTTTCCTGAACTAATCAGTTTTTGGTCCTCTCTCGGTCCTCGGCTGCACTTGACAACTATCGCCAGGCTCCACTTCCACCATTACGCAGAAGAAATGACATCTTAGTACATGTGGCAAAGGAGAAAGCCGACCTTCTGGGTGCTCGCTTTGTCTCAAATTTTACTATGAATGACCAAGAAACAATGCCACTGTCTCATCTGCGGTTATAGAGCTCAATGCTTGAAGTAAAATTCAGCCAAAAAGCTGTCAGATGAGCTCTGTCTTCTTTGCATGTCCACAGGTCGAGCGGGCCAGATGGCATCTCTCCTTTAATGTTCCGAAAAACTCACCAGTGTTAACGCGTTAGTTCCGGCGCTTTTACTCAATTTTTTTTGTATATATTTGTATTAAAATAGATAAATTTCATTTTTTATTATTTATTCGTTACCTACTATCGTTCCTAAGAGCTATTTAACAAAAACTCATCACATTTTCAAGGAGTTCAACAACATTTATTTATTTTATAAACTTTGTTTTAACGATCCTCTAAAATCCTAGAGTATGTAAATACAACAAAATAATATTATAAGACCGTCGGTTACGATAGTTCTGTGTTCAATCTCCACTCGGAGAAATAATTATATTTGAATTATTCACTTCCCCACTCTACTAACTAAAAAGCGTAGGACGTAGATTTACGCCAAGTAACACGTAGTATTTCGAAAGTTATGCGGCATGTGGGAAGCGGAGTATCTCAATTTTAGGTTTCCTTAGCCTCTGCTTTACCAGAAAATAATTGAACTGGAATCTTTGGTGTCCGACCGTTCGTCTTTCAATACCATTTATCTTGAGATCATGTTAAGGTATCAAGCTGATATTAATATTCAGGTCTATAATCCTTTGGACTGCGCAACGACGGCCTCAATGAAGTTTAAATATTGTACTTTTTACAATTAGATAGTTAATATTTACATTTTTTCTCTACAAATTTAAGTAAATCCCTGTCAAAAGCACCGAAACCCTAAAAGAAATACAACACCCAAAAAGGTAATAAAAATATAAAAAGAAGCCAAAGCTTAAAAGTTTTGCCAGTCATTCTTGTTTCACGTGTTTCTCACGGCTATGAAGAACAATGGCTTTTTAATTTGAGCCGCGTAATGCCGTTGAAACAATTATTTTGGAAAGTCGCCTTTGAATAAGTGTTGCCGTACAAACGTTTACTTTGTTTTGTGATAATGATTTACAAAAACATGCTTTTGTTATATTATACTATTCATTATTTATTTTATTAATACATAATATATGGCCAAATGGTAATAACTACATAACATTGAAATGATCGATGATATGTAATATAAAACGATTCTCGATAAATTTATTATTCCACACAAAATTTTTTTTTTCAATTCAAACAGGTAGTTCCCGAGAATAGCGGATTTAACCAAAAGAATTCTCCAGCTTTATAATAGAAGTATAAATATCAATGTAAATAGTAAATGTGCGGGATATAAAAGCTATATGTATATACAATGAGAAGAAATTGTGCGACGATTGTATATGTGTACTCAAAAGAACGGTCGTACTTATATGTACTAAGAATTTATATTTCCTCAAAGAAACATTTCGAGAGAAACGTAAGATAAATAAAAACTATTTCGATTTGGACTTGTTCACACTCTTAATAATTTAATTTCTGCCATTTTTACACACTTTAAATGAAAATCTTAAGCATGTATATTTAGTATTTAAATTAATCGTGTATATTTAGTATTTTTGGCTCGTACATTTTTCGAAACGTAACGTTTCTTAAATATTATATGAACATATAAGCGATAAATCCGGCTTTAGAGTTTCATAATCAAAAATGTACACGTTATTTTATTCAAATACAAAAATATTTTTTATAAAAACATTAATAAAGTAATCCGTCGTACTCGACGTCACTGACAAAAGAATAGGTGCTGAGTTCTGTGTTCATTCGAGATAAAATTCAAATTCTAAATTTATGGATGAAAACAACATTGCGCTTTGTATGTTACCAGCGATGGATATGAAGCCCCTGAGTGAGACTTGAACCCACGCCTGTCAGGTTTTTCCACTGTATCATGTGATATTTCAATATTTAGGAGTGGAGTGTATTAACATTAGGCCCCCTCTGCCTACCCAGCTATTTGCGGCTATATACAGCGTGAGTTTGAAAAACATTTTAATTCAAACATGTCACGCCTTTCATACAATTGTCTTAACAAAGCACAATGTTATTTAAAAAACATCCATCTAATACAAAAAAAAAACTTAATGGAAATGCGGTAAACGAAATTTGTGAAACAAAACGCGACTCATTTTGACTGGATCGAGTTTTCATTTGGGAACTTAAAAGTTCGCTGGAAGCTCTTTCAATTCAATTTGCTTACAGTTATTTAAATGTTTTCACCTGTTGTTGTTTTGTGTGGACAAGTTTTACAAAGGGATGCTACTAATGGTCTTATTTATTATGACCGCAGTATTTTCATTGTTATATTATACACATTTCTAAATTCATTATTATGGAAAAGAAATATCAATTTTGTTGTAAAATGTTGTAATTTCAAATAAATTTCAATAGTTAATACTTCATAAAATGTCCATATACAAAAATTTACCCCTATACAATAGCAAAGCACACATACGTACATTCTCCACTTTCCGAACAATTTTCGAAACATTACGTGTTGTTTGGCGCAACTGAACGCCGCCATAATGAAAATAAATTAAATATAACCATATTAAATGAAACTAATTTAACCGGATTAATCGCGTATTTTTAAGATTTTTACAGGCCTGACCACCAGGTCCGTGACCACGGACTACTGTAAAGTGTTCGAAACGTCGGGTTTCCAAAATGATCATTTAATATGTGTAATAATCGTGAAAATCAAAGAACTTCTTAAATATAACCATTTCCCAGTTTGGAGATACAACCGTCACAAGTTAGAAGTTGTCATTTCAACATAACAAAATATGTTAACATAGTTTAGTGAACAAATTTTGTTATGAAAATCGCCATAACAAAATTTTGCACATTTTTGAAGGTAATCTCACGCAAGGAATGTTAGTTAAAAGTTAATTTTGAACACGTTATTTTAACGCTACGCTATATAGTATATATTCATATATAACTGTTATATATTATTTTAGTCTATTTATGTTTGTTCTTTCACCACGTCCCGCCGAATTCTTGAGTTTGCGTATTGAGTGGCGGACTTCAACACCACGCTTTGCCTCGTCACCACAGAGGAAATGGAAATTTTAAATATTTCATCCCCCGGGTGGAACCATCGAACCCATAATCACACACTTGTGTCCCCACGATACGACCGTCCTTAATTTTGATGTAAATAATAAATTTAAAAAAAAACCTACAGCAAGTGCTACGACTGCTATAGAATATATATGAGCCTAAGCACGAGTGATTCAATCGTAACGTCTGAAGAATCCCACTATTCAGGTAATGACTTCATCAGTCGCTCTGATAAAAGTAAACATAATGTTAAAACCCTCTGTTCTCCACTTTCCAATTTCCGATTTATTCTTTCATTAACTCTCTCTCTCTCTTCTTACTCAAGGTTTTCTTCCAAGTGGGAACACACGCTGAGCTAAGCTGAGTGGCACAGCCTCGACGGCTTGACTTATTATGTATTCTCTCTTTAAATTTCAAAATTTATTTGCACTAATTCTTAGAAATTATTTTACAATTAGTCTACATATATAACGTAAAATATTCTTACAAGAAACGGAAAAACGTATGAATTTAATATAATACTAGCAAAATACGCGCGGCAGTGAGGCAGTGTGGCATTTAGATTTTCTATGCAGCACGCAATATCATAAGAAATTGGCCCGAAAGTGAGGAATGGCTTCTTAGCACTAGGTTTTGATGTTCCCTCTACCTACCCAGCTATGTGGGGTATACAGAGTAAAGTTAAAAAAAAATGAGCGAGCGACACAACGTCTGACTGTAAACACGGGTAAACACGGCGATTGCGGATTCGATTTGATTAAGTAAAAATTAAATCAGTTTCACGCTGTTTCCCGCACACAATTATGAGCATGCAAACTTAATTACTCGCCATAGCAAAAATAAATAAAGAATTTGAGTTAAATTAGATTTTTAACAGAGCCTTTGTCCAAATATTTCAAAGGCTTTCGAGCAGTGCGCATACTGACGAGCTTTAATTTTAAGTTTAACCTACTTTGTTTAAGCTATCCGTTACAGTGGAGCGAATGTGAATTTATTCCATCATATTCATAGATAAAATCTTTAAGTTTATATAAAATATGTTTTACTCTGTTTTACAAAAACATGAATTTATTCGGATTTTTGTCAGATAGACTGAGCGAAATATAAATATTATGCAAATATCTATTTCGTTAACGACTGATAGACAATACAGAACCCAAAGTAGAGCGTTCAAATCTATCATGAACCAAGGAACCTACCCTTGGGGAGGTTAGTAGAGGTAAATTTCTAAAATTCTTACATGACGAGAAAGACAAGACTTGACCCGCGGAACTCAACGCCGTGCATTTGCTCTGTTCACAGAGCGAGGAAAGTAAAAAATATTAACAATATCATTTCCTTGAGACTGCATTGAAGGCAGAATTTTCGTGCTTATAGAATACCCTAAATCACTTTATTTTTCCATTTCCGACTTTTTTAATGATACGGGTATAATAACATTAAATACTGTTTAAGTAGTTGAAAACATTTTTTTTCTATTAAAGTATAAGTAAGTATGCACTGGAAAGTGGTAACCAGTATGCAATAATATATTAATAAAAATTAAATAAAGTTCAGGGGCACAAAGTGTGCCTGTAAACGAGACTGGTTGTGGGTTTGATCCTCACTCGAGGAAATGAAATATTTATTTAAATGTATATTTTCAATTCTTCTGTCTAATGTGGAGATAAAGTGCGGCGTTGAGTTTCGCCACTCAACACGGAAATATTTAAAAAATAGTATTCTCTCTTGCCAAACGATAATTCTTAGTAATTATCTTTGGGTAGCGGTAATTTGTAAAAATCTCCCTACAGAGATGCTAACAACATAAGTTGTAACAAGCGTATAAGAATTTCGACGTAGCTTGGCGAGAACGTATGGCTCAGTGGTCAGAGCGCCTGGTCGGTTTCCAGGAGGCGCGGGTTCGAGTCCCGCTACGTTCAAATTTTTATACGTTTTCTAAATAAATATTTAGGATTATATGTTATTTATAAATATAATCCAAAAGAATTACATGTTATTTCATTGTAATTAGAATTGAAGACGTAATCTAAATTTCAGCACAATGAATCAAATTGATCTTGCAAGATTTCACATACACTAATACAGCAAGTTCAATAAAAGCTTGTAATAACGTATCTATATTTGAAAAGTTGGATAAACCAACCTATACCCTATATAACCTATATATATACCCTATATAACATATATATAATATCTATAGACTATTCGGGTCGTTTATATGAATTCTCTTCACCATTACAATCCAAGTTCAATAATTCGTGCAATTCGGCTTTGCATTTAACTTGGAACTATCAATAGCGTCTAGGACAATGCCAAGAATATTGCTCGCTGTTCGATTCATCTTTATTATTTGGCTTAGACTCTATTGTGATGCAATTTAGAAGGTTCTTATAGAACGTTGTGGTTGCTGGTTCGACTCCCACTCGGGAGAATGATTATATTTAAATTATTGGTAACATCTCAATTAGTGCAGTAATGTCTGAAATTCGGCTTTAAAGTTGATATACTTAAATGTTTTATACTATTTTCCACTCTGGTAAGTTTGTCTTACATGCGTTATTATAATGCGGTGTTAAATTCTCCTATTAGACGCGAAATAACTTAAATTCTGTTAAGAAATGGAGAACGCGGTGTCTTGATGAGTTACGAAAAAAAATGTTTCTCTGCTAGCTTAAGCTTGCTTGTATTTTCTATATTCTTTACATGATGACAGTCTCTAAATTTTAGAAGGTAAAAAAGGATGTCTACGGTTTTTCATAACATCTCATTTTGTTCACAGTACGTCTCACAAGTGGTGAATAGGTCATCGGTCGTCACTTGGCCAACTCCCACTGAAGCGCCTGGTGCTAGAAACCCGGCGCCCGGCGTGTGTCTACCAGTCATAGTCACTTTTTGCCAACAACATCGGATCTCATACAACTTTACTGTATTCCCGAATTATATTGGTCATTTCGGACAGAGAGATGCTCAGCAGGTAAAATAATGTTTTTTCTTTATTTATATTTGCTTCACGCTCTATTCCACATAGAAGGGTTGACAGAGGAAATCTAGTGTTAAGTTACTCCGCTCCGTTCGTATCCCCACGCACCACCCAATTTTCGGGAATGCGTGCTGTGTAGTGGAACTCAAAATTCCCCTTCAACCCGCAGCGGTACAATGTGTTACGTGGGGTAGGTTCGATTCTCATTTGGCGGAGTCAATTGTTATTGTTTCCTCGAAATTATATATAGGTTAGAATATGGAGCGTAGATTGTTTATAAAAATGTGAAATATAAAGAAAAAAAAACTAAGTAAATATGAATTGTATATATTTTTTTAGTTTTTTGAAAACTTGCAATATTTTATTTATTGAAACATTTATTTTACAGCAATAAAAAAAATCTTATCAAAATAATCAATATGAATGTACCCAAAACAATTATATTTAATGCCGTCAATAGAAACCGTTCGTGACCACACATCGAGACGCCGGATTATTTTTGTTGGCTAAAGCCTAATTGATTTGTTGGAGATGCTGCAATTTCTATCAATTTCAATTATCTTCTAATTAATTAATGTATAATTTATAACGTTTAATAGCCTACGGCTTAGACGCATTTGTTATTTTTTTTTCAGCAACACGCTGTATAGTAGAGTAGCCAGGCATTCCAAATGCTGTGGCAGAAGTCAAGGCCGCGCTTTGTCTTTTTAACCGAGTGGGAATCGAACTCGCAAAGGTCGCATTTACTGTCACTCGCTGTGCTACTGCGCTACAACCTCATTTAAACACATGCCTTAAAAGAATGACTTATGAAGTGGGTTACCTCTAAGTTATCTTTGTTTGCCTATCAAAAGCCCGATGCCGAGCCCGAAATAATGTTAAGATGTTTCTTTTTCGGCTTCACAATGTATCCAGCACATAACAGCTTAGGCAGAGGGAACCTAGTGTCATACTCAATTCCCCACCTTCCGCCGATTTTGGAGACACTACGTGATAAGTGGCGTCAACATAGCGTTTTGTCTTGGTACCATAATGAACAAATGTAGATATTAATGATTAATAATTAATTCCTCCGAATAAGAACTGAATCCACAACCTTACAGTGACACTTATCTGTTCCTTCAACACGACGGCCTCTAAGAATGTTAAAATGTTTACCTAAGATAAAATAATAAGGAGCTACGAAGGTCGCGTGCTCGATAAATAACCTTGGGATGAAATTGTAAGAAGATAAGTTGTTATTGTTATTGTTGTACATAATAATTTATTTTATAAAAGAATACGGACACTAATCTTTTATATAATACTTATATATAAAACTTCCTTTGCTGAGTGACTAAAAGACAACAACCAATTAAAACTAGTGGACGTTAAAAGTTGAAATTAGCCTACACAACACGAGATAGGGTGCTTTAATGGGGACTGAGTGTCTTAACACGCCCTCTGCCTACTATGTGCAAAATGTAGCGTATATAAAAAAATAGTTAAAAAGGTAGGTTCAGCAGGAAAATTGTGAGAGGATGTTTCAATATTCTTACAGAGAATAGAGAAAAGGGAAAGAAACCAATAAGATTTTTTATCTTACATATTAAAGTCTATAAAACAATGTTGTCAAATGATAATTCTAAGCTATTCTTCTTCTTTCTGTTGCAAAAAATTCCCATATTCTACCAACAGAGATCCTAACAACATAAATAAGTTGTAACTAATTGTAACAAATAAACACGACGTTTCTGGGTTCAGTTACCACTAGGGGAATGAAATTTTGAATATTTTTACTACGTCGCTCTACTAAAGAGACAAAGTACGGCGTTGAGTCAGTGGCGTACCATGCGAAACACGCAATACCTCAAGAATTTGGCGGAACGGTCTTCTGTTGCCCACAGTCTGTCAAATTTTGATGAATAACGTAGTATCTTAACAATAGGTTTCCCTTACCAAAAAAAGCATATAAGAATTTTGACGCTATAACAGAAAACCGTCAACTATACTTCGGAATCTTGTATGTAGAGTGATCGATGTACATAAAATGTATTAATAATAGGAGAGCGGCGTGATTCATTACGGGGTTCTCTTTGTCTAAAAAATAAAATTAATATTCATATTAAGATAAAATAGATATTTCTTTAATTTTTATTTATAATGCTGTTTTTCAATCCAGAAAAGGGATTTAATGCCTATAATATAATTTGGACAGAAAATCATATTAAGTAAAAGAACGAATATACGATGAAGTAAAATATTGTTTTCGTAAACTAAATCACGTTCTAATACAACTTTCAAAGCCCGTCATTCGTCAGGGCTTCCATGGTAAGGAAGCCCTGACGGATAGAATAACAATACTTATATAAATATATAATTTTATTATGTAAAATTATATATACAAAATTTAACGAATATTTAAGATTTCATAAAATTTTGGTGAAAACCTTTTTTTAAATACTTTAGCGTAGAGACAAAGAGCAAAGTACAGAGAAATGGATCGTGTTTTAATACTAGGTTATTTTTACACAGCTTGAAACCAAAAAAAAGAGTGAGTCAAATTCATTTACCGAGGGTTCCGTGCCAATTTCATATTTGCAGGTAAACGGCAAATACCAATTATAAAAGTTGACAAATTTAAGTTTGAACTCTAATGATACTTCCATTTGATGAACTGTAAAGCGAATTGGTATTTTATAATATCTTGGTGAGGTGCAAATTGGACACTGTCCACATCTCCTCATACTTACGAGATACGCTTGATTTAACATTTAGAGTCCACTGTTTGAATACCAAACAAAAAGTCAACATAAGAAATGTTAGTTAGTTCAACACTTACTCCGAGCGTTTTGGGCTATCCTGTCGGAATGATTTTGCACGTCTAGTGTGACATCGTTCCGCTCACGCGAAGCAGGGTACGTAGCATTTAATGAAATCTGTCGAATAATAAACATCGTCTTTGTTCTGGCTAAGGTAGAACACCCAAAGATTCGACGTGAGGTTAGTGATGTTCCGTGGAGAAATTGCACCAGGGAATAGATCCACACAATGCCACAGCTTTAGGTGGTGATACTACAGCTTAAGATGGTGATCGCAGACGTGCCAAGCCAAGGCTGTAACAGACAAACAACCCATGGCAGGCTATGTCATTCCCAAATAGTGTTTACCCGCAGGCCACAACTTGCATTGGCCAACTTGGAACTCGTTTAACCAATTACGTTAAGAAGTTGTCCGATGCAAAGAACACCGTGTAAAATAGGGATACGCTTTGAAGGATCAATCAACTAGTGACTGCCGCACAATTGCTTTCTTCACTAAATATCCTACTCGTATGATGATTTGACTAAAGTAACGGATACTTCAGTCAACGTGGCTAAACACTGGAAGAACTCTACATGAACTTCCCGATCATTAGAATCAGAAGTAGAACAAAGTTTCGTTTTTTTTTCAAGGTACACGGTACAGGTACAACCAGAAAAAAATAGAAAATCTCATAAAAACGTTTTTAAGTCATGGCTAATGATGTGTAACTTTCAATATTACGATAATTAAACAAACAGAGCTTTCACTCATTGTTGGCACACAATGAACGTCACGTAACGTCTTGCTTGAACAAAGGGTTATTTGTAGACGCGTCATAGATAATTAATTTGGCTCAAGTCAGAGGCAAAGTAGGGAATGGATTTCTTCAGTCTTGGTTTGATGATTGTGATATAGAATTTAACTCAACATTAAATCAATTGAAATTTAACATTATCTTGAATTAACTCATCAGAGATTAGTGTTAGATGACGTCTTGGCGCAGTGGCAGAACGTGTTACTATAAACTTGAAGGTAGTAGGTTTGATTCCCATTCGGAGGAATTAATTATTAAATATCTCTCTAACTTTGTCTTGATCGTGTAACAAGACTTATCGTGTAACAATTTTGCTATATACGAGGTAAAACAAAAAGCTAAAAAAGATCGTAATCTCTGTAACCTAATTTACTTTAAGTGTTAAACAGAAAACAATAGGCGTGAGGGCTATCGGTTCTCTAGGGAATTGTTGAATTCACATCACGTCACATCATTACTGCTGAGTGACAAAATGTCACGAAAATACTAAGCTCCTCCGGCTGATTCTTCTATATACGGAATGCTGTATCGCGAAAGCCTGAAACTGTAAAAAAATAATTCCCTACATAAAATTTATAGTGAAATCATATTATCAAGACTTATCGTGTAACAATTTTGCTATATACGAGGTAAAACAAAAAGCTAAAAAAGATCGTAATCTCTGTAACCTAATTTACTTTAAGTGTTAAACAGAAAACAATAGGCGTGAGGGCTATCGGTTCTCTAGGGAATTGTTGAATTCACATCACGTCACATCATTACTGCTGAGTGACAAAATGTCACGAAAATACTAACTAGGATACCCAACTAGTGCATGTACATGTCATTTGATAACACAAGGTTATTAACAATAGATGAAGACAGCAATCTTAGAGCGGAAGCCTTCTCGTGGCATCCATTCCGTTTGCTTCATTATGTCATATTAATTTCCCGTAGTTTGATATAACAATAAGACTGTAAGATATATACATTATGCTATTGGTATGTACTCCGTATATAGCAGGGTAGGCAGAGAGGCTCTTAGTGTTAAGACACTCCACTCCCTATTTTTCAAAACGTTGCTTGTATGAATTGCGGATCTCAACACCACAATTTATCTTGTTACCAAATAAGATATTACGTTTTTCTAAGTGAGAATCGAACCCACATCCATCACATTAGATGTCATACACCTATTGCGCCATGAAGACCTCAATTTCTTATTTTCAAAATTTAATTAAGTTTCAATTACACTTAATTACTTTGTTTCATCATCAGGATTTAGAGATCTACGACGCTGTAGTGGACGTTCGTTGCTACGAGCTCACTGCACTGTTCCTTTGCTCATTATTCGTGCCCAAATGCGGACCACTCGGTCACATGGTGAGGCCGTGCAGAAGTCTATGTCAAGGTTAGTATGCAACTTGGTACTGAATTTAGAAGTTTTTAAGTATAAGATTATATGTATTGTAATTAAAACCCACAAGCTGCATATTTATATGAAAATAAACACGACACGTGTCCGTTGAAATTCATATTATTAATAAATAAAAATAAATAAATCAGCTTCACCCTGTATCCGCACACAGCAGGGTAGGGAGACAGCAGCAGCCGCACACAGCAGGGTAGCAACCTAGTGTTAAGACACTTCGTTTCCTACTTTTTGCCGAATTCTGGAGACATTACGTGTTGGATGCCAGAACTCAACGCCGCGCTTAGCCTCGATACCAGAGCGAAGAAATGGAAATATAAATTTTAAGTAAATATTTCATCTCCTCGAGTGGGGATCGAACCCACAACCAGTTGATTTACAGTTACACTTCGTGCCGCTGCGCCACGACTGGTCTCAATATCATATTATTAATTTAAAGTGAAAATACGTATTGTTAATGAAATATAAACAATAATTAGCCAAGTACAAATGGAAAACTAAATAAATAATTGAGGTAATCATATCACAGCGGCGCAGCAAGTTACTGTAAAACTCGAAAATTGCATTTCGTTTTCCTTTTGGTAGACTAAATTATTTTTATTTCCAAGTCATGGTAGTTTGTCTTATTGACACAGCACGGTATTGAGTTCCTTTACTAAACAATGTCTTTAATTATGTCTTGAAAACTGGGCGTTACGTGGAGAACGAAGTGGCTCAACACTAAGTTCCCTCTGCTTATTTGGCTATATATACGGAATACAGTGTGAAGCCAAAAAAATGGAACGGTTATATAATAAATAAAAAAAAATCGCCTTCCCGTTGTATTCCGCACACAGCAGGGTAGCCAGAGGGTACTAGTGTTAGGACACTCCGTTCTCCACTTCCTGCCAAATTCTGGAAGCATCGCGTGTTGAGTGGCGGAACTCAACGCTTTGCCTCGACACCAAAGCGAAGAAATGGAAATATAAATTTAAATAAATATTTAATTTCCTTGAGTTGGGGGCCCACAACCCGTCGCATTTACAGTTAACGCTTTGTCCCCCTGCCCGACCCCCGCCATGACTGGTCTCAAAATCTTAAAATAATAAAATAGAAAGGACTCATGATTCATAGAATCCCAAGTAATTTCAAAAAACGTAAACAAAAGTAGCTTTAGAAAAGCTTAATGGATCTCAAGATTGCAATATTTCTCGTTGACTCGTGAAATGTAGTCGAACTCGTTGTTAAAGTAAGCTTTTGTTTTGTGACAAGGGGTCGAATGAATAGATATCTAAATAATTGTTTTTATATATCATGATTTTTTTGTATTATCGAAAAATAAATTTACAAAATTAATAGTAATTTGTATATAATTTTATGTACTTAAGTATAATTTTCTTATAGAAACCATGCGGCGCTGCGGTTTCTTCTTGGAGGTCTTTGGGCTTTCAATGCCGGACTACCTACAATGTGAGATATTCCCTGAGTCCACCGACACTGACGTGTGCCTTGGTAACCGCGAAGTGAAAGAAGCAAGATTTAGAGCGGCTAAGCCAAGTAAGCTATATTTATGGGACATTTTGTCCGTAATATAAGCATATACTCCTGTAAGAACCCGTCGTATTTTAGAGGTTGAAGATTTATATGGGCTGGGTTAGGAAAAATTAAAACAATTAATATTGAGTAGACAAAACTCACAAAGTTCTTAAAGGGAGACGAATTGTTTAGGAGCTATATCGGTTACAGTCTGAAAGCGTGGTGTCCAATGCCACAATTTGCACCCGTCGTGACATCGCCACGGAAATCTTTACTACTGTCTTATGAAATGTTCAAACTTTGCAGACTTGCCTGAAAGTCTCGTTTTTTTAACTTCACGCTGTATCCTGACTTAACCTGGGAACCCATGTGCTAAGACTTTCTGTTTCCATTAAAACACTTCCGTTCCCCGCCGATTCTGTAGGTACTGTTGAGTGGCGGAACTCAACGCCGTGCTTTGCCTCGTTACCAGAACAAAGGAATGAGAATAATAAATATTTCATTTCGTCTAATGCGATAACTAACCGCGTTTTCATTCTCACGTCTGCGCCACGATTTGTCTCATTATATATAATAAATATTTCTTATTGAATCCAGTCAGTTTATTAATAAATAGTATTTTGTTATAAAAAAAGTATTTTAAAAGGACTATTCTACTACTACTGTATGTAATTTCAAATAGAAGATTATTCTGGGAATAGAACTCATAAAGTATATTTCAAAGTAATAATTTTAAATATGTTACTTTAGATAACTTTTTAAATAAGCTTGTTCTGCAAGTAACAAATTTGATAACAAGCACACACGTTTATTACAAATTATAAATTAAGTTGAGGCCGTCGTGGCGCAGTTCCACAGCGTGTGGCTGTGTACGCGATGGTTGCGGGCTCGATTCACGCTCGAAATTATTTTATCTCCACTCTTCCTATATAGAGATATGTATATGACAAGCAACAAATATTCCTTCCTTCTTCAACAGTGTGCCCAACCGGCTTCCAATGCGACATGAACCGTTGCATACCACACGATTGGCGCTGCGACGGCCACGTGGACTGCGCTGATCGCTCAGACGAACTCAACTGTAGAGTCTGCAAGCGAAGCGGGGACGTGCACTGCGGGAACCAACGATGTATATCACAGGCGCACTTGTGTGATGGCAAAATTGATTGTCCATGGGGGCAGGATGAGAGGAACTGCTGTAAGTACCTTCAAGATTTTGTAATTCTTTTTTCTTGTTTTTTAGATTTTTTAGTTAGTCAAATATTGATGTTCTTTCTATTCGCAAAACCTTTTAAAAATATTTAGAAATTTGTTGAGAGTAGTAACGCTATTTAAAATATTATAATATCTTTAAGTATTTCACAATCTGACACAAATAAAAAGTATAGAAATATTAAAGTAGCAAGATTTGAATCCGCACCTATTTGTTATCGCGTTTTCTAAAAAAAACATTTTTTCATAGTACGATTAAGTGAAGCAAATGGCGATGTCGGTAAAGGAGAACTCCAGGTGTACCGCGCGGCCAACCAGTCGTGGTTTCCAGCTTGCATCACCACCTTGGACGACTCCACTGCAGCTAAACTTTGTTCCATGCTTGGTTATACGTAAGTATATTATAATTACATATACATTATACATTTTTTTTGTCAGCTATAATATGATGGGAGCAAGATGGTGCTAGAACTGGCTGTTTGACCAATGATCGTAATGTATTTAGAGGATGTCGTGGCGCACCATCTTATCGCGATGATAAGAAGACAAAACGAAAGTATGAAACGATGTATCTTAACACTGGGTTTCCTAGCCGACCTTACTATATGCAAGATAGGATACGACACTATTTTTATTTGGCTGGTAGAGAATGCTCTTTAGCGTCAAGCCCGCCTTTTGTACATGTTTTTTTGTAATTATGCGCAATAAAGCATATATAAATAATTATCGTAGTTGGGTGAACAGAAGCTCAGCAATATTCGGGGCGGGCGCGCGCGCTGGTCGCGGTCACGTGGTCCCCGCGCCCCAGATACAACACATACACGGCGTGGCGCAATCCTATAGAGCGTTTCAACGGAGCGAGGGCGGCTTGCTACGGGAACTGAAGGACTGTAGACATGACACTACGAAGATACATCTTGTTTGTAATAACTATGGTAAGTGAGTCTACTACTAAATGGTTCTATATAATTGATTTAAATTTAAATTAAAAATGTTTTATATTCAAACAGACTTCCCAAGCACTTTTAAATCGTGGAATCGACATAAAGCTTTCAGTGGCTCGGAAAGTAGTTGGTAGTACGTAGCAGCCAACAAGAAACTCTATAGTGCAATGGTAGCCAACTTGCGTGAATTTTAAATAATTTTAATTAACTTTTAAAAAATTCTTGGACAGATAATAATATATCGTAATTAACGTTGTTTTAACAGTTACTTAAAATGTAAGCTGCTGCTGTGGCAAATTAAAAATATATGGCAGAATGCTCTTTATGATGTATCTACATGGTTTCTATTTTTATATGTTTTTTGTTTTATCATTATCAAAAACATTTTCTTTTTTATAAATGTTTAAAAAAAATCATTGAAGGATACTTTTATATTGTCCCCATATACAATAGCGTGTCACAAAGTCGACTTACTCAAAGAAGTGCAAATATTATTGGGAATGTTGAAAAATTTTCTGATACTCCCCTATAAAGATGCGTCAGAGCTGAGTACTTAAAAGCTAATGGTGGTTTGAATTTTTGTCCTTGTTTTTGAAGGTTTACTTTAAAAAATTGTGAAATTTTCTTGTTGAAAGGAATAAATATCGTGAATGATGTCTCTACAGTTTCTGTTTGTAGATTACGTATTCGTAATAACATCTTTGATTTTGGTGATTATTACAAATTTTTAATGGATTTTATTTAATGAAACCGGATTAATTGCATATATTTAGTATTACATATTTTTGGAAACCCGCGACCATGGACTTCTGTAAACTGTTCTAAGTGTGGAAAAATGTATAATACTACATAGACACCACTCATGCGGTGAACGAGAAGTAATTTCGATGCTCCATTTAAAATAAATTATTTTTGATATTCCAATATGGTTTAATTCCGCTACAAAAGACTCTATCTCTTTATAAAAGGATAGTGAAGAACTGAGGGTGACCATTAGATTATCTAATAATATTAAAAAATATATTTTATATAGATTATAACAAAAAAGCTAAAGTACCACATAAGCTAACTAAATTAAGTGGATTCGAATTCCCCTCAGAGGAATGAATTATGTTTATTCCCTTGTTCACTCACTTGCATTGAGGTCCGCAACTCAACGAGCTAGGTCTTGTAAATTTGGCGGAATACAGGAAAAGGGTGTCACTACTACGTTCAGTCTACCTACACTATTGTGTCTAAATAAATAAAAATAAATAAATAAAATAAATAAATATAATAAATGTTAAAGCTGATTTTTTTTAATAATTTAAGCTTAGAAACTAGAAAATACTAATATCATTCCATATATTAGTATTTTAAGTAAAAGAATAAAAAATTTATACTTATAATAAATCTGTAGGAAAAGTCGTTTCTGTACATTGAAAATATTTTTAAAAAAAATAGCCAGGGTGTTAAAGGATAACTAATATAATCCATTTCCAACATTTTTGGAATTTTTGTCTGTTTGTCTGTTTTCCTGTTTATGTGAACACGCATCACGTCAAAAGTACACAATATATTTAAGCAAGTTTTATACATAAAAATTACCAGTAAATCAAAGTAACATTTAGTGTTTATTTCATTGTAATAGCTTCACTCTATCAAAAGATATAGGTATTCAAGTTTCCAAGATTTGAGATAGTAGGACTCGATGAAAGTAACGCTATCTATTTTATAGTTTGGAAAGGCTACCGCTACACTCTATAAAAAAATAATGTACTTAAAGTTTTAGATATTTATATTTGAAAAAAAAAAAATTGAAACATACACAACGATATCTATTGACTACATATGATAATGAATGTTCATAACGCATAAAACATATTGTTGAGTTATAATTTATTCAACGTTAAATACTTCGTGTAAGTATGTATGTATGTATGTATGTATGTATGTTTGTGTGTGTGTGTATGTGTGCGTGCGTGCGTGCATGCGTGCGTGCGTGCGTGCGTGCGTGCGTGCGTGCGTGCGTGCGTGCGTGCGTGTATATGTATGTATGTATGTACCGGACCGATTTTAATATTTTTTTCACTATTAGAAAGCTGCAATTTCACTGAACAGCAAGGGCTATGTTACATTTAAGAAAAAAATAGAAATCCCTAATAAAAATGCAATTATGTAACCCAAGGTGAGAAGAAATTGATCTTAACAATTCTATCATCGCGTGCGCTGCGAAAACTATTGATGGTAGAACAAAATAATGTTCTACAGTATTGTAGAGCGCATCAATATCTATAAAAACATCTGCGATACCATATGTCCAGCTACTGTAGTTATGGCAATATAACCATTTATTTATATTTTATAAGATAACAAAAGTGGCCACAATAATCAAACCATATTATTCATACCTCTGCATTAAACTATATCCTATTAAATGATATTTTAATAAAGATAATTTCAATACCTGTAAAATAATAAAATCGGACATCCCATTCAAAAGATATAACGAATTTAAAACTTAATCTAAACTTTGTATATAAAAAATATACATGAAATAATCATGTTAGGGAAATACCAAATATATTTTATGAATCAATCTTAATGTTATATTCGAAACAATGAATTGTATGTAAATTTATTAATACGTTTCAAGTATAAAAAAAGAAAAAATGCAATAAAATTGCGTTTCTGCTTTTCTTTCCAATGATTTATATTTCTATATATGTGGGAAGTTAATGTGGGAACAGAGCTGCAGTAGTAGTACAGAGTAAACTAAAATATATATTTACGTATAGTTAAAGAATAAAAAGTGTGAAGAGGAATGTGTAATTTCGCTATAGAATATATTATTCTACATTATATCATAAAAAAACAGTACATATAAAGGTATCCTCCTGCAGTATAATTATTTTCAATCAACATTTTTGAACTTTTAATTTTGAATATTTTAAATATTTTCGTGCCATTATGATGAAAAACTTAGACAATTTTTTAATCTGAAAAAAATAATTTATTAACGATAAGAATGTTGGTAGTTTTTCAAAAGGTATAAGAATTTAAAAAATGTCTAAAATATGCTTTCTTCGCAAGTATTACTAATAACTATTTACTCTATTCACTAAAAAATCACTATAAATATTAAATATGCTCAATTAGTGTTTTTATCAGCACCATTTTAAATGAAACCATAGTTAATTACTTTATAAAAGCCCAATACAATAAAAAAAATCCCAGAAGTGAAAAAGTTATTTTTCATACAAAATAAATTATATATTATAGTTGATATTAAAATAAAACACTATTTGTCATTAAACACGCAACAGGCATAAGCCTATCAAAGGGAAACCGCCGCATACGCCTCATTCCTAAATCGAGTCGTAGGTATTGGCGACAAAGTTCAAAGTTGCTTAATCTTTAGTAATACTTTTGTAGTAGTATGTGTTAACGTTATTGGTATCTATGCGTAACTGCGTCACACGAAATACAGGTATGGATAAACATCGTGAAATTAAATAAAAACCTACGTCTAAACGGTTGAGGTATCTTGATTAATTTCTTTAGGTATGGGCTTAAAATATTTTATCCTATATATTGTCCCCGTAAAAGGAACGCCAACGCGTCCATTCTGTATTAATATTAAAGGCCATCGCGGCGCAGGGGCACAAAGTTAGGTTAAGTTACTTAAATCGGTTAAAGCCCTTTCTGAGATTATCCTGAACGCACGACAACAGACAAACTGACCAAGTTCTATTACATTGTTAAATGTCCGTAATAATAATTTTTCTAATATATCTTTCACGTACTGACACCGATGAGTTAGGATTTTATTGTAAGTAGCGATATTACTATAACTATATATCTATAACTATAACTTAGGTCCTAAAAACTCCTTAAGGCTTAAAAGTTTAAAGAAATTAATATATTGACAGTTGCATCTCTCTTATGGGAGGTAGGAAAATGCGACCTGCGTGCGTTGCAAACATACATTATAGATATATTAAAACACGAACATAATTTTAGTGTATTAAGCAAATAATTCTGTGGTTTAAGCGGGCGAAGCCGTGAGCGGGTCGCTAGTCATAAATAAAAAGATTACATCAATTTAAAATATGTTGTACGACAAAATTACCTACTCGCTAAGGAGTTATTTTATACAACTGTTTTATTGAATTGGCTAATTGGTTTCCGATGTTATGTTGTTCGATATTGTTTGTTAAATTATTATTTATATAATGTTAGAAATAAAATGTGATTGTAACATAATAAAAGACTCCAAGATTTCATCATATTATATCATATTTCATCTACATATAAAAAAATTGAGGGTGATTTCAAAATAACCGGTGCTTATTCTTATTCAGGTTCATATTCTTATTTACACGAAACTAAAATAGAAACAGACAATAAACAAATTTTGGTCTGTTTTTTTGTTTGTCCGGACCATCTGAACGTTAGAGGGGATTATGGAGAACAATATAGGCTGGTTTTTATTATTTCTCACGTGGTCAGAATTTACGCCTTACACTCATCACCTACCTAAATAGATGTGGAATAAATAAACACGTTTTTTTTAAAATACCAATATATTACCAAAAAAAAAAAAAATTACGGCTTACTTACTGCATTATAGTAATAGATAACCATAGTAAAATGATTTATATTTTTTCTTAAATATACAGAAACAAATATTGGTGTAGTTCAAGCGGGCGAAGCCACGCGAGAGCTACTATAAGCTTATTAAATTACTGTAGTTTTTATATTGCTTTTATTAAATTATAGATGTCACAGATATGCTTTCATAAACTTAAATATTATAAGTTTTGGTTCAAACATTAAGGAATATTAAAGTTTGCTCCATAACTCGGCGGTAAGTAGAAACCTTTAAGGAGCGTCCCACAAAGACCTGCCATGAATAAGTCATGATGCTCTCTGGAAAACGCTTATTTGCATACTTATTTATGTATTTCATTATCTTCACTAAAAAAAATAATGAAAAAATATATTTCATTGAAGTTATAATAGTTTTTCTAAACATTTCTAAAGTGTTATTGCACACTTAGGAAAGAAAAATACTTAATTTGAACGTAGCGGGACACGAACCCGCGCCTCCTGGTCGGTTTCCAGGAGGCGCGGGTTTAATACATTTTATAAATAAGGAGTTATAATAGTTATTAATCGTCACCCGCAATTTTTTTGTGTAACCTTTAAGGAAATGGAAAATTTTTAGGAACTTAGTGAAATGGAAAATTTTTAGGAACTTAGTTTTATTTTCATAGTGCTCCCCTACACACCGTGAGCTACCTAGATGAAAAATGTCAACTAAAAGACGCACAGACGCAAGGTGGCGCACAAAGTGTGACTGTAAACAGAACCAGTTGTAGGTTCTACTCACTCGATGAAATGAAAGATATGTTTTTAATTATTTGCCATGCCTCCAGAATTCAGTAGAAAATAGAGAACAAAATGTCTTAACACTAGTTTCCCAATATCTACCCTGCTGTGAGGATACATCGTGTAGAGTATAATTTTCTTTCTTTTTTTTCATATTTTGTACATTTCATTTTTGTACATTGTACAGTAGGTATAGGTAACATATTGCAATTTCACACCTTCTGCCAATTTAGTAGATTGGCGACACCTAACACCGCACTTATTTTATCAGATAATAGAAAAAAATATTCATAAACATTCTCATATGTACGGATCGAACCCATATCTTTGGCAGTCGCTGTCTTGTGTCCCTGCGCCACGACGGCCTCATTATGTATATTAATATGAGAGGGAAAAGAATTTTACCATATTACATAATTGATGCCGTCGTGTTTTTGTTTTAATTTCTTCATTTCCTCTTCCTCCTTCCTTAGTTCCTCCTTGCTCTAGTAATGAGGCAAACGCGGCTTTAAAATCCACTACTAAACACGCAATATCTCAAGAATTCGGCGGAAAATGGGAAATGGAAGGATCTTAATAGGATCGTCTTAACACTAGATTCCCACGTTCCCTCTGGCCTACACAATGGTAATAAATAAATGGCAATGTGCGGGATATAGCATTAAGTTAAAAAAATAATATTACCTTTTTGATATAAATTTTCATAAGTTAAGTCTCTGAGACGTCCCAGTAAGTAATCGAAGATACTTGTATTGGGAATGACTGCCTTCATTTTACATTTACATTTAAGCTTAATAAATAAATAGGTATAATAGAAAACAAAAAAAAAAGTTTATATACCTATCTGTGAATGGCAAGGAACTAGTAAAAAATATAAATACGAAGGGAAAGGGATAATACCAACTAATTGCAGCTTATAATAAAATAATAACTACATTTTAAATATTCTAATAAGCTTCTAAGAATATGGAATATAATCAGAATCCTTTAGCTTTGAAGTGGTTTCTAGCAGTTACATGCAGTTAGCTTAATCCGGTATCGTCATTAGCGACACCCGGTAAAGCCTTCGCGGTGGTGGAGGCCACATTTAAAATAAAATTTAAAAGGAAGATTTTAAATAAATGTCCTACAAATCCTATCGTACTTCCTATTAATATTATGAATGTGAAAATTTTGTAAGGATGGATGTGTATTCCACTTCCACGTGTAACTTTAAATGATATGGCTTATACATCTAAATAATACATAGACTACAATTTATGTAAGCTTTCATAACAAGTGCAACCGGCTGGTCGTTAGTTATATTATTTTAATAAACTTTAATAATAAATAATTTATTTTGTGCTACTTTACAATGTATCCCGCTTATAACAGTGTAGTCAGAAGGAACCTAATTTTTAGTAGTTTTTTATCTAGTGTTAAGACACTTAGCACCATCCTTTCCGCCGATTGCGTGAACTTGGAAATCGGATCTACCTACCCAACCTACTCATAATATAAGGTCGGGACAAAAGTATTTTCATATTGTTCATACAAAGGAATATATTTTTTTAGGTATAATTTTTATTTATTTATAATATGTATGTGCCGTTTTAATTGATGACTTGTTGCCATCTTATGGGTAGTGCCATGATCCCACTCCTGTAGAGATTTAGAGATTTGGATAAAAAAAGCTGACAGGTAGTGTTCAGTGCTTTTTTGACTTTGAGGGTAGGTTTATGCTTCCTAAAGAATTCTGCAATGACCGAAACAGCTGGAAATCTGATGGAGCAAGGTCAGTGCCATACAGAGGATGCATCAAGGTCTCTCAAATTTTGCTGTGTCGCTATAGATGAGTGCGGTCTGGCGTTGTCATGGTGGAACAGTACGCCTTTCCTATTCACCAGCTCCGGCCAGATTTTCTTAATATCTTTTTATAACTTCATCAGTTGCTGACAGTACAGGTCAGATATTAATATCGTCAGATATTAGAATCGATAGTTTTATCCGGTGGAAAAAGCTTATAATGGACGATTCCTTTCAAATCCTACCATACACATAGCATTACTTTGTTCTGAGTCAGGACGGGCTTTGCCACGATCTGTGGGACTTGTGCTTTAACCATGATCTTTTTCGCACATTCTTATCGTGAGTTACCGATTTTCTATCACCCGTAATCAATTGTTTAAGAAATGATTCAGAATTGTTACGTTTCGACAAAGAATTGGAAATAGAAACACATTGCATTAGGTTTCTCTCAGTTAGATCATGTGGTACCCAAAGGTCAAGTTTTTTCTTGTACCCAGACTTTCGCAAATGACATAAAACTATTTTATGACCAACATCCAGTTTTTCAGCAATGTCGTAGTTATTAATATATTTGATCTTGGTCCACTTGCTCAAAGATGGTACTGATTTTATCTGTGATAGAGCGTACAGAATGAACTTTCATTCACACTTAAGTTTCCAGATTTAAAACGCTTGAACCACATTTGTACTACTCTTATTGACACCGCATTAGGTCCGTAAAACGCACAAATTTTATTCGGCGTTCTTCGGATTTTTACCTTTTTTGTAACACTACTTTAAAATGTAGCGAATTTCTTCTTCACATATATTCATTTTGCTTGCTTGAAAAACAATTGAAAAATGGTGGGAACTAGTTTTTTTTTATTTATTGCATCTTCAGAATGACAAATTTTAAAACCAGCCAGTTATATTCAGTATAGCCAAAAAAGTTTGATTACTAATAATACATTCAAAATACGAAAATACTTTCGCCCCGACCTCGATATAAATAAAAAGAAGACAAATACAAAATACTTTTTTCCATATATACATTTATATTTTATGCACATTCTCAGTAATGAGTCGGACGGTGCGGGCAAGCCGCATCGGCCGCGGTCGAGTGGTTCGCTAATAACGCACATTACGCCGCCATTGCCTGCACTGAGGTTTAGCTTTTACGACGCTCTATGATAAACTGTTTTCAATTTTGTTTCGTTATGTATATAGGAATTTGTGTGGTTTTTGTTGTGTGTTCTCGGTTTGTTTAGAGAAAATTATCTTGGTATTTAATGTAGCGGGATCGGAAGCTGGGCCTCTTGAAAGTCATCCAAGCGCTTATGGCTTAGCGGTGAGAGCGCTTGGTAACCACCAACAGATGCAAAGTCCAGTCAAGAAAATCTTATTCCGAACATATTCTTTATAATAATTGAGTCTAATGATATTTCTTTAGAAAACTATAAAAAACTAAACTTAGCCGGTGATTATCTTATCTTATAGTTATATGATTGAAATTTCCAAGCGTTTCTGAAATAAAGGCCTTTTGACAGACAGATAGACAGGTGGATAACAAAGTGATCTTATAAGGGTCCTTTTTTATCTTAAAAGTTACGGAAGCCTAAAAATATTAAAAAACTAAACGTAGCCGGTGATTATGTTATCTTACAGTTATATTATTGAAATCTCCAAGCGCTTCTGAAATAAAGGCTTTTGACAGACAGATAGACAGGCGGACAACAAAGTGATCTTATAAGGGTCCTTTTTTACCTTAAAAGCTACAGAAGCCTAAAAATGTTAAAAATATTGACTGGTAAATTAAAAATATCAAAAAGTTAAATCTAATTATAAAAATTACTTGAGTTTACAATCTGTCTATTTAATCATGTAATCATCAATAGGGTTCCATTAAAACATGTTTAAAAGTCCGAACAATAAGTCTTACAATTCTTCGAGGCGCCGAGCTTGCAGTTTTAAGCTACGGGTCGATGATTATAGTAAATTCTATCTCAACATATTATTTACATTCGTTTTTTTTTAATATAAATACTCATTAAAAAAATTTAAATGTTGTTTAAGCTAAATTTAAATTTGAAGCTAATTTGGGTGAATGAAACAACAATATTCGGTTGATATTTGTCATTGCCGTGTGTATATAATAATTTGACTAATTGGGCATGATTATATTAAGTCCAAAACCTACGAGAATATACATATATGAAATAGTTACATTTCTAGTATGAAATTAATTAGGAATTTATTATTTATATAGTCATCATCATTTTAAAAACCATTTTTTTTAAATATATTGGCTTGACGCTATCCTGTACAAAGCAGGGTAAACAAGTGTAACCTGGGAACCTAATGTTAAGGCACTCCTTTCCCCATTAAGATTCCTTCTGTTCCCTACTTTACGCTGAATTGTTGAGGCATGGCATGTTGAGTATCAGATTTTTTTTGAACAGCCATCCACATGACGGTATTAAAACATTATTTATTGAACGTCTGATTGTGATGGGCTCATAATATAGTTTTTCTTGGTTATCGAAAAAAATACAAAATGAAGATCATAATCATTGACTTAGGTACAATGAAAAATACATAATTTTAAAAGTACATTATTTTTAATTTCTAAATTTTCTACTTTATTTTGCTAAATTATTATTATAAAACATTTTGTTTATTTAATATAAATGGTGATAACATTACGGAACGCGCGTAAATTAGTGCGTTTAAATTAAACATATTATGTTGTATACGTATTATGTTATTATGTACGACCACGTTGTGAAGAGATTGAATTGGATAAGCTTTCCCACGAGTATAGGATTAACCTACGATTTTGTTTGTCGTATTATATTTAAAACTAACATTAAATTTATCGCATTTTATGTGTTTTTTGCGTTAATGCCATAAACTTTAGTGTTTAGACTTGTTTTTAAGTGTAAAAATAAACATATAAGATAAAAAGTAAAATTACGTTTTTTATGTCTAACTCGTTTATTTTGACTGTGACCGCGAAGGTTTCAATCTCATTTAGTCCAATAATTGAATTGACTTTCCTCGCTCAGGTAACAAGACAAATCGCAGCGTCGAGCTTTGCTACTCAACAAAAAGCAAAGTCTTAAAAATTTTGGCGATTGAACGGAGTGTCTTAACACTTAATTAATTAGATTCCCACCACCTATCCTGATATGTATGGGACACATCGTTAAGCCGTATAAGGTCATCGAAAAATAAAAACCAGACATACAGTTTTGACGCCAGTTGTAGGTCTGATGCACAAAATGTGAATGCGACAGTTTGGGTGTTCGATTCCCACTCGAGGAAATAAAAATTTTAGTATTTTTTTTCTTCGCTCTGGTGTCGAAGCAAAGCACGGTGCTGAGATCCGTCAATTAACACGCAATGCTTCACGAATTGGGTAGAAAAGACAGAACGAAATGTCTTAACATTAGGTTTCTTCAGCCTATACTGTGGTGTGAGGGATACAGCGTGTGACCCAAAAAAAAAATCTGTGACAAAATTGCAACAACCTCGTGAAATTCATCTCTTTAAATAATTTTGCCCAATTGGAATGCTATAAAATATCATTTGACTCGACGTCACTGTACGCTAATCTTTCCCATGCGCAAAGGATTAACCTGCAATTTTCAATGTTTCCAATTTTCACACAAACTGAATGTTCGCATGAAAGTCGTCATTAAGTGAATAAGTAAATTTTATTGTTCTTTTTCAACATTTTTTTAGTATCATTTCACACTTTTAGAAAGAAAAATACTTTTTAAAAACATAAAAATTCAGCTACGTATTTTTTTTCATGTTTCCTCAAAAGTATTTTTTCTTTCTTAGATGTGGAATAACTTTAAAAGTATAAAAAATATTTAATTAATAGAATTCTCTTTTGCGAAAGCATAATACTAAGTAATTATCTTTGGGTAGCGGAAATTTGTAAAAAGCTGTAGCAGCATGTTTTTTGAAAAGTCAATTTTATTGTTTAAAATTTATATTTGTTTAAAAAAAGGGTAATACGTAAAATCTAGGTTCGACAGTCAGAATTGCTATAAACCCAAGGAAATACTTAGTGTATTTCCTGTAGGCAGAAATATAAAAAAAAACCCTGCTGATCATCCTAATTTCTAGAAAAGTCCAATTTTGTTTAGGCAAAGTGTGTTGTTGGAAGATACAATGTCTGATAACTCAGGATATCATTTTTGCATAATTTTTTAAATAATTAAAACATTGTGTGTTGAGTGGTAGAACTCAACACCGCGACTTATATTGTTGCCAGACCAAGAAAGAAAGTGATTTATTTTCGAACCATTGCAAACCAGAGCCACAACCGTAGGCGTAAGCGTACAATAAAACGCTTTGCTAATGCGCCATGACGGTCTAGATAATTTCGATTTCGTATGCAATGTGTCGTGAATTCGGCTGAATATGAGGAATTAAATCTTAATGGGAAAGTAGTTTCTTAACACTAGGTATCCATGTTCCCTCTTCCTACTCTGCTATGTTCGGGAAACAGTGTGAAGTTAAGAACAATATTATAATTTAGCACAGTTTTGGTTAAGAGTTTAGTCTTGTCCATATAACACAAAGAAAAACCAAAACAATTTATCACCTACAATAACATATTAAACCACAATACAACAATAACAACTGGTATAATTTTTTACAGTGGCCATACAAAGTTATTTGTTCATCAAAAGCGAACCACTTCCACCGACTCTGAAATTTTTCCAACCTTAGTAAAACGTGAAGTATGCACACAATTTGAATTAAAATTTCGCATAAACATAAGTTATATAATTCCGTAAGCATTCCGTGTTCTCTTGAGTTTTATTAAAACACTCTGGGTCGTTGTCCTTTCGCCGTTTGTATATTTTTACGTACGTTGATTAACTTGAAGGCATCATGGTACAGTGTGACAGTATCTGACTGTAAACACGAGACTTTGTGGGTTCGATTTACACTAGGGGAAATATATTTTTATTTAATCACTCTGGTAAACGACAAAGCGCGGCGTTGTGTTTGACCAGTGTCTTGAAAATTAGGCGAAAAGTGGAGAATGAAGTTTCTTATTTCTAGTTTCTCTTTACCTATCCCGCATAAGCCGGTAAAGCGTGAGAGTAAAAAAAAGCTATAAAGTATATTAACATAGTTATCTTTTTACCATAGCGAGTCTGCTTAATTGACCTACATTATAAAAATTGCTGTGTTACTCTAACCAGAAATGCCTTTAGTGTATTAAGAATAAAAATATAATAAGGAGGTGATAATGTGGCCTCCCATTTTGTTTTTGGGGTCCAGTAAGGAAAGTAACAGGAATATAGATCTAAATAATACATTACTGGTTTCGATATTGATTTATCTGTGTATTGCTATGGAATAAAAATATGTATATTTTCAACAAACGTAAATTTAACAATTAAAAGGGAACCATACATATGTATAGCTCTCTTTTAGCCAAATTAAATGTATCGAATTTAATTATAAAAATAGCAGCTTTATTTCGCCTACATAGCCAGGGTGAGTCCATAAGTTATATATTTGACGTTGAATCTATTTTTCTCCAAATCTGTCGCTAGAATAACTCATGACTCCAAACATATAGAATGTATCTGAGTTCTTAGGCGAGGATGCTCATTTTCACATTTGAACGATTTCTACATCTTTTTCATTATTGGCGCTACTGCTGGATATCACGTCTCTTTTTTATCTATAGAACTACTGGTCATATCCTCTCTATCATCTCGGCTGCTTTGATAATCGCCTCAACATCCGCGTCCAGGTACGCTTCAGATTTCACGATTTTCTCCTGACAGCAAAGATTCTCACAATTGATAGCTGGGGACAACAATTTTTTTTCTAGGGACCTGAAGACTTTCAAAGAAGTAAAATATTTAAATACCATGTCTGAATGTAATGTCCTGGCTGTGCATTATGGTAGCATAATGCAAGCATAAAGAGGGGGCCAAATTACCAATATAATATATATCATGGAATTTATTAACAAGCCTTAAACATTGAATATTACCTATGCATATTTATTTTCCCTTATAAATGCCGTAGGTCAACGTTAATTAGATATAATTTCGAATTTTCTACAGTTATAACTTGATATTTACAAAATTATTAAATAATTGCACCACATTAAAAAGTTTTAACGAGTGCAGTTTTAAACTGCTTCGTAAGATACGCGAATGCGCTGCCTTCTGTCTAATTATGTATAAATTTACTAAAAAATATTTTTAAATTAATTTGCTTTGATTTTACTATCATGTATTATTTTATAAATAATTATGTAGTTATAAGAAAACAAACTTTTATCGTGCGCGTTACAAGTGGTATAGCATGTGCTGCTCAGAGCTATGAATTGTGTGACTCTCAGCTCGAGCGGTTTACTAACATTTGAAAAGTTGCACTATTCACTGGGTCCATCATCAGACAAATTCGATGATATCATATTATTGTATTGTGGCCTAAGCTACGTAACTGCCCAGATTCATGGTGATGCTATTATTATAAGTGGATCAATTGTGTTATAAAAGTGTGTGTGTGTGTTATAAAAGTGTGTTCGTAAATAATGATATTTGATGCTTCGTAACGAATTTTTATGCTATATTGACTCTGAATATAATTTTATCAAGACGAAGATAAAAGGAATTATAAAATCTTCGGTTTTCGATGTTGTTACACATTTTAAATGTTTTTTTTTTATTTTATTAAATTCTGTGCAACATTCTCTCAACAAAAATATTGCTGTAATTGAGATTTGAATCAAGAATCCTTAATGTTCATCGGCACTACAACCACTGTGCTGTGACGGTTTCTAAACTTCACTTCAATGCTTCACCGTTTTCCCACGGTAGGAGTAGACGGAGAAAATGTAATGTTAAGACACGGCATTGAGCACTTTCCGTCTGAAATCAAAACGTTGCGTGTTGAGTGATTGAGTGATGGGTAATTCGAATACTTGTTATACATAATATAATCATTCCACCGAATGATGATCCAACTCACAGCAGTCATGTACTACGCCAGGCGGCTTCAAAATTAAATTAATATTTGTAATAATAAATAATTATTGTTTAGAAATTTAGCGAAAACAAAATAAACGGTTCGTTAAACAAATTAAACTTGACGTGGCCGAAATGATTTTAGATTAATCAGTACAAATCTTTATAAGGTAAAATGTTTATTGTTTTAAGTATTTTAATTACAGAGGCCAATTGTGGTGCAGGGGCACAAGCTTACGACTGTAAACGCGACAGGTTGTGGGTTCAATTTCCACTCGAAGAAATAAAATAGGTATTATTTTCATTTCGTCGCTCTAGTAATGAGGCAAATTCATCTTATCGTTAACACTGGGTTCCCAGGTTCCCTCTGCTTACCTTACAAGCAATAATACCATGAAAAATTATGGCGCAGTGGAAGAACATATGAATCGGGAAATTGAATTGTTTTCTTCACTCTGAATAAATAAGGCGTGGCATTAACTTTAATCCGTCAACGTACAATTAAAAAAAAACGTATTAAGAATACTAGATTATCTCTAGCTACCCTCTTACCCAGGAGAATCCTTTTCACATCCTACATCTATAATTATGAATCCATACTGTGAGGATGTATATTTGTTCCACTTTTACGCAAAAATTAATGAGTAAATTTCATTGAAACTTTACAGTTACATAGCTTATCAGAACAATAGACAAATTACAATTATGTTATAGTATTGAATAACTGAAATATTACAGTAAATTTGAGAGGGCAAAGACTCAATTAAAATGTTTTTATTTTCATTATGTACCCATCCTGTGAAGATAAATATTTGTTCCACTTTCACGGGAAATAGATGAGAAAATAAAGGTTTTCTTTCGTACTAATTATAGGGTATTGATTAATCTCGTAGAGGCATCTACGAGGTCGTAGCGCATTTTTGTAGTAAATCGTGGCACAGTAGTGTTAATATATTTTTATATGCTTATTTACTAACCATCGCCTACAAATTTGTTTAGAGTAGACTTTAAGACGTGAAACGCCTGCTTTTTTTCGTAACTAAAAAGTAGGCTTTAGGCTATATTTCACGTCTTAAAGTCTACGTAAAAATATGTGTCAATTTTCCAATCAAAGAAGTTTCGTGTGTGCGTTGTAGTTTTGTTTGTTTTTCCTGTGGATCGACTACTAGGTGAAATATATAAAAAAAACATCTTCACGCTGTATCCCACACACAACAGGGCCGGCAACGCACCTGTAGCTCCTCTGGGGTTGCACGGAGTTGTGGGCGGCGGTAATCACTTACCATCAGGTGACCCGCACGCTCGTTTGCCGTGTCTTTTACATAAAAAAAAAAAAAAGCAGATGGAATCTAGTGTTTAGACACTCCGTTCCCCACATTCTGCCAAGTTCTGAAGTCATTGCGTGCTGAGTGGTGGAAATCAGCGCCGCGCTTTGCGTCTACACCAGAGCGAAGAAATGAAAATATAATTGTAAATTAAAATTTAAATATTTCACTTCGTCGAGTGGGGATCGAACCCATAACCAGTCGATTTTACAGACACACTTTGTGCCCCTGCGCCACGATTGGCCTCAAGAAATATATAAAAAGTCAAAGAAAATTTCAAAGGATATAAATCATGCAAGCTGCCTTTATTTCAAATCTTGACTTATTACCGAAGTTGGCATTCCTATAGAAACGAAGAAAATAAAGAATGTAATAAGATCCGTTATTAAACAAGTTTATTAAGAAATTAATAAATGAATATTCGTTTGGATAATTTTTTTAGATTTGTAACGGTTAATGAGATTAATTAAGCTCGAGATTTAATATTGGTTTGAAATATGTTGTCGAATTTGTCGTGAAGGCTTCATAATCATTTAGAAAATAATTTTATTTAGTTTTCACGTTGCACGCTGTATCCCGCACACAGCAGGGGGCAGTCCGTCCCCCATTTTCTGCCGAATTATGAAGGCGTTGTGTGTAAGGTGGTGGAATTCAATTCTTTGCCTCTACGAGAGAGCTTTGCTACTTACAAGAAAAATCGCGGTGCTGAGTTTCGCTACTCAGCACGCAATATAACGAAAAATTTGAGGTTCGTGGGGAACGGACAGTCTAATCACGAGATTCCCTTTGCCTGCTATATGCTTAAAATTAAAAACATGTTCATGTGTTATCTCTAAGAACCTGTTTTTACAACGAAATGTTTTCATCATAATAATATTCTAAGCATAGTTCTTAGTCATAACAATATTCATCGTCATAACAATATTGTAAGTCATAATTTTAAAAAGCGCAGCATTAAGTTTCTCTACTTATCACGCAATGCCTTTAGAATTCGGTGGGTATTCGGTAGTGTACGCAATAGTTGTGGACTCGATTTACTCGGAAGTGTGGTCTTATTTAAAATTATTTTCGGTTAAGGTTAACACAACACAGGATTAATTAACGCAATCGAAGTGCAGTTTCCGAGCGATGGTTGTGTTTACCGCTACGACCTTTAATTGATTCTCCACCTTCGCGGAACTCAATGCCGCACTTTGTGGTTACCAGGATGTGATAATGAAAATAATTAATTCGCATGAGTGAGAATCCAATCCACAACAATAAGACACTGTGCTCCGTCACCGTAATATTATGGATTTTAATCCGCTCCATCTCATAATATAATCCCAATAAGAAATATAAAAAAAGACTAAATACTACATTAATATGAGGTATTGGAAGTGAGTATAACAAATTATTAAAAGTTAATAATATACAATGAGTTGTGGATTCCAATCTGAACGGGAGAATTGATTTTAACTCCGTGATTTATATTTTTCACTTATTAAATTATTGAGTTTAGTTTAGTAATAGCGAGAGAATGAGTGAAGAATGGCAAAGAAGGTTTAGAAAGCAAGAGTGAGTGATAAGAGAGACAGGGGCTTACTGTCATGGATTTTCGAGAACACAGTATCGATGATACTGGAGGAAGATCGTATAAAACAATGAGGAGTCCCCGAATTAGTTTCGTTCTCTTTAGGTATCTCGCTAGAAATAGAGCAAAACTATAAAAAGAGGAAGAACGGAGTGTCTGAACACTAGGTTAACTCAACTTACCTCGCGTCCGTACAACTTACCTCCTGAGGACGGACTAATTTACTACAGGCTATTATAATATTAAGAATAAAGGGACACAACTGTCGTAATTTACAAAGAAATGCGAAAAATATTCCTATCCTGCACTCTTTTTGATACGCTTTTAAATAAAGAAAAGATAACCAACGAGCGTCTAGAAAGTTTGAACGAAAAAAAAATTGCAATACATTTTTATTTGGACCTATCAAATATACGGGTTGTTTGACCGATGCGATTGAATACCAAGCCTTATAGCCTCCATTACAGGTAATGGAATTTGATTTGCCACACGAAAATTGAACTTATTACTATAGAATAAAGTTTATTTTCATAAAAAAATTAAAAGTTATAGTCTCTTACAAATTTAAGTGATACTGAAAGTTTGAGTGGAATGTCTAATTAGGGAGCCTTTATTCATGAGCATTCTGTCAAAGTAGTTAGAATTAAATTTATATATTACACATATAAATAAAGCTACGACTATACAGGGTCGTTGAAAAGGGTTCGTTGTACTTTACTGATGCTCAGGTATGCTTTGGTTCAATTTTCTATACAGGAAAGATAATCAATTTATAATATTTAAAGATATAAAAAAAAGGTTATAATTATTTTTAGATATAGGAAAAATTAAATGTAAAATTTGATTATCTTTAGAAAAAATACAGTAAGTTGGAGTTCGAGGTTATAAATTCGATTCCCACACGAGGAATTAAATTATTTAATATTTTTATATCCTCGCTCTGATAACGAGGCAAAGCGTGGCGTTGAGTTCTTCCACTCAACACGCAACGTTTTCAGAATTTGGCGGACAGTAGGTAACGGAAGTGCCTTAATGGAAATGGGATGTTTTACACCAAGGTTCCCTCTGCTGGATTCTCCTGCTATGTGTGACCTTAAATAGATTGTAATAACTGCGAAATTTCTTGCGTTACAACTTGTTAATTACTTTATCCATTAAAAAAGCTGTTAACAGATCTTGACGAAAACGCTCAAGCACTCGTTTTCCAATAATTTGAATGTTGATACTTAGATTGTTGATTCGATGAGAAAATAGATTTAATGATATATATTAGAAATTTATATATTTGGAGTGCTTTTTAAGATTAAATAATTAGGTAGAGGTCAAGTAGGTAGAGGCCAGGGTGTAGGAAGTATTGATTTTTTTAAGCTTCGCGCTGTATCCTGCATATACTATATGCCCTAGGCTGCTACTGCCTAGGGCCGATTTTACTTAGTATCATAAAACTCTGTTCTCTGTTTGTCCTCATACCAATAGACATTTTATTAGATATCTTTATAACAAAATTAATAAGATAAGTACTCATTACGACGATTATGAGTTGAAATTTCATTTAATAAACTTATATTGATTTTGAGATCGTCGTAGCGCAGTGGCGGCGACCATAACGCGGTGGTTGTGGGCTCGATTCCCACTCGAAGTAATGATATTTATACATAAATGTTTTTTCCTCGCTCTCATGAAAAGACAAAACAGAGTGTTGAGTTACACCACTTAGTATGCAGAACATTGGCGTGAAAATTATGCTAAAAAATACTCTACAATTTGGTTATGTTCGTTTGACACGTATACTTTCTAAATATTCCACTCTTCACTTTGTATCCTATTCTATTTCACTCTTTTGGATATGCGAGGATAAAAATATTTAAATCTTATTATTTTTTCTTAAGACATTATCATTAACACGCTTTTATGAGTTTCGGTCGTATGTATATTTGTAACGTAAACTTGGAACGCAATTTAAACCGACTTTGAAGCGTCGGATTAATTAAAATTTTGCATATTTCATCAAGGCACGATGTCAAATGAAATAAGAATAGTATTAAAAAAAAACAAACTTTTGTGAAAAGACGGAGAGAACATATCAAAGCACTACGTTGCCTACTTTCAGCCCAATTTTCGGCAGAGTTTAACCCCGCGTTTTGTCTTACCATAGCCAGAAAATTGAAATAATTTCATTATAATCATTCTGTCGAGCGTGGATCGAACATACTACCATTACATTAGCAAGTTGATGCCGTCTCACTGCGCCACGATAACCTACAATAAGTTCGTGAAGTACTAATAAATACTTAGATACTTATATAAAAATATTCTCAAGTGGAATCTTTGAAATGTATGCATAGTTTTAGCTGAATGAGAAATTCTCATAATTGAATATTGAACGATTTTTATAATATAAAATAGCACGCTATTTAATATTATATTTAGTCATGTATATATATAATAGTGAATAGTGCGCTTCACGCTTTAGTACGTTTAAAGGAAGGAAAAAAGAAGTTATTGTTAAGACACTATGTTGCGTTCTATTTAATTTGAGACATTGTCTTTTAAATTCATAACCGCGCTTACATGCAGATCTACATATTTCCCACAGCGGCCACAACGGCCTCAACATAATGATATATTTCATATAATTCTCATCTTTCTCACATCATTATATGATGTCGATGACGTAATTATAAAAACATGACGACGTAATGTACGTAATGTGATGACGTTATTACAAATATATAATATTTGTAAAATGAAAATATATTGAAAGATTTTTATATCGTTTAGTGCTTTCTTATGAAGCGTAATATGTAATTGAGAATTGAAAAAAAAATAGCTTTCATCGTAGCTTCAATCAAAATAATGTCCACTATTTGTGTGATTAATACATAGTTTTATTAAACTCCCGCGAGGGTTAGCTTTTGACAGGGTATAAATTACCAAACCCGAAGACGCCGTGAGTTGTTACCCGAAAGTTCTTTAGAGCTAACGACATAGAAATTTTTGGGTTATATAAATCAAACGTACAAACGAAACTGTTCTAGGATCACTTCGTCAGTAATCGAAATAAAAGAAAAATTCCAAAAATTACTAATTAAAATTATAAGCAGATAAAAAAATAGTAAAGCAGCTTCACGCTACACTAGAGCGAATGAATGGAAATATAAATTTAAATAAATATTTAATTTCCTCGAGTGGGGATCGAACCCACAACCAGTCGCGTTTACAATCATACTTTGTGCCCTGTACAACGACCGGCCTAAAAGGGTAAATAATCTAATATATTCGTATTCATATTCCCTGCCATATGTAGTGTGAATCTAAAAAAAAATGTATTTCATACAAAATATATATTTTGCATATATATATTTTTAAATTGTATTTTCCGTTAGCCTGCAATCATATTGCACATGAAATGGTACGAAACACTCAGTGGGCCAGTCCGAGTTTCACTTGAACGTTTTTATTACATTTACATGCTGACAAATTCAAGCAAAAAAACTTTGTAGTAAAAGTTCATTGAGTTACTAAACTTAGTTTACACATATTGAAAAAGTGGTTTACGTGGCGTGATGAGCGTCTCACTGTAAATGCGACGGTCGTGGGTTCCATTACACTCGAGAGGAACGAATTGGTTGAAAATGTCCAGGCTCTCAAGATATTAACAGTAAATTAAACCTTTGCCTGCTGAAGCGTGAAGCTACTTTTTTTAAGTTTAGGTATTGTGTATATTGTTTATATGTAATATTTTTTGCGCTACACAGAAGGATAATATAAAGCTAAACTTTTCTTTTACAAAGAACGAAAACGGTTGACGTTATCGTTGATAATACTGAAAGATGGTCATAAATGATCCACCTGAGTCACAGATACGAATTCATATTCCTACCGAGTACTCACTGTACCAGTGTATGTGCTAGTGACTGTGCCACGGTAATCTGGTGGTAATAAGTCTATTTAGCCATTAGACGCTTTATATAGGTGAGTCGGAAATACGAAATCACAAATAAAGTAGACCTTATGAAATGGAAGCGTATTTTACCTCGTTAGGAAATACATACACACATATAAACACACACAAATACACACACATACATATTTTAAAATAAACTTAACATACAATTAAAATACCTAATATAGATCGTTGCTAATAAATTGAAGGCAATAAAGTAAAACCCAAATAATCTTGATTGAATATCTAAAGCAATCTAAGAGTCTTCTGTCTGAAGACCTCACGTTAAAACTTTGTAATTTAATTTCTTTAAATTTGTCAGTAGTTTATTTCAGTTTGTGATGAATGATGATTTTCGACGTCAACCGTTTTCGTTCTTATGATTTTCGCCAGAATTTTGGATTATCGCAATATATTTATGGTTTATTTGTGTGCAGTGGTTGTGCTTTTGCCTCTGGTATTATTGCGATAGTCAGGGGTTATTTTCTATATTATAGGTAAGGTAGGTCTATATTTTATCCAAAGTATGAGGATGGTGTAGCAGTGGCACCGACTACGTGACTGTTGTGGTTTCGATTTCCATTCTGGGGAATTAATTAATTTCGAGATCTTCGCTCTGGTAACGAAATGAAAAAAAAATCATTACATTTGTATTTGCATTACCATTCTGTTTTTGAATTTTCGTTGTATAAAACTAAGTTGTACGTTGTATAACTCACGTTTACAATGTAATTTATGAACATATATAGATACATTAGGGTGGACCATTTTTTTTTTCTTTTTAAATTATAGTAAAAATATTCTTCTGGACACCGAAAAAATATGTCTGCTAAAAGGGCAGCTCTTAATTTTTATAATAAGGCACCTCTTAATAAAAAATAAAGAATTGTCCCAAAAAATATATTAGACTTTTTTTGTAGATCGTATCGTTCCTACAAGGTTGTTATTCCGATACTATTAGTTTGATCGCAACAAAATTTCAAAGGAAAAATACAAAATGCTCCTTATTATTTATATGAGAAATTGGAAATCGCGATAAGACAAATTTTAATATAAAAATTAAGAGCTGCTATTTTAATAGAATAATTTATTTTTTCGTTATCTAAAACAATGCTTTTGACTTTAATTTAAAAAATAATAATTTTAGCCCACCCTCACGTATATGATAGAATATCATATTATATGTGATAGAATATCAGAAAATCAGTATTCCCTGCCCTTTATCCAGAAAATAAAAAATATCACGACATATCGTATCGTATCCTATAATTTATAGCCAACAGCTTAGCAAAAATGTACCGTCAACGCTCTACCAACTATCTTTCACTGTCCACCTGAAGCGAAACCATTGTTATCTTTTAACCCTACCGAGCAGAATGCATTCTTCCATTGAAGCTCTATACATCAAGTGGATTAGAACCTTGTACTTTTCTCTTCGTTCTTTGTTCAACGTTGAAAAGATTTAGTTGAAATGCCCATCGATTTTGTGTATAAGAAGATTTATCTTTTTTCATGTTCCTGTGAATAGAAGAGTGATTTTTTATTTGTAATTCTGATTAAGCCACCTTTCGTTGAATTATAAAAATAAGGATTTAGGTTTTGAAGTATTGTGAACAAGTAAATTATAAGCAAAACAAACATAACCTAACTTTGTATATATGCAATAACACTCTGGCCATCAAGACAAATCCAATGACGACGTATCATTTATCAAAATCGGTTCACTAGTTTTACAAGGGAACAAATGAAAGGACATACGTACATACATACATACGCTACATATATACATACGCTAGAAACATAACCCTTCTTTTGGGATTCACCGCAGTCGGGTAAAAATTGGGATAAATAAAATGAAAAAATTCATATGCTTTGCGTAGTAGAAACAAACTTGGTCATATATTGTTTTAAACGACTTTAGTTTCAGACGACGTCTGACCGTAAACGTATTGTGGGTCAGATCTCTATTCCGGCAAATTAATTATTTTCATTTCCCCGCTTTGGAAAAATACACCGCGGTGTAGAGTCATGAAAAGTGGAGAATAGAGTGCCTTCCTTGTCACTAAGTCCTATTTTACCATACCTACCATAAAATATTTATGTAATTTTAACTCGTTATTGATGGGTCAACGCTATTAGCATATGTAGGTAACATATGCAAGTATTATCTTCAATTAATTAAGACGCGTTTGACCACCTGCGCCTTGCGGTTAATAGTTATGCTTCTCCGCAATCCTGAAGTAAAATGGCAAGCTTGTTATAGAATACAATATTATTAAACTTAAATACGAGTATGTAGTGTTGAGGCCACTAGTCGTGGTGCAAGGACACAAAGCATTTCATTTCATTTCTTCGCTCTGGTAGCGCGCAGTGAGAAAAGCGCGGCAGTGAGTTGCGCAACTCAACACGCAATGCCTCCAGAATTCGGTTTAATGTGGAAACGAATGTGTCTTAACACTAAGTTCCTCTGGCTTCTTGGTTCTGTGCTGTCGCACAGCGTGAAGCTACAAAAAAATAATGTTTATTATTGTAAATAAATATTTGATTCACATCACAGTAATGTCGGGTCGTGTTTCAAAAGCGTTATCACAAATTTTACCCACGCAGGGAATAATGATAAGGCACTCCATCCCTCACTTTCTTCCCAATTTTTCTAGAAAGAAGATTTTTTGTGTCGCAAAACTTAACGGCGCGTTTAGGCTTGTCACCAAAGCATGGTAATGAAAATAATTCATTCCACCGAGTGGGAATCGAAGTCACAACCTTCGCGTTTACAGTCAGACACTAGCACGACAGCCACTGCGCCAGGATTTTTTTTTTCATTATTATTTAAATCAGCTTTATGCTGTATCCTGTACACAGCAGGGTAGGCAAAGGGAACCTTAGTGTTGGGACACTCCGTTACCCATTTTCCACCGAATCCTGCAGGTAGTACATGTTGAGTTGCGGAACAAAATGTCGCGCTTTGCACACTAAAGCAAAGAAATATAAATTTAAATAAATATTTAATTTCCTGAAGTGAGGATCGAACCCACAACCACCGCGTTACATTCACACACTTGTGCTTCTGCGACACAACGGGCTCACACTATATTATTGTTAATTTTATTATCGTTTAGTATATTAAAATTTTTTATATCAATATTTAATGTTATAATATTATTATGGTACAAAAATATCCTTAAGGTAAAGCTATGGGCCACCTGTAGCTTGATTTACGCTGAGTTTCTTTGACATTATCTGTTTCTTAATTCTCTAAGCGCTGGGATTGCAAAAACTTTAATTATGTTTCTGTAATGGCGGCGCGTCAGGTGGACTTGTGGTCTAAGTTACGAGAGTCGTTTTTCTTTATTTTTTGTGTTGTTTTATATTAATATTTTATAAAGCAGTTTCACGTTTTTACTCAATAGGAGGCTACCCTCCTCCTCCACTGTCTACACAGTGAAAACATTTTTCTACTGTTTATCAAAACGTTTTGTAGACTAGAGCAGGGAAATGAAAACAATAAATTAAATAAATCTACTCTTTCCGACTAAATTCGAGAAATTTCGTGTAAAGTGACGGAACTGGACGCCGTCTTGATTTATATCAAAGAAATTGAAAATTTCGGAAAGGAAATGATAATGTTCATTCCCCCAGTAGGAATCAAGCCTACAACTGTTACGTTCACAATCAGACAATTCGTACTTATGATAATATTTGTTCAATACGGCATTGTAAATACGCTTGAGCTTCCATTCTATACTACAGTATATTTGTTTACCCTATCCCTAAAAGGGTTTTGCTTAAAATTCAATTTGGAAACCGCTAGCCGTCAAGGTACGACGAACAAAGAAATTATTACGCGATGATTTTAATTTCCACCCTTATAAAAATGCTGATTTATCTCGAAGGGTAATTAGTTTGCTTTACAAATATTAAACTATGGCGAAATTAATTGTTTTTGGGATATTTTTTTTGTTTTAATATTTATGTTGTTTAAATTTAGATTGGTAGAGGCCGTCGTGGCTCAGCGGCACAAGCGTGAGACTCTAGATAGAAGCTAGTGTTAAAACACTCCGTTCCCCACTTTCCATATGATTTTCGAGGCGTTGCCTGTTAAGTGGCGAAACCCAACGCCGTGCTTTTCTGGTGCCAGAGCGATGAAATGAAAATATTAATAAATAATAATTCATTCCCCCGAGTGGGAATCAACCCACAACCGTCGCAGTACCACCACGAAATCCTCTAATAAAATAATTATTTATTTAAATACTTTTCGTTGTTTTTAGAAAACGTACAAAACTCGAAACCCACGCCTCTTCCAAGTCCAAGCGTCCTGACCACTCAGCCATACGTTTTGATTAAGCTACGTCGGTTCTTGGACGATTGTTATAACTTGTTTATTTGTAACTTTAGTTCCGTCCCTTTAGATTGTATAATATAATATTTTCTTTAAAAACGCTTTTCATTTTTCCTAGAATGTGGCAAACGACGTACAATAGGTTCAGTAAGGAAGAGGATAGTGGGCGGCGTGGAGGCATCGCCTGGTGACTGGCCATTCTTAGCCGCGATACTTGGTGGTCCTGAGGAGGTGTTCTATTGCGCTGGTGTCCTGGTGGCAGATCAATGGGTCCTCACCGCCTCACATTGCGTAGGGAAGTAAGTAAAAATAAATATTTTATTTATAGATGAGAATTATATCTGATTTCATCTCATCTCAACATCTCATCTATAATATATTTGAGAAATACAAATCAAATCCAAACTAATAGTTTCTACTTGATATATGACGACGATGACGATAAATAAAACGAGCTTTTAATTTTTTTTCCCTTGTATTGTATGCCAAATGTAAAGCAAGGTAGGCAGAGGGCACCTATTGTTAAGACTTTCCTTCTAATTTTTGAGACAGTTGAATAGTGGAATTTCAAATTACTACTACTACGAATGCGCCTTTTCTTGTTACTAAAACGAGAAAATGAAAATAATTGGTTTTCCCGAGTACAAATTGAACCTAAAACTGGCGAATTTACCGTCACACACATCTGCCGCTAAATTCTTAAAATTTGTTTTATATGATTCATTTCTTTTATGCCCAAATATTTAAAAATATTATTTAATTTCTACTAAATAAATTATTTCTAATTTCCACCGTGGTAGAAAAAGTGTGGCGTTGAGTTTACCCATTCATCTACAATGTCTCAAGGATGAGAGAAAGACGAAGACAAAGTGTCTGTCATCTGTCATATTTTATAAGTCATATAACATTTTCATAATAATTTTTATTTACCAGTCATTCCGATGTGAACGGCTGGACGATCCAGCTCGGCATCACGAGGCGTCGCTCCCACGCGTACTACGGGCAGAAGGTAAAAGTACGCCGCGTTGTACCACACCCGTTGTACAACGTGGGCGTCGCTCACGACAACGACATCGCTTTGTTTCAGGTAAACATTAGGATTTGTGACTTCTTTTTTGGATTTTTATGTCTTTTATCTTTAAATAGTAGAATATCTCTATTAAAAATATAACTTTTATCATCATTTTTACATAAAACTCTTCCGTTAATTTGTGATTGATACAGCGTACAGACGAAACTCTTCGGCTTTGAATGTTTAAAATTTAGCATATAGGTAGGTTAGGGAGTGGAGAAGAACTTTAAAAGATAATTTATCATAATTAGTACAGGAGTGAAAATAAACGAAATTTGTCATGGATTCATCGCAAGGGTATAAAAATTATGTGCCAATAGTTTTATTATTTTATACTCTGTAATAATCTCGAAAATAAAAAAAACTTACGTTTGAAATTCGAACAAGTAAAAAGTACACATTTTCTTTTATTACCTATCGTATTTTATGTTTCAATTAGCCAAAAAAAGTGCAATTAAATATTCCTATCTTAATAAATAAATATAGATGTATCGTATTTCTTTCTATTGTTAAGATTAAATAGATTGAGATCCCAGGGCCCCCAGACCAACATTTTAATCCTCAAAATTTCAGCTTTGCTAAAATGACGTAGGTCTGGGAGCCCAGGAATCTTGGGCTATAATAAATTAGTATCGACTATTCCAATATGTCTTGAAAATAAGAAATTTCGTTATTATTAATAACTAGAGGCCAGTCATGGCGCAGGAGCGCAACCAATTCTTACTCAAGAAAAAGAAATATTTAATTTATCGAGGAAATCTATAGGCTTTATGATAAAATTGATCACTATGTCATATATTGAGGAGGAGTTAGCTCTCGCACTTAGAATCTATCGCTTATCTATATATATTATCTATAACTTATAGTTGTTTCCATATGACAACTGCAAGCGAAGCCACAGGAAAAAACTAAATCTGTACAAAGGTTTTTTTTTGGTTCATACTGTATCCCGCATACAGCGTGAAAGACCGAGGTTTGCCAATATTTACGCCCATGCCCCCGTAAGTACATTCCCCATAATGGGGATCGAACTCACAACCATCGACTTGACGTTGTGCCACAACAGCCTGATTTTAAATAAATCTTATCGTAAATGTCATATTTACTAAGGAACATCGTTTAAATCCCTGGTTTTTGGTATGTCGTGATACTCATAACTGAGTGGCAGCTAATTAATTATATTTTGGCTTCCTTTTGTGTTCTTACGATATGTGGGACAAATTGACAAATTAATTTTACTTTGGAAGCTATAAATTTATGTATGAGTTTTGATTTGTTGGTTTAGAATTAAAAGTCTCTGATTGTAATGGATAATTGAAATACAAAGGTTCCTCTTCGATAAAGTATCGATGAATTGTTAATTTTAATGTGATAATTTTGAAAAAAACTGTAGCCTTCCGCGCGCAAGTATAAGCGTGCGACTATAAGCGTGACAATTGTGGGTTCGATTTCCACTCGGGGGGAACATACGAGGGGAGGTCCAAAAGTTCGTGAAACTAAGGGCTTCTAAATAAAATAAAACAAGAAATCTTTTTTTCCTTTTCAGTATAATCACCCTTAAGCTGAATACATTTATTGGATCTATGAATTACTTTTTCTAAGCAATCGAAATAATATTTTTTTTTCGTTCGCCTCAAAATGGGTCAAAATTGCCTCCTTCACTTCATTGTCGTCGGAAAATTTCCTTCCCCTTAAGTATTTTTTTAACAAATAAAAATCACTCGGGGCCAGGTCTGGACTGTAGGGTGGGTGGACTAGTGATTTGAAATCGTGCGTGTGCAGAGCAGCCATTGCAACTCTGCTCTTGTGAACTGGTGCGTTGTCTTGCAAGAGCAACACACCCATAGCCAACTTTCCTCGACGTTTTTCTTTGATGACCTTTTGTTTGTAATTTGTTCAGTATCGATGCGTAGTATTCTCCGGTTATTTTTTTTTCCCCTTTTCTTTGTAATCAGTCAGTATTATTCCCTCACAATCCCAAAACACAGTAGCCATCAACTTTCCAGCCGATTGTGAGACCTTGAATTTCTTTGGGGGTGGTGTGCCATTTTTATACCATTGCATGGACTCCTGTTCAGGCTCAAAGTGATGGACCTATGTTTCATCTCCAGTAACAATCCGTTCCAAAATCTGTGCCGGTTCATCTTCACATAACTCCAAAAATAGTATGACATTAAGCGAACGCCTTTATCCCCACTCTATCCCCTCCATTCCACGAACTTTTGGACCTCCCCGTGTATATTGAAAATATAAATTACACATATTAAAATTATTAATTTTTAAGCTTTGGTAACAAAATAGAGCACAGCGCTGAGTTCCACCACTCAACACCCACGCGGTGGAAACTGGGGAACGGAAATGTTTTAATGGGAACAAAATGTATGACACTCTGTTCCATTATTTGCACTAAGTACCAGAGTATACCACTTAGCGGCGACGCTCTCGTGGCGTAGTTTCGACATAGTTGATTTAAAACCTTAATTGGAATTAAAGAAATATTATTGTTAACATATTGTAATAATTTTCTATGTTCAAACCATTCGCATAAATGTGAACGCGACTGTTGTGAATTCGATTCCCACGAAATTAACTATTTATTCTTTCTTTTTTTATTCTGGTACAAGCAAAAGACAAAGCGCGATGTTGAGTTCCGTCCGCTTTAATACAAATTGTCTCGAAAAAACAAAACGCAAATCCCATTGCCTACTCTGTAGGTTATTATTGTTACCGAAAATGAAGCCGCTATATTTTTAACTTTTAACTTATTTGTTTTTCCTAGCTGGCAGTAAGAGTCAGATACCACGAGCAGCTATCACCAGTATGCCTGCCACCGGCGCAACGAGCTCTGGCGCCCGGAACCCTGTGCACTGTCATCGGATGGGGAAAACGCGATGATAAAGACAGTACGTACATAATATTTAATAACTTTAACTTCAATTAGCGGATAAGCTCGAAGAAATAATCACTAGAAACGGTACAGCTTCAATGCACGCCACTCGCGGGGACTATATCGGTTGGATGTACCGTGCTGTCTGTCGAAAGAGTCAGATCCCCGGATGGCCGAGGAAGGGCTGGTTGATGTCGATGTAGAGCCGGGCAACAAGCGCCAGAATTAATACCAAGTCTCTGAATAGGCAACTATCGTATTATAGTAGCAAATTATTATTTAAAACATACTAACAATCTATCATACAGTAATTAAATGGCGCAAAAAAACTCTTGTAAGAGTGAAAAATGGCTATGTAATTTACACACACATACAAACGTAGTACGAGAGAGAATACACCTCTGGTATCTCTATAGAAACTGCTCGATAGAGTTGCGCCGCACATTACAGCGGTTCACCGGTAATGCCACAATGTAAGGGCGTATATATATACATAAACTTAATATTTTATTGAAGCGGCGCAGTATCTATAAACGGTTGCGAGGTCGATTTCCACTCGTTGGAATGAATAATTTTCATTTCGTCGCTCTGGTAACATGAGAAAGCGCAGCGTTGAGTTCCGCCACTTTTTTCGCAAAACAGTGTGAAAAGTAGGGAACAACGTCTTAACATTAGGTTCCCTCTGCCGGCCCTATTAATATGCGAGATGCAGCGCAAAGTAAAAAAAAGTATAAAATGTGTATGCTTATAGCATATTTTTAAACGACTTCTTTTTTCGAAAAGGAGGAAGTTCTATATTCATTATCAATGTATAGTTAATGAATATAGAACCTCTCTTCCTTTTAATTTAAATTTGTCCATCGATTTCTCCGTCATTTGTGAACCTCTTTATTTATTTTTTTGTTTGACAGAGTGTACTCTCCCATTAGTCCCCATTATTTTTGACGGCGGTGCCAGCCAATAAAAAAATAACATTAAGAGTTGACTACTAAACATACCGAACAAAGCTAAAAAATATCGAAAAAAATACTCGGGTTGGCACCGATTCCTAAAATAATGAATAAATAAATAGTAAGTAGGTGTATAAGTGAGGCCTGTTGTGGCGCAGGAGCATAAAGTGTGACTGTAAAATCGACTGGTTGTGGATTCGATCCCTACTCGAGAAAATGAAATATTTATTTATATTTAAAGTTTCATTTCTTCGCTCGGGTGTCGTGACAAAGCGCGGCGTTGAGTTTCGCCACTCAACATGCAATGCGAAATGGATGGATGGGCACAGAGTGTGTTAGCACCAGATTCCTTCTGCCTACCCTGCTGTGTGCGGGATACAGCGTGAAGCTGATTTAGGTGTATAAGTGATCAATGATTTCATTTATTGTTCTACAATGTCTTTCTTTACTTTGAAATAACTAAAATATTATTTTGTGCCTCTAAGTGTAAGTAAGCAGTGTCTATGTTTTTTGTAAAAATATTTTAAGTCGTCTATTAAATGAAGTTACATCTCACAGTGTCAGAATACGAGCCCGCAGTGAACGAAGTGGAAGTGCCAGTTCTGAACAGAGATCTATGCAACCAGTGGCTGGAGCACCGTGATCTAAACGTGACAGAGGGAATGATCTGCGCGGGATACCCTGAAGGCGGGAAGGACGCCTGTCAGGTACATATTTTAAAATAAAAACCAGCTTCACGCTGTATCACGCACACAGCAGTGGAGGCAGAGGTAACCTAGTGCAAAGTCACTTCGTTTTTAATTTTTCCGAATTTTGGATGCATAGCGCGGAATACTGCGTGAAAAAAAATATATAATAAAAAAGTAAATGCTTTTGTTTCATTCTCTAGAATAAACATTTTTATATCTTTCATTATTAAATATTCAATATCTCACAATTAAATGCAAAACAAGAAAAAGAACAAAGATCTATCTTTACCGTGCAGCTTCCTTTGTACGATGCAACCGCATATTGTTATTGTACCAATACGTTGTATTAACTTCCCTAGGACAAACATAAGAAATGAAAATTGTTCTTTAGATTAACTATTTGCCGAGGCTCTACATCTTCGAAGAATAGAGTCAATAAAATAACTGTAATACAGCTAACATTGGAAACTTTGTTTGTTGAACCTCGTTTTATTGGTAAAGTTGTATATATAGATAATAGGAGTGGAATCTTACTCCGTTCCCGTGAGGAACTTCCGTTCCCCATTTTCCCTCGAATGTTGGCGGCATTGTGTGTTGAGTTGTGGAACTCAACGCCGCCCTTTGCCTCGTTACCACTGCGAGGAAATGAAATATTTAATACTTTATTTCCTCGCTCTTCTCAATTACTTGGACACATTGTCCAAATAATGTTCGGCTTATTCGTGCTTTATCTTCTTATCAGAACGAGAAAATGGTCACGACAGCCACAAACTCAAACTGTAGAAATATATATATTTTTAAAAAAAGTAAGAAAGACCTAAAATAAATCAAACAATTCCCTTACAGGGCGATTCCGGAGGTCCACTACTTTGCAAGGACCCAGACGACCCGACACGGTGGTACGTCGGGGGCATAGTTTCATGGGGCATTAAGTGTGCACATCCCCGATTACCCGGGGTATACGCCTATGTGCCCCGGTACGTGTCCTGGATCCAACATCAAATTGCTACGTATAACGATGAATACGCCAGGTCAGAGGACTGAGAACGGCTGCATATAGCGGTTATACCGCATAGAAGCACTGGCAACGATGTATAGGACGCCACTTTGCCTTACTCTACATTTATTTTTATTTTTCAGATATTTTTAAATATGTAAATTTGTTTACAATTAATTTCTAAGTTTACACAATATTTTTTCAAAATTTATGTAGATACTTAAGCGTTTATAGAAATTATACATATTTTTTTATAAAATTCTATGTAAAGTCGGTTTGTTATTAATTTAAAAGTTTTAAAAATAACGTCAATTATACAAGTGGTCACTTTACATCGCGGTGAGCGCGTTGGACATTGAGTAGCTATACTCGTATAAATGTATGACAATAAAATAAATTATGACAATACTATACAAATTATACGACAATAAATACAATTATGACAATAATATAACTTAACTCATATTTATACGTGACGTAGAAATCACCTAGATTCTATTATACAAGTGTTAGATAAGTTTATTTTAAATTATCATTCAGATATTTACTATACCGTATTTTCCTATGACAATAAATAATGAAAGATAGACTAACAGATATTTGTCTGTTAACTTATCATCTACTTATCAGACACTTGTGAAGAGTCTCAATATTTTTACACGACACTAATAAGTGAGGAGTAAATTTTATTAGATGCTGTGATAAAACGGCGGGTTTGGTGGATTTTTATATATATGTACGTTTACTTCGCGTTAGTTTACATCTCGAAACTTTTTCTCGAGATTTATATAGTGTTCCGTATACTGAATTTGCTTATATGTAGGTAGCTTTAGTGATCCTTATAGATATTTTGTAATCGCTCTATATTTCTTTTCACCCTAGTTGTTAGTTAAATGTGTATTTGTTTGATGTTTGATGTTGTAGAACTAGACGAAGTGCTTTTCTAGATATTATACGAGTAGGTAACCTTTGGATGAACTCTGTTTAACGTTAATTGTACGGTCGACTTCGTAGAGTCGACGTTTTTTATCTAAGACTGTCATCCAGAAAACTAATATGACAATAATATAAATTAAATAATAAAATAGCGACTCTTCAATAAAAACACCTTTTGATATCGTTTTATAGGAGGTATGTAAAAGATTTTTAAGTTAACGTTAGGTGTTGTAAGTCAGTAACACAGTCAATGTGAACATTAGTAATATAGCTTTAATAGTCTGTAAGTATGTATGTAGGTGATGTTTTATCTAAACATTTGTAGGATTACTTTGGGTAAATTCTGTCTCTTGTACTAACAGATATCATTTTGAATAGTAGCCAGTGACAGTGTATTTAGAAGCTTACGTTAAGATGTAGTGCGCCATATATATGTACTTATATCGTTGCACGGACGGGAAATGAACCTATTATTGTTAATTAGGTGTCAGTCATACCTCAACTGACACGCCTATTTAGGTCCTTATACTATATTTTTACTATACATTTAATTAAGATGATTTTCAAATTAGTATTAAATAGAATTTCGATTGTTAAGTATAGACAAATAGCGAGAACTATGCTCAAAGTTGCTATCATAGTCTTGTACTAAAATATATAGATATTATATGTATATTGATAGTACGAATGACGATGCAGTATTTATTAAAATAACAAAAAAAATATAACGAAATTATCAACTATACTATAAAAGTTATTTCACATAACTCTTCCATTTAAAGACAATTTATTTGTTTGCGAGTAAACATCCCCATAATTGGATTATTGTCATTTGTACCTACTTATTTAATATGGTTACGACAAAACAAATTTATTTTCTTATGGGAGCAGAAATTTTCCTCAATAAATTCTGTTATGTGTATTTAATAAAAACCGCATCGTCGATCGTACAACAAAGGTTGTCGACTTCTTATGAGTCCCCTTCTTTACTCGAGCTTTCTATTAGCATTAAATATATAATATAGCATCTAATGTAAAGCCCTATTTATACAATATATAGAGTATGGCTCTACACTGCAAATACTTAATGGAAATAACGAAAAAAAAATATTTTTGAGGCCGTCGTGGCGCAGCATTACAGTGCCTGGTTGTAAATGCGACGATTTTGGTTTCATTCCCACTCAGGGGAATAGGTTATTTTTATTTTCTTACACCACAGACAAAATGCGGTGTTGAGTTCCGCTACTTATCAATCGATGTTTTAAAAACTAATCGAAAAGTGATTTAAAACTAGATTCCCTCGGCCTACTCTACCACGAGGGAAAAGCGTAAAGCGGTTGTTTAATTGACGGTTTTAGCAGACCAGTATGTATTTATTTAAAAAATCTTTAGTTGCAATATATTTTTGCCGTATTCGAATCTGATCTGACAATATAATAGTTTTTTTTTTTAAATTTACATAAAACTGAGATAACTGTTAGGAAGCCGATTATAATGAAAAAATTATAAATTGTTATAATATAATTATAATTATAGCGTGATTTTTCAACTTTTTAAATATTCTAGACTAAGTTTAATTTCTATGAGAAGAGGAAAAGAATAATTATTTGAATATGAGATTCTTAACACAGATTTATATTTTTAACAAAACAGTAATGTATATTTTTTATTTGTTTTTGATTATCCTAAGTTGCTCGACGTTACCCCCACCACCATAGGTCACGCTGGCGGAAAAACCATCGAGTATTCTGCTTTTTAACGTAAAATCCGCCTATCGTACATTATTTTTATGTATAAAATTTTGTGCAATAAAGAATTTAAAACATCTTTCAATCTTTAACAAAATTGCATTCAAAAGCAACCCAGATAGGAAAGTTTAATATTGGTCGGTTAAGGATCTGCATGAGAGGCCACCGTGGCGCAGTCGGACGTGTGACTGTAAACGAGACGGTTGTGTATTCGATCGCCAATCGGGGCAACGGTTATATTCAATTTATTTATTTTTTGTAGCCCTGTTGGACGAAGCACAGCGTTAAGTACTGTAGCTCAAAAAGTAATGTCTCGAAAAGATTCGACGGACAGTTTACAGAAAATTTACGGTGACGGAAAGAGGGAACCTACCCTCTTTCCGTCGCCTACCAGCTGCCAAAGTGACATTCCCCTCTATGTGAGAAAAAGCGTAAAGCTGTTAAGAATCTGCATTGTGGAGTAAGCACTCTAAAACAATATATAATATTAATTGTGGATGTCATATTATTTCATTACGTAGACGAACGTTTCTAGTCTTAATTAGTATGAAAATGGAAGAAAAAATAAATAAAATTAACTTATGAATAAAAACATATTATGTATAGAGGTAATTTTTTTTATAATTTACACGACATTATCTGATGTCGATTGGTTAAGTTAGAATAGGTTTAGGTTAGGAAATAGGCTTCTTAGACCTGCTTTTAGTATTTTCCTACAGTTTTCCCTCTACATGTGTTTACCTTTTGAAAATTTATTATAATTATGTAATAATTTTCAACATTTAATTTCTATTTTTGTTTCGTGTTGTTTCTATTTATCACAGATTTCATTTAGTTACTTAACTCCTGCGCGTTTAGATTGTTAGTAGCTTTATTTTAGAGGCAGCAGTGTGGACAACACTAGTTACATAAATTTTATAAATAACACAAAATGCATTGGTATTTGGCTTTATACGGAACATGAGACATGTTCGGCTCTAAATGTTTATACTTGGTAGATGTAATGTTATATAAATATAAGAAACTGTACGTTATACAGTATTATAGTACGGTCGGCGAGTCGTGTCCGCCGTGGAGTTAGACAAACTTTTGCGTATTATGCACTAGAGAAGAAAATAATCAAAAGTCAGAAAAACTATAAAATTAAATTCACGCAGCCATCTTCAGATAACTTCAGGGCGACCACGACTCGCCGACCGTACTGTACGTAGGTAAATAGTTATCGTCTCGTACTATATATTAGACAATGTGTTCACCCCGGGTCGATGGCTCATAACTAAAACTAAATTATAAATAATATGGAAGTTGCATAGACAATAACTGTTTTTAAGATTATAGCTCCACGTTGAATGTATTTGAGATTTTTATTTAATGTTACAGATTAAATAGTTAATATTAAAATTGGTGGAGAAAATAATGCATTTCTTTGATAAATTTAACAGAATATATTTATATATAAATTATGACTATTCTATTAAAATTTGTTATTTTTACTACTATAAAAATTAATTCTAATATAGTAAAGATTATTATATTTCATTTATATTTTATATGTAAATTGTTACGAAATTTCTTTATGATCGAGAAAACTAGATATAATTTATAAAAATAAAATACAGATTATCATATAAAAAATTTATATAATATTTAGAAATAGAAGCTACGATGCCGCTATGAAACGTCACACAGAACACTCAAACTAGGTATTTACATGAAATGAATATATAAATACATTTATGTAATTTTATATCATACTTTGCTTTAAACCATAAAATTTAATTAGTTTTTTCTTTAGGCTCGTTTTTATATGTCGGTCACAACTCTAAGATCGATTTAGATAGCATTCTTTAGATATGTTTTAATTTGTAAATTAGTAAAACAACATCTCAAGATCGATCTTAGAATTGAGAATTGTTTATAAATACGGGCCTCCGTAACAAAATAGTGTTATAAATATAAAGATTGGTTGAATAATATTTGTAATAATTATTATTGTGTATTTTTATATTCATTTACATAAATTTATTACTGCGGATTTTTAGACACAGATAAAAATGTTATAATAGATCGATATTTCATACTATAATAAGATATACTATAAGTACAATTATATTTGCTAAATATAGAATGTATTAGTTTCTCCATCGATATACAGATTATTTAGAGACTGGTGATAAAATTAAAAAAAGTAATGAAAGGTTGTGTTATATGCGTAAAGTAGTTTGACGTTTAACGCTACCGGCCTCGTTTTAAATATCCTCGCTTTGGTGCTAGAGTCTTAGAGACCCATATATTACAAGTTTGGAGATGAAAAAAATTTATTACATTTTGACTTAGTTCCAGAATAGAGAGAGAATATTTTTTATTTGCGTAACCGTCCTACGTGTGTTGTTCACTATGTGGAAACCTGTAATATGTGGTTTGTATCTCTTTACTACCAAACTAAGGATATATACATAGTTAATTTATCCATTCGTAGCCGCACATTATATGTAAATAACTAAAACAACATTACAATTATAAGAAAATGGAAATACATATAAAGAAATAGTTTTTATATTAACAATAATAATAATATTCCTTTAATACCAGTCTCAACCGCAGACAATAAAATGAAGTGACAAAATAATTATAATGACAATAATATTGAATATTTTATAAAATAATAATACTTTCCTTTCTCTATATGTAGAGTTGAGATATTTGTATTTTTTCATCGACTAAAGCTTGAGAGCAAATTTAGATTAGCATTTATGGATATGGAGTTTTGAAAACGATTTTATTTACTTAAATAACAGAAGTATCAAAAATATTTATTTTATATTTATATTTCTAGAAATATCTACCTCGATTATTAATATTGTATTGAAAAAATATATTTTTAAATAGAACAATAACGAAAAATTATTTATATAATATTCTAATAAATACACAAATTCTGTAATATACATACAAAAATTATAATATATGTAATATCGTTTTCAAAACTTCACTTCTAAACTATTTTAAGCGTAGATTGTAATAGAGACGCACAAAGAATGGAGTCTACATTTATTATGTGTTTGTTTCCATTAATCAAATATTTATGTATGGATGTTAAGTGTTGTAGTGCTTTAAGCCGCCGTCAAAATCTTTAATCAGTTTTAAAAATGTGTATTTTTAAATTTAGTTATTAACAAACATTTTTTCATATACATACGTATCAGGAAAAAATATTTTTCTCATATTTTAGCGCCATACGTGTTGTATGGCGGAACCTAACGCCACGCATAATTCTGGAAAAGTAGAATTGACGACGGCGTTTCCCTAAACTTCGTGTAATCAGACTATGTTTTACACATTTGTGTAATAATCGTTTGTATTTAAATAACCCAATTGGTGGCTTTGTGTTATAATATTTCTATATTTAACGTGTTTTAAGAAATCAATAATAATGTTTAAAGAAAATATATATTTTATGTTATGTATTTCATACTATGATATCTTGGCTAACATGGTCTATGTATTTTATACGAAGTAGATGCAAAACTCAATATTACATTATAAAGCCGCAGAGTTTGTTTGTTCGCACGCGTTAATCATTTCGAATTAAAAAAAATATTTTTGTGTTGCGTTAGTCCGTTGGTTGGAATTTTTTTACGGCTATATTACAAGACATTACATAGTTTCGATGTAAGCAACTGTCTCTGCGGTCAGAATTACATCGAGCACTTAGCATGTGACATGTGTAAAGCTCTTAGTTGTTCCTATTTTAACAAGCAGGCGAAGCCGTAGGTATCGTTGACTAGTCAATAATAAGACTGTTTAAAAGTGTGTTGTCATTGTGTTTAATATATTTCATTTATTTTTTTTACTTTTACATGGATATATTTTTGTACAGAATGAGAAACGTCTATTCTACCCAAGATCCCAGGGCATCCAGACCTATGTAATTTTAGCAGAGCTGAAATTTGAAAGGTGAAAATGACATTGGTGTGCGAGCCCTGGGATCTCAGTCTATTACTAATCGTTGATGATGTTAGCCAAGTTATATATTTATATGTTAGACAGCAAAGTGGCATATATCATAATTGCAATTTTTCTTAGATAGATAGGATTATCTTATATTCATGAACATATAAAAATTTGTAATAACAATTTTCATTATTTAAAAGTTCTTTCAAAATCATAATAAACTTGTGACTTAATATATTGATCTATGCCATTTTGTTTTTCGAAAGGTACTAAATGTTACGTAACATATCACACTATATCCAATTATTCCATTATTTGTGTAGATTTTTCAAACTTATAGGAACTTTATATTTACTTCATTTTAAGATTTCAATTTTATACATTTTGTCACGTGGCCATTAAATATTTTGTGACTACCAATTGTTATTATTATATAAATATTTGAATGAAATCGTTTTTCTTATATTTATCTAAATCTATCTATCTAAACCATTTTTTGCTCTCTTCTTTTACTTTTCTGTATAAATCTAGACAAAACAAAATATTTATTTTTATATCAAGATAAAAAAATAAAACGAACCAGCCACGTGACGAATAAAAAGTAGTCCAAATATATTTTTATATAATTAGCGTTCCGGTATTAGCGTTCATTTAAAATGCATAGAGTAAATGTGTTGATGTTAGCCGCCGCTTCATAGATTGTGTAGCCCCACTTCTTACCTCAAGCTTCTAATAAATAATTGTAATATGGGTTGGATCTTTTATTTTGTAACCTTGTCTTTTTGTTTAGTGTCATATTTCTCTGCTCATCGTGCTTCTTTGTCTTAAAAAACAATTAGAAGATTGAATAAAGATCGATCCTGCGGCATCTCATATTCGTTTAGCAAGTTTCCGCTGGGTTTTACTGGGTAGGGTAAGATTAATCTATGAGTCCCACAGTTACGCTTATCAATAAGGCACTTGCCTCCAGTATAAGTATGAGAAAAAGGGCCACGATTTGCTTCGTTACCAGAGCAAGGAAATAAAAATTTTAAATATCTCGAATGAAATTTCCCCGAGTGAAAATCGAACCCACAATCGCAGGACCAAATTGAAGTCATAATGCAATTAAGTATAACCTTTATTTAATCACATAGATTTACTTAGTACATAAAGAAGGAGGTTAAATAAGACTAACTAAAATCAGATTAAAGATTTTACTAATGGATACATTTTACATAATCAACAAGTCGTAACTAGGCGTTAACCACTAGCTAATATACGTACTCTCTTTACAAATTCTCTTTAAGAAAGTACAATATAACTAACTAAACACACACTATATGATAACTGATGTAGATAATTTTTTGGTCAGACTTACCCTAACTTACCTGACCGTAGGTAAAAGTAACCAACTAAATGTAAGCTTTTACTTTAAAAATACTTTAATAAAGTTGATATAAAACTTATCTATGAGCATAATACTACAAGATAAAAAATAAATTATATATATATACATACAAATAATAAAACTGTAACTTATCGCTGTCTGTACATAGAAGATATATGAGAAAAATGAAAGAAAAAAAACCAAAATGTTTGCTTGTCGGTTTGTCAGCGCGTTTGTTAACGCTAATTTCAGAAACGACTTGACCGATTTTAATTAAGTTTTCACTGTTGGAGTGTGGCAAACTTCTCTGAACATTTAATGTTTTATTTCCATCAGTTCATAAATAAAAAAAAATTGCCATTATAAAGAAAATTAAAAAATATGATAAACGTATATAATAAAAATAAACAAGTGCTGCATCTCTTATAATATTAAAAAATTATGTAGAGACCTGTAGAGATTAAAAAATGATTATGCTAGTATTAAATTTAAAAAAATGTATAACGGGTAAGTTTAGGTATTTTTTTTTTACAATTTTGAAGCAGATCAGTTTAATTTACCTTATGATAAAATTTCTTTAACAACGTATTAAGTACATCAGTTACCAAATTTACTTTAAAAATATATAAAAAAAACTAATCGTATGTTTAATTATAATAATAGGTTCTATTGACAGAATATGATATTGACAAATATTTTTTTCGTACTTAAATTTACGTATGATGGTTTGTACAAGCCAGTGTTGTTTATATATTAATTGACTATGAGAAAATTGAGAAGTTTATTATACAAATATATAACATTTAATAACAAAAAGAAATAACTGGAAGTTAATTTTCTAAGGGTTTTATAGTAGTAGCGTGAAGAATAAGCTATAATAGACAGTGACTGTAATATTAAACCAATTACACTTACTTGTGAAATAGAAGAGAAAAAATATAAATTTTTACATATTATTATGAGCCTATGTTTTTCTTACGTTAGTAGTTATTTCTTTTTATTATCAAACGCGCAATATAAGTAAGTGGTTTTAAGGTTAATTTCAAGCAACCGACAAAAGTTAACGACAGAATCAAACACAACATATGATTCTGATCATAGAAAAAAACACGTTCTAGTTCAGTCTTGAGAATCATCTAAATTGACTAACATTGGCCCTAATTCCGTTAAAGGCCACACACAATATATAAGCCGTAATATTGTTTTGTTTTACGAAGTTTATTCTGCACGCAACGAACTAATACATTTGCTTAAATAATTATTATTTGGACAGATTATTCAAAAGAACTAGATTTTATTTATAATTTTAAGGTAAACGTCAGGATATATATATATATATAAGGGAAAAAGCACAAAATGAGCCTAAAATCTTAAAACACAATTTATGAGCCAGACGTAGCGGATAGAGATTACTACTTTTTTTATTATTCACATTAGTAATTTACTCTGTTTGTTGATTGATAAAACTCAACGATATATTTTATTATTATATGTTATAAATTAATATAAAATGTCCTTTTTTTGTACTTTTTGCCCTACATTTACTTAGTACACAAACCTAAATGCACACATAAACAGTAACACATACTGTACAATTACTTAAAAAAGCAGTTTAAAAAACAACTTTGTCTATTTTAAAACTTTAGCGTTTTTTAGTTATTTATCATTTTATAGAAAAGAAGAATGGGGAAAAATTGTCTTATTTATCTAATAACTTTAATAATTGATTCACAACGTCGTCTAATTGAAAACAAATTGACTTTTTTATATTTTAACGTCTACACTATAATACAATTGTTAAATAAAATAAAAACCGACTGTTCGAAGAAGTTCTATGTCAGAAGACGAGAAGTTAAAATTGGCAGATTAGAAAGACATAAGAACTTATTGTTTCATCTTTCATAACAATACTATTTAGAAAGTTTAATTTTAATAATATAAGCTTTTTAAAAGTCTAATATTAGCCAACTTTCATAATGATGATACATAAAATGGATTTTTATGTATATAACATTAACTTGATTACTTCAACTTTTATATTTAGAGCGATATATTTGTTCATATCGACAAAGCCTTATAACTGGCTCTACGGAACAATATACAATTCAACGTACAGACACAACCTCTAATATTATTGTTTATTATATATGTATATTTGATTAGTTACTACGTAGTTAAATCTTTGATTTTCACGATTATTGCACATTTTAAATGAAACTATTTAACCAGATTCATCGCATATATCTAGTGTTATGCATTATTGTATGTAGTATTATACAGTAGTCCGTGGTCATAACTGTTCGAAACGTCGGATTTCCAAGACTGTATAACACTAAATATACGCAATTAATACGGTTAAATAGTTTAATTTAAAATAGTTAGTACGTAGTTACTTAGTAATTTGTAGCATTTTAACGGAATAGGGTAATGCAAAGAAAACTACAAACAACTTTCGCCTAGCAGGATAGACGAAAAACCTAACGTTAAGACACTCCGTTTCGCACTTCACAATCATTTTGGAAATATTGGAACTTAAAGTATAATTTAACAATACGTTTAACATTTTATCATTTAAAAAGAATAGACTAAGTAAAATTTCAATTTGGGTATATTAATGAATGATTCTAGGATCTAGATTATAGTTTTGCATGATTTAATTACAAAAAAAAATTCAGCTCTAGACTATATCGTTTCGTATCTGAAATAGCGTTTTGGCATCAAACATACATTTATAGTTACAAATAAAAATAACGTGATGATTTTAAAAACTAAGTTAATTAAATTTAATATATATTTTTATTTAAGATGTGACACATATAAGTTTAATTAAAAGTATTTTAGAAATTATATAGGGTATAATTGATATGCTTTTAAATTAGTTACTTTGGCAGTGTTCATTATAATTAAAATTCTATTATTATAACAAAAAAAAAAACGGGAAGATCACTAAGTCCTATGCAATCTGAGCAAATGGGGAAATGTATCAGTAAAATTATAATATTAAAACTATATAAAAGACCCAATACACCTGTCTATAATCTAGACCCAATACTTCTAAATAGAAATATTAAGAGAACTATATGTAGGAAAATTATTTGAAAGTCATGATATTCACAATGATTATATTGATTATGACTGTATTATTAACAGTATCAGTCAGTCAATGATTGGTCACTTGAGTGTCAGTCAAAATATGACTGATGAAGCTTACTCGCAAGCCTTCGTTGTGTCATTTAGGCCAAGCGTGATTGAATATTTATAAAATAATGAAATATTATTGGATTTGTTTATTAAGTACTTGTAATCCTAATGTCTATGACGGGGACGAATTGTAATTACGTTTGAGGTAACTAAGTGATTATAGAAAAAACCTAAGCTGTTTTAAAATTGATCTATATCTATTACGCGGAGAGAGAGAGAGAGAGAGGGAGAGAGAGAGAGAGAGAGAAAGAGGAAATTACATCAAAATATTAAATTTTTATATCCCCTTTTCGTTGTAAAAATGTTTTAAATTTCACTTATATTTAGGAATATACATATGTATAAGTTTCTACTATTCCATTAAAAGCAGGAATATAATAACGCTTCTACAAATAGCGATTATGAACGAGAATGATTATATGATGGACATACCATAATCATAATATTAACAATCGATTATGACGTGACACATTAAATGATTATGAATGATGAAAATTCATAATATTGTATAATATTAAAGCAGCGTTTTCATTATTGTTTTGCACATCATCGCTTTCTCTCATAATCGCTCATATTTTTTTCAATGACATGAATAGATGAAGGTTATACGTCGCATAAATTTAATTAAAAAAAATATCGGATAAGCATCGGAGAGGAAAAAATGGACATAATTTCATAGTTGTACCAAGAAAAAGTAATTTTAGTAAATAGTAGTTTTTAAAAAGTTCAGTATTAACTTAATACTCAAAGGTTCATCCTACTTGGTATGGATAAAGTACGAAAAAGCGACGACACATCACATTCATTCACTCATTCATTAAAATCTATTTTTATTTAAACTATTACTATTAAAATTAATTAGAAACAGTAAGAAATAACAAGAAATAGACCAATATATAATTACAATCTAAAGATCTAGTAAATAATTTTGCACCGTAGATTTTGAAATATACTTTTGAAAATGAAAAACACTATCTAATTAATTATTAATTAGTATATGTGACTACGTTTATATGAATTATTAAAAATTGAGATTTCAAAATGTTTATTTTTTTTATTAAAGATTTTTTTTAGCATTTAAAAAAAAAATATTTAATATTGTATAATACAATTATATATAAAGTGCAATTGTGCCATCGTGTATTTTTTTTATTGTTCGAATAAAATAATATATAACAGGATGTGAAGCCGTGTCCCTTCAAATTCGACGACGGCCTCAACGTTATGCAAAATAATTTAGTGTCAAAGTTTGATTTAAAAAAAAATTCGAATAACGAAGTATTCAATAAAACATTCGTATAAACTTAGTCACAATGTTAGAACATAAAAAATTTGCTATAATACTATGTAGCCATTTTGTATCAGGCAGATTAGAATAATACAATATATAGAACATACATATAGTATATAGAATATGAAATTTAATTTAACGAATTGAATTCAAAATTTTTATAATGAAATATTATTATAAATATAATCGCTTAACTAATAAGTGTCTTTTTTTTGGTTCACGCCTTATAGCGAGATAGGCAGAGGGAACTTAGTATTAAGACACCTTCCCGTAACATTCACCACATATTGCCCAATTTCAAGACATTGCATGTCAAGTGGCGAGGCTCAACGTCACACTTTGTCGTGTAACTAAAGTAATGAAATAAAAATAAATCATTCCTCTGAACGGAAATTAAACCCACAACTACCGCATTTCCAGTCAGTCGTTGTCTCCTTTCTTTCTTTGTAATTCACGTTTAAGGTGCACCTCAGAAGGCAATTCTACTGAGAAAAGACAACAGTTACGTTTTTTCAATTACAGTTGCTTTTTTTCAATATAAACATTACAATTTTATTATTTAATACAATAATGCGGTTCCTTCTGTAATAATTTCAAATTATAGGAGATTATAATTTATTAAAAACGAAAAATACCTAAATTATTTGAGCATGTATCATCTGTTGTATAATTTTAATTTTTTATTCACTCATTCATTTATTCATTCAAATTAATACTTGAATAAATCAAATGAAGATTTTTTTAACAATTGTTTAAGTTAATTAGGGACGCTAACGTGCATACATTACGTTTAAATTATAAATTATAAAACACACAATGTAAAATCCCCAAATGAAGCATTTTCTTAAATACATTTTAAAAAACTCACTTTTATTAGTTAAACGATATATTCATAATTTTAAATATATATAATTTACTTAACTAATGATATGATATAAGCGCCGAGTTAACTACATTATTAATAATTAATATTTTGTAATTTTTGGATTTACATTAATATATTTGGCTGGGAAATACTGATACAATGCTAGTGTAAAAAAAAAACAAAAAAAATGTAAATAGCAAGAAAAATAATTTAGTTTTTTTTTTATTAAAAAAACTTTTTACTTAGTTCAAACTTTTTTTCTAGTGATGTTGTAATTGAGTTATTTCTGGAAAACGAAATTAATATTTATTAACTTAAGAAACTACGTTAATATAAGCATTTCTTTTTAAATTAACATTATTCTAATTCATACATTTAAAAATGAGAATGTTTTAAAAAATCAGTCATAATATAGCCTCTATAATAATATATGTATAAGAAATGTAAAGAAAAAGCAAAAATAAAAAAAGTTAATTATCATGGAGTTCATTCTTACTAACAGTGGTTTAAATCTTTGGTTCATTTCAATTAATTGTGAAATTTTGTGATATCATTCATTCTTAACATTTTTTCAATAATTCTATAGAAACAAATATATAAGATTAGAACAGGCAGACAATAAACGTGTCGCGAATTATTAATTTAAGACACTTAATTTCTCAATTTTCGCCACAATTCGAGACACGAGAGATAACATGTTGAGTTGAACCTAGTCTCGTGTTTATAAACCTATTTCAACTCTTAGATTGATATTTAGACGCCGTTTTCATTTATAAATTTTAACCTAGAAAATGACATCTCAAGATCCATCCAAGAGTTCCCCAGAGCGGTTTATATATTAATAAGATCTGGAAGCCCCACTTTGTTGCCAGAAACATAAATAAGCCATTATTAACAGCATGCAACTTGAAAAAGTCAAGAGAAGTCAGAAAAAGTTACAAGTCATAGATATTTCGTAAGAGAGTGGGATATAAAAACAAGATTCTATAACCTTTATAATTTTTTGCCGATTATATCAAGATTTAAGGCCTAATTAATGTTAATATTGGGACAGTTTTTATATTTATAAATAAATGCTTAAAATATTACTTTTTTTAAAATATATAAATAGTAAGTAGAATTCGATAAGACGTCGAGTCGAATAAACCTATTATTCAGTGGTAAGAAATAATTTAATTCCTATCTAATTTATTGCGATTTCTAAGCAAATATTGTTTTTATTTATAAAAAAAATTCGAGAACTTTCTAAGCAAATTCAAAAATAGCAAAATTAAAGATTGTTTCTTATCTTCTATATCGCAATTACTTTGCAATTATATTAATATTGGGACAGTTTATTTTTTTTAATTTAAAATATCAATAATAAAATATAAATTAAGCATAAATCGAGAAGTTTCTGTATAAACTTAATAATAACTATATAACACTAAATGAGTATATCAGTACAGATTAAACTAAATTACTATTAAAATGTTATAAAGTAATTTTTAATAATAAAAATAGCTTAAATAATATTGGTAAAGCATATGTATGAGATATAAGAAACAATTTCTTAATTACTATCAAGAAAATTAATTTTATATATAAAAATCAATTAAATTGATAACGGTTTTCAAAATGCATGTAAACATCATAAGTCTAAAAAAGGATTAAATAAAATAATATATATATGAAAAAAATCAAAAATTTTAAAGGATAAGAAAATGTATTCAAAAGTATAAAAATTTAAACGTAGCGGGATTTGAATCCGCGACTCTTGGAAACCGTTGAAATACTAATTAAACTACGTCGAAATTCTTATACGCTTTTTACAACTTTGTTTACATTGTTCGCAAAATAAAAAAAAATAAAAAAATAAATTAATTCAGTTACTTAAAAAATATCTATATACCCTTATGATGAGTGGTTATTTAGTTGGCTTGATGTATGGAGGCGAGGAACGCAGGATCGACGGACGCTACTTTTGCTGTTAGAAAGGCGTGCATACAAAATAGTAGACTTTGTAGTATCTGACATTCTAATTCCTGAAATAAAAAAAAACCAATAATATTATTAAGACCTTCGTGGTGTAGTGGGATAGCGGTTGTGGGTTCGATTACCACTACGGGGAATTCATTATTTTTACTTATGTTTTTCCGCCACGCTAAAAATTATGTTTAGATAGTAGGCTTTTTCTTAATTTTCATTATTTTCAAAAATTTTGAATCCCTCAATTTATGGCGTCCACGACTCGTCGACGTACTGTACCTGGTAATTTAATCATATTGAGTGTTGAGCGTATCTCAACGCCGCCCTTTGTCTTATCAGAGCAGGGAAGTAATTATGATATTATCATTCCTCTAAGTAGAGATTAAAGCCACTTAGAAATCAAACAACAGGTATCAAGACTTCATAACTGACCAAGAGATTTTTACTATAAAATATAGTTGCATGCAAATTAACTTTCTTTATATATAATTTTCCTGAGTGGGACGTACTACAGTTTCACGTTTTTTTTCATGCATAGACAGTAAAGTAGATTAAACCTAGTGTAAAACAGTTGATTCATCACACACCTGGAATGGCAGAGAAAACTTAGACACTTTATTCAATAGTTATTGACCAATTTTTGAGATATGAGTTACGGAAATCAACGCCGAGCTTTGTCTTGTTACCAGAGCAGAGAAATGAAAATAATGTATTTCCTCAAACGACAATCGAACCAACAACCGTCGCGTTTACACTCAACTCTCCATTTTCTATTTATCTATATACGTATTATTTATGTATATATTAATAATTAAAATATCTTTATAGATAAAGTAATTACCTTAGTTTCAATAACTTTTGTTTCCGTATCTTGAAAATGTAACTTCAATTTTGATTTACCGTCGTCACTGGACCCTCTTAATTGTGAAAACCTGGAATAAACACCAATTTATAAATTGAAATAATGTTTTTCATAGATATCATTATCACTTATAAAAAAATGTAAACCTTAATAATTAATAATTAATTATTGACTTGCTAAAATTATATTAAGCGCGGCGTTGAGCTCCGTCGCTAGTACCTAATAAAGTTTATATAGGAATTTCTATCTTTTAAGTTCACAGAGCCGGAGCCTCTAGAAGAAGCTAAAATATAACTAAGCCAAGCACATAATATGCAAATAATACGATTAATATGTATATGTTTACCTGTAGGCCCAAACAGGTTTAGCCCCCGGCGTTCCCTCGCTTAAACTGAATCCCGCTGACCAGTCTAACGTTAGTCCTAGAGCACGACCCCCATGTACTACCGTGAAGGTTTTTTTCTGAAAATACATTAATCATTATATAAATCAATATATGTTAATATACATTTTTTTTTCTTCTTTTCATCACGCGGAATTCCGCAAGCTTATCCTAATAGGATAGGCAGATGAATCTTAGCGTTAAGATACTCCGTTTATTCTTTTAAGATATTGAGGTGGAACTCAATGCTAGGATTTATCTATCAGAGAGGATTTTTTTTTCCCCTTTTTTTTTTTTTTTTTTTTTTTTTTATGGAAAAGGACAAGGCAAACGAGCGTTCGGGTCACCTGATGGTAAGTGATTACCGCCGCCCACGGCCCCGTGCAACACCAGAGGAGCTACAGGTGCGTTGCCGGCCTTTAAGGTGGAGATAGACGCGCTTTTTGAAGATACCCATGTCGCATCGACCTGGAAACACTGCCGCGGGTAGGCCATTCCACAGTTCCGTGGCACGTGGAAGGAAGTTCCTACGAAACCGCACAGTAGTAGATTGCCACGTATCCAGGTGGTGTGGATGGTATTTTAACTTGTGACGTACTGTGCGGTTAGAAAATTCGGCGGCAGGTAACAGGTCAAACAGTTCTTCAGAACACTCCCCATGATAGATACGGTAGAGAACGCACAACGAGGAGACGTCTCTACGCAAAGCCAAGGTGTCAAGCCTTTCACAGATCATTGGGTCCCCAATGATTCGAATGGATCTCCGTTGTATGCGATCAAATGGTTCAAGCTGATACTGGGGTGCACCGGCCCAGAGATGAGAACAGTACTCCATATGAGGCCGAACCTGGGCCCTATATAGGGCCAATCGGTGTTTTGGCGTGAAGTACCGTCTCGCTCTGTTGATGACCCCCAGTTTCTTCGAGGCCAACTTGGCCTTGCTTTCCAGATGATCGCGATACTGGCAGTCACTCGAAACATTAAGGCCCAATATACTGATACTGGGCGCGGCTGTAAGGGGAGTGTTTTGAAAGACTGGTGATGCGATAAATGGGATTTTTTTTGTGGTTAACGCGCAAACTTGTGTCTTCAGGGGGTTAAACTGAACTAAGTTCTTTTCACCCCATGAGGAAACATTGTCGAGGGACGCCTCAACAGAAGACACAAGTTTATTTCGGCACTGTTCAGCGTTTTCCCGAGAAAGACTTGCTCGGCCGGAATAAACAGCGTCCACCGTGCTGTCATCTGCATAGCAATGAATGCTAGAATTCTCTAACATGTCATTGATATGCAGAAGAAACAGCGTAGGGGACAGCACGCAGCCTTGGGGAACGCCAGCGTTCACGGGCATATGTTTCGAGCAAAAACCGTCGACAGCGACCCTGATGCTGCGCCCAGTGAGAAAGCTGGCGATCCACTTGCATAAATTCTCGGGAAGCCCATAGGATGGAAGTTTAGCCAGGAGCGCCCTATGCCACACTCGATCAAAGGCCTTCGCCATGTCCAAACCAACTGCCAGGCCCTCCCCCTTGCTCTCAATAGCCGCAGCCCAACGGTGGGTTAGGTAAACCAGAAGATCACCGGTTGAGCGACCATGGCGGAAACCATATTGTCGGTCATTAATCAATCGGTGATCCTCTAGATAGACCAAGAGCTGGCTATTAATAATGCTCTCCATGACTTTTGAGAGCAAGGAGGTGATAGCAATAGGCCTGTAGTTGGATGGATCGGACCCATCGCCTTTCTTTGGGATCGGGTGGATAAGAGCGCTCTTCCATGAGTCTGGGACTACGCCGACTGAGTAGGAGTGCCGAAACAAACGCGTTAGCACCGGTGTCAGCTCAGGAGCACAAGAACGGAGCACTAAGGGAGAGATGCCATCTGGCCCGCTCGACTTGTGGATGTCCAAAGAGAACAGAGCTCGCCTAACAGCTGTTTGGTTAAACTTAACCTCAGGCATTGAGCTCTGGCACCGCGGGATGGTCGGCGGCGTCGTTCCTTGGTCATCCAAAGTCGAGTTTGAGGCAAAGAGAGCGCCCAGGAAAAAGGCGGTGATCACTTACCATCAGGAGCCCCTGATGGTAAGTGATCACCGCCGCCCACGACGCTGCACGCGCAACGCACTATTAACACCAGAGGAGCTACAGGTGCGTTGCCGGCGTTATGAGGAGATAGACGAACTTTTTAAAGGTACTTACAGGAGTGGACTGTTACGTATCTAGATGTGGGTTAGGTAAACCAGAAGATTACAGGTCGAAAATGGTGGAAACCATATTGACGGTCATTAATTAATCGGTGATCCTCTAGATAAACTAAGCGCCGGCTATTGTTGATACTCTTCATGACTTAATTTACAAGTCCGTCAGTCTAATACGTCGACAAGCCCTTTCACGCTCAAAGTGGCCACCTATATCAGTTTGTCAACGGCACTACCATTTGTTGGTAAAATGTTTCGGTAAATTTGCTAATTTCAGTCGGCATAAAGTTAGTCAACATGTCGACAAGTTGGCCAATGTGTCGGTGACTCACCCCGAGCCTGACGACGGAGTTGACGACGTTGGCCGTCCACGCCGCCTCCAGGCGCAGCAGCGCGTGGCGCGTGTCGGCGCTGAAGTAGCGCGGCGGCGGCGCGTGCGGGTGCGGCGCGGCGTGCGGCGCGCTGCTCTGCACCAGGAAGCAGTGCTGCCGCCAGTCCACCGTCTCGCTCTCCTTCACCGTGCGGAACATCGTCTGGTACACCTTCAGAGTTTCCGGACATTTGGCCAGTTCTGCGCTGTTTGTCTGGAAATTCAAAATATCTAATATTATAAGGAATAACTGCTTTTTGCATCATAGAGAATTAATTTATTGGTACATTTTCTGCATTAACATTTTTGTAAATTTTCAAGAACAAGATTTTGATAAATAATTATATAAAAAAAAACATTTCTATAGCTTGTGGTATATCAACTCAGAGTCTATTTGTAACCACAATGATTGTGAGTTCGATTACCTTGTGAGCAAATAAATTATTTCCCTTTCTTCGTTTAGATACCAAGACAAAATACAGTGTCTCGACACTGTATTTTGTCGCTGAGACATAACTGAGACATTTTTTAAAACATTGTGATGAGCTCGCTCATCACAATGTTTTAAAAAATTGTAAAGTCGGTGAGTAAATAAATGCTTTAGCACTAAATTGTGCAAGATATTCCATGTAATTAAAAAAAAATTAAAAGAAATAAAAAAAAGTAACAAAACAATAATTTCATACTAAACGATAAAACAAAAGTAATACTATAGCCAAATACAAAATCCCTACAAATTTAAAAACTTCACACACGTACACACACAATACTCACCGGCGGCACGTCAAACAGCATGACGTCAGTGCCCTTGAGCAGCAGGAACCGCGGGCGGTAGGTCTGCGCGTGCGCGCCCGCCCCCGCGCCGCCCGCCACCAGCCCCTCGTGCACCCACCCCATGTACGAGATGCGCTCACCACCGGGGAGGTGGCGGTTGAAGAGTTTCATCTATTGGAAACAATATCATTTATAAGACAACACCTTTAATACTAATATTATAATATAATATAGCTTCAGGCTGTATCTTTAGCAGAGTAGTCAGAGAGAACGGAACGCCAAACGCTCTAGAGTATCTATATACCTCTTGCGCCTCGCTCACTGTCAACAGCCTCTTCATACATGCCCTCTGGACGTCCCCTCGGCTTTTTTACGTGACGTTCCTCCATAAATAAATATTAAAAAAAATAGTTTCCGATAGTTAGCATGGTGCTCGAGTCTGTCTTCAACAGATTTAATATAAGACACACACAGTCTCAGTGAGACAGTCAGCTGAGCTCTAGTAAAAAAGCTGGAAAGTTTGGCATGGTTTCGCTACAACAGTCCTAACCAAAGAAATAGTGTCGTGGTACAAGTCCGTGATAATGTCGATGATATGAGGCCAACCTCAAAGGTCACTTACACAGCCGGGGTACACAAGAGTCTTCTGTGGGTCTAAAAAATCGACATGGAAAGGTCTTTAACGTCCGTGGTGGACGTCCAACAAATGTCTAATTTAGAGTTACACGCTTCCCCTTCACGCGTCCCTGAGCCACGAATCAATTGCACAATTGTTGGATTGATGCCACTCTTTAAACGCTATACAAGGTAAGAATTCTCCAATCTTCACCCATTTAAGCTGAATAGTATTAAGCAAAGGGGATGAAAATTATATTTCATGTCCTTCAAGGTAATGTGTGTGAGTGTGTGTATTTTTTATCTTTTTATTTTTTTGTGTATTTTTATGTGTATGTCTGTACCTGCAAGTTGGTGAGTCCGGTGATGTTATCAGTGATGGCCTTGAGCCAGTGTGATAACGCTGCCGGGTCCTCCACATGCACTACCCCCGATGTCACGTGGGGGCGAGCCCCTCGCACCTTTTAAATTTTAAAAAATTCTAATAATTAAAATAGTCAGCTACGACTTCGTTTACATAAAAGAGTAAATTTATATAATTTGTTTATTTATGAGCTGATAAGTTAAGAGAAGCTTATTAAAATCTAATAAGAAAAACTGCATTAAAATCGGTTAAGTCGTTTTAAAGATTGGCTTGCACAAGCTCACAGGGAAACAGGCAAAAATCTACAAAATCATTGCTTTGGGTTCAGATTTTCTTAAGTATCTTCCATGTACAGAGGACAATCAATAACATTTTTTTAAATACATTTATATTGTATTTATTTTATACTATAGATCAATTCATTTAAAATACAACTTGGAAAAAATATAATTGCTAATCTGAAAACAATACTGATGGTAAGGTAGGTGGTAAAAAAAAGAACTCTAAAAGAATAAAATGCAACTAGTTCTTACCTCAAAAGCGCCAGGCCTTAGTTTGTCAGTACCGAAGACATATCGCGTCACGTACGCCATCATTAATGGGACTGGGAAAAAAATACAAATAACAACACTATAATATAATTTCTTAATTTCGCAATATAAGTAGATAGTATTAGTAGAAATTTTAAAATATTATTTTAAATACACAAATAACTATGCTATGGTTTGAGGACGGGAACAAGTTAACGATTACTAACCGCCACCCGCCATAATCTGTACGTACTTCAAGTCTATAACATTTACTCTTTAATGAATGGATGATGGTTGATTATTTACCTCAATATATAAATTAATTTTGTTTTAACAACTATAATTTACTAAAACTATAAGTACCTGATGTCACATCCACCCACTCCTTGTGTCCCTCGAGGGTCATGCGGTCGGAGGCCACTGAGGGGGGACGCGAACCGCGCGACCCTGCCGCGCTGCCAGGACGAGATTCATCTTCTGGGAAAGCACTCTACAAAACAAATAATTTTTGAACAAACTGAGAATCCCCTCTCTTAAAGTCAATTAGACTTATCCTAAGTATATATCTAACAAATACTTTTTCTATATAGATAACAAATACTTTTTCTGAAAATCGCATCAAAATCGGCGCAACATAACTTAACCAATCACAACATACATGGATATCAAATTAGTGGATGTGAGATCATACGTGTGAATGTGACCCCATGAGTCGAAGCCAAATCAGTATATAGATGTGAGAACACATATTGTGTGGATGTGCGATCACATATATGGATATGAGGTCACATGAGTGCTTATGAAGTGACATGTGTGGATGTCGCGGCCATATGTGTGGATGCTTAATCATGTGTTTGTGATCACATGTGTGTGTCACAGTTTTTCATAAGGGCCGTCTTTGATCCAATTCATTTTAAATTTTCTTTACATTTAGCTCAATTAACAAAAACAAAAAAATAATGACAAAATATTTTAAAAAACATTTATTTTATAAATCATACCTGCCATCCGCCATTAGTTTCACGTTCGTTGCAATTCGCGTCCACTTTATTATGTAAGGATGGATGATCGTCTCCCGTACTGCTGTCTGTGTCTGATGCACCGTCCGCTGGAAATTTATTGTACGTATATAATATATAGGACGGCCGATGTGTCATGGGTGCCTTGTAGTTAGGCCTTCCGAAATTTTGCGACATTCGGGAGGAAAATAACCAAAAGTAAATGGACGGTCACTTATTGCCGTATCTTATGGTTGACTTAAAATATTGAAATCCTACTACTACCTACTAATATAATACATGTGAAAGATTGTGAGGATGGATGAACATTTAAAACCAATTTAGTGGGAAAGGATAGGCTAACAATACGTTTAAGCGGACGCAGCCGCGTGTGGATAGTGTCGCTAGTGTAATATAATATCCAAAATTAACCTTGTTTTTGCAAAAACGGCGTAGCAGCGCGATAATGCTTGACAGTCAATACAACTATGTCACCAGCGTTCCTCAATATGTTGACCGCGTCGTCGTGCTTACACGCGGTTATGTATTCACCGTTCACTGAAAGAAAAAATGGAATTGGTTAAATGCTAGTTGGACTCACTCACCGAGGCTTCCGTAATAATTCCAGGATTGTAGGGTAAATATAGTTTGTAATTATTTTTTTCTGATCATTATTATATATATATATATATATATATATATATATATATATATATATATATATTATGGAAAAGACACGGCAAGCTAGCGTGCGGGTCACCTGATGGTAAGTGATTACCGCCGCCCACGACCCTGTGCAACCCCAGAGGAGTTACAGGTGCGTTGCCGGCTTTTAAGATGGGTTGGGCGCCGGGGCCCGGCATTACCTGATGCGAAACGCAATGGCATAAAACCACTACTTCATGCCGGTTTTAAATGCCGGGGGTGGTAATGATCCGGTCGAGTCTGCCCATGCGTGTTGCCATTGCTGGCGACGTGACTCTACCACACGTACTTTAGTCGCCTCTTACGACACCACCAGTACCAGGATGATCCTATTCTAGGCCGGGATCACACGGCCAAAATCATTTTTATATATTTAGTATAGTTATTATAATTTATTTCCCTTACTTCGATTGAAAGTCTTACTTGGCGCAAAAACTTTTTTCATGAAATTTGGCACGAATATGATGACGAGGCGAATATCATACAAAATATAATTAAAACGACGCACGACGACGACGCGGGTCTTTTGAATGCGTTGACTGCGTTTTTGAATGCGTTGAATGAATGCGATGTCTCAAACTTTCGCTTCTACATAATCTGAGAGATGTATGAAAACGAATAAACGAATGAAGCAGTTCGAACGATGATATGAAACTAGGAATATAGAATAGAATAAATAGATTTTACGCGTTGTGTTTTCTGTTTCCCATTATATTTAATACTCTTTCTGATGAGGCCGTCGTAGCGTAGCGACAGTACTCACGACGGCTGTGTATGTCTCGAGGATTGAGCGGAAGGCAGCAAATGGAGTGTCTTAACACTGAACTCGGGTTTCATCTGCCTACCCTACTACATGCGGGATATAGCGTGAAGCTATTTCAGCCAATGACAATAAGCCCCTAACGAATACGTTTGCGATAGTTCAGCTATACCTTGAAAAGAAAACATGTTTTATAGATTCTGAACCTGCACGAGTATCTTATTACATTTAATATGTAATATAATAGGGAAAGCAAAAATATAACTACGTAAAATACTTTTACCTACACATAACGAGACATTTGTATAAAAAGATACGCTCTAAAACAATAGAACGTAAGAGAATAATGCACATGCACTATGCACTTCGACAAAAAAGGTCAACTCTTATACATACCAATTTAAACAAATGAAATAAATATACCTTTAAAATATTTTTCTATATAAGACTTGTGTAGCTTAGAACTTTGTGTGGACTATCAAATTTAAAGCCACTTTTGTTTCTGTTCTCACAAGAATTTTGGGCAATCTTAGGTTCCACTAAAAGCTTCACACTGTATCCCGCACAATGCAGGTTAGGCAAAGGGAATCTAGTGTTAAGATACTCAGTTCCCATTAAAAATCTTCCCACCTTCCGCCGAAATCTAAAGGCATTGCGTGTTGAGTGACACTCAAAGGATTCTCCGAAATTCTCCCTTCACTCTGTCAAATATCAGCGTTCTGCGCCGCGTAGTTCCAGCTGCGCGTTGTCTATCAGTTAGTCGGTAAAGGAAGAGCTTTATATACACAAATAGATTAACGACCATCTCATAATAATGATGCGATACTTAAAAGCTTTTGAAGCTGACTACTACGTTAATGTACCGATATTTGGGTCAGAAGCATTATGAAAAACAAAATTATTTTATATAGTTGCGATAACAATTTCACATTTTTCTATGAAGCTCTTGTCATGAAGACGAATGTATTGACCTGGTTTTGCGGGATCGATCTAATGGAACGCCTTGTTTGAAGATATTTTTATTTTTCATATTATGTTCATATAAGTAAACTAGTCCTTGCCCTCGAGTTTGTTTGTATGGACCTGCAAGACATATAATGGAAAATCGCGTCTTTTCACCTGTAGGAATTCCCGAATTCCTGGCTGCAATGTCAACTTTGTAAGTCCAAAAATTTCACATGTATGTTTGTGGAGAATTTTACATATACCTACAAATAAATTAGTCAAGCAATTATGTAGGAACTTTTAAGTTAGTAATAGTTTTATGCAATAAATGTATAATCATTCGACGTCCTAATAGTCAATTCGATTGACGTCATACTTATTCGATTCAGCGGTACTGGATCATTAAATCTAGTGACATATCAAAATGTAAATACCTTGATATTGGTCACTATTATATGTATATTTATTTGTCACTTTTATCAATTAATTTGTAACACATAATCACACATTAAATTAAATTGAGAAAAAATTAAATATAAGTAATTGTTTTTAGCGTCACACTGTATCCCGCTCAGTAGAGTGGGCAGAGAGTACAGGGAGTTAAGATTCCGTTCTCCACTTTCGATGAATCGAGTGGTGGAACGCAACGCTACGTTTTGTCTTTTTACTTAGTACGAATATGAATACCATCCCCTATAGAGTTGTGTTGTACGTTACGCATAACGACGCCGTATTATGATTCACCACATTCTCTTTTTGTTAGAACAATATAACAATAAAACATTAAACACAGCAAGATTAAAATGTTGAGTGCTCGGATAACCCATTTAAATGTGTTTTTTTTTCTTAAGGCACTTCCCGCATATTGCAAGATAGGCAGAATATTTTTTGTTAGCTTCAACTCAGGCTTGAGGGAATTTTGTGTCAAGACTCCCTTCGACAGTGTGTGACCGAAAGTCAACGCTGCGCTTTTTTTGTGTCCAGAGCGAAGGAATGAAAATAAATTAATTATTCCACAACTGTTACGTTTGGTAAATATGGGGATCGAAGTGTTATGACACTGTCAAGTTCACTGAATGTGCCGTACGTATAGACGGATTTGTCAAAAATCGCTCTCAACAAAAATATAAATATGTATGTATATTTATTATTTTATTTTTTATGAGCAAGGTGAACCTTTATTACGTTCATCTGTGAACCTTCTCACATACCTACCCGCTTATTTATAGGCACCATCAAATCATACATTGGATTGGATTTCAACCGACAACCATCGAGTTCTATCAGGAACTTTACAGCTTGATTTAATAACACAGTTGACAGCGATTGTTTTACTAAAATATCTTGTAAAATGAAAACAGTCACAATATTGTTATGAAAATCTGTGAAGAACACTGTAGGGAAATCACTTAAGTTTAAGTGGCGAGATGAGATATATCTCGTGAGATATACGATAGCGTACCGTACCCAAAGGAAGCAAACATTTTCAGTCTTTTTAAAGTATTTATATATATGATTAAGATGGGCCAAGAGGCCAGTCGTGGCGCAGCGGCACGAAGTGTGACTGGTGTGGGTTCGGTCCCCATTCGAAGAGATAAAATATTTGCTTAAATTTATATTTTTATTTCATCGCTTTGGTGTCGAGGCTAAGCGCAGCGTTGAGCCTAGGTTTCCTCTGCCTACCCTGCTGTGTGCAGGTAAGCTAAGCGCGTTAAGCCAAATAAACTATTCAGCTTTATAATATTAGTGTAGAGGTATCTTACATATAATATTCGTTTCCCCAATCGAGTTAAGTAGCTACGGGTCCTCCTATAAGAATATTGATAGAAAGAGGGGAATGGAGCATTACTTTAATATATTCCCTTTCCACGTTGTCCCTTAATACTTGAGATGTAATGAAAACGTAGCAGAATATGAACCCGCGCCTCTCCAAACCATCTGACGGATAAGCCAATCTACCCTGAAATTCTTATAATCCGGGCTCGAGTCCCGCTAAGTTCAAATATTTCATGTTTTCCAAAATATTTTTCATCCTTAATATGGAATAACGATACAAAAATTTTAAAAAATCTAATTTAGTTAATATAAGCCCTTTTAATGTTCTATTTAATCACATAAGTAGGTGCAATAAACTTTTTCTAGTCCATGTAACTACATACATATAAAATATACATACTTACTGTATGTAATTTGTAACGCCCGCGTCATGCGCTTATAGAAGCCTGCAAGTGCACACGTGACTATCCTACTAGGTACCTCTATAATAATATGAAAATACGATTAATTCCGTCCTTTTAATGATATTTACTATGGATTTATGCAGATACTCGTACGCTCCGTTTTTCGTTGTTTATATTTTTTTTAGATAATAGACAAAGAAGGAACTTGGTAGAAAATATCGGAGAAGTGTAAATGGAACTCGCGCACGAAATGTTCCGTACCATTATCTTTAAAAACAGCAAAAAAATATATATACTCAATTTATTTACTTTTTAAATATTTTGTATTATAGCCGCAACAGAAATATATCATCTGTGAACATTTTATCTGCCTATCACAGACGGACAGACAGATATATCGATACACAGACGCACAACAGTTTTAGTAAGAGCGTCCCCTTGTAGCCTTTGCTTTAACTTTTCCTGAATTAACTGGAGAACCTATGGTAATACATCTTCGTATGATAGTTCTACTCTATTAGGTTAAGAAAAAAATGCTTCACTCCGTTCATCATTTTTCGCCCGAATACCCGTCATTGCGTATGAATCGCAGAGCTCTACATCGCAGCACGGAAATGAAAGTAACGCATGCCTTCCGAGTAGGAATAGAACCCACAACCGCCACGTTTCCAGTCAAACGCTATCCCGACATAAGATTAACAAAGGAGAATAAAAAAATGTCATGATAAAGTACCTACTGTCTACCACCTACCTACAATATTTATAAAATAACCAAACATTTGTCTATAAAATGTCAATCTTTGCGAGCAATATGAAATAAAATCCCAAGAGCATTAAATTAATATTTATGTATACACGAATAAAATTGTAGTGTTTCTCTGTGATTTCAATACGAGTATAACCGTGGCGTGCATGTAGTTATTTACACGATACTAGAATACAAACAATCAATTTGAAAAAATTGTGGCCTTCTATTATTCCGTTTGTTTTATAATGTAATTATTATAATGAACGTTATTGTCGTTTATTTTTTCTAAAAAGTTAAAATAATTGACTCTACCATTTCAAAGTCATGTGATGCGTTTTAGTTTTAAAGTAATTTAATTTTAAAAATGAAATGTTATTCACTAAAATAAATAATAGAACTGAAATAAGAAATTGAACTAAACTGATATAGAACTTGTCGTTATGTTTTTCTATATCTTTTCAGTTATCTGTAGCTGTAGCTAAGTTATTGTTCAAATATTTTATACAGCTTCACGCTATGGTGAAGCTGAATAAAATATTCGAACAATCCAGCCAGTAGGGTAAGCAGAAAGTACTTAGTCAGGACACTCCGTTCTTCACTTTCCGGACGAATTGGAAACGTTGCGTGTATTTATTAGGTAATGTAGTTATATAATACACGCATAATTTATATTCTATATCTCTATACCTCTATAATGTTCCTCTATAATATAAACTCCAGAAATGCTAGATATCCATATGTTAAAAACTAGTAAACCCGTTTTGATCAACCTTAACTAATTTCCTAGGACAGAATATATTTTTATTTCTTATTTAAATACAAAATATATAAAAAAATATACAGGCACAATAGGTGGGCTTAACATTAAAAAGTATTCTCTACCAGTCAACCTTGCCACGTGGGAAACAAATGTGTAGGCGTGCAGAAAGAAAAAGATTAAGATGAAATATTTTAATAAAAAAGACCAATCTCCACTTCTAGTTTTCGAGAAATTTGTGGTCAAACATAGAAACACTTGAAATTTATCTAACCAGTAAAGTACCTACCACCTAGCTATCTATACCTGTCTGTCTATGCCCGACGTACAGAGACATAAACCTTATACATATAAAATACAGTACATTAATATGAAATTTATGCGAAAAAAACCGCATTAACCACATCTAAATATTTTGTATGCCATTAAAATTCCCAACAAGACGAATTTTGCAATTTTTTTTTAACAAAACTGTATATTTTTTTATTAACAAATATATATATATATATATATATATATATATATATATATATATATATATATATATATATATATATATATATATATATATATATATATATATATATATATATATATATATTTATATATATATATATATATATATATATATATATATATATATATATATATATATATATATATATATATGCAAGTTCGTTGTATTTTATTTATGGCTAATTGATATAAGAAACATAACAAAAGAATAAATATTTATCTATAAAAGTTCCCTTTCTAAGTGACTGACGTACGGCGCACAGACGAAACTACGCAAGGTAAAACGTTTGCATCCAATTTTGGTACGTAGGGAGCTCTAAGAGATGATAAGTGGAAATTCCTACGCCCCTACGTCTGAAAAGTCCACGCAAACTAAGCTGTGAGCGAAGACTAGTAAAAAAAATACTTTTTATTTACAAGGTACTCGTACTCCGCTTTCCAGCCCAATTGGAGACGTTGCGCGTAAATACAATCATTAAATTCATTCCAAGTAAGGATCAAAACCATAAACATTTACAATCAGACGCCGTTGCACTGTGCCACAATGGTGTCAATAAATAATTTAATATATGCGTACTCAAAAGCTCTTTTTACTTATTCATAATATGAACCATGATCTCTCTGTAGGTACTCACTGAGTGCAAGGAATAATTAATTCCTTTATGAGTAGCTATGAATATGTTTATTAAGACCACTGTTAAATGCTTAATTATAGTCAATTGGACGGCAAGTGGCGATGCGTTTACTGCTGCATTTTCTATTAACACAGAATATTTTAGCACATTTACTATGTAAATGACTGTAAGTGGTATTTTTGGCTTCAAAACGCACCTTTGGAAATTATTTGAGCTTTAAATGGGCTTTATTTGCTAGGTTTGAAGTGAATTGTCTATATACAATTCAGATTAATTGTATATAGACAATTCACTTCAAACAAAAATATAAATAAATACAAAGAAGCTCACCCTTAATAACAGCATCTCCCACAAACAATTGTCCAGTTTGATCGGCCGCCTGGTCCTTATATATCTTGGATATGAGGATGGGCAGCTTATGTTCAGCGCCACCCTTTATGCTAAGGCCGAGCCCACCAACTTTCTGTCGTGTTATTTGGACCATACGTTCCTGGAACAGTCTTGGTATTATTAGTGGAAAGAATGCACATTTAATGGGTTATTTTTATTGTATGTACAATAAATAACCACAATAAATATCTGATCTTCCTTTGTGTGCTGCACACTCCGTCTGCCGCTACAGTATGCCTGAGCGAGGAAATAAAAATATGAATGGCATTGAAATGATTAACGTACTGTTATTTATCCTCGGCCCTTTATCGATAAATTGATCATACACAACATTCACGGCAGAGGAGAAATGTTACGATAAACCAGTTGTTCCTGAGTGAGAACGCTATTCAACAAATCCTTCATAATAATAATATACAAAATGTATACTTTTTTTTCTCCTTTCTCCTATTTTTGTCCTAAAATTTAGAATTTTACTATCCACTTACCCTAGCATGCGGCACATTTTTATCCTTGGGCGGCTGCGCGGGCACGACCACCTCGCGCTGCAACGTCACCGCCTCCATGGTGAGCAAGAGGCGCGCGGGCCGCGGCCGCGACTTGCCGTCCGATACCTGCACCATGCCTGTGCGGATCTAGGGCACAAATGATTTTATGTAGAGAAGAATAAATAAGCGAGCCCGAAATTGTCGCTTTTGCAGCCAGACGTAGATTCGGTAAGTCCCTCGCTTTCCCCTTGAGGAAATGATGGGTAATGTCAATATTACGTCGCTCTGGTAACAAGACAAAGCGCGGTGTTGAGTTCTTGAAAATTTTATGGAAAGTAAGAATATAACGTATTAACACTAGCTTATGCGGGATTCAGATTGAAGCTTAAAATAAGCTTCATTGATATGATAAATGTGACGATGAAATTGAATTTAGCATTTCATGGACATTCTTCATAGCTATCCAATGTGATGGGCCACAGCACCCAAGTGGCCTTTGCATAATATTAGTCACTTACGTTCTTCAAGCTCCTCTAACCTAACCAAATTTTATTTTATTAAAAAACAGACCAAATTATGTTCAAAAATAGACAAATCATACGGAAGTATTATAATAAAATATCAATTGTATATAATATCAGTTGTTATTTGTGTACATGGCAAATAAAGGGATGAGCAACTTCAAACAAAAATATGTCCGAGTTACAAATATATGTGTATAAATACTTTCGCAAGCACACTGGAATGACAGGAAAGCATATCACAGCATCTAGTATTTCAATACAGCTACAGTAGGAACAATGGCACAGAGCGAATGGTGACAACAACAGGTGTCAAAGTATAGTTACAAAACTTGTCACATTTCTAAAGCTCCAGCTTTCTGGTACAAAGATGGCTTTCTCATTTTCTTTGTATGTATGTATATGTAGTTTTTTATTAATAAATATTAAGTTCTTTCATATTGTTGCTTATTATTTTTTTTTCTCGCGTATGCACGTAAACAGCAAAGTAAGCTAGGAAAAACTAGTGTTAAGTAATTTGTTCTTCATTGCCTGTTTAATTATAAGATATTTTATGTTAAGGCCAGACGTGGCGCAGGGGAACAAAATGTGACGGCAATCGCGACTGGTTCTGGGTTCGATCCCCACTCGAGGAAATGAAATATTTATTTAAATGTATATTTCTATTTCTCGTTCTGGTGTCGAGGCAAAGCGCGGCATAGACTTCCGCCACTTAACACGCAATGCCTACAAAAATCAGCGATAAATGGGGAACGGAGTGTGTTAACATTAGGTTTCCTCTGTCTGCTGAGTGCGGGATATAGCGTGAAGCTGATTTAATTTATATTTTTTTTTTAATTTTATGTTGATTGTTGGAACCTTGTTACGCATTTTAGTTGACTACACATCCTATTACTAGGGGGATACTATCAGGGTACAATACGACGGGCACTTGCTGGTATGTCGCCCTAGTTCGACATTCAATCGGGTTTTAAACAAGAATGCACCACGTCAGCTTTGTTGTTTAATTTGTATTTGAATAGCTGTCTCCACGGAGTAAAAAAAATGACATTAAGTGAAAGTAGGCTTGTATGTAAATTGCCTGCTGTACGCAGATGATGCACTACTGCTCATTGCATCATCACAATGTGAGTTGCAGGCATTGGTCGTCACTCTTGAAAGAAGAATGTGAAAATGAAGATCTAATCCTGAATGCAAGTAAGACAAAGGTTCTAGTATTTGAAGGAAATGAAGAAAGGACGGAATATAGGATCAGTGTAAATGGTAAGATACTAGTACAAGAGAATAAAGTGGTATATTTGGGAAGTATGTTCAATAGACATGGATGATACGAGATATATGCGGAACAGGGTTAATGGTGTCTTCACTGCATTGATGAGCGAAAGCGAAAGGTCAGCACAGCTACACGTTTGGCCATACACAATGTAGTGTTAGTACCGACGCTTCTATACGGCAATGAAACGCGGGTATTACAGAAGAATAAAAGAAAAATGAATGCTGTGAAGATGTGATCTTTTCGTAGCATATGCAGAGTTAGCTTAGCTGATTGAATCCACAATGAAGAGAAACACAGAATGGCCGGTACTAGCGAGGATGTAAGAATGAAGAACGTGCTCTTAGGGTTGGGCACGTTGAATGAATGAGAGATAGGGAGAGGACTCAGTTGACTTTTGAAAACAGACTATTAAAGATACTGGAGGAAAGTCACATAAAAAACATGACGACTCCCGCGGTTGAGTGGACGGGGCGAAAGAAATATCCAGAGGCCGCGATTGCGTTAGCGTTTGGCGCTCCGTTCTCTCGACTACCCAGCTAGAAATACAGCGTGAAGCTAAGTAAGTAAAGTAAGGCAATATTTTTTTATTTATTTAAAATAAGATACACTACTATTGGAGAGGGCGCCACAGTGGCCACGCTAACTTCGGCTCCGTTATAATAGTGATTTGTAAATATAAATAATCGTATCTACATAGTGAAAGAGGCATAATCGAACAATTAAACAAGTGATTCCCATCATACATTGTGGATAAAGTCTAACATTGGGTGAATACTGTGCAATCGAGTGAGAAACGTCGCGCTTGTGTACTAACCGTTTTGAGTGTTCAAACTGATATAACATCCCTTATACTTGGTGCATTTGAAGTGAAAGACTGAACCAGAATCGTAAATTGCGAGCTTCCAAATCCTGTCAGCCCTTTTAAAATAAAAGTGAGATAAGCAACCTAACTTTTTAAAACATTATAAGTGACTTGCAATAATAAGTAGCTTCTGCACAAAGACACTAGCGGCATCTATGGAAAGATACCCGTATTCACAATACAAGTCCGAACCATCTTCGATCTACGATCGTAGTTATCTTAGTAAATCGGAACAGTAACTTAAGAGGGCGTTAACAGTTACACAACAATCAGTTTAAATATTGATATATAATTTATAAAAGGAATCAGACAATATAAGATATGGAAGAAATTATGAACGAGTTACGAAAAATTCGAAGGGATCTAGACGAACAGAAAACCGCAATAAAAACAAACGGAGATAAAGTGACTGAAAAAGTTACACACAATATAAACATCATATTGGAAGATAAGTTTAAACTATTCAATAAAAAATATGAGCTTCTAAGGGAACAATGTGAAAATCAAGAAAAAAGGCTTTATTTCCTAGAAAAACAAGCAAGGAAAAACAATATTGTTTTTTTCGGTATAAAAGAAACGGAAACATCATATCATAACCTAGAAAATCTCATAGTGAACTTTATTAAACAACACTTCTCTCTAGAAATAGATTGCAGAGATATTCAAGAAGTTAGAAGAATAGGTAAGAAAGGGGGAAAACCTCGACCAATAATTGTCACTTTTTGTACACTTGGAATAAAAATAATTTTGTTTAAAAATAGAAATGCACTAAAACATACCGACTACTACATTATGGAAGATTTTCCACCAAATATTCTAGAAAAGAGGAGAGAGCTTCAAGAACAAGCAAGAATTGAAAGGGAAAAGGGAAACCTTGTAAAAATAAAATATGACAAGCTTGTCATAAGTGAAAAAAACAAATCAGCTGGCAATAACAAAAGAGTGCTTTCAACTTCACCTGAGGACAAAGCCACAAAAGGAGCCGAAACAGAAACAAAAACAAATACACAGGCTAATAAGAAAAATAAATCACAAACACAAATAAGAAGAACTTCAAGCCTATCGGACGGTATTATAAAACCGGGCATGCTAAATTACCTGATTAATAAGAACACAAACAACTCATCAGAACTGCAGCAAAATAATAACGTTAACATTTAGCAATTACCGCCTCCCTCTCGAAATGTCAACACAGAGCAACCACTATCAGAACACATAACTCATCTTCCAAGCCGGCTGGTCCCCGTGGAAGGTCATGACCAAAACCCTCCAAATAACCCTCCAAAAAATGAAACAACCCCGCAAAATTTATACATTCTGACGTACAACGTAAAAACACTTTCATCGTATGAACGTTTGATAGAGCTAAAGGAAGCTCTTAAAGAAATTAAATATGACATACTAGGATTAGCTGAAACAAGACGCAATGGAAACAAAATTGAAGAACATGAAAACTTCATTTTCTGCTATACAGGCGACACCCCTGGAAGACATGGCGTAGGTTTTATCGTAAAACACCATCTTAAGCATAATATAGAAAGCTACGTCGGTTTCTCTGAAAGAGTAGCCATGTTGAACCTGAAACTTGGAAGTGCCAGCTTATCCATTATTCAAGTTTACGCCCCCACTGCACAGGCGAGCGACGAGGAAATCGATAACTTCTACGCGACAGTAAACAGGGCAATAGAATTGGCATATAAAGATTTCATATTAATGGGCGACCTAAATGCTAAAATTGGAATACCAAAAAAAGAGGAACATTTAATCATGAAAACACATGGATATGGAACCAGAAACGAGAGAGGACAAAGATTAATCGATTACGCCAATGGAAACAAACTGTCAATTCTAAACACTTTCTTCAAAAAAAAGCCAAAAAATAAATGGACTTGGCGATCACCGGATGGAGCCAGCAAAAATGAAATTGACTTTGTGCTGTCAAACCGACCTCATCTGTTTAAAAACATTGAAGTACTGAACATTAACTATGCTTCAGATCACAGGCCAGTAAGGGCTACAATATCATACAATACATATATCAAAAAAAGTAGAACAAAATTTAATAACTATCAACACAACAAAATAACAAGCGAGGAAGAAATCACGAAGTTCAAAGAATATCTACACTCCTATATATCGAAAGATCAAACGTTTGCTGAGCTCAATATCCCAGTCCAGAACTATTACGGCAACTTACTTAGAGCCATCTCTTCAAGCCTTAAAAGCGCCAGGGTAGCACAAAGCAAAAGGAAACGCCACAAAATATTTTCAGAGCGCACATTAAAACTTTTTAAAAGAAGACAACATCTTCAAAAAAGTTCCAATAAAACAAGAGCAACGAGAAACGAAATCTCAGCACTTTACAAACTTGTAAACAAATACTTAAAAAAGGACTACGCCATTTACAGATATAAAACTATTGAAAAACATCTAGGCCAAACTGGAAGTACAAAAAAGGCATACAAAGAGCTGAAACCAAATAAAACTTGGATCAAAGAGCTAAAGCGAGGGGAAATAACCAAAAATAACCGCAGCGACATTATCAATATAGCCACAGAGTTTTACAGAGATCTCTACAGTACAAAAGAGCCAGAAGACACCAGCCACGAGAAGCTAAATAACAGCATCAATACTAACACACCAACAAGACTTCAATTTAAAGAAAGTGACGTTATTGAAGCATTGAACAGACTGAAATTAGACAAAAGCCCAGGCTCAGACAGCATAACAAACGAAATTCTAAAGATAGCTACCCCAATACTAGTCTCACCCTTAACTCGTTTATTTAATTCTATTCTCAACTCTGGAGAAACACCCACTGAATGGTCTGAATCGAATATAATATTGTTATATAAAAAAGGAGACCCAAATGATATCGAGAACTATAGACCTATAAGTCTGCTGCCGAGCTTATATAAGCTATTTTCTACAATCCTGACCAAAAAAATTAGCTCTACTTTAGAAATAAAACAACCCGTCGAACAGGCAGGATTTAGAAGAGGCTTCTCTACTATCGACCACATACACACACTAGAACTTCTTATCGAAAAATACCAAGAGAGAAACAGACCCCTGTACTTGGCATATATCGATTACAGAAAAGCATTCGATTCGGTGTCACACAGTTTTATCTGGGAAACTCTAACAACACAGAACGTGGAAACTGAATATATAAGAGTAATTAAAAGTATATACAAGAAGAGTAAAAGCAGAGTTAAACTAGAAACAGCCGGCTCCTGGTTCCCTGTGAAGAGAGGTGTAAGGCAGGGGGACCCACTGTCACCTATACTATTTATAGCCACACTAGAGTCGATAATAAGCAAGCTTGACTGGAATGAATGCGGTATAAAAGTAAACACTAAATATTTAAGCCATCTACGTTTTGCCGACGACTTGGTACTTATATCAGAGAAAGGAAAGGAATTACAACGTATGATAGAGTCACTAAATAAAGCTAGCAGGCTCGCAGGGCTAACAATTAACCTCGCTAAAACTATGGTAATGACCAACAGCACCAAAGTACAACTATACGTTGACAACGAGCCTCTCCAATATACAGATAAATACATTTACCTTGGTAAACAAATAAGTTTCGACAAACTAAACAACTATCAGGAGATTGAGCGCAGAGCCCAGCTAACATGGAATAAGTACTGGAGCCTTAAGGAAATTTTCAAAAGCAATATGCCAATCAAATTAAAGACTAAGGTCATGAATTCTTGCCTTATACCATGTCTCACCTATGCTTGTCAGACATGGAAGTTCAATAAAAATGTCACGAATAAAATTTTATAACGTGCCAACGCGGAATGGAGCGGAGTATGTTAAACATAAAATTAAAGATAAAATAAGACATAAAGAAATACGCAACACCACAAAAGCAACAGACGGTTTAACACATGCTCTTACACTTAAATGGAAATGGGCCGGGCATATATCACGCCTGCAAGATCAAAGATGGACAAAAAGGGTGACCGAATGGAGGGGGCCAGTGGGCAAAGAAAGAAAGGGAGGCCTTGCAAAAGATGGGAGGACGATTGTAAAGCGCACAGGCAGGACCAAACTGGATGCAAACAGCGCAATCTAGAGAAACCTTCTTCCTTTCATTAATCCTGGGTCTGAATTCCTCCTCAACCTACTACACTTTGCACGGTCTTTAGCATGATAAAACATATGCTATTGTAAATTATTAAAAAAAACTGAATATCTCTTTATAAGAACGTGTTAGTTTGGATTTTTAACAATTTTAATTCAAATATCAACATGATTTGCAATGAAGAGATACACAGAAGGCAAGTACTAGCAATAATGTCATGGTGAATATGAAAAAGTATGTGATCAGGATGTTTGAGCACATTCAGTGAATGGGTAATTAAAGAATTGCAAAAAAGATGTATGCAAATGGAGACCTCAGTTGACCTTTGAAAACACAGAATTAATAATACTGGAGGGATGTCACATAAAAAGCATGAGGACCCATAGAAGGGCATGTACGAAGGTAGGATAACAGCAGATGAGACAGATACAAAAAGGTGAGACAGAGATTATAGCATTTGGAGCTCCATTATCTCTGACAACTCTGCATGGAATAACGCAGGGCAGGCTTAGTAAGTAAATTAACAAAAAAAATTATCATTAAAAAAAATATTTAAGAACTTACATAACATCTCATAAAAAGGAAGATGACATAATCTCAAAAGTGTCCAAGATAAAAAGATAACTAATGACAACATTAGTTATTACTACGTTACTGGCTGACTGGCAATATATATGGCAGTTAGATAAAAGAATGGAACCAAGTGTACTGTTATAATATTTAGAAATACATTAAGATCTCTCTGCCTTTCCTTACTATATATGGAATAAATTAATACTTCATAGTATTATTCTATTTAAGCTTTACCCTGCTCTTGCAAGTAACAGTTTGTACTTATTTAAAAATATTGCTTTACCAGAAAAAGAAGTGGAAATAATTATATGAGTACACAACCACAGTCACCACAATGGTCATTTGCATGTATAAGTTACATTAATAACTACAAAATGTTGAAACAGTTATGATTATTTTATTTTAATTATCAAACCTGTATAAAAAAATTCAAAACAAGTTTTAATGAATTAACTTTAGACAGCTCATATAAATATTTCACAACATTGCCACACTTAAGAAGTTAGACACAAGAAAGTAGTGTCAAAAGACTCTGTTGTCCTCTGTCTAAAAGACTTCTAGAATCAAAATAAAGGTAGCTAATACTGTGTGTAATGTACTACTAAATAGGAAAAAATAATATGTATGTTTATATTTAATCAGACCATGGTCTCAATATATAATTGACTACTTATCCTTTTATTTAACTTCACTATTATATTTGATTTTAAAAATGAAATACTATCTAATATTTACTAAAGTTCTAGAAATCTTATTTTATCTATATTATAAAAACTAACAAATGCATAGGAATGGAGGCGATGAAGGTGGCGGCAGGTGGGCCGTGCCCATCCCAGAAATGTTACTTACAAAAAAAAACAACGTTTTCACAAACATATTTCAAATCAAAACTTAAGTCCAGGCCTTTTAAATTTTGATATATATTTTTAGAAAATATACCTAAAATAATACATACTTCTTTTCATATTAAATGTAAACAAATGTAATGTTATTTGTAACATGAAAGTTAAGTAATTATACTTTAACATTATCAGAAAAGGCAATATCAAATTTGATTGGTCATGAAAATAGCCTTTTTTCTTTTTAAACTGACACTATAGTTCTACTTTAAGAATGTAAACTAAGCTATATTTAAATTTATTTAATTCATCAAAAAATTATTCAAAGCATTTCTAACTTCATATTAAAATACTCAGCAGGAGGTAAATGAAAAGTTTATACAATATATCAAAATAAACAGAAAAGCAAGTAAGTATAATAAATATTTTATTTCAATACCATTTTTTTATTTTATATATTACTTAAATAGTTATAATTTATAATAAATATTATATAGCGATAATAATTTGTTATTCATTAATCGAAATTAACTAACCTTTTCATCTCTCTTCTCCTCGATGGGTGTCATCATTGTGGACAACAAACCATAACGAATATAAAATTACTTAGATTTTATCTAATAATTATAACAGCATGAATTCATTCTTCTCCATAATTAAACATTAGAAGATATATTTAGTACGCCATCACAAATTACTCGTGCACCGACCTCTTACTATAAATTATTTACGAGGTTCAAATAACAAATAAGAAAAAACAGGTCACTAGTTTACAATAAATCAATATAACGTGAATGGAACCAAAACAATCCATCAAATACTATTATAATTGATATATTACAACGATTAATGTTTAATAATTAATTGTTCTGTAGTAATTTTATATTTTTATAACTGTGAATTTCAATAATGTGTGAATCGTCTTTTGTTTAATATATTATTTAATATTAATATACGTTATACGAGAGAGAGCGACATACAACCCTTGCGATAGTAGACGAATGTACTACGGATTAATGTTGCCAGTTTTAAATAATATGTTCAGAATAAAGATCACATTGGAAATACTAAAAAGAACACTTTTAATTCATAAAATATAATTACGTTTATTTTCATATGTTATGTGTATTGTTTATTATTTTTTTAAAGTCACAAAATTTGCATAGTGGCAAAATTTTTAAAAAATGTTTCCATTTTTAATCTCTTTCAGTAATGATTATATTAAGCTTTTGTTACCTACTTCAAAATATATTTGGATTTTGATATTTGATGTACTGATATTTAATGTCGTAATTTTACAATAGTAAATAGTTTTATGTAATGTGTGAATTTTATATTATGATATTGTAAATACGTACCTATCAGTATATTTAATTAATTATACTATAATTTAACTACTGGCAGTTCTATTTTGTTTTTTCTAATCATATTTTATGAAGTACTTAATTCTATATAAAAAAAAAGAAAAAAAAAAAGAAAAAAAAAAAAAAAAGAAAAGAAAAAATATGTAAGTAGAAAAAATATAACAAAAAAATATTATATTTGTAAGTATGTTAAAAGAAACTATTTGTAGTCGCATTAATTTGTTCAGAGAATCAGTGGACGAAAAAGGCATGCAAAGACCGTTCTCTCTCTGAAGCTTTTTATATTAGATTATATTAGAATAAGCAAATGTTTCAATAATATATTATAACTAATAAAATATAATAGAATATTGATCAAATGAAGAGTTGAATTAGTTTTCAGATTCTTTAACATATTTCGCCTATTTTTTTCTTTGTTATTCTATTACTTCTATTAGATATACTCATTTTAAGCTTTTTCTTATCATTTCTCATATACGAGCTTATTTGTATTTCGAAGTGCTACTTGGTAGTTTGATTATTAAAGGAACATGAATAGGATATTTAACAAGTCAATTATCAACAGTATACTTCCAATTTATTTCATCAAGTTCGGCGAGTTGTGGCCATGAAATTAGCTGTAAATATTTGCGTAGTTTTTATTGTAGAATTTTTCTTATTTATTATTATTATTATAGAATCTTTCTTCCTGAGGACTAATGCTCAAAAATATATAAGCTAATTTCATTTCAACTAGTCGTCCGTACTGTACGTAAACTAAAAGATAGTTAGAATTTTATCAATTATTTTTTTTATAACTACAATTATATCGCTTGTAGCATATTAAGCAGAGAATATAGTATTAGGATGCAAAATTGTTCACGTTTGAAAATTTCATTGCAGAATAAGAAAACAACGTGAAATAAAAATAATTGAAAATAAGCACGTCCATACTCAGGAAAATGATTATTTAAACTTATATAATAAATAAGTCAGTATATTGCTGTACAAAAATGAATATTGTCAATAAGGATATTTTTGTTCCTTTTTTATTGCTTTTTCTTTTGCCGAGTGACCGTTACAAAATTCTACGCTGTCCAACGTAGAATTAGATGCTGTCTCATTCGACCATGTTCTCCAATTACTTTTTGGGTCTTTTTTTCTATATTTTTTTATATAAGGGCAGGGATAGTGGAGAGGCAAATTATTAAAAATACTTACGACACACAATTTTATTTCCTTCTCTCATTCTAATTTTAAATTAATAACTTTATTACACAACATGTATATAGAAAGATTTTTATACAATAGTGTATAATTAAAAGCTAATCAACTATCAACAATACAGTAAAAGAATTACGAATCGCTTAAATTAGCAGTCTATTATAATGATATGTATCTTTTGCGGTTTGGAACAGCCGTTTTAAATTTAATTTACTTACAAGTACACGTCACTCGGCTTAAAATTTACAAAAATAAAATAAAAAGTAACTGGTATTTTTATTAACACGTAAATTTATTAAATTATTACTAATTTAACTTGAAAACAATCAACTTGTAAAATTAATAAATAGCATTACTATATAATTATATATAAACAAAAGACTGTACTGGCAACATTACATTTCGCGCTACTCTAAAGCAATTCGAATAGAAATCTGTAATAAGAAATTATTAAAAACAAAATGCATAAAATTTTACCGAGTGACATTTTTATTTTAATATTATAATAGTAATAATTACATAAAGCTAAGTGATAAATTGTGTGTATAAATACAAATACCTTTTAATTTTTAAATTAAGTCACTGAATACAGAAATGTAGAAAAATGGTCTGAGTAAAGCGGTACAATTTTAATTTCATTTCCCAGCACTTGTCACGAACACCAAAGGTAAAGAGCTTTTTACTTTATAATTAAAGTATAACGTTAAAGGGCTTTTTTAACTTTAGGCAATTAACTTAACGCTAAAGTATCTCTCCATGTATAAATATACATAATACATGGATAGATACTTTATTTATATTAAAAATATAATATATATAAAAAAAACAACCAATTCTCAATTTCTGTACACGCATTTTTCCGGAACTGACTTTAATAAAACCTTTTTTATTGTTAAATTAACTATTGTTGTCAATTAAGTAACATAATGGACTTTTAAGACTGAAATGAATTTGTTGTCGAAATATAATAGACTATAAGTTATAAAGAAATTACTTAGTAATGAGAATTTAAAAGTTTAAATTGTTTTGTATGCCGACCATAAGAGTGACATAAAAATATATTCAATGTAGAGTTACTTTACGTCTTAAGAGATTAGATGCTAAACGTAAAGATTTTACACGAAGTTGCGAGCAAGGCCAAGTTAAAAATATAATATGAACGTATTCATTAATAATATGAGATTACAAATCAAATTAAAATTGACTAAACATTAAGGTTATGTTATACACACAAAATATCTGTTACAATATTACTTTCACTGTGGTACATTAAGAATATTAAACAATTCCAAATAGGTTTATATTTATTAAACTAACTGAGCGGTTTGATAGAACACCAAGTATTGATTTATTTATTTTATGGGTGAATAGTGATCCCTCTGCAATGCTAGTGGACCATATTATTTATCAGTTTCGTGCTGTATCACACATACAGCGGGATAGGCAGAGCCTAGTGAAGACAGACAAGACACTCCGTTACCCCACGTCGCCCAATTTCCGACCACGTGCTACCAAAGCGGGGAAAAAAAAAAAATCTTTACCGGAATGGGAAACGAATCTACAATATTCTTGATTACAGTCAGACTATATCCCAATTTTATCATCACTTTAGTAAATCAAAATATCGTCCTATACACGATTGTCAGTATTCACATTATGTATTTCGTTAAAATTTAGATTTTTTTATCGCTTATTAACCATGTAAAGACAGCGTTGTTATTACTTGATTACAACCAGGAAGGGTCCAAATTTGAAGCCAACTGGTTGAATTATATTTACGGGATAATTATGACATTCAGCGTGTGTATTTTTTATTAGGCCCTCTCTCTCTGCCTACCCATCTGAACGCGGTATAATCATAAAATCAGTAGAACTTCACCACAATTCAATGGGCTGACAGAGGAAACAGGAGGTAAAACAGCACACAGTGAGCCTGTCACATATAAGTCTATTTCACAGTGCAGTACATTAGTGCCATTTAATGACGCCACCATCCAGCAAACGATCTACTTACACCTAATATTTACATTGAATTACTTTGTATTACCAAATTGTATTCAACATAGCTTAAATAAGTCACATTATATATTATAATAAGTAAATATTCTCTATATAACAAATATTAACACTTAGCTATGGGGTTGTATGGACAAAGTAAACAGAAGTAAGAGGCGCGCGGTTTTATGTAATTTTGATAAAATGTACCTCGAATATTGTAATTTTTATAGTTACTAGGCGAAACAGCAGATTAAGTTTATGAAGCTAAAGAAAATAGAAATAATTATTCGTCGTGCTCTTGTCTATATACAACATATTGTATTAATGCTTCGCTCCTATTGATCCTACCGTTGAGGAAGCATTCCTCGATAAATGAACAATTCAATATAAAAATATTTAATACACTTGAATTGGTTGTTCACATAGGTAGTGGATTTTAGTTGTGAATTTTATTTTAGTCGTTGTTATTTATAAACCGCTCACCTCTTAAAATTTATTTTTAACTTTTAAGTCCATTTACAAAGTAACTTATAACCACGATATAGTCTACAAGATTGCCTTATCGTGATTTGAACGCGTTGTCACAAGTTACAATGAAACTCGTGTATTAAATATAAAATTAGAAATTAAAAATTAAATTTCTGCTAACATTTAAAAAGCGATGTAGATATAAAATCCGATTACAAAAACATACGAGTCGAAATTCCGCACCTAAACAATTGGCATAGTAAAAAATTTTCAAAATATTACTTTTTTTAACATACAGTAAGCAAAAAGCTTTATAATCAAAATCCTATCTAGAACAGGTAAAGTCGAGTCAATTGTTAGCGTACTAAATATAAAAAACTATTGTGGACCTTGGAATGTTACACGTGGATAGTACATTCCCGACGCTCTTGTTCTTTCCTTTGTTGATATCTGAAATTTAAAAAATATTAGTTTATTATTTAAGCCCAACTTGGTACAGGGGCATAAGTGTTCACACATATCGTCGTATTTACAGTCACCTCTAAATGTGACAGTTGTGGGTTCGACTTCCACTCAGGAGAATAAAATATTTAAAATTTTACTTTTTCTTGCTCTGGTAACCAGATTAATTGCGGCGTTCAGTTCCTCCATTTAACACGCAATGCCTCGAGAATTTGGCATTCCAGGTAGAAAGCGGAGTACCGAGTGTCTCGACACTAAATTCTCTATGGCAGTATATTTGCTATATGCAGGATAAGCATGAAGTGAAAATAAATGAATAATTACAATTCTGAAATGTTTTACGTTCTACAATAAATTTCAATTTATTAAATTAACAACTTATGTCGCTTTTAGTTTGGTAGGTGTTGAATAAGACTCACTTGTCTATTAATGATGATATATCGGGGGGTACTGGTGCAAAGCACCCTGAGAGCCCATCGCTCCCATTTTGACCTCCACTGTTGAAAAATATGACATTAACAACTTCTTTTTTCACCAAATGGTACATCACGATTAAAAAACAATATATAAATATAGTTAAGGTTATATTTGAGTATAAAATTCGTTTAAAAAAGTATTAACGTTAACACAACTAGTAATAATAAGGTATGTATGCAATTAAACGTAAATAGATATAAATATTAATCATAAATATAATAGAAATTGAAAAACAAATTACAAAAGAAATAAAAAAGGTTTCGAACTTTAAAATAATCTCATATTTGTTCCTTTCAATTTATCCCTTTTTTAATCTTGTGCATGAAGCACATTTACAATAAATAATTAAAGCCTTCGTGGCGCATTGAGAACGTCTACCTGAAATTGCGATGGTTATAGTCCGATCCTCACTCGGGAAAATGAATTATTTTCATTTCCTCGGTCTGGTAACCACACAAAGTCACCATACTTTGATGATATTAAACGCGCAATGTCTCGATTTTGGGTCTAACGCTTTGCAAAAAGGCGTTGGGTCTAACGCTTTGCAAAAGAATGCAAATTTTAAGGAATCTGTTTAAGGAATACGTGTAAGAATTGAAGCCATGATATTGTGTTCGATTATAAAAAGAAAAAACTGTGTAGTGTGTAACAAAAGGTAAAATAAATTATTAGTGTGTGTAGTGTCTTTAATAAATCTACAATATTTTTGGGTAAATATGTGCTATGGACGTGTTGAAAACAATTAATCAAAACAAACGTAGAGTAGTTACATACAATAAAACCAACATCACACATGCAATAACTCTATAGGTTTGCTAATCTGATTTAAAAATGGGAAAGTGAGGAATTGAGTGTCTTAATGCTAGGTTCCCTCTGCCTACCTTGCTATTCACATGATACAGCGTGAAGCGAAATAAACGATAAATTAAAAGCAATATAAAGCCACCACTCTGTCAGCAGTGGTTGGGTGCGTTGGGTGGTGGGTGGCGGCGTGGGGGTACCTGGTCTACCTGCTGGCGGTGCGCCGCCCGCTGCCGTACGCACTGCCACCACCTGAGCCGCCTGAACCTGAGATAAATTTCAATTTAAAATACTGTTTCTAAAACAAATACTGTTTCTAAAATTAACATGTCGATACAACCACATAGGAAACTTATTCTTCTAAGAAGAACCGACAACCAACTTAATAGTTGCTCTTTCGAATATAAAGATTAGGTGCTCTTTTTTAAAGTGACATATGCGAAAAGTCTATTTCCAAACTTGACTTTTCTCTCATGCAATTCTACAAAAAATGCAAATACGTGATTGTTGTAGTAAACGGCAATGTTAAAATAATTTATTTCTTTATTTCTAGTATAGTAATTTCTGGTATAGTAACAACAACTGGACAAATATATAATAAATAAACGGGAGTACTTTTAAAAATCGTATAGTATAAAAATTTTGAATGTAGCGGGATTTGAACCCGCGCCTCTTAGAAACCGTCCAAGATTTCTCTACGTTCAAAATTTTTATACGTTTTCTAAAGGTATGTTTCTTTCCTTAGTGCGGAATAACACTAAAAATTATAAAAAACGGAGTGACACTATTTTCGTACCTATGTTAGTCTATGCGTTAACCTATGAATTTTATGGGTTATGTTAGACAAATAAATACCTTTAGTAGTAGTATTAGCCGCACTATCGCTATAATCGTCAGAGTCGGATCGCTCACGCCAGTGTGCGTTGGGCGCAGTGTGCGGGAGTGCGTGCGCGGCGGGTACAGGCGTGGCGCGCAGGCGATGCCGCGCTTCCACTGTTGAACACTTTGATAGGCTGGACTCGTCTGAAATTGTGTATAATTTTAAATTTTAAAAATCGTTGTTAATGAAAATTAGAAAGCTACGAAATTGTATTTTTAAATAGTCTTTGAAATGCACTGAAAATACTGCCTAGCCATAGCTGCCCTTTGAAGTATTGGAATACTTGAATGAATCAACTAATTTATATAATTATAGTATACTATTCAATTACTGGATATGCATAGTCATAAGGTGCATTTAATGTTTCAAATGGTGGAAAATAATTTAGAAGTAGCAAGATTTATAATGATAAATTTTGTTACATCCAAATTCTTATACAGAATTTTCAGTATTTTTAGTGTAATATTCAAATACGTTGCTAGTACATAACCGGATATTATTTTACCATATCTGTAGTGGTCGCAGGCGCGCCTCCGGCGGCGGTGCGGCGGCGCGGCGTCGTCTTCTCTGCGCGCGAGAGTTCGGAACTGCAGCGAGTGCGCAGCGGCTCCGCCGAACGTCGCGTATGGACTTATCTCGTACAGTTCCGCTATGATCAAATTGAAAAAATTGTTTATAAAAAAATCTTTCGCAAGAAATTTTAGAACTCAGTGGAATTGAAACGTCTCACGTATTCAGTGTATAACGGAAGGCAGAGTATCTTGACACTAGGTTCTCATTCTCTGTCTTCCTTGCTATATACGGAATTGGCTTTATTATTTATAAAGTCGAGAGTTTCATGAACTTTCTAAGAACTTGCAATCTTAAGCTATGGTTTTCCATACACGAACATGATATTTTATTCTTTTATATACCTGATGAATCATCGTTAGACTTCTCATTGCCGTTGATGGATGAAGACGAATATAATTTGTGTCCTTCTCGAAGCTTTTCTCTTTCAGCCTCATTACTTTCGCTCAGTTTTCTATTGTCACGTAAATAGTTATCACTTGAAAAGCAGAAAAATCTGAAAGCAAAATATTCTCATTTTAACTCATAATTTCGTGATCTACAAACGTAAAAAAAATAACTTCTTTTTCTCAGTTTACTAAAGCCAATGGCACAGTAGGACAATGTCAAACTGTAAACGCGATGCTTGTCACTTTCTCATTAAGGTGAGGTAATCATCATATTATATACAAAGATTTTAATTTTATTTTCTCACCCTGGTAAAAAATACGTAATTAATATGCAATATTCATATTTGAACGGAAAGGGTAGAACAGAGTATCATCGCTAGATTCTCTGCATATCCTGTTATATACAAGAGGCACACAAAAATATAACACTACAAAACTCACTTCCGTTTAGCATGCAACAGACACAATAGGGCGGCTAACGCGGCAACCACTACTAGAGCACTCGCAGCACACCACACAAGCGCCGTTCTTACTCCTGTACGCGCTCCGCCGGATGGTGGGGGTGATATGCGAAGTGGGGGGATTCGACCTGTAGGAGAGAAAGAGAACCAACTTAGTATTCCGTGGTTGCAGGGTAAGGAGCTCGGAGCAATGCTTGAAACTTTACTGGCCACATACATAATAGAATACATAAATATGCATAGTTATTATTATGGTTGATTTATGAGATTTTTTATCATTTATTAATTTTTTTACAATTATTTTAATATTTAGTTTTTTTCATGCCTAATTGTTACAAGATCAATATGTAACAACTAAAAGTTAACAGGGGGTGGTTTAAAAGATGTTTTTTCGAAATTTTGAAAAGAAGCACATAATCTTACAAGAAGATCACTCTTAATCTCAATTATCACAACAACCACTAGCCTCCAGTCAAAGTATGTGTATCAGCGAGTAGGGTAACACGTTCAATTCCTGCGTCGCTCCACGCCTCCACAGCCAGTTCATACCACGCGCCGGGAGACAATGCGCCTAGTATGTGCCGCGCTGCGCTTAGACCGGAACCCGCCTATATAAAATTATGTTTATCAACTATTGATAATATTAACTATATTAATGGTACATTATATTGTTAAATATACCTTTTTATATTATTATGAAATATTATATTGTTAGCAAACTCGCGTAAAAGAGGGGCGATGTAGGTGAAAATTTTATAAAGGCAAAGAAATTGAGTCAATCGAGGCAGTTGCTTGTAGGCAACGCTCCTGTTGGAAGCAATCTCGTGTGAATTCTTGTTATTACGTAGAATCCCTTTCCGAATAATTTAGAAACATATAGACGAAATATGATTTTATCTTAAACGTTAACCGTTTCCGATTTTTAACAATATCAATTAGTTGTATTAAATCATTCATATATTAATAATGCATTTTTTAAATAAAAGGATAAAACCGAACGAAACAAAACTATTCAAAATTAAGAGTTTATTTAAATTTTATAATATTTTACACAATTTTTAATTTAACTCTGCGAATTACGTAAAATTTTCACTTCCATTTCTTTGTTGACTATGAAAAAAAACGACTTCTCATAATTTTTTGGAATTCATCACAAACAGTAATTTCAAGTTTTTCAAACAAAAATGGAATACTATAAACCTGTATCCAATGTTCGTCCCCAGCAAGCCGGTACGCAATTCTGAATCCCAGTATAGGACACCCGCCGTCGCGCCATGCGTACAAGTTTATTTTAATAGCAGTAGCATTTGTATGGACGTGTTCTTCTGGCTTAGGAGGTTTCGGACCTAATTGTGGAGAAATAAGTATAATAAGATAGTATAATAAGTAAGTAGAAGAAGAGTATAATAAGATAAAGATCATTGGGACTATTTTGATAAAACAGAGACTGTTGACATGACTATCCTAATATGATACACAAAAATGCGGAGAAAAATATAAAGGCAGAGAGCCTAGTGTTAAAATACCCTGATCCCTACTTTCCACTTAGTTTTGGAAATATTGCGTGTTAAGTGGCGGACCTATGCTTTCGCTTTCATATTACCACAGCGAGAAAATGAGAATAATTTATCCCCTTGAGTGGGAAAAAAATCCACAACCGTCGCGTATACAGTCAAATATTGCGTGTTGCTGCGCCACGACAGCCCTATTCTCGAGTATTATTTATAAAATATTACACTTAATAAACTTACGTCCTCCCCTTGTAGTAGCAGTAAGCACTTCACTGGGCGGCCCCAAAGATATTTTATTCTGAGCTTGTATTTTCGAATTATACGTTGTGCCACATTTCAGCATATCCATAGTATATGAAGTCTGTTCTGGCGACAGCTCCACGCTGTGCCATTCTGTTTCCGTAGACTGCTTGTAATTCAGGATATAGCCTGGGAAGATTTTAGTTTGGTATAATTATGGACTCTCTTAGACGTTTCTCCATTAGTCTTAATGTTGTGAAAGAAATTCTTATTATCAGTTATATTATTCGTGTATTTTTAGCTTCATGCCTTATCCCGTTTATAATTGTGAAGGCAACGAGATCTAATGTTAAGACACTGTTTCATATTTAAAAATTTAAGACATTTAGTATTAAATGGTAGTCTTACGGTGAAATGAAAATAATGACTCTATCCAAGTGCAAATCGAATCCACAACCATCCATAAAGGTATCATATATTTCTTACCTAACACGGGTTGGTCAGTTTCGGGCATTCTCCAATGTAACTTAATACTAGTGGCAGTGGTATACTGTAGGGATAGGGCAGGAGCTCCAGGAGGCAATACAACTTTCACTGTATACACTATGGAGTCCTCTGCTATACTGTTTGTGGCAGTGCATGTAAAGTTTCCTGATGATTGCTCGTTTACTTCTGGGAATTTAGGACATTTTTTGGTTATAGTTAAATAAATTTAAATTATTTTTCTTAGTTTATTTAATTTTTTTATAAGAAAAGTGTATATATGAAACAAGTAATACACAAATAAATCTTAATAACATAAAAGAACTGACTAAATGATTTTTTTTAGTTACTTCTATAACAATTTTGTTTCATATAGCTAATAAATAACACAGAAAAAATAATAATAATTCCAAATTCACATTCACTTAGAAATATAATGCAAAATAAATACTATAAATATGGATGGAACTCTGAAAGTAATAATTAAATTAAAATGTTTAATAATAAAACAATAATAAAAAAATCTCATCCTTACAGTTTACTTACATTACGATTTTTTTATTCAAAGCTTTATATTTAGATACTTAAAAACAAATCAACTCACCTCTTATATGCAAATGTCCGTTTCTCGTAACCTGATAGAATCTATGATGGGTGACAGGTGCCCTAGCGTGCGCCCAACGTGTCCTCGGCGCTGGAAGCCCCACTGCACTGCATGAGAGTAGTGCCCCACGACCCAGACCTACTCTGATTGTGCCCCCAAATGAGGCTATGCGGGCTGGAACTAATACATACATAATATTGTTTGGTTTTTCTAAACAATAGTGGTTTTCTTTACGTGCAAAGATAACTTTATAAAATAATCCTTTCTTCACTTTTCTCGAAATTTAGAAACAATATTAGTCTGGTAGCAAAATCGGACCTGAGAAGTGAACCTAGAACTATGCTTAAAATTAATGTACGTGTATTGCAATTTTTATTACTTTATTATCTTGAAATTGATAAGTAGATTCATATCTTCCTACATTTGCATTATATTTTTCCAGTTTTTTGCTATGTTAAGTCCACAATGAATTTACAGAATTTCAGTACGCTGACAAATACATTATTTATTGAAATTACAATAAGAAACTGTTGACATGATTGATATTATTTATGTGTTGATAATACCACAAATTACTATTGAATTATTTTAATTTTACTCAACTTCTTTAAGAATTTTCAGAATAGAACTTCTGAATAAGAACTCGAAAGAAAGAAAAGTCACTCACTCCTAGAACTAGGTCCTTGTCCCACCACCAATGTAGACTCGCCCTCACCAGACCCCGTAGTGGCTGACACCCAGAACTCGTACCGCTGGTTCTCCATCAGATTTCTCACTTGAAACATTAGCTCCGTTTCCTGACTCTTATCAGCTGATACCGTAAAGCTAGAGTGCTTACCTAACCTGTCAATAAAACCATGTAACTAAAGATTTTATTTATTTGGTACTGAAATTATAATTAATAAGGAATATTTAAAACAGAATAATTAAGTACAAGAATAATAATTAATAACGAATAATTTTACATTTTATAAGTATTATCTTATTTTTAGGCTGCCCTATTTTTGTATATTTAAAAAAAATGTACGATTTATATAACTCACCGTCCAGCTTCTCTATAGTAAACAGTGTAGTGAGATATAACGCCGTTGGGATGTACTGGAGGAAGCCAGCTAACGAGTACCGAGTCACTTGAAAACGGTAGTGCTTTGATCTTCTCAGGGGCGGAAGGCACTGTAGTTAAAATTGTATAAATTATAAAATTATTTTAACTAAATAAATCGCGTAAACTTAGGTATTTAAGAATCCATTTTAGAAAATACAAAGATTCGAATTGAATACTTCACACTACTAATACTTCACAGGAGTCCAGTAGTCGTCCCAGATTAAATGACTATTACTTATGGTAAAATATTCCTACGCAACTATTTAGGTTATTTTTTTTATTTAAAAAATGTGCATGTCGCGTAAACCAAAAGGTCTTATTAAGTTGAATAAAATAGTATTTTTATGCTCTTAGTATGTATGTATATTCGGCAATTTGTGCCCTAGTTTGATACTGAAAGGGTGGAAATAATATATAAAAGTCTTATATAGTATATTGTGAATATATGCTGTGTATAACTTAATTTATTTTTATATGCATATAGATTAATTAGTTATTTAGAAAAGGAATGATTATTCTTGGAAATTGTAAATTGATTCAACTTGACAATTGAAAAGCAATCAAGTTGAATCGATCTACATTATATTTCATGAACTTAATTAAAGTTGATTTCAAACTTTTCTATTCCGCTTGTCAAAGTTAAAGTAAAGTCAACTAATAACTCATATAAACGTTTTAAAGTTCAATTTTAAGGAATTCATTTTGCTTAGCTTTTACACTGTATCCCGCAATGTACTGATTTATGGTTAGCAAAGGGGTCCTAGTATTAGCCATAGTAAGATGTTTTAAAAACGGGTTTCCAATGTATAAATGTAATTCTAAATAAACGCGATTAATCCGGTTAATCAGCTTCACGCTGTATCCCGCACACTGCAGGGTAGGCAGAGGGAACGTAGTGAAGGACACTGCGTTCCCCACTTTCTGCCGAATTTCGGAGGCATTGCGTGTTAAGTGGCAGAACTCAACGCCGCGCTTTGCCTCGACACCAGAGCGAATAAATGGAAATATAAATTTAAGTAAATATTTCATCTCCTCCGAGTGGGAATCGAACCCACAACCAGTCGGTTTACAGTCACACTTTGTGCCGCTGCGCCACGACCGGCCTCATCCGGTTAATAATGTCATTTAAAACTAGTGTTAGACTATCCGTTCCACATGCACCGCCTAATCTTCGAGATTAGATTGCACGTTTGTGTGGTGGCATAACTTAACGCTTTATTTTCTAACCTGTGCGAGAAAATGAAACAATTCATTTCTCCTAGTAGGAATCGAACCTACAACCGTCCAATTACAATTACACGTTACGACAGTTTAAAGAATCTTCCGCCCTTACCATCCTCCTCGGTCATACAATACACGGGCGCGCTCCGCTTGCCGTCCCCCGCAGCGGTGTATGCAGCCACTTGCACTGAATAGTTACTGTATTTGTGTAACGCGTGGAGGTACGTCTCTGTTGTTGATACACGTTTTAGTTCTGCACCTTCGGCTGAAATAAGAGATAATATTTACAATTTTTTTTAACGTAACTGACTTGGTACTAGCGGTTTTTATCTCGTCTCCCAATTATTCCACATCTCGACAATTATTCCACACGTTCAGAGTTCTTTTCATATAAAATTAAAAAAAAATGTTTACATACAAAGAGTTCTATACATTTTACCATTTTTTAAGTGTTATTCTAAGGCTCCCATCCCGTATAGGTTAAATATATGTTTCTTTTCTTACTTATACATATTATAAAGAAAAAATAAATTAAACTGTAAATGTTATTAATAAATTAAAAATAATAAAAAACGCATACCATGATCACTAGACAAAGCAGCATAAATAACTTTATAGCCTTGTATCAGCCCCGCGCGCAAAGCAGGCGGCGGCGGCGCCCACGACACCTTCATACTGGATGACGATAGAGATGTACAAGATACACGAGTGGGAGCTGCTTCGGGAACTGGAATATCAATATATTTAATTAATATTCATATAATATGTAGGAAGGTTGAAAAAAAATTGTGTTAAGACACTCGATTATTCGATTTTAGCTTATTTCAAAGTGAAGATATTTCGTATTTTGTTGCGGAACTAACTACAATTATAACAAGGACTGATTTTCAGTGAATAAAAAAATGAGATTTCTATTGACACCTACGATGATATATATATATATAACCTAGATCACGATTGTAGGTATATTAATGTTTTACTAGATCATATTTCTTATTTATCTATATAAATCAAATTTGGAGTTACGTTCCGCCACATTATCCAGCTCAAGTGGCATTACATGAAGCTTGTTTGTGTCTCACCTTTGAAATATAAAGATAAAAGTCAAAAATATCTTACCTCCTTCCAAAGTCGTAGCAGTGACGGCAGGTGAGGGAGGTCCGGCAGCTACACCATTGAACGCACGCACTTTTACTTCGTATCGAGTGAACTTCTTCAAAGACGATAAAGTTAGTTCCGTTGCAGACCATCCGTTCACCGTTAGTGTTCTGTATATATAATTTAGGTGTTAGGTGAGTAATTAAATATATTTAAAAAATACGGCGATTTGAAAGTTTTCATTTAACTTACATAAAAATTATCACTAGTTGTAGGGCACTAGATAGGGCAATAAGTGCGCTAGAAGTAGTGTAGTATAATCGGCTATATAATATTATGCCCCAACTAGAATCGGGTAAAGGTGCAACATTTGATTCCAACTCCGCACAGGTAACAATGTGGATGCCCAATGGATTACACCGTTCAAGTTATGATCCTACATCCCTACATTCATTTATACTAGTCTAGTTATAGTATCTATGTAATGTAGTGCACCAGAAGAAAAATAGTCTAATTGCTCATTAAATATTACCTACCTAGTAGAATTAGGTAATGGTGCAGCATCCTGCCCCAACTCTGCGCAAGTGATAGAGTAGCCCAGTAGTTCTCCGTGCCATACGTCGCGCGTTGGTGGTCGCCAGGTAACGTGGAGTTCGCCTGCCGCGCCGGCTGTTACTGAGACACTGTGCGGTGCCTCTGATGGGGCTGGGTGCGAATATTATGGTGCGTTAGTTGTTTTTGGTGTAATAAAGGTCTCATGTTATCAATATCTTTTATGGATTCATAAATTAAAGCTTAAAGCGTTTGTTTAAAATGATTTGTAACTTATTGTGTTCCTATGCATATTTTTTAGCATTTGAGTTATTTTTGTAAGTGTACTGCTGGGTTGAAGGGAATCTAGCAAAAAGGTTTTCCTATATTTTTCATTTTAATATATTGGCATGAATCTACTAGACCGAAAACTAACTCTTGGGAAACAATAAAGTGGGAGTTGTACCCACAACTATCATCAGACAAGCTAACTACGAAGGTATCATTAAATGGTATCATATATCATATCATAATCATCAGCTTGCCCTCGTCCGCTGCTGGACATACGCCTGCCTAATGTCACTTTTTTATAAGTTATTTTGTATACATCATATACAACATAATTAAATCTTTAATCTCACCTTCTTCCTGTGTCTTAACAACGACAGGTTCAGTGTAATCGCTGGAGTCTATCTGGTTAATGGCGGCGAGGCGGATCATGTAGGCGGTGTGTGGGCGCAGGTTACTGAGTAACGCCTCGTAGTGGATGTCGCCTTTTTTCGTTAACCTGTATATTGTTGGTGTATTTTGTTATTTAAAGTTGTTAGTTGGATGGTAACAATAGATAAGTGGGAAATAACATTTATAAAACTATATTTTCGTTTTAATAATTTTTAAAGTCTACATTCCACATTTTTCTATATTTATAATAAAATCATAACGGATCTGATTCTGTACCTAGAAGATTTATACATATATATAAATATTGATGCATTTAATAACATAATAGAACCAAAACCAATAATCATTTTTTTTTGTCTTTTAGTCTGTGCGTTTGTTCACGCTAATCTCAGAAACGTCTAAACCGACTAATTACAATTTTCATTGTTGTTGTGTTTTTGTTGTTTTAACGTAACATTTAGTGTTTGCTTTATATCAATCGGTATAAAAAAAAATATATATAGGTATTTAAAAAAAGGTTATACGATAAAATTATTATAAGTAACTGTTTCATTGAATTAGCTGAAACTTTACTTTTCAATATATGTAATTTTAGATATTGTTTTCAAAATAGTATTATTGTTAAAAGACGAAGTAATACAGATTAGATAAAAAAAAACACAAAATACTAACGTAACGTAACCACTCGCTCCACCATGCAGTGACACGTTGACCGTCTCTGCGCTGTCCCACCTCGTGACATGCATAGCGCCGGACAACAGCGTATGTTGTACCGAATAGCCGAGCAGAGGGGAGTTGCCGTCGAAGCGGAGACTCCAGGAGAGACGAACTGCTCTGGATTGTATCTCCGTTACTGATAGTGATTGTGGTGTTTCTGGTTTTTCTGTGGATATAAGTAATATACAATAATAGTTGGTTATAATTGGTATTATTGACTTGGTGCCATCGTGGCGCAGTGTCTAACTGTAAAGCGACGGTTGTGCTTTCGATACATCATAAGAATGAATTATTTCAATTTAACAAGTCAAAGCGGGCCGTCGAATTCCGTCGAAAATCGAACAGAAAATGTACATATGCAATAAATATATTGTATTATACGTACGCCCAATGCTACATTTGCATTGGACAAATGAATCCTTATTCCATGAATTAAGCAAAATGTATTTTTTTTGGAAACCCTCATTTATTGCTCACCCCCTTTAAAGAAACCTCCTCCAAGAAACTTCCCATATAATTTTATAGTTCTACGCTACTTCTAGCTGTACATTATCTATCAATTGCTCAGTAACGGAAGATTTTAATACTTATATATTATACAAATTTATTACTGTAGAATAAAATAATTTTAAAATACTATGAATATCTACATTTAATTTACAATGATGCATTTTCCGTATTTGTCATCACTGATGACCTCCTCTTGATGCCTAAACTGTTCCACAATTTGTCTAAACAGACTGAGAAAATTGAAATAATAAATAAAAAAAAGATACATAATTATATCATAAAAAAATATTTGACTCTTCGGTTTTTTTTGTTTTATTTCTTAATGACATAAATGCTGATGAATGAAACATTTTTGTTTCTTAATATACCTTGGATCGACAAATATATATAATGATCGCTGTGTCCGTACGCGTTGACCGCCTGACACTTGTATACGCCGGAGTCGCGGCGCTCACTGCGGCTGATGTACAGCTGAGAACGCAACCCACTGTCTGTTTTAGCTTCTGAGATGCTTAGCCTAGAATATAATATGGAACATGATATAGTTAATAACTTATACCTTTTCATCACACACTTAAAACGATTAATTTACACAGCCTTACTATCAGTAAATCAAGACTAAGTAGGTAAATTTATTGTTTTATTATTATTATTTCATGATGTCTCAGTAAATAAGATTGTTTTATTGCTTGTCTATTGTTTACACAACAAAGACCCTTACATAGGTATACTTAGACGATTACTTATATCCAAGTAAATGGTGTGGAAACAAAAAAAATGTTTAAAGAAGTGGAAGTATTTACAAATTCATAGAGGTCTGAAATATTTCTACCTATAAGTCGACAGATCCAAAGGACTCCCGTCCCTCGACCAGGTAAGTCGTAGCGGTGCGTCCCCTCGCGCCTCGCAGGACAGCGTGGCGCCGGCGTCACGGCGCGCTGACACGTTGTGTGACGTCACTTCGAAGCGGGCTGGCTCTGTTGTAGTTGTAATAGAGAGTAAATAATGGAATTTTTAATATATACGGAAAACTAGCACGATACAGAACCGGCTACGACTCTTTAATTTATTGTTATATTATATCTAAAATACACTAAATCATTACATATATACTTATGATGAGCATAAATAATTATTGTGTATAAGTTTCATCTAAACCTTTTCAGTATTTTAGCGGGAAACTGAAACAAACGTTGATCCTCATAAACTCTCCTATTCATAAAATTTGTAGATAAGATAAAACTAAAATGTCCAAGAGTGCATTATGCTATCGAAATTCTCCCGTTCATACAAAATTTTTCATTGTACTTTGTTTCGTAGCGTGATATAAAATAATATAAATAATAATAATACATAAAATAACTTATAGTTTTCTTGTTAAACGGTAAATTGTTGTGTTCAACAAGAATTATAAATTTGAACCAGTAGTTTCTGAGCGTAGCGCGTTTAAACAATCAAACTCTTTAGCTTTACTTTAGTTTAATGCCACTTTAACTCTAAGATGAGATCCTTAAATAAGCAATATTTAAATTTATATTTACTTACATGAAATTTAGTTCATTTTTTTTTATTTTATATAACTTAACTTGTAGGTACCATACAACAAAGAACTAAATACAAGAAAAATATATATTATAAATACTTAGTATTGACTGACCATTTATAGCTACAAAGATAGTCTTCGACAGAGGAGTCCCAACACTATTCTCAGCCTTGCACATATAATATCCTTCGTCATAAGGTAAAGCAGCTTCAATAGATAAAGTACCATTTTGTAGAAATTGAAATCTACCACCCAAATTAACTAGCGGTACGAAATCGGATGCTGAACCGGCTGAAAAAAAATATAATTTTTTGTCAATTTTAAAAATGTTGTCTATATAAACTGTAGAATCTTTATTCGTCCTCATTAAACGTTTTATTTGTTGGTTTATCTGTGCCTAAAAATATAGCGATATATACGAATAGCTCATTTGAAAAGCTTTGCCTATTCAATTGGGAAAACATCTAAAGACATTACAAAAAAATAATCAAGATTTTTTTAAATTTCCATTTTCCATTCCATTCAGCAATAATTACAAATATAAAGTACTAAACGACTAACCTCGTTGTTTAAGCCACGTAGTGTGCGGCGTGGGTGAACCTGTCGTATGACAGTGCAAAGCTAACGGCTCTCCAGCCAATACCGCTACGTCTGTCGGCTCTCTTATCCATTTGGGGGATACTGCAGCATGCAAACACGTTTTAATTATAGGTTAACGTTGAAAGAAACTGATTGTCAACATTTTTAAAGTGTTATTCCACACTTAAGAAAGAAAAAAAAATAAACATTCGAATGCGAGTTTTGAATCGGTGTCTCTTCTCTAAGTTTTCGTTTCCCACGAGGCGCGAGAAGAAATACCGCTACCTTCAAATTTGTATACGTTTTTTATAAAAGTTATAAATTGATTCGCTTAAGTTAACGAAATTCAAATGATAATTTCAATTCAAAGTGAAATGAATCCATATTATAGGAGTGCACTTACAGTCGCCAATAGGCGTTATACTGAGATGAAAATTGTATCCGAAATAACAAGAGGTAAATGTATTATGAGGTCATGAAATATGGATAACACTTGGTTTGATACGTCACATGTTACTATTTCTACTACCAAAGTGTACATTTACCGTGTATATTTCTGAACGGCATCGCAATAGCGTGGCTAATACGAAGTATGGCGATTTTTAACTTAAATATAGAACGTATATACAGTTTGCGCTGTCAATTTAAATTAGGCTAGAAATATACTCACGTAGTCCAGCTGCTAAATAATGCTATTAAACATTTAAAAAAATTGTATATAAGATATTTTTAGATTTTTCATTATTCATCACATTTCTAAGTAAAATTACAAAATACTAAACGATTTTTTATTGCTTATCGGTAACATTTTTCTCAAATAATAAATAAAATGAAAATACAAATATTATAATAATAATTTTTGAAGGCTCACGCTTTATTCCTAGCTAGGTAGCCAGGAAAACAGTAGCGCTAAACGCTACGGTCAATGCATACCTCTTTCGCCTCGTCTACTGTCATTAATTCGCACAACATGTCATCCGAGGAGTCCCCATGCTTTTTACGTGATTTTCCTCCAGTACCTGTATTGTTCTTGAACGTCAGTTTAGGTCGTCCTCAGCCTTTCTTACCATACGCTCTTGTTTGATCAGTGTAAACAAAACCCACCTGATTATGTGTATCTTTTCATTGTGGATTCAACTAAGCTAACACCAATTATTCTAGGATCTCCACAGAATTCATCTTTATTTCATTCTTCTTCTGTAACACATTTCGTTGCCAGCATTTCTTCGTGTACGGCCAAACGTAAAACTAAACTATTAATTTTCACATTCATGTCGTATCTTCCATCTCTACTAAACATACTTCCCAAATATACTTTATCGTTCATTTGTTCTAATGCACTTACGCTGATCTTGCATTCCGTCCTTACTAGTATTCTGGCTAGGACGATTATTTGTCAGAATGGTGACAAAAGCCTGCGACTCGCAGTCTGATAAGTCAATGAGCACTGCATCATCTGCATACAATTTAATTTTAGGCCCCCTACTTTCTCTCTAATGTCACTCTGTTTCATTATTTATAATAATAGTGCTAAGAAAATTACCCTTTCTTCTAAGCCATCTGTAATCCATTGAGGCAAAACAAAAAACGGGGTACATTTGAGATGAAGCTTTATATAAATGTAAATAAAATTTTACTTAACACAACACATCTTAATTCTCATGATTTTTGTTATAGTATAATACATTTTTTTTATTATAAATCAAAAAGGGTGTCCAGTGCAAAGCGTGCGTAATGCATTTTGGCGTGTTAGGTGCAAGTACCGGTGCCGATTGTGCATGGTGGTCATTATGGTTACCTTTGACCACGAGTTCCGCGGTATAGTTAACTCGCGCCGCGTTGTTCGAGGCCACACAGGTGTAAGACCCGCTGTGCCTCGCCGACACCTCCTTGAATACGAGGTTGCTGAAAAATTCAGCGCCCCGCTCTTCCACCTAGCGATTAGCGTTTTATGTTCATATTTCTACGATATTTGCTTATTTTGATAGTAATTTTTGGTTTTGCTTTCTTAAAAAAAACTTCTTAAACAACACGAAATATTTTAAAAGAAACATTAATAAATCTCTAAATAGCACAATCCGCCTTTCTATATGTCCTAAATTAAATCAGGGGTTTCGTTTATTAGATTCTAAAATAATAAAAATAATTTAAAGCAAAACTTAAAATAAATTGCTAGTTTTGCTAAAAAAAGTCTTGTATTAGAGTTTTTCTTAAAAAGAAACACAAACTAAAAAAGTTAAAAAGAGACCCCCCACAGACAAAAACTGTGAACCATGAAAATAAAAAAAAATAATTTCTTTATTTTATTTTATTTCAATTCTATAAATTTCAAATTATATACATATAAATTTTTTTGTCAGTTAAACTTACCTGTAAATCAGCAGGTATAGGCGAGTCATCTTTTAGCCAGGCAAAGCGCACCGGCATGTCACCGGAGGCGACACTGCAGCTAACCTGCGCTCTTTTACCCTCTTGCAGGTTAGCGGAGAACGAGAATGGCTCTATTTCTGGTGGATCTAAAGTAGATAAGATTAGGCATAATATATAATAAAGAAAAAATATTTTCCTTTCTTAAAAAATATATTGAAAAAAAGTTTTTTTTTACAGTTTCAAGCTGTATACCGCACTCAGCAGGGTAGGCAGAGACAACCTATTGTTAAGACACTCTGTTCCCCACTTTCCGCCGAATTTGCGTGTTGAGTGGCGGAACTCAACACCGCATTTTGCCTTGACACCAGAGCGAAGAAATGGAAATATAAATTTAAATAAATATTTCATCGCCTCGAGTGGGGATCGAACCCACAACCAGTCGGTTTTACAGTCACACTTTGTGCCGCTGTACCACGACTGGCCTCATTAGGGTATTTTTTTACTACTTTAAATATATTTATTATCATTAAAAGCTGTTAAGCCTTTTCCCACATATAGTAAGTTAGTTAGAAGAGATTTCATAGCCCGAGTGGGAATCTATACTAACAACGGCCTGGTTATAGTCCTGCGCTACAATACAAGACCTGTGCTACAATACAAGGCCATAATAGCCTTAGTACCGCGAAAAACAACAAATCATACTAACTGCTAACAATAAGTTGCAACTCTCTTCTCGCGATCTCTCCATGAGGACCCACAGCGCTACAAGTATACGCGCCAGCACTTCCCGCTTCAACTCGTGCTAGGCGCAGCGCTCCACTGACACCCACCCCTGAGTTTGAACCTGTACCTCCAGATGCTTCCCATTCTAACTGGTTGCCATCACGTTCCCAGCGGACGGAGCTGTAAAGATATTTGTTTAGCTTCACGCTGTATCTTGCCTAAGGTACGGTAAGCAGACGGAGTGTTTCAAATCTCTTTCAAGCTCCATTAAACTCCAGATGAAATTTTATTATTCTCGCGCTGGTAATAAAGCAAAAGGCAAACCGCGAGAGTTGAGTTCCACTACTCAACACGAATTTGGCGGAAAGTGGGAAATAGGTGTTTTAACACTAAGTTCCCATGTTCCGTCTGCGTACTCTGTCATGTGTAAAAATAAAAGACAAAAGCTTTCGAAAATAAATTTGAAAAATAATCTTTTATTTTATCATAAATAAAAAAAAAGAAAAAAATAAGAGTCAATCTTCACAATTATTTTCGGACGATTTCGATATTTTCTATGGAAAAAGAGGTATAACCTTTATTTTCGGATTATTGTTCTTTTTTATTATTTTATCGTCACGATGTATCTCGCATATAGCAGGGTAGGCTGAGGAAAAGTAGAATTAATTAATTCCGTTCTCGACTTTCCGAAAAGTTTTTAAGATATTCCGTATTGAGTAGCAGCTAAAAGTCAACGCCGTGATTTGTCTAATGCGCGTCAGAGCGAAGAAATGAAAATAATTTGTTTTCTCGAGTGAAATTTGAAACCACAGGCTAGATGCTTTATTTTACTATTTAGTTATTTTCATTTGACCACTTGAGTCAAGCAGCAGGCTAAAAGTTAATAATAATATAAGTGTAACTCCAATGCGATTAACCTAATTTATATTATAAAATATCATTCTGCTTTTCTTAATATAATGACTAATGCAGACCGTTTCTTATAGTGATTTTATAACATTCGTTTGGCGTTTGGTCATTATTAAAGAAATTAAATTTTATATTCATCTCAAAATTTTTCTTAGTGCCACTTTACAGTGGATGATCAGAAGCAAGATCAATGTTTCAAAATGTTTTATCATCTAACCGACTTGCGTCTAAATGTCTACTAAAGAAACTACACAGTTGACGAAGACGCTCACCAATATTACATTTCTTCAATAAATCTGTTGAAACGACTTTTTTATTAGTTACCTATCTTTAAGATATCGTTCATAATGGTTCAAGTTAAGGATGAATCGATTTATGGTTTTGAAAGTTCATGATTTATCTCTTTTCTCTCTTCTTATTTCAAATATTAGAATACTATTTTTTATAAACGTATATGCGAACTGTATTAGTTAGGCAAGTTACATTCTTACGTTTGTGTGTGCAGGTGGTGATGCAGACGAGTGGTGGAAATATCTTGTTAATATACCTACTACTAATTAATATTATAAGAGGATAAATGTGAAACTTTACACTAACGTGGTTTTAAACCAGCATAATATTTAGGTTACAATTTATGTAAAGATTTTTTGATAATTTGGGTGAAGATGCGTTTTGGTCGCTCATATAACTATTATTATAAATCTTAAAAAGTTTATTTGGTTAAGCGCCCTACTCACAAAAACTTCCGAAATGAATAGAAAAAATCTTCTTTTTCTGGACAGTCACCAAGGAAAGCTATAAGGGTATAATCAATCATAGTTGACTCATTTCGTTGAATTTTTTTTATCGTGCATAAGTCTTAATTTTTTATAACAATAATGAGTGTCTAATGAATATTGAAGTGTCTTTAAACTAGGTTACCAGACTTCCTTCGCCTACTCTTCTATGTGCACGATACAGCGTGAAGTTAACTGTCAACAGCGTGTGTTAACATCACTAAAAACTAGTGTTTCTCTGAGAAGCGGCTGTCCGAACTGCGGCGGCTAGCGCAGTGGGTTAAAGTGAGAGAAGAGGAGCCTGCCTACCGCTGCCGTATGCGTGAGAGAAAGGGAAGCCAGACAGACTGGCCCTGTAACGACGCGTTACGTAACGAAGCCGTCTACCCCATAAGAAGTTTTCTCTTTTACTTCATAAAAACTTTTGTTTATGGGGGTACAGTTGCAGGTAAAATCTAGTATATGTATAGAAATTATCGTTTTAAGTTAGGTCAAAATATCTATAATAGGCTTACCTTATCGGATATCCCGAATACGGGCAGTACAGTATCAATTCCCTTCCAGCCACAGCTCTAATTGGTCCAATCGATCGTACGTACGGCGGTCCTGGCAAATAATGAATTAATTAATCAAATTTTCTTTTATATACTGTTTAATTTGGCCCTTTAAAAATCCTTTTACTGTTTTATAAAGTCTTTATCTTATAGGTTTTTGAACGTCGAATTCTAAATTTTAGGTTATATATAACTTTGAAGAAATTATGTTTGAAGCTTTAAGTAATCTATTAATTTTCAAGTCATATAGTGTGTTGGATGAAAGAAATCAGCGCTTTCCTTTGTTAGTAATAGAGTGGTAACGATTAAATAATTTCATTTAATTAAACCCTTAGCATATAGTCAGAAATTGCTGTAACATGGCATGTATAAACATAGTGTTTTAGTTTTATATTTCGCTTTCCCCGCATACCAAGGTAGGCAGAACTTAGATCTAAGACACTTCGTTCCCCATTTTCCGTTCAATTTTCGAGATATTATGTGTTGAGTCACGGTACTCAATCGCTGCGTTCTGTCTACCAGAACGGGGAAATGAAAATATTTTAAGCGAGGTTAAGCCAACAACCAAAGCGTTTACAGTTAAACATTATCCACTGCGCCACGATCTCAATAAATATTTGTGTATATAAAAGTAAAAGAAAGAAAACAAACATTGTATTTCCGGCCACGTGTAAAATTGGCAGTATGTCTGAATTCAAACGAAATACTCAAAGCTTTTTTTGTTCCATTACACTCATTTATATATAATTCAATAAACGGAGAGCCAAATGACGTCAGGTCATTTAACGTTTGTGTATTCACGTGTAATATGTATATTACACACGAATAAATATTAGCGTTTGTAATATAACTTTTAAAAGTTACATTTTAATTGAAATCACAATTTAAATAATAGAAGATTTGCTAGCTTTATTTTAAAATTCAGTGGTCCGTCTTTTTACTCTTTTTCTCATAAAACAGGGTAGATACAGGGAACCTAGTATAAAGATATCTTGACCCTTATTTTTCTTTGAATTTTAGTAGATATTGCGTTTCAAGTGACGAAACTCAATGCAGCACTTTGTATGTACAGCGTAGAAATGAAGATAAATGAAATATAATTTTTTTCCCCATTCATCAATCTCATAACTGTCACGTTTACAATCGGTTTGTTTTGAAGAAAGGATATTAGCTTACCATAAATATTCAACCTAGAAGTATGTTCGGTTACACCAAGCGAGTTAGCCGCCCTACAAGTGTAGAGACCGCCGTCTTCAGAACGCACCGCGCTGATGTTCAAGTAGCTGACAACTTCATTGCTTTTGGTTGCGAATTGTTCTATGCTGTATCTAAAAATATGATTATTATTAGGTTAGGCTTCATACCGTATCTCGCATATAACCGGATAGCTATATTGAAATCATCAAATGTTAATACATCCCATTCTTCATTATTCACCCAATTTTTGAGATATTGCGAGTTGAGTTCCACAGCGTAACACGCTTTGCCTTTATCAGAGCTAGGAAATGAATATGCCACGCTGACCTCTGCTAAATAGTTTTACAAACTACTTCCTAATTACGTTAAATAAAATACTAAGCAATTATACCTGTGCCTAGCCATAGTATTGACAGGCTGTCCGTCCAGCAGCCACGTGAAGTGCGGCGGCGGGGAGCCGGCGGACGAGCACTTGAGTGTCACCACTTGCCCGGGCCTGAGGACTTGCTCGATGAATGTGTATTGCAGCTCTGGAGCTGTGTCTGCGAGATTAGTTTAGAAATATGTATGTATATGATATAATATATAGCTACAGATAAAAATAGTTTCATGTTTTCACACACAAAGCAGAAACAGAGAGAGTGTAGTGTTTAGACACCCCAATCGCCACTTTTCGTCTAATCATTAGTATTTACTATTTTACTTTTAAAGTCCAGCATAGAAGTGTCCAGCAAGAAAGTCCAGAATACTAACTAACTCTAACTTACCTCCCAACCTGATCTCAGCACTAGCTTGAGCAGAATCCCTCTCATTTCTTGCCACGCACTGATAAACGCCCTTATCAGATCTATGTACAGATGCTATAACCAGTTGTTCTCCGTTACTTTGCACGCGATGCCTTCCTCCAGTCACTCCAGATATGGGTATTCCGTTGTGAAGCCATTCTAGACGGGGCGCCGGCCAGCCAGCCCAAGTACAGTTTATGATAGCTGTTCCACCACTGTTGACTACCTGTAGGCAAATATTATAAAAAGTTACTATAAATGATGCCGTCCTTGCGTAACGGCTGTAAGAGTGACGGTTGTAGGCTCATATCTAGTGAGGGAAAAAATTATTTTTATTTACACGTTCTGATAAAAAGATAAAATAAGACCATTCTACCTACACTCAATGTTTTGATGATATAACGAGGCATATAAATAAACAAATATATATATATTCAATATAAAACATATTGAAATAACTCATATTCATTTTATTTTGGCGCCCTAATCTCCCTATGTTGCCTAACTAGACTTAACTTAGCTTCACACTGTATCCGTCGTGAGGTAATCAGATAACGAAGTGCCAAACGCTACGGCCAGCCTAACTAGATCAGGATAGAAATATTATTTTACTTGTGAGCATTGTTCGTAAGTAAGATCGACCGTATTACCGTCGTTTCTCGGTTAAAAACTCACTTTTTGCCATACAAATTAGTTATTTTCGTGTTTTTTTACTAGTATATGATATATGATTTAAGGGCATCACGGTGCAGTAATATACCATCTGACTAATCGCGAAGGTTTCGATGTCCATTCGGGAATCGAAATATTTTTAAATCTTTGGTCTAGTAAGAAGACAGCGCGGTGTTGAAATCTGCCACAATGTATTAAAAAATAAAAGTTACGGTACTATTTTCATTTTTACGAGTACATTCGTAAATAAATTATATTTTGCTTCGTAATACAAAGTAGTTCAAAAGGGATGTTATTTGTGCATTTTTTTGTATTAAAGTCAGAGGAGTACAATGCAAATGGCCACTGTGCCTAAATAAACAAGCTAATTGAGTCTCACTGTGCAAAAGTGGTATAACTCTGTTTTGAAAATTATTTTGATATTAGTTATATCATCACACTGTGTACACTATATTTATGACGTACCCCGCACACATCAGAGTAGGCAGTGGGAACCTAGTGTTAAGACTCTCCATTGTCCGCCGGATTTCAGCATTGGATGTTGAGTGGTGGAACTCAACGCGCTTAGGTAGAAGGAACCTAGTATCCTAACACTAGGTTCGTTCTACCTACTGTATTACATGCGGGTTACAGCGTGAACTGTTTTTTAAGTTATGACTCTTTAATACCGGCTGTTCCTATTGTACACTAGAACAGTGGACGCTGGATGGACACAAGTCACAGAGTTACACAAACAAAGTAAGTGTGTCAGGTGACTTTGTGAAGCCTACCCTGTTGTACTTGTTGTATTAAACAGTTTAAAGTTAATATATATTTCAGCATGTGATAATAGCAAAACGTTTAATTCAAATAATTTTATTCTGACAGAATGTAAGCACGACTGTTGTAGGTTTGATTCCTAATCGTGGAAATATTTTTTTTCATTTTCTCGTTCTGGTAGCATTACAAAGCGCGACGTTGAGTTTCACTCAACACGCATTTTTTTGAAAATTACCTGGGTAAGGGGCACAAAGTTCCTTAATACTGGTTTTCCTCTGCCTACCTAGGGAGAATCTAAGAAAAATATATAAAATTGTGGGTCAATCGAAGTCCAAGTATGTATTCAAGATATATCAAGTATGTATGTATTCAAGATATAAGATATCATAGTGTAGTTTTTTTCACTTTCCCATTTTTATCGAAAATTGTAGGATAGACAGAGAGAAACTAGTGTCAAGACACTATATTCTCCGCGTTATATTACGTAATAATAATAACGGAGTTCAATGTCGCACTTCGTCTCCATGAACAGCATAACTATAACACCCAAATCTATAAAAGTAATATTTAACTTATTTCTGAATCTCCATTGAATAAGCAAAATACAATAAGATTACATGTGGAATGTTTAAGTTTAATTGTATTATCTGTTACAGACAGCTGCAGGAGTTTTTTTGTTATATTTATATAATATTATCTTTTAAAGCTTACATTAGTTACATTATTTAATGAAAATATAACAAAGTAAACGCTAATTGAAATTGTATACAGTAGAGTTTTTCAGTTATCTGTCTACCTCTATCGCTTCGTCCACTGTCATCTATCTCTTCATACATGTCCTCCGGTGGGTCCTCATATTATGTAGAGTCGGTATATTTATTTTGCTTATATTATTAGTAAGAAGTCAGTGAGATTAAAAATATAGTTAAAAATAAAAACGCATATAACGCAAAATAAAGTATTTATAGAGTAGAAGACTTCAAATTCTTTCGAAAACAATGATGAGAGAGATTTAAACCCATATATATACGGTGTGCCTTTAGAATTCTATAAACTTGGGCAGAAATGCAATATAATTATCTACTTAAAATATTTTAGCACGAGAGAAAGAGAAAACGGAGTGTCAGATGTATATAAATTAGACCTTAGGTCTTAACCTTAAGGTTAAGGCTTAAGGAGTGCTTAACCTTAAGGTTCCCTCTGCCTACCATACTACATAGGATACAGTGGGAAGCTGCTTCCTTTCTTTGCTTCCTAGGTATATGACCCATATAAAACATTATTTCGAGCGATTTCTTATAACTTATTTATAATAACATTTCTTGAATCAAATGAAACTTCAATACAATTTTCCTATAAAAATATTCAATTTCAGTATTACAGTTGGAGTATTCGTAAAAACATAGTTACTCGGAAAGCAAAAGTTCAAACTCCCCACAGTTCTAACGAGTAGAACATTAACGAGGTTTCCTATAAATTGAATAAGTTCACTTTTAGTTGTTCTTAAATGTACGAATGTTATACCTGTGTATGTTTTTTTTTTTATTTTAAGCATTTTGTAGATGAAAGTCTTTATTGAAAGATTTGAAATAGATTATGCATATTTAGTAACGAAAGATTACAACATATCTTGATTTTTTATAGTTTTAGACTACATCAAAGTAACTTATTGTTAAGTCACTCCATTCCACACTCACCACCCACTTCTTGAGACATTATAGCGCCGCGCTTAGCCTCAAGAAAGAAATATTTAATGTTTGACACCCCCGAGTGGGAATCAATCCCACAGCTGGCATTTACAGTCGCACGCTTGTGCCGCTGCGCCACGACAGCCTCGCATTACGCATTATGATTTAAATCGATCTTCTAAAAATAACTTGAAATTCTCGAAATCTATTACAATAGCTATCATAATGATTTCCTATACAGAATAACTAGTCTAGTAATATTATATGCTGAATAACGCATTCTGTCTAGTACTCTACTGATTATTAATAGTCTAACCGCAGGACGTGTGCAGTTACCATAGCTCTGCCACGTAAATCTGAACACACAGAGATTAATCTATAGTATGTCGATAATGATACAGTGATTATATTTATTTATATTTTACTAGTGGGCGCGCGCCTTCACCCTTAGGGGTGAATTCTAAAAAACACCACGAAACATATGTTCAATAAAATATTTTTAACAGTCTGAATTTATTTTTTTTATAAAAATCGATGGCGATTTAAAGATTTTTCCATATAAATTATCAACCCCTTATTTGAACTCTTAGGAGGTCAATTCTAAAAGACCATGAAACACGTGTTCAATGCAATATTTTTATGAGTCTGATTTTATTATTTTATAAAAATCGGTGCCGATTTTTAAAGAAAATCATACAAACTTTCAACTGCTATTTCATCCCTTTAGGGTTGAAATATTTCATAATCCCTTCTTAGTGGATGTCCAGATTACGAAAATCAACATCTGTCCAAATTTTACGTTTCTGCGGATAGCGGTTACGGCTGTGTGTGAGTCTTACCTCAGTCAGTCGGAACATGCTCTTTTATATACATACATATAATATGTATATTTACAATATTCAATATACTTTAATAGATCAATTTGTATACTGATTTTATAGCAAAATTCCGAAGCGCCATACATTCAGCTAGCGTTACTGCGTTACGTGTTTCACATTAAACATGATATTTGCATTAATCGACCATTATCAAGTGTGATTCACGTGCATTTTAATGATAATACTTTTGAAAGTAAAGTGATATATTATGAAAATATATCTATATAAATAATTTTAAAAAATATTGAAGCCGTTAAGTGTAAAAGCGACGTTTATGAGATTGATTTCCACTCGTGGGAATTAATGACTGATGAGAAGCCAAAAGACGGAGTTGAATTTCACTACTTAACAAGCAAGGGCTCGAAAATTGGGTGATATAACACTTTACTTTTGACTTTGACTGCTTTGTTAGTAAAGCTGAATAAACAGTTCACAGTTAGCCAAAAAAATACAAAAATACCACAGAAAAAACAAAAAATCTTTCACTATTTGAAGTGGTAACCTCTCGAATTGAGCATTTAAATTTTAATAGACATCGTATTTTCATCGCAAACGTTTTGTCCATCGATTGTGGTTAGACTGGTTCACGTGTCAACGCCCGTCCCTCTAGGATTGGGATACAGCTATATACCGTTTATTTTTTTAAAATATCTTTATACGCTGAATTCCGTATATGGAATTGTGTGCAGAGGAAACCTAATTATCATTGTACTTGTGTTATGACACTGGCTTCCCTATTTTTCGTCTAATATTCGAGATTTTTCGTATTGAGTTGTCGAACTTAATTTAAAGTTTTTTTTGTAACCAGAGCTAGAAGATGAAAATAATTCTCGAGTAGTAGTCAAACCCACAATCGTCGCTTTTCACAGCTCCAATTCCGTTACGAGGGCCTCTATATATTATTTATATGTTAATTTTCATAGCAGGGTAAGCAGAAAGGAACTGAAAAACTGTGTTAAGTGTTAAGACATTTCGTTCCCATTAAAACACTTCCGTGTCCCTGTAGGCATTGCGTGCTGAGTGGTGGAACTTAACGTCGCGCTTTGCCTCATTACCAGGGCGGAGAAATAAAAATATTAAATATTTCATTTTTTCAAATGGGAACCGAATCTAGAACCCGTTGCGTAAAGTGGCACGCTTGTGCTCCTAAGCCACGACTGCCCTTTCATTTAAATGTACATATATCACTAAAATAAAATTTTAAGCATTTTATTAACGAGGACACCGGAGAGAGCCTCGTTTAATTATTCCGAATAAATAATGAAGCAAACACACGGCCATTTGCCTCTCGATTTAACCGTGCGGTGTTTGCGGCCGTGATTTTAACGTCAGCTCTATCTGAGTTCGAGTGACGCGCTTTTAATTGCCGTACAACAGATTAATTTGATTTGGACATCACTGTTCTATACTGTACAACGTATATTTATTTTTTACATACCACTTTTAATTGTTTTATTATCTAGCATTTTCCATAAGATAATCAATATAAATTATATATTAATATAATTTATTACATTCAATAATTTTGAGAAACTGCAAGCACTAACATGGCTGCTTGAGAGGACGAAATCGGCGGCAATGGCGTTCCCCGCTGGACTCGATGCCTCTACTTGCGGCCGTAAACGGAGCGTTGAAATATTTAAAATTTATATTTTCTCCAAAAGTATACGTTCAAATTACATGCTATAAAAAACAAAGCATTTCTTCATAAAAAATCCTTGATGATGAAATAACTTTCGCTCGTAAGTCAATATCTTTATCAAATAAAAAATGTTGAAATATCACCTTGCAATTTTCAATTATTTTTTATCACAAAATATCTTATAGTGACTTATAAGAGATAGATATACCCTATCACAGTCTTTTTTTAGAACTAATAAAATAGAACATTTCTTCCATACAATGTACTCACATATAACTATATATATATAAAAGGACATGTACCTATAATAAGTTCTTTGATTTTCACGATTATTACACATTGTAAATGAAACTATTCCGTGGTCACGTAGATAGTCTACGCGTGACCACGGACTACTGTAAAGTGTTCGGAACGTCGGGTTCCCAAAAAATGTATAAAATACAAAATATACGCGATTAATCCGGTAAAAATAGTTTCATTTACAAGGACATGTACCTGACTGACTGAGATAAGACGCACGCACAGCCGTAACCGCTGATGGTAGAAACGTGAATTTTGGACAAATGTTTATTTTCATAATCTGGACATTCATTAAGAAGGGATTTTGAAAAATTTTAACCCTGAAGGGATGAAATAGGGGTTGAAAGTTTGTATGGAAAAAAGTTTTATTCGGCACCGATTTTAATAAAAAATATTTCATTGAACATGTGTTTCATGGTTTTTTTTAATTTATCTCCTAAGGGTTCAAATAAAATTCAGACTGTTAAAAATATTTTATTGAACACGTATTTCGTGGTTTTTTTAGAATTCACCCCTAAGGGTGCAAATAAGCAGGCGAAGCTGCGCCCACTAGTTTTATTATATTTGCCGCGCACGTGCTTAAAGCAATTCGATGGGATTCATTATTATAGTTATATCGTTATTAAATAAAGGCTAACTAATACGTACACCATAATATTACATCATACATAGATCCAGAGATTTTAGCGAATAAACAAACAAACAAACAAACTTTATTATATTAGAATAGATAAAAGTTGAAAATTATCTTTATTCAATTTGATGACGAAATAAATTTCGATCGTAAGTTTTCAATTTAAATGTGTTTCAATATAAATTATATATATAGAATTTTCAATAATATAGATAAACATTAAATAAAAAGTAGCGGGCAATGTCGCGCAGGACCAAACTTTACACCTAACCAAGAAAAGAAGAAGAGGACCAAAGTGTAGCTTACATTAACTATAAAGCAAAGCAAATAATTACATAAAAATTAACAATATTTCGTAAATGTATGAAAATTTCTGCCCATTCGCGTCGGTCATACTATGCCGCCCCAAGGCTAGGTCATTTCGAATCAGTGACATCTCCTTGTTAATTTATTAGAATGTTATACAGTAAACCATAATTTCAATCCAGATAAAATGCTAAAAGTCAATATTATATTTATGTATATAAGGATGAATATATAAAACAACAAATTTTGCAAACCGTTGCTTATCAGCGGTCGGTTGTTATTAACATGGCAGAATAAATTACATGTCAAATTAGAAAGTATTTTTATATATATATTTAGAATATATGTGTAATGTAATGTTATATACATATATATATAGCCTATAGCACTTCTGACGAATCCAGCTTTCATACAAAACAAAAACAAAGTGAATCCGACCAGTAGATCCAGAGATCTTAGCGTTTAAGCAAACAAACAAACAAACAAACTCTTCCGCTTTATTATATTAGTATAGATGGATGATAACACATCGGTCTCTGCATTTGAGTGAAGGAACTTAACGCCGCGCGCGCCACTTAATAAGACAAATTATTACCAGAGCAAGGAAAATATTCTGCAAAGAGGGAATCGAAGTCATAACCGTCACTATCACAACCACACCGGCACAGCGCCATAAAAGCCGTAATTTTTTGTCTGTCCAAGTTCACTTTTGTAATTTGGCAAAATTCTCTTAACATAATGTATTGTTTGTTTTATTCGCCGTATTTTTAAAAGTGACGATTTTATTAAGTCACTAAATAATGTTAGATAAAAAAAAAATAATTGTTTAGTACATGCTGGCGAAGCCGCGAGCTAGTCGCTATTAAAAAAAATCGTCACGTATTCAAATAAATCTTGATTATTCATATAATAAGAACTTATTTATAAAGCAATTGTTACATGACATTTGTGTTTTACTAAAAATAAGGTAAGAAAACAACAAAAAATATTTAGGAAAACTTACGAATTTTCTCTGACGCGTATTTTCACAGTCAACATAGAACAATATCATTTAATATTCAAAGTGGCGACTCCCGGCGTCCTATGAATGGACGGCAACTGTTCGACCTGTTTACATCAACTGGATGTATAGAAACGCTCTATAGAATTCTAAATGTGTCCCGAAATATCATATTTTAGGTGACAATAGCGGTGCATAATTGAGGATGTCATGGCCCAGCGGCGAAGCTAAATGCGATTCGAACTCATCCTCGAATCGATCTTTACTTAGGGATGTGAGTTATTTTTATCTCCTCATTCTGGTAACAAGACAAAGTGCGGCGTTGAGTTCCCTTACTGAACATGCTATATCTTGAGAATTAGGCGATGCGTGAAAAACGGAATTATTACTCTCATTTATACTTTAGTATTATTTGTAATCCAGAACCGTCCGCTATTATATGGTAGATAAAAATATACTATAAAAAAGATAAAATATATATATACTTTTTTGTGTCAAGCACATCTAATCGAATATACGTAAAATATAATAACAAATCTTAACGATTGACAAACCTAGAGTCAAGAAACTTTTTCTTTGCTTTCTGAGTGACCTAGAGAGAATGCATTTAGAGAAATGTCTCCAAGTCCCTCAATGCTACCAGCGTAGCGTAGCGTAGCGTAGCGTAGCGTAGTAGCGTAGGTTACGCCAGAGCGTAAAAATAATCAACTCTACTGATTGGAAATCTTTCAAAAATCAATTTAAAGATGAAAAAGTAAAAATAATGTAATAAATAATATTAAATATATATTTACAAAAAAATGTTAAAGTAGAAAACTGGCAGTACTCAATATCCTACATCCTTATTCTAAACAGTCAACGAAGTAGGTAACTTGTTCAGCAAAATAAAGGCGAGGCGAGCGCGGACTGATTGTTTAAGATCGGAACCAAATTGTTAGTGGCCCTTCGAAGAAATTGAGGGTAACATTACTACGTATACCACTCTGCAAGGATAGGATTTTGTAAATTGAACCTCTGGGAATCGAAAAGAGAGGGCCTACTAAAATGTTTTTGCATCAGGAAAATCGGAGTTGTTATGAAAGTTCAACATTTGAAGTAATTCTATTCGATATTTGTATATCTCAACTAACAGCAAAAACCGGTCAAGTGGGAGTCGAAATCGTCCATCGAAGGTTCCGTAAAAAAATCAAGATTTTAGGTCTACTGGGAGTATATTTTGTTACGGGTTCTTAGGTAATAAAAGAATGTTATTTTGTTATATATAGGTATGATGTAATAAAAAAACAACAATCTTAATAAAATCCTCAAATGGATATAAAATATAACTAAGCCTAGGTACTACTTAACTAATACTAATTTTTTTTTTTATGGAAAAGACACGGCAAACGAGCGTGCGTGTCACCTGATGGTAAGTGATTACCGCCGCCCACGACCCCGTGCAACCCCAGAGGAGTTACAGGTGCGTTGCCGGCCTTTAAGATGGGTTGGGCGCCGGGGCCCGGCATTACCTGATGCGAAACGCAGTGGCATAAAGCCACTACTTCACGCCGGTTTACTACACACCATATCTTATGATATCTAATAGGGAGCCACGAGTTTTTTATTCCATATTGACGGAACTCTGCCAAAACCAGCCCAGACTATTCCAGGGCTTTGTATATTAACTGCTGTATTTTTAGTAATCCACTGAGCCTAAAGGGCGTTTCGATAGGCTACGACAACACAAACATTATTTAAATAACATTAAAAATATTTATATAGTTACTAAAATTATGGTTATTAAAAAAATATAAGTGAGTCTTACCCCTATCGCAGGATTATGTACTCATTTAGTATGAAATGAACTACAAATATACGTTTGTAATTATTATTATCTATGAAATACTTATAAATTTTCGCTTTAAGCTGTCACATAAGTAAGCACTCTATAGGTTTTAATTTTTGATTGTGTTGATTTAGAAGCTTAATTTTTCTGTGCTTCAGGAGACCGTCGCTCTGGACATAATCATTTCACGTGATATTTAGATAATCGGCCTTGACAGGCGGAAAACAACATGATCTTATAAGGGCTTCGTTTTTCCTTTTGAGGTACTTGTATGAAACTAAAAAAATTGTTGTTTGATAAGAATGTATGTCTTATACAATTGGCTAAAATGGTAAACAAAAAGCGTAGGTTTGAGTCCCGCTTTGCTTAGGTCTTGATGTGTGAATAAAACTTTAAAAATGTTAATATTCATTTTTGAAGCTTTATACAAATAAATAAACAAAACTATAAACTTATTTAAATTATATAGCTTTTATTTTAATTAGAATTTAATGAATTTCTAAAATTTCATATCTTAGCGGCGTTGAGTTTCGCCACTCAACACGCACTAGGTTCTCAGGTTCCCTCTGCCTATTCTTATTTAATCAGGATACAGCATGAAGCTATAAAAAAGTTTTATGTACATTTTTCTTAACTACACTGTATTGTATTCCTCATTATTTTGCTGATCACTTATCAAAGATGATCACTTATCATTAGATGATCTCTAGAGATGAGCCTACCGTTGCAAGCAAATTCCCTCATATGAGCAATAAACAATATAGTATATATTTAATCAGAAGCCAGACGTGGTATAGGGGCACAAAAAGGGACTGGTTGTGGGCTCGATACCAACTCGATGAAATGAAATGTTTAAAATTAAATATTTAAAATTTTCATATCTTCGCTCTGGTGTTGGGGCGAAGCGTGGCGTTGAATTCCGCCAATCAATCTGCAATGCACCCAGAATTCTTCAGCAAATGGTAAACGGCGTGTCTTAACACTAGTTTTCCCTCTGCCAATCAGCCTATGTGCGAGATAGAGCGTGAAACTAAAACAAATCTAAGTATAATTAAATAAAACAGGTACCTAAAAACCCCATAACAGCCTTACATCAGAAAAGCGCTACTGACACCTAACACCACCCGTCACGTCCCGCCTCTCTGTTTATATTACAGATCAATAAACAGGTGAATATGACGTCTATTGTCTTTTCTTATCACCGGCAACGTGTTGTGTAACGAATGTAGTTACTTTCCTTTGTTATGTGTATTCTTTGAGTTTTTTCTTATATATTTATTTCGTCGCCTGAAATTTATCTTTTGTGGACTTCAAGATGTAAAATGTACAATTTAATTCTTTCGCGTTGTCGTGAGAATTTTGGAAAAATCTTCTTTCAGTGCTCCCCCACACTCTTTCCTGATCCTGATCAAACTCACTCAACCTACATACGAGTACACACCAATTCAGTAGAGAACAGTGACGTACAAATCAAATTAATCTGTTGTACGTATAATGAATACATACATATAATTAAAAACGCGTCACTCAAACTCAGATAGAGCTGACGTTAAAATCACGGCCGCAAACTCTGCGCGGTTAAATTGAGAAGCAAATGGCCGTGTGTTTGCCTCATTATTTATTCGGAATAATTAAATAAGGCTCTCTCCGGTGTCCTCGTTAATAAAAAAAGGAGCTTTTGCTTATTTTTTTTTCAGTGTAAAGACCTAATGCGGAAGATCAGTCGAGGGAATATATTTTTTAATTTTATTGCTCTGAGGATAAAATAAAGCGCGGTGCTGATTTTCTCCTTTTAACTCACAATGTCTCAAAAACTAGGGCGGAAAATAGAAAACGGAGCTACGTGAAACTACTTTTTATTTTTGCGTGAATTTGAGGTTTTTTATTTTTAATTGACTTCTGTAAGAGGAGAAGGTTATCAAGTAGACTGAATTTTTTTAATGTTATAATTTTTTTTTAGGTACTGGTGCCTTTCATGTAGACCCGTTTTAATTTGGCCGATTTATCGATAAAAAAATAAAGTAAGTCTTAATTTTGCATTAGGTATGTGAGCGACAAATGGATGAAAAGCAGGATAAACGATTTCGATGTCTCTTTTCGTATTGGAAAGGATACACTTCAAAGGTAGTTTGAATTTGGTTATGTTATGATGGATCCGGCTAAATTCGTTTTTTTTCTTAAAAATTTTTATAATACAGATGGAGCTGGCGTTAAAATACGTAAACTGCACTGATAAATCGAGAGACAAATAGCCAATAATTAATATAATTTTTAATAGCAAATAATTGGGAATAATTAAGAGAGCTTTTAGTTTTTACTCATTCACTTGATGACCTATTTACAAAAGCTCTACGTAACTTATTGGAATTAAAAGCTTAAATTGTGCAGCTCATTGCGAGGCTAAAGTGATTTTTTGCTAAAGTGAACCTTTTAGCGAAATGTATCAATTTTGTTGGGAAAGGTTATGTATAATCTTTTTATTTTAATACTTTTTTTAGCTTCACGCTACAGGGCGTCAAGAAAATGAAAGTATTTATTGTTTAATTTCCTCGATAGGGAGTCGAACCCATAACCAGTCGGTTTGCAGTCGCGACTGCCCCACATGATTTTTATTAGATTTATAGTAGACTAGTGGCCCCCTTGCTGCTTCCTTCCACGTGCTATACTTCAAAAAGCGCGTGTATCTTCATCTTAAAAGCTAGCAACGCACCTGTAGCTTCTTTAATGCTACACGGGGTAGTGGGCGGTGGTAATCACTTACCATCAAGTGACCCATACGCTCCTTATATTTCTCATAAAAAACCGGACAACCGTGAGTAAGGCTCGCTCACCGAGGATTCCGTAAAGAAATTGAGATTGAGAACTTTTTTTTGAGCTTTTTTTTTAAATTGATGCTTAGCTTAGCCAGAGCCCTCTCATCTGATACCTCACTTAAACCTGCAGCTTTAATACCAAATTTTTGATTAAGGATTTTTTTAGGATTTAACGACAAATGTATAGTTTTTATATTTTTTTCTGAACTAGTACTACCTTTAAATGCTAGCTGACAAATTTCATAATTCTAGGTTAACCACAAGTACCCTATTAATTTTTAATTCACTTTAAAATATCGAAATACCCATTTTTTGCGATATAAAAGGCCAAATCTTTTTTCTTTGGAAATATAGAAATATGTTTTCTATCAGGAAATCATGGGGCCGTAGATATTTACAATCGTCCCTGAGATAAAGGGTTGACAGACAAACAGACAGAAGGACAACAGAATGATCTTATAAGGATTTCTTTTTTCCTTAAAAAGTACGGAACCCTAAAAACAACCATTTTCTTTGAACAGTTACCCATACGTTCTTAAGAAAGAACAAAAGTATTAATCAAAAACTAAACTTAAAAACAGTTATTATTCCCAAGAACTCACCTGTGTATGTGGCTGAGCATGTACCGTCAAATGAGCACGCAAAGCCAGGTGCAACCTCAACGTGACATGCCCATGTGCATTAGCAGATCGACACGCCCATCGTCCATCATCAGAAAGCTCAGCGCGTCTAATGGTGAGAGCATCTGAAGATATACTGTATCGTCCTCCACCTTCACCCTCTCTGATCTCTCGGAGAATGCCGCCAGGTGTTTCTCGGTACCATCTAGAGGATATGTGTATATATCAATAATATTGTAAATAAATTATATAAAATTGATATTACTTTTACATTTTGGAGTAAATATTATGATCTTGGATGCAAATTCTTCATTCAAAACCAAGCACTACGGGTGTAAGTGTGAAATAGTACATTTCCAATGAAAAAATGGGCATGTTTCAAAGTCAGAGATCTATGATCTATGTTCAATATCTGTTTAAGCATATAGCTTATAAACTTAACCATCATGTTTGATACGCCTCATAACGTTTTTTTTTAATTTCACGCTGCATCCTGTATTAAGCATGGTGAGCAGATTGATTCTGGAAATCTAGTGATAAGGTTTCTTAATACTAGGTTCCCAGACTAGGTTCCTTGACACTTCGAACACTTACTACAAACTACATATACGTGATTAGACCGGTATTAGAGATATATTTAAATTATTATGTGTAAGGCAGTGGTCCAATGTAGAGATTAGACTATAAATACACTCTCTTTACTTATCTATTGCAATGGGAAGACACGTTAAAATAAGAAGTAGAATGGTATATGTGTGATGACTGGTATTGAAAAATTAGGTTCATCTTCAATCCTGCAGTGTCAAGTCTGGTTTCCATAAAAACTTTTTGGTAGAGTCTGTTTATATTTTATAGGTAGCATGAATTCGAAAAGCTAAATATAGCTCGCAAAAAAACTCTATCTAACATAAACTTAATGAAAATTGTCCTTAAAAGCTCCCGAAATTCAGTATAATCTCCCGATTTATTCTATTTTACTACGAAAAAGGAATATTCTGATTCCAAAAATAAATAACGTTATGAATGCTGATTAAACAAGCTTTAAGCTCCTTTGAATATTCATTTTAACACTCCGAATAATATCAAGTTAAAACTTAGCGTGTAACATTATAATGTGCTAAGCGACTGTTGTGATTTTCACCATCTTTTCGGTTACTTTTGTATGAGGTTATTAGTAAATGTATAGTTTTAAACATAAAAGAACTTTTAAAATGCTTTTTGTTCAGTTTACTTTACAATTATTTGCTTTATAATTTTATCTGATAAGGACGGACAGGAGGTCGATATTATAATTTTACCTGTTTTAAAAATATATATATAAAAAAGAAAGACTTCTAAAGCCTTAAAACGGTAGACTAATAATAAAACGTAATAGAGTATAAAATTAGATTACCTCTAACACTTTTTGTCGATAGAAACTACATTTATACACTTTTGCTTCTGTTTTATATGAAATGAAATAGGTAAATTGAAAAGGCGATAGAACTGTCGGCGTGAGTTCAAGTCAGCTAAATTCTTAGCAAATATTACTGAAACATTCCTTGAATGATAAAGTGGGGTAGCGAATTGACGACGGTGGCGTTCTGTATAAAACATGGTCTTATGTACCTTACGGCTTCGCCGCGGTGGTTATGAAGATAGTGAAGGATAACTAAGAGTCGTGCTTCTACACATTACACATTTTTATTTATAGAGTAGAACTAAAATATATCATGACACACATGACACATTCTAGTTCTAAGAGTTCTGTTATGGTATATGACACATTCTAAATTCTCGTAATTATAGTGATTTACATCAAAAAGATTAACGCGTTCAACTAAACACATATTATAAACACAATAAAACACATATTTTAGTTTTTTAATATTATTATAGATATACTGTATGCATAATTGTAAATAATATGAATTTAAAAAAATAAAATCAAGACACAAGACAAAAGTCAAGTCCTTTTCCCACTTTCCGCCAATTTCTCGACACCCATAAATAATATTAAAGTATAGATTGTTGTTGGTGATATCGGGATATTGATAAAAGCTATTATCTCATCCAGTAACGGAGGCATATCGATGACATTTATGTCAATTTGAAATAGGTAAAAATTATATTTGAAAATAATGTATTAATGTAGCCGTAATAGGTATAATAAGTAGCAGCTTGACTTAGGTTATTAAGACATCCCGTGCGAATCTCCACGCTTCACTTACCAAAGCACTTAAGCGAAGCGAAAATAATTCATTCTCCCGAATGGGAACCGAAACTACAACCGTCGCGCTTATAGTCAAACTGCCTTTCGTTCTTTGTTATACAAATAAAATACAAGAAATGAACACTTTTTGAGTTTAACCAAGGTTTTTTTTAATAATGAGTAAAATATAGATGACGATACAAAAAATACAGGAAATGCCACTCAAGAGTTTGTGTTAAATAAAATAGGAAGAAAAGTGGCTTATTCGACTTAACTTTAACAATTTTAATTGTACTTCAGCTTCTCTTAGCATACTCTATGATGAAAATTATACTATAAGTTACTTTAGATTTTGAAGTATTATCATGCCAAAATCATTCACTTCCGTTTTCAGTTTTTAATTATTTAATAAAATTATATTGAATACCAAGACCAAACACAAGAAGGATGTGCCTGTAGACCCTAGGTTATGACCATACAAACATTGATTCATATCTGTCCGGTAGTTTTTGCGTGATTGACAAACAAACCAACAGACATACAAACAGACAAGGATTCTACTGATTGGTGTTTTAACTTCTATAATCGATGTGTTAACCGATCTAATTTATTTTTTTGTATATCTTTCATGTACAGAATGGACTTTTCTATACTTTTATTATATATTATTATATATAGTGATTAAAGTAACACACTGTGAGTAATAAATGTTACGTACAGCAAAAAAAATCTTTGTAACAATATAAATATTAAAGAACACTTAAGTATAGGCCAAATTCTTTCCGCAATATAAGACAAAGTTTTAAAGAAAAAATATATTTTTCACGTTTTTTAAAAATATATAAAATAGACGCAATAATGTTATACAATTCTCGCTTAGATCGATTGTTCGCCAGAGGGAGCTCCGTCATAGCTCTACAGTGCGCTGCAGGCTATGTATGTATGACTTGCGAGTGGTGATTGATGGATAGATAGCAACGAGTGCTCTTAAATACAAAATGTTTCTAAATCAATATAAAAAATTGTTATTAAAATAAATAATATTTATCTTTTAGAAGGGTTAGATAAGAACACGTTAAAAGAACGAGTGACGAGAGAATGGCAAAAAAATATGGAGCAAGAGTGAGTGTTGAGAGACCTCGGTGAACTTTCTAAACCACAGTATCGATGCTACTTGAGGAAGGTCATTTACGGTAAAGCACCTCCAGTATCCTCTAGCTACCTTGCTAGAGATTCCCTCCCTTATAACGCTAATGGCCTATTTAAACTTTGTAAAGTAAGAGAAATATGATTTCAAACCAAATCGGCGTTTTCTAAAATCAATCTAATATGAAATATGAATAGATTCACACAACTATCGTTCCTCGAGGGGTTGATCTGCTACATTAGGGGTGTAGTAGAACGTTGAAATATCCATATATACGTGACTAGTGATGTGTAGAAATGCTTACGTTATCCGTATATGATTGATGATATATTTGAAATGCAAATACTTACCTATTCGTGTGAGGCCGTCGTAGCATGGGGCAGTATCTGACTGTAAACGTGACAGTTGTAGGTTAGATTCCTACTCAAGGGGATGAATTATTTTCATTTTCTCACACTGGGAAGATGGCAAAGCGCGACTTTGAGTTTCACCTTTTAATCCATAATTCCTTGAAAATTGAGCAGAAAGTGGTAAGGGAGTGTCCTCACATTAGCTACATTCTGCCTACACTCATAGGGATACATAAAATAAACAAAAATCATGTACAAAAATATACAGTGCAACTGAACCACGATGGCCTCAAATAAAGTTATAATAATAATAATTTCTATAATTATTCAAACCCGGAATATCTTTCATATAACGCCAACCCTCTCGCTACTATAACGTAAGGGCTGTAGTCTCAACTAGTAAAGTAATTAGAAAAAAAAACAGTTCCACCAATCAATGAAAATATTTCTCTATGATGACCAATTTCCGTTGCGGTTTCAGAACCAACCACTCGACTTGTTTTTTCAATATACATTCAAGTATAATAGCTTTATTGGGAAGTATAAATTTTAAATATTTTATTTTATATTTCTAATGAAAAAATGTATAATTTCAAGTATGGTTAGTGACATAATAGTAAATAGTATTATCACTATAGCACTTCAAATTTAACTAGGCAAACTACTAAGCAAGTTGAATTTTGGCATTTAGATAGGTTTGTAACACTAAAACGATATTTTATATTTTTATTTCCTTGTTTTAGTAACGACGCAAAGCGCTGCGTTTAGTCCAAAACTCAACACGCAATGCTTTAAAAATTTGGCGAAAAATGTTAATATCTAAATGGGAACGAAGTGTCTTAGTATTAGGTTTCCAGGTCCCCTATGTATACCCTGCTATGGGAGTGATAGAGCGTGAAGGTGAAAAAAAATCTGAGAACGGATTACCCAAAATTCCAATAGAAAGCCGGCGACGGCGTGAAGCTATAAATAAATAAGTAGTACCTATAATTTATCGTGTTCTATATATATATTTTGTATCCAGTTTCCATCATCAATTAGAAATTAAGGGCAAATTTTCAAGAGTTTACGCCTCATTTAAAAATTCACGCCGAATCATTATTAATTAGGACATCCATTAAGGGAATTTATGTTAATTACTTTATACGTATTTTGAATATCCCTTAGAAAATATTCTAGAGCTTTGAAAGGTGATCTCGATTAAATTAATTAACAAGTTACAACTTGTCGGCGGACGTCTCAACTTGTTGTCTTTGAAACATGTTTGGGTAATTGGAAATTGATGTTTCAACGTTATAGATATCTTTGGTAGCAAGTGTATTTGGTTTATTATATATGTATAGTGAGGCCAGTTGTGGCGCAGAGACAAACTGTGACTGTACACGCGACTGGCTGTAGGTTACATCCCCACTTGAACAATTGAATTTTATTGCCATTTCTTATTATTTAAAGTTATATTTTCTTTTCTTCGCTCTGGTGTCGAGTCACAGCGCATCGTTGAGTTCCGCCACTCAACACGTAATACGCCTCCAGAATTCGTAGGAAAGCGGAAAATAGAGTGTCTTAACACTAGGTTCTGCCGCTTTTATGTACATGTATAGCAAGGTAGGTGAAATAAAATAATGTATAATATAAGTTAAAAGTTATTTTTTTTCCCTGCCTGTCCAATAATTTCTGGACATTTCAAAATGTATATATAGACTTTAGACGCATACCGTCACAAAGAAAATTAAACATAGAATTTACTTTTTATCTGATCTTTATTTTACATAAATAAAGCTTTATATAAAAAGAAATAATTAAATTTACGGCAATACAATTATTTGAGGTTGGAATCATTCTAATTACCTTTCTCCGGCAATAAGACAAAGTACGGCGTTTACTTCTGCTATTTAACAAGCAACGTTGCGAAATTCACACGCGAAAATAAAGCGCCAGAGTAATACTAGCCTCCCACTGCCTATCCAGCTATATACGGGAGACAGCGGGAAGCGGCGTGAAAATAAAACTAATAAAAATAAATAAATATATCTTCTGGACAAGACAGAGTGAATTGTTAATCAGGTTATACTTTGTCTTACGCTTAATAACCACCTTTATAACTAATGGCAAACTGATGTTTCAGTACAGATATATCCTTCAAAGTAAGGAAGCAGTGAGCTTTCTATATTTGATTTATACAATACTGCACTCTGATGCTCATTTTACATTAATATTTATTAGTATGCTGAAGCTTCTCTACATTATTTAAGTCTATTGTAAATTACTTCTAGGTATTGACATTTTCATTGGCTAAAATAGAAATCTAGTGAATATTTTTTATCTAAATTTATATGAATCAGATTCTGTTGATAATATTGACACTTTTTTATAAATATTTCCATAGCAATTAGAGAATCGCTCATAATTCAAATCTATGTATATATATATATATATATATCTAAAGAAATTACCAGTATTAATATAAAAAAGATAATTTTGCCGAATGCCGTCTTCCAGCAAAAATTTGAAAAGATTAAAATTCGGCAAGTTTTCAAAACTTTGTCGAATGAACTCAATATGTATAATTATTACCATCAATTTACAATATTATCTAGAATATATTTCGAAAGATATATGAAATGCCTGTAATACTTGAACAAAGCCACCTTTACGTTAAGAGACAGTTCTGTCAACTCACTGTCTATCAATTCACGCATTTAGTGCTATCAATCATTTTGAAAGGTTATTAAATTGTTATTTTAAATTTAATAAATAGATTTTAAAATCTATATTTTCCTTTTTAATTACCATTTTCTAGACTATAAAAAAGTATATAGGTAGTAATAAAGTAATAAGTATCGAGGCTGTAACAATATGTAGGTATGTATGTGCACCTTGGTGTATCGTGAAATTAAAATATAATTAAAAAGTAATAAAATATTTTAAATTACACATTAGGTTAATTTCCGTAGATATTGTATTTGTATTAATTGAATGGGAGTCGTGTCGTTTGTGTATTAGAACGTATATATATACGCTCCCACGACTCTCGAGACGAACATACATACAACGAAAGCAGCGGTTGAATCAAACTCGAATGTACTACGGTATATATGGACATAATATTGTGGATCAAAATGAGCTTTGACAAAAAATACAAAAACTTAACTTAACTTAACTTCACACTGTATCCCTAGAGGGGTAGCCAGAGAGAAGCCAATCGCTACGGTCTCTACATACCTCTTTCGCTTCGTCCACGGTCATCAACCTGTTCATACATGCCCTCCGGAAAGTCCTCTTGCTTTTTACGTGACGTTCCTCCAGTATCTTTGATACTATGTTTTCTGAGGTCAACCAAGTCTCTGTTACCGCTCACTTTTCCGTCATAAATCTTTTTGCGATTGTTTCTTCACTCATTCCTTTCTTCATTTCTTTCAAATACCTTCTGGTATTTTAAAGAAATGATTTGTGTTATTCTCATTCAGGCTTAGACGATTACTTTCATAACCTTCATTCGGAGTGGTGACTAATGCCTGCAACTCGCATTCTGATGATGCACAGTAGACAATTTACATTCAGGTCACCTACTTTCACTCCCATGTCACTTTGTCAATATAATAAGTTCTTTGATTTTCGCGATTATTACACATATTAAATGAAACTAATTTAACCGGATTAATCGCGTATATTTAAGATTTTACATTTTGGAAACCCGACGTTTCGAACACTTTACAGTAGTCCGTGGTCACGGGTAGACTGAGGTGGCATTCGTCTGTCAGTTGATATAATTATCATATCAAACTACCGCCAGCGATTTCTTAATTGCCTCGCGTACTGCCCTGGATTCCTGCAGAATGAGCTGATAGTATCTTGCCCTCTGGTATGGTGGGTTTGAGACTTCAATGATTTTATGAGTGGGTCCCAGGTGGTAGAAAGTTTCCAGCCATCCTCTCTATTGAAATTAGGATGTTTTTGTATTTCAATAGCCTCACGGATCATCCGAGGAATGAATCTATTTTCCTTAGCGAGGATTTGAGGATTATCAAACCTAATGTAGTGGCTGGGTTTATCCGCAGTATGCTCACACACAGCTGACTTCGATACATGCCCATTCTTGATATCTGAGATGTGTTCCTTCACCCTAACACCGATGCTTCTCTTTGTTTGACCAATGTATGATAAGCCACAATCACAGTCTAGTTTGTATACACCTGCACTCTGTAAAGGAATATTACTTTTTATTGGTCTCAAGAATTGGCTCACTTTCCTGTTAGGCTTGAATATGGTTTTTATTGAAGCTCTTCTTAAAATGTTGCCAATCCTGTCTGTAACCCCCTTCACATATGGTAGAAATGCAGGCTGTCTCTCTACTGTGGGTGGCTTGTTGGTATTCTGAGAACGCTGGCGGGGAACTGGCAGCTTGTTCTGACGAAGAGTATTCTTCACCTGGCGAAGCTCGTCCCCTAGGTGTTCAGCGTCACAGAGGTGGTGGGCTCTCTGAAACAAAGATTTGCCAACGGTAGATAACTGTGTAGGGTGAATCAATGGTGAATCTCACCATCACCCTACACAGTTATCTACCGTTGGCAAATCTTTGTTTCAGAGAGCCCACCACCTCTGTGACGCTGAACACCTAGGGGACGAGCTTCGCCAGGTGAAGAATACTCTTCGTCAGAACAAGCTGCCAGTTCCCCGCCAGCGTTCTCAGAATACCAACAAGCCACCCACAGTAGAGAGACAGCCTGCATTTCTACCATATGTGAAGGGGGTTACAGACAGGATTGGCAACATTTTAAGAAGAGCTTCAATAAAAACCATATTCAAGCCTAACAGGAAAGTGAGCCAATTCTTGAGACCAATAAAAAGTAATATTCCTTTACAGAGTGCAGGTGTATACAAACTAGACTGTGATTGTGGCTTATCATACATTGGTCAAACAAAGAGAAGCATCGGTGTTAGGGTGAAGGAACACATCTCAGATATCAAGAATGGGCATGTATCGAAGTCAGCTGTGTGTGAGCATACTGCGGATAAACCCAGCCACTACATTAGGTTTGATAATCCTCAAATCCTCGCTAAGGAAAATAGATTCATTCCTCGGATGATCCGTGAGGCTATTGAAATACAAAAACATCCTAATTTCAATAGAGAGGATGGCTGGAAACTTTCTACCACCTGGGACCCACTCATAAAATCATTGAAGTCTCAAACCCACCATACCAGAGGGCAAGATACTATCAGCTCATTCTGCAGGAATCCAGGGCAGTACGCGAGGCAATTAAGAAATCGCTGGCGGTAGTTTGATATGATAATTATATCAACTGACAGACGAATGCCACCTCAGTCTACCCGTGACCACGGACTACTGTAAAGTGTTCGAAACGTCGGGTTTCCAAAATGTAAAATCTTAAATATACGCGATTAATCCGGTTAAATTAGTTTCATTTAATACTTTGTCAATATAACAATATTATTAAATTATTACAGAAATTATTTGGTTCTGTCTAGCGGTGCGCTTGCGATGCGTAAGTGATGTTTGTGTGGCGTTGGAAATAGACGTAACGGCTCATGTTATAATTATGTGTACCTTTAATCCATATCCATTTAAGGCATTAATCTCTTCTTTCATGTCATGTCATCCAGGGGGTCTTTTTGCCTGTGCATGAACTTAATCTAGTATCTTCGACACTGTGCCTTCAAAAAGGTCAAGATTCTCCTGTCTAACCACTCAATTTTGCTTCGACACTCATTTTCTCGACTTGCCCAATTCATGGGGTGCCGAATTCAAAAGATACTCACGGAATCTCAGTACAAATTCAACTTAAACAAAATATTTAATAATAAATAATGTTATTTCTTTCAGAAATACTAACAGAAAAATGGAAATTATATAAGTTTTAATACATTAAGCCCTATTACTAGATTGTCTCTAGAGACTATTACAGGTTAAGTAATGAATAAATTGCACTTTTACTCTTGTTCCTGTTATACTTAAATACTGTTATAATTCACATTTTTTTTCCTTTTTATGTATAGCGATATAGATCTATAAAATAATTTAGCAAAGTGGTAAAAACTGACTGTCAACGCGAATATAGTAAATTTGATCTCCATTCATGAAAATAAATTATAGTAATTTCAGTTGCTTTTTCTGGTACTTCATTATGTGCCTGTGTTTATATTTATGCATTTATCCTCTTAGTTTTTATAATTTACATATAATTTTATATCATTAAAAAATATATCTTAATTGAAGTGAACACTTACTTTAGCATAGTTGTTATTTTAAAGTGGATAAAACGAAAAAAAACAACAGTAAAAATCATTAAATTTAACGTGGTAGAAAAACGGAAAGGTTATTTCATACAATTCATATATATAATGTAGTTTATTCATATATATAATTTAGTTACCATAAGCCTCTTGTATCATTTATCGAAAATATAAGCTCTGAGTCTTGATTTGTTTTGTGTTTGATGTGTGTTTATTCCTCACTGGAGGAATTGAAATATTTAATATTTTCTTTTCTTCGCTTCCGCCACTCGGAATCGGTATAGTCAGAAAACGGTAGAAGTTGGGAAACGAAGTATCTTAAAACGAGGTTCCCACGTTCCCCCTACCCTGCTATGCAAGAAATCAACGTTAAGCTAAAAAAAAAACAAATAAAAAGATGTCATCACAAGTTTCCCATAATGTTATTTAAATCAATTTCAACAGCTAAACTAAAAGCAAAAATCCATTAACAAGTCATATTTCCATAGCGTTTCCACACGAAATATGTAAAACACTCAAAAATACGTGAAACTGAGCTAGTTAGTTGTGTAATGAGATCGTTGTTACTATAATTTTTACAGTGCACTAAAACTTGTTCACGTACAGTGCTCATACTGTTTACGAGAAAACATAAAGTTTATTAGTAGGTACTAGTGACATGCAGTTAAAAATCAACACATATAAGTCCTCCATACTGGCTGACCGAACTGACGAATGACTGACAGACATGTACATACAAAATGATTAGTCTTAATTGAAGGTTAAAATTTTATATGTAAATAGATTAGTAAGTTTAGGGGCGCACTAAAAAGAATTTCTCGAAAACCCCTACGGCAACGAGATTTTATATTTTGCGTTTTAAAATCCACGCAAAAAAGTTGCGAGTGATGATTAGTCTATATATATAACAACGTTGTGACCGATCGCTGTCTGTATGTAGGATATATATGTGAAAATATATTATTACGGGGCATCTATCAATATAAAAAAACTCAAAAAAAGACTTTTCAACTATTTTCTCCTTTCATTTCTTCGTTCTTCTCTTCTTCCTTTCATTCTTTCGTTTCCTTTTGAATTATTTTTTCAGTTTCGATTTGTATATTTGTTTGTGCGTTTGTGCTCGCCAATCTCAGAATGGCTAAACCAATTTAATTAAGTTTTTAATATTGTGTTTTGTTGGTAAGTTATAAGCTTTCCTTAACATTTTAGTGTTTGTTTTATTTAAATCGATTTGTAAATAAAAAAGTGATACAACTATAAAGTATGTTGTTCGACAAAATTGATACTAAATTACTGTTTTATTAAATTCTCAACGTATGATATGGCAAGATAGTTGATTAGATTAGTACATAAATAATTGTAAAATACAAACAGGCGAAGCTGCGATCGGAGCTAGTATTAAATATAATAGCTAAAGCTAATTAGTAAAGAAATTGTTATATATTCGATAATATATATACTCAATACTCATACATGTATGTATGTATAACATTCATTCACTAATTTACTAAATACAATAAAGGTCAAAAGTTCAAAAGAAATTCTAGAATATTCAATCGTAATTTTTAATTATAACAGCCTTATTCGTTTTAAGTTTGTGGTGAGTATAGATTTACAACAAACCGAAAACCACGTTCAGTATAAATTTTCAATATAAAATTTCCAATTTCTAGAGAAATTTCATTATCATTTAGTAAGCATAATTTAAATTAATTTACATCGGGTTTCAGAATATTTTGAATATAAAGTAATTATTGTAGCCACTTCAATTCAATTTATTTATAACTTATAGTACATTTAAGCTTTGTGAGCATTGAGATTTGGAAAAGGTTTAACGTTTTTTTTTAGTTCCACGCTATATCCCACACACAGCGGGATAGGCAGAGGTAACCTGGGAACCTCCATTCTTTATTTTTTTTTATTTGAAATTTATCATATTATTTCACTTTCAGTGTCAAATTTTCAAAACAAAAATCTCAATTTGAAAGCTGAAAAAATCCAGTGGGAGTCGAACCTGCCCAGTGAGGGCTCTTTTTATTGGGAAATATCTTATAGGTTTTGATGTACATATTCTACACTTATTTAATATTAATTTGTTATTTGTTTTTCAATGAAATGTGTGTGTGTTTCTATAGATAGATCTTTATCTAACGTCAATCGTTCCAAAGATACATTTTAGTAGGAGATGGGATTGGGGGGGAAAACATATTTAAGACATGTTCAAAGGGCCTAAATGTGTACTTTTAAATAACAAAGTGAAACATCTAAATCAATATTTGTTATACATCTCAATAAACAATTTCAATAAAAAATAGTTTGAAAGTGATACAGTCAGCAGTTTAAAGATACATCACTTTTTCGGAAACCGCAAATTATGCCTTCGTGATTTATATAAATACAATAAAACGTTACGTTACAAACTATATACTTCCCTGGTTAACATTGTTTTAAAATTATTTTTAATATCTTAGCATTTCGCCGACTATCTCGACTTTTTGGTTAGTCTATTTTTTAAAATTAAGTACACAAAGATAAATATTTACATATTGTATGTATTATTAGGCTTAATTTGACATCAACACGTTTATCTCACCCTCACGTATCCCCTAAAATTCCCACATAAACATCATGGGCAGGTCGTCTTAAAAACCACGTAAAATTTGTAGAAAAAAATAAGGAAAGCAAGAAAGAAAGTTGCGTAATCTATATTATATAGTTTATATCTACATTTATTTTTTTACTTCAAACGGTAAGGAGTATAGATTTGATTTCATTTCGGGGGAAAAAAATGTTTTGATTTTCTAATTTTGGGAAACAAAACGTAGAATTGAGTTTCGTCACTCAACAAGCAATGTCTCGAAAAATGTGTCGAAAAGTAAGCAGTAATTTGGGATATAGCGTCTTAGCACTAGGTTCCATCTGCCGGCTATAAAAAGAGACTGTAGGTAAAATATTGTGAAACTGATTTAATATATGTACCGCTTTGCTTATTTAAACCAGGGCTTTTTTTTAAACATTAACAAGTGTTAATCCATGCTTAGGTTTTCTAAATAAGTGTTTATCAAAGCTACGGCTTTTTTAAAGTATCATTCCATAATAAAGATAGGTAAATATTTTTAGAAAACAAAAGTTTTAAACGTAGCGAAACTCAAACATTTCTAAGAGGCGTTAGTTGGAGCACCATTTCGTTTTTTTTTTTATTTTCATTCTATATCCCGCACATAGTAAAGGAGGCAGAGGGAACCTAGGAATCTTAAGACACTTAAGATACTTGCGATCCCCACTTTCCGCCGAATACTGTAAGCAATGCGTGCTGTGGCGGCGGAACACAATTCGTGAAGAAAATGAGAATTTTTTGCCGTGTGATCCCGGCCTAGAATAGGATCATCCTAGTACTGGTGGTGTCGTAAGAGGCACTAAAGTACGTGTGGTAGAGTCACGTCGCCAGCAATGGCCACACGCATGGGCAAACTCGACCGGATCATTACCACCCCCGGCATTTAAAACCGGCGTGAAGTAGTGGCTTTATGCCACTGCGTTTCGCATCAGGTAATGCCGGGCTCCGGAGCCCAACCCACCTTAAAGGCCGGCAACGCGCCTGTAGCTCCTCTGGGGTTGCACGGGCCGTGGGCGGCGGTAGTCACTATCAGGTGACCCGAACACTCGTTTGCCGTGTCTTTTCCATAAAAAAAAAATTATAATATGAAATATTTCATTCCCCACACGGGAAAAGAAATTTTTCACCCTATTATGGACCCTAGCATAATCGTGATTTTTTTAATACGATTTCTAAAAAATTTTTTTAACATTCTATAATTTTTGTTACATGCCAAATTTTCAATGGATTTTCTATATAATAAATATATTAGAGCAATATAAGAAAAACATAGTATAATAAAATTGTAATATACTTGAACATGTATTTCAATACAATGTAAAATAACGAATTTCACGGCTATACTTAGTGGGTAATATATTTAAATCTAATAAATATTCACTTGAATATTATGTTATTCATACAACATTTGCACTGGAGAATGTAAAAATAACACTATCTTTAATTCTTACAGCCTTATCTCTCTCTGTACGCAGTGGCAGACCAGTACCTATGAAGATTATGGATATGCAAGGAAACTTTTTTGTAGTAGACTTAAAACATTTATGAATATACCGTCCACCTAAAAATGACCTCCACCCTAAAATGACGATTATATATTATATGAACAAATGATTGCTATAAAATAAATAAATATTAAGGTTTATATATCTTTATTTTCTGTATAGGTATAGATCACGTGTTGCTGAACTTAACACGAAATAAACAATGAATAGATAAGTAAGCGTTTATGCATTGTTTTTGCGGCATTTTGTGTGAAATTCGCCGCGTATTTCAAATCATATTTCAATATGCATAACGTCATCTATTAGGTAAGAAGAAAATTAACGACGAAATAAATACATTTTTAACTTTAACATTTTAAATACATTTCTTTTGTGAAACGCCGTGACAGGTAATTTCCGCTTCGCAAACTATACTAGCCTGAGTGATTCGTTGAAAAAAAAACCTGTTTAGATTTTACTTTAATATTTTATTTCAATTAGTTATTTAGGGTTTTCAAGAAATTTAAACTGATTTCTCACTACGCCACGACGGCTTCATGTCTACTAAATTAACAATTATATGAAGTATAGAATAACAAAATTGCATAATTGTCCCACATAAATAATCAGTGACAAATGAAAGGTATAAAGTATAAAAAATTATGGTCGAAAATATAATAATAAGAATTAACTTAAATGAAGTTTTTGATATAAAAAATGTAATAATATAATTTCGCAATAACCGTGTCAGGGAGGAAATATACGGCACGTCCGGCTTTTTGTTGTACAGTCGTTAACCTCTAGCAATCCAACGTTAACTGGGATGCGCAAAAAGTTCATCAGGGATACAATGTTTTGTATTATTTACATTTATTATTTTGAGGCTAGTCGTGGCGCAGTGGTACAAAGTGTGATTTTAAGACCGACTGGTTGTGGGTTCGATCCTCACTCGAGGAGATGAAATATTTACTTAAATTTATATTTCCATTTCTTCGCTCTGGTGTCGAGGGAAAGCGCGGCGTCGAGTTCTGCCACTCAACATTCCTTATTATTATATTTAATTCTTATTATTATATTTTCGACCATAATTTTTTATACTTTATACCTTTCATTTGTCACTGATTATTTATGTGGGACAATTATGCAATTTTGTTATTCTATACTTCATATAATTGTTAATTTAGTGGACATGAAGCCGTCGTGGCGTAGTGAGAAATCAGTTTAAATTTCTTGAAAACCCTAAATAACTAATTGAAATAAAATATTAAAGTAAAATCTAAACAGGGTTTTTTTCAACGAATTACTCAGGCTAGTATATTTTGCGAAGCGGAAATTATCTGTCACGGCGTTTCACAAAAGAAATGTATTTAAAATGTATTTAATTCGTTGTTAATTTTCTTCTTACCTCATAGATGACGTTATGCATATTGAAATATGATTTGGATTACGCGGCGAATTTCACATAAAATTCAGCCAAAACGATGCATAAACGCTTATATCTTTTGATTCCTTTGATTTAGAAGCTTGATAATTCATATTAATTTCAATTTGACACATCCACGGAATCTTGTCCCAATAAATGCTCTTGACAGAGAAGTAACCGAGTTATCCTATAAAGGTTTTGGTTTTTTTCCTGTTGATATACGAAACCTTAAAAACGGCAAAAAAATCACGTTTGATATATTGTATTGCATTGTATTCTTATTTTAGTATTCGTCGTTAAATCAGCAACCGAAAAATATCATCTCTAGATCTATGTTATCCTCTAAAGGTTTCGTTTTTACGTTTTTAGTTATGGAACTCAAGAGGTAAAAACAGAACCATTAAAGGATCACTTTGTTGTCCGTCTGTCAAGACCATTCATCTTGAGACCATGATAAGTATCAGTAATTTTTTTTTTTTTTTTTTTTTTAATTTTATTTCTTAACACTACAGACACTTGGTCCGTACACTTTTTAAATTTATTATTATATCTAATATCCTTATCATATATATTAATTACATTGTCGTTTACATACAATCAATATCTATAATAAGCAAATTATATTTTTATCTTTACATTATTTTACAAAATTTTACTTAGATCTAAGGTTAAGCGAGTGTTTATATTTATATATATATTTAACAATTTTACATATACAATATATATTTAATTACATGATAAGTATCAGTTAAAAAGCTGTTTTATTGTGTCTGACTGAATTCAAATATATGAATGAGCCTTCCCTCTATAATAAAATTATACTATAATATATAAAAAAAAAGTTTGATTAAGTAACTTAACGCAGTAAAAGACGTCCAGAGGATAATACAATGCTCTGTTTACTAGCAATATGTAAAAAAAATTGATCAAAATAATAACTAACGCTAAGAAATTTTAGGACTACGAGTAGCTTTTATCCATAATGTCCGAAATAAAAATAGTAAAGAACATTTTATATGCCCCAGATTTCAAATTTTTGATAGTCCTATGAATTATATCCAGGTAACGGATACTCTTATGAGTAAATTATGCAGCGCATATCCGGTGGGCGCTGCTGGCGGATATTGTTGTAAATAGCCTCACGGTTGACTGCTCTAATGCATAAAACAGAATAAGCAGTGGTAAAAACTCAGTTGTACTGACGAACAGAGGAAACAAACCTATAACCATTACGTATAGTGCAAAACTCTCCAAATACGCAACGCACGATTCTACATACATTTTTTAATTTCTTTTTTTATTTCTTAAAGAAGAGTTGGCATGACACCAGTCCATGGGAAAAGGGCACAAGCGTGTGACTGTAAACATCACAGGTTTTTACACGTGTCTTATTGGGACTGGACTGTCTTAGCACTAGGTTCCCAGGTTCCCTCTGGTTCGCCTGCTATATGCGGGATCCAAAATTAAGCTTACTGAGAAGCGGAACTCTACTTTCGCTTTTTCTTACCGAAGCCAGAAAACAAAAACAATTCTTTCCTGCCAGATCAATTCTACCATCATCACGTATACAATCAGAAAGTGTTCAATAAAGTTAATACTTATATATACGAGTACGTATGTAAAAGAATAAAGAAAATAACTTTACTCCACACTAAGCATTCCCAAATCCTAGTTATATTACTTCATAAATGTGATACGAGGTTAATCGTTCCTTCAGGCAGTTACACGAGTATATAGCGGTTATATGAATACGTTAGGGCATCTATACAACCCTTGGGCCCTTTTAACCTTCGTCTATATAGTAAAAAGTATGACAGTTCGTGTATTAAATGTTTATAAGTATGAATAACCATTGAGTTCTAATGATTTTGGAAAACATTAGTATAAGTCCCGTTGGTGAATTAATATTGTATTTTATAAGAGATTCATTTGGAGGCATTGTGTGAAGTATGATGGAACTCAACGCCGTGGTTTTAGATGCACCAATACGTTCATATTAAAAAAAAAATCAATTGTATATACTAAATACACTTTAGTACACAAGTTTTGACTTGTCAAATGGACACGTCGCTGCCACCGGCTCGGAAAACGATTTTTCAGTTGCTCTTTACGAAGGTTACAATTTATTGTTTTATTTAATGCTATCACAAAATGCATTAGCATATTAATCATTATTAATTTTAATAATTGTTGTACCTAACGTCCGCAACAAAACCAATATTTTGCCTAGCTCTAATCCACCTAGCACTCTGTTAGAGGAATTAGGTTTAGGCTTTCGACTTCACCGGGGGGGCGGGTGGTGTGGAGGGGGGTAAGGTCATATTTCACTTGCTGTACATGGATGACTTAAAATTATTTGCTCCAAAAAGAACAGATCTTATGCGGCAACTCACGATTGCTCAAATTTTATTAGTGATATAAGGATGGAATTTGGCATCGCTAAATGTGCGAGCATGCATGTAGTGCGGAAGGGTGTGATGATATCACATAATATTTGTAATGCAAATTCTGTACCTTCAGAAACCTTGATGAAGATCAGACTTATAAATATCTTGGAATGTCTGAAGCAATGGGTATTTATGAACAGAGCTTAAAGCAATTGACGAAGGAGCGTTTCTTTGGTCGCCTGAAAAAAGTGCTTGGCAGCCTTTTATCTGGTGGCAACAAGGTTCGTGCTTTTGACGGTTGAGTTATGTTGCTTCTAGCCTATACTTTAGGCATTTTAAGATAGACACTGACTGACTGAGTTACACTCTGTAGATCGCCAAATACTTAAATTGTTGACGACATACCAAATGTATCATCCGCGTTCGTCTGTAATGAGACTATATATCTGTGTGTGGAGTTCGGGGCTTTTTAATTGTCAAGAACCTCCATAACCACGAGGTATGCAGTCTTAAGATAATATTTTCTTAATATTGACGTGGATATACACAAGGATGTGGAATAGTTAACAAAGGCCTTACTCCTCTTTCCTTGGGCAAAGAGAACTGGTTTAGGCCTTACTACTTCTCATCGCATATCTGTGTGGAAGATTCCATAGAGCACTAGTGGGCGGATACTGCTTCTTCCTTATCTTGATTGTTCGGGGATTTTTTTCGGTGAAACTGAAGGTTATGTTTGTGCACTTATGGACAAAGTTATCAACCAAGAACTACCAGAGACATATTATGAAAGATGGCACTGTCGAGATTGCCACTATGTGGGATGTCAATGCGACTATCATTGTGCCGATAGTGGTTTCTGTTAACGTTTAATAGTGAAAAGCCTCGGCCAAAATCTCAAGAGGTTATCGTTTAGCTGTTGGTTCAAGAACCGAATGCAGAAGCCTGAAACCTGGGCCCTATATAGGGCCAATCGGTGTTTTGGCGTTTTATTTAAGACAGCGCGTATTGTGAAGAGGTTCCTCTCTCTGGAGCCCTAGCCACCGATGGCTTGGACACTTATCCGATAAGAGTATTTTTTATAGTATTAAATGTATTTTTTATAACAATTTATATTTAAAAATGTAAACTTAATTCATCTTATATAATAAGAGTATATACCTAATGTACTTATTGGATAAAATCATTTAAATTTTTACTGCTAGATATTTCATAACAATTGGTCAATATAAAAAAATCGGTAACAGCATATAACATTTAAATACAACTTACGTGATAGCAGGTAGAGGATTAGCGTGAACCAAGCAAGGCAGAACGGCGTCACCTCCACGTCGAGCGCTCGCTTCCCAAGTACCGGGGAGTACCGGTCGAGGTGCTGCAGATGCACTCATGGCTGGAAATAATACTTAAATTAAATCAAATATTCAACGACTACAAAGAAGTCTTAGACCCATTTGAAGATACATTGTCTAAATATAAATTTAAAATAGTTTGCCTCATTTTAGCGAATAAATAATTTCGTTTAAGTTTAGATTTAATTTTATTTATAAATTGTTAATCGAATTGAAATGGTAATTGAGATTTTTTTTGTAATAATATATTTTAACGTGTTTTGCATGGGTAACTTTAATTATACTTTGTTTATTGAAATTGTTAACAAACTCAAATAATGAAAACCGTACAATTTGTTATTTTTGTATAATATTGCATGCTATATCCACTTTAAAAGATGGTGCATTTAGTCTTAAGTTATATTTTGTATTTCTTTTCTTTGTTACTGTGTAATATTATCATCACCAGTGGATCTATTAAATAAATAAATAAAATAAAAATCATAATAATAAGATCAAGGCAGGCAACAAAGAAAACGTGGTGTTAAGTTCTACTACTCAACACGTAATTTACTCGTAATAGTAGAGCGTCAATCTATAATTTTCTATGATTGCGAAGAAGAGCGAAGAAAATTGGTAATGGAACCCACAACCGTGCCGCTGCACCACTACGGCGTCAATCTAAAATTTCTTTCAATCTATGTTCATATCGCCAAATCAAAGATCTATTAGATTGGTCTAAAGTTGTGGTTAGACGAGTCATTAAAATAATACGGACATCTGGCTGTCTATACTACTGTAACTGGTGTGAGGGTGACAATCGAAATTGAATGTTTAATGTGTCCTGCGAAGCGTAAAGCAGGTCATCTGCACATTCATCAATTTATGCCTCAGGTGAATGTTGCTAGCTCAAGTCAATGGAATTATTAGTGTACTAGATACTATTTATATAAGTATATAGAAATTTTAGTTTTAAGCATTTCCTACCACGCTATTTTCAATATACATCGTGAAATGGGAAAAATATGCGTGATTATCACAGGCATATTACTAACAATACATTAAATGTCAAATTATACTCATACGTCATTTAGTGAGTATGGATGTTTGTCTACTTTCAAAAGAAAAATACTGATCGGATTTAGATTAATTTAGATCAGAATAACACATAGGCTGTAATTTGTTGAAAGATTTTATTTCATTTGGCTATAATATAAATGTGAGCGGGCGACCGCGTTTGGGTCGCTAGTAATTAATGCATATTAGAGTACTTACGTGCAATATCAACATTGATAGGTGAACTCTGTCGCCTTTCCCCAGTGAGTGAATCGAGGACAGAGCAGGAGTACTGAGCGCGAGAGTCGTCGATACGAACTGACCGGACTATCAATTTCCACCCGTCGTCTACAAGAAGTGTTGGCCCGGCTATAACAAAGCATAATATTTAGGCTGTTTGTATATAATAATTATCATTTTCACTTCAGAATAGGTAGTGGGAACCTGGAAATCTGGATATAGTGACCTATCCCATACTTCGTTCCCAATAAGACACTTCCGTTACCTACTTCCCGTCGAATTCTGGAGACAATGCTTATTGAGAGGCCGAACTCAATGATGCGTTTTGTCTCGTTACCAGGGCGAGGAAATGAAAATATTAAAAATTTTATTCCCCTGTGTGGGAAACGAACCCACATCTGTCTCTCTTCCGTTACTGAGTGAGTAACTGAAAAGGCACAGATAAAAATATGTGTAGAACGCTGGAATGAAATGGAAAGCCTGTAAGTTCTTCATAACGGGATATACGGAAACGTTTCTGATCCGTATATCTTTCATATGATCATTGTTGTTGGATCTATAGTTATTAAAATTGTAATTACAGCTTAGATTTCAGACTTATTGTAAACCTGTTTTGTAGTCCTTTGATTTTTAATAAATATATATATATATATATATATATATATATATATATATATATATATATATATATATATATATATTAGATACTCTATTATGTATTTACTTTCTGGTACTTAAAATAGACTTAAAATGTTAATAGTGCCAAAAATATATAATGAACAAATATAGAATATCTATTTTATCGTAATTAGTTTTTTTTATTGAGTATAATTTTGTTTAAACAAAAAAAAAAATTATCATTATAAAATAAGGTAAAAATTTTAATAAGAAACGTAGGCTTAAATAACAATTCAATTGTATTTCTAAGACGTTTATATAAAAAGAAATCGGAATTGTTTTACAATGAAACCGAGAAAGAAAAGGATCCTTAGTTTATAACTAATATTGAATTAAGGGATTTCCCGGGAAATTTTAATTAGGAGGAAAATTTAATGAAAAAAAGCTAAATTGGAGACCGACCAGGCCATGTTGCTGGGGATGTTTAAGTTTTTCTTTAGTTACATGACGCTACCTTGGTACCTTTGTGTCTAAGACATTAATGAACAATTTATCTTAAATAGTCTTTACTTAAAGGCTCTCTCTATTTAACTGCTACTATACATGCGAGGTACAGCGTGAAACTGAAGAAAAAAAAAATGCCAAAGTTTTAGTATAAGGATTCGAAAAGAATAGTTAACAAATCCTATTACGTGAATTATTTCTGTTTAGCTTATATTATTTTGTATGTACCAGGCTAGAGACAACCTAGTATTAAGACAATTTATTATCCGTAAAGTATACATTTTATTACTAAGCCAGTCAGAACGTTTAGATAAATTTGATTTGGTTGTAGATAACGACATTAACTTGGGGCCAAGTGGAATTTTAAATTGATTGCGGTGGATTTGAACCCATAACCGCTGTGTTTGTAATCATATGCTGAGCCTTTTACAATTTATATTGAAATACTTACAAAAATGATCGCCGGCTGATATAACAGCGTCATCTCTGTACCACGCAGCTACAGATGCGTGGTCTCGTACTGCATTGGGCACGGCACAGGTGAGAAGAGTGGGACTGCCAACTTCTGATGGCGTCGATGTTACGTGGACTTGCCAGTCTTGCCATACAACTGTGAAATATTAAAAGGTTATAGAAGTTTTAAAAATATTTTTTAATAATTTTAAAGATTAGAGGCTGTCGTTGTGCAATAGGATAGCATTAGGGAAAATGAACTGTCTTTATTTCCACCGTAGATAGAAAAAATAAAAGTTCAATCTTCAAAATCAAAATTCGCTACTTTGCTTCGTTACAAGTTGAATGATTCAATTTCTGAAATTCGAAAAATAAACATAGTTATTACATCCAAAAGGTGATGGCATACTCACCGTGTTTACAGGTAAACTTTAACCTACTGCGCTATGATGGCCTAATCATATTCACAATAATAATAACGGTTGTGTTTGGTTATGGTGGTGTGATCACAACCTTCACTTAGACGGCAACCACGTTCACTAAGCCACAATGGCGTCTGAAATCTAATATAAGTATTCGTTGTAACAAAAGATATACAAATATAGCTCCATTTTGAATGCTGGATGTAGATTCAAAGGCGTCTGAACCAGAATTATGATGTAAATCAGAATTATTCATAAATATACTATAGTGTACATTAATGTTTTACTAATGACTAAACTATTTCGGTTTAAAGTGCTCTGAACATAAAACTTTTTTTAATAACTAAAACTAGAAAAATGTAACTTTTAAAATAAATAAAATTATTAGAAAACATTTTTTTTATTCTATAGTATAAGAAAATTTTAGTTTAATCATTTTAGCTAACGTTAAGTGACGAAACTCAACGCCGCGCTTTGTCTACATCGATTTGATAATGAAAATAAATATTATAAACATTCCCCCAACTGGGAATAAAATTCATAACCATCATATTAACGTGTGTGCGACGTGGTCCCTCTTTTCCACCACTGTTTTTACATTTTATTGAATTATGAAGTATTCTTTATATTTTACAGGTTATATACCAAATATCCTTATATCCTATTTAGTTAAAAGTCAGTCAGTAAACTTATATTCATAACAAAAAAAATATAAAAAAAAATTTTACTGACTTCAAAGTTTGTTAAATTATATGTATGTTATATATCAGTCTAAATAGGCTTCATGCATGTTTGTATGTTAGTTTGTTTATAAGTTCTCAGAAACTAAAAGTTATGGTCAGATGGCCCTTTTGGTTCGAATCACTTGTAATAATGTATGTATTTGAAATCGGTTTAGTTATAGATAGATGGCTATTAAGTACGAAATCACAATTTAAATGAAGTGGGAATGGGTTTTAGAATTATTTTTATTTATTAAATGTAAGAACAACAAAAATAAATAAAAGTATTCATAGCATTTTTTTTTACTTAGTACAATGTCAAAAGTCTTACATTTCAAGGTAGTACCGTTGCATGACAAAAATACACAAAGAAGATGTTTTAAGATAGTAATGTATTTTATTTCGATAGCCATTCGATAAAAAAAGGAAATTACGGCCATAAATTTACATTTAAAAAGCTATTTGTTTTATGAAAAATTTGTATGAAACACGTCAATATACTTCACGGTGATCAAAGGAGCTGCTGACACGAAATATATTTTAATTAAACTTCCACTATTCGAGGCCATAGTGGCGCAGCGCCACAGTACCTGTAAACTCGACAGTTGTGAGTTCGATTCCCAGGGGAATGAACTATCGATATTTCTTCGCTCTGATAATAAGACGAATTGCTGCTTTAAGTTCTGCACTCAACATTGAACGCTCTTTGTGGCTATCTTTATTTCTAACTTAAGAAAACGGAAATATTAAATATTTCATTTCCTCGAGAATAGCGATATTATCAATTATATTTTAGAACGAACGAATATTGTGAAGGCGACACTAGTTAGGTACAGAGTATAGCTTGGACATTACATATAAACGCGTAGACGTTACATATTAAGGCTAAATATATTAAGGAGTTTCGTAATAATATGATAATGAGGATATGTACCTGATATATTTGTTAGGAAGAACACAATAATAAATAAACACTTTGAAGCAAGTTTTTTAAGTTTTTAAAATTATAAGCTATTACTTGTTTAAAATTAATACATTATTTATAATAGGCCCAATTGAGGCCGACGGGTTTAATTCCTACTCAGGGGAATGATTAATATTTAATATTTTCATTTCCTCACTCTGGTAACAAGACAAATCACGGTGTAGAGTTCTGCTATTCAATACGCTCGACAATAAAAAGAGTGGAGAACGGAGTGTCTTATTACTATGTTCACTCTGCCAACCCTAGCAGGGTATATGCGTGATACAGCTTGAAGCTAAATTTTATTTATTACACCAATATCGTAACAAAATTAGATATAGTTCTATCGAATAATGAATCGAATAATAGTACGTCATTTATCCGTTTAAATGTCTAGCAAAAACAGGTAGAGTCACTAGCATACTATAAAGCAATTTAACCCCGAACAAAATAATTAAGAATCGGAAACGGTAAATCAGTTTAGTCGGCAACACCCGGCGATTACGGCGAATCCGGATTTACATGAAAAAAATTTTTTTACTGTGAATTTGAATAATTTCCTACGCAAGGGCAAGGAATAAAAAATAATTGCTTAGAACGATATAGCGGAGTACAATAGAAAAGTTAAAATAAATTTACGTTTATACTTTTATTTAGTTTTTTCTTTTCTGCGGCTTCCTAAAATTCGAATTCCACATACTAATATTTATATTGATTATATAGATGATTTTTCAGTGTTTAATTATTCTAACTAGATTATCTTGAAATGTCGGAATGAGGAAAACGAAGATACATATATATATATATACACACACACATATATATATATATATATATATATATATATTGTAGCTTCACGCTGTATCCCGTCCATAGACAGAGGGGGATCCTGGGAACCTACTGTGACACAACGTTCGCATTGAGACACTTTCATTTCCCAATTTCCGCCCAATTATTGAACCATTGAGTGTTAAGTTAAGTGGCAGGGCTCAACGCTGCGCTTTGCTCTCAATTACCAGAGCGAGAAATAAAAAATTAAAACATAAAATATTTCATTCCGCCAAGTGAGACTCGAACCCACAACCTATCGCGTTTACATTCGCACGGTTGCGTCTCGTCGCCACACACACAAAATAGCTTTTTGTATGCCATTTCAATATCTTGGATTTCAACTACCCAATCAATAGTGATAACAGGCAAAAGCACTTCGTCTTATCTGTCACTGTATTTAAAATGAAAAATGGTACTCGATCCTCTATAGAGTTGATTGTGATAAATGAAACATCGGATGATTCGTTTTCATTTGTCATGTAATTAAGTTTTTTCTTATAAAATATAATTTTTATTAAACATATTTTCAAGTTCTTTTAAAATTAAGTGCAGCGTTCAATTACGCCATATAACACGCAATATCTCTTACACTACAAGTAGAAAACAGATTGATTTATGTTAATATTCTTTAGTAATACTCGGCAAATATAGATACTACAGAATTATAAGACGATAGTGGCGCGGATGAAGGGTTCAGTGCGGGTTTGGCATCAATTTAGACTCAGGACTACCTAGGACATCTATAAATCAATTCGTTTTTTCATTCAAATGCAACACTAAATCATTAATCACACTACGAGGAATGTGCTATGTGGAATAAATCGTGAAGCAACTTTTATACAAGATTTATTTTTCTTATGTTAAGGGAACCATATAAGCACTCCGTTCCCCACACACGCAGAGTGTACTTGCAATGTCGTCGCAATCGTCATGAAAATAATCATTCCACAGAGTAAGAATTGAACTCACAATATTTGCGTTTAAAGTTAAGCACTTCACCACACTTTAGGAAGTGGTGGCCTGCGCCACGACTTCCTAAATAATATACGGGCTTTATTACATACTTAGATGTATGTATATTTATTTACCATAAATAAGGTCTATAAAGACAATGAGGTAAGCCAGTAGCGTAATCTCCTAACTGAATTCCATTACGTCAATAAATAGCCTCCAGGCGTAATCAACTTTGCGTAGCCATATTAGGTTAAAAGGCGTATTGTATACCGATATTATGGGAATTAGATGCATGGCTATGTAATATGATTTAAATTAGGATATAATAGCTTTTTCTCTTTTTTTTTCATCTTCACGTAGTATCCCGCATATAGCAAAGTCAGCAAAGCGAGCCCACTGTCAAGGTACTCCGCGCCCCTCATTTTTGTGAATTTGCGTGTTGACTGGCAGAACTCCTTTTTTCTTTGCCTAACCCGCTATAGGAATACAGCGTGAAGCAAAAAACATATTTTTTTGTATTTTTTGGTGTATTATTTAAAATTTACTTCTTTTTTCCCATTTATAGACATTAAAAGCTTTAGCTTAAAGCTAAGACTTAAGCGACTGGCTTTAATACCAAATTTAACCACAAATGTATAGCTTTCTGATTTTTTTTCCTGTAATAGTACCATCTGTAGATGCTTGATGACAAATTTCATAATTCTAGATCAACCAGAAGTATACTATGAATTTTGATTCCTCGATAGTGTCAAAATACACGTTTTTTGTGGTCGTTAATATATAACATATACATAAGTAAATGTAGAAGTTTTTTTCAGGAAGTTATGAGGAAATTACATATGAGTATATGGTTTGATTTTTAACTCGATATCTCCAAGCGTTCTGCATCTTTTGACGGACAGATAGAGAGATAGGCGGACGGGCAACAAAGCGATCTTGTAAGGGTTCCTTTTATTCTTAAAAGGTACAGAATACTAAAAAAAAATCATCGGATAAGGATTATTTCACTTGGAAAAGCATAATACCACAATTTCTGTGCAATTCGTCATTCGTCATTCGAGGCCAGTCGTAGCGCAGCGGCACTAAGTGTGACTGCAAAACCGACTGGTTGTGGGTTCGATCCCCACTCGAAGAGATGAAATATTTACTTAAATTTATATTTCCATTCGCTTCGCTCTGGTGCCGAGGCAAAGCGCGGCGCTGAGTTCTGCCACTTAACACGCAATACCTCCAGAATTCGGCAGAAAGTGGGGAACGGAGTGTCTAAAACACTAGGTTCCCTCTGCCTACCCTGCGGTGTGCGGGATACAGCGTGAAGCTGATTTTTATTTTCTGTGCAATTAATCTGTGCTTACATATACAAACCTTTATTTTCTATTTACAAGTTACTAAGATGTACTTTTGAAAATTAATCTCAACTTTTACGAATAACTCCGATGACCACGGATTTTGTTTCCCATCATCCCTATCCCGACCTCTCTATTCAATTAAACTGTCGAATTTGGATATTGAATATTTCAGGTAATTTCAGAGTTGCGTCCGTTACGCAGGTTATGTTAGTTTTAATTCTTCTTATCTTGAGGACCTCTATTGACATATCGCCTGCTTCAAATTAAAAAGATGTATGCACAAAACACTACTTTTTCAAGAGATTTAAAAAAACTTAATAACTTTTGTTGCATGAAATATAATTTCTATTGATAACGCGTGTGACTTTACAAAGAGGGACTCGTCAAATATTGTTTTATATTATTTTCAAAAACAAATATGCCTAAATAAAAAGAAATACAGAAGATGTGGCATTAATATTAAAAATTTAAAAACTTAATAAATAATTTATCTCAAGACTACTTAGAGGTTTCAAGCTGAAATTAACATAAAATATCCAGTTACTGTCCCTTGGAGTACAAAAAAAGTTAAGCTTCTAAGTCAGTGCAACTATACGAGCATTTATGCATCGTTGTTGCTGAATTTTGTATTAAAAAATACTTATCTAAGAAACGTATAAAAATTTTGAACGTACTGGATTTTGAACGCGTACCTCTTGTAAACCATCCAAGGGTTCCGACCACAAGCCATACATTCTCATCAAGCTTCGTTGAAATTCTACTGCGCCACTTACATCTATTTTCTTATTTATTCGCTACGTTTAATTTTTATACGTTATCTGAATAAGTATTTTTCGTTCCTAAATATAGAAAAAAAATTTTAAAGTCTAAAAAATATTTAAATAAGTAACATTGTTTATCAACAAATTATAAACAATGGTTTATGGATTATTGTCTATGGACTGTAGTCTGTGAACTATGGTCCAAAGGCTATGGATTATAGATTAAGGATAATAGTCCAATATGCGGATAATGGACTAAGATTACGGATACTGGATTATCGATTATTTATTTACTGTTTATCAATGATCTTTGATCAATGATCAGTAAAAAAATTAATCTTAGACTACGCCCTATGTTGAAGTGTAGAGGATAACGGAGAGGAGAGAGGTTTCCTTCTGCATGCGAGAACCTTTATATGATGAAACGTAAAGCTGCTTTTATTTATTGTGTGTGGCTATTATTTTATGAGACTATTGTGGTGCAGTGGCATAAACGTGTGACTGTAAACGCGACGGTCGTGGGTTCGATTCTCACTCGGTGGAATTAATTATTATTGATTAATTTTTTTTATATCTTCGCTCCATTTGCAAGGCATGCCACGGCATTGAATTCCGCCTCTCAACACGCAATGCTACAAAAATGCTGCCAAAAAAGGGTTACGAAGTGTCTAATACTTAGTTCTTTACCTGAAGATAAAAGAGACAAATAAAAGGTAAAGTCTCGTTACCTTCTGAGTGACAGAATTCACCACCGCGCTTTGTTGTTACCCTAACTATCAAATAAATATAATAAAATTTTCCTTATAACGAACCCAAATCTATCGTGCTTACAGTCAGACGATGAGCTTTTGCGCCACGCCTTGTAAATAATTATAACCTTTAATTAACATTCTTAACTCAATCACGTAAAATTTTCCGTTCTTAAATGTCTAAATTAAAATATTATTATCTAATTCAAAACGACATTCAGGCAAAACGACAATACCAGTAATAAAGACGTTCATAATTTGGTACAATGAGCAAATTAATTATCATAACGACGCTACTTAGCAACAATATTGTAAATAGAATTTGATATTCACAAATTTTTTACATTTTACTGTTTTTTGTGATAGAAAAAGCTTTTTTTTTTTCTTTTAAAAGTAAACTGTAGGCATAACACAATTAGGAGGATAGTAAGAGAACCTTCACTTAGACTTGCTCTCAAATTTTCGAGATTTTGCTAGTTGAGTGGTACAATTCAACGCCGCGTTTAGATTAATATTAGAGCAAGAAACAGAAAATATTGTTTATAATATAGAAAATCCGTCGTGGCATAGCGTATGGATGTAAATGTGACTGTTGTGGTTTCGATTTCTACTAGGTTAAATAAATTATTTTCATTTAGTCTCCGTAATATTGTATTTATTTTATTTTTAATAAAGAAAACATTCCAAATATACCTATAGACATTAGCAATAAAGACAATTTACTCTATTAGCGAGCTTATACTCTAACGGCCGCTACGTAACGCCTTCGTTATAACGACGTAACGATAACGACACTCCCCAGGCACAATAATATGAGGGTAAAATAAATCTATGTATTATTATGTGGGGAATGTCCTATTCTGTTTGAATTATAAGCCGTGCAAGTTACGTAATTGCTGTGTGCTTTGCAAGTGTATTATACAATGTGACAATTTAAATTGTCACGTTAATCGTGTTGTTGATGTAAGTTGTTGGTGAATCAAGTGAAATAGTGTTTGTAATTTTGTATAGTTGTGGGTTCAATCATTTTTATACTAGTAGTCTTATGAGTCAGTTCTTTCTGTCTTTTCGACTGGGGGGATTAATTATTTTAATTTTCACCCTTTTGTTAGAAGACAAAGCGTTGAGTTCCGCAAAGTCTTGAATTGAAAATTGGACGGTGCGGGCGGGGCTGAAGTATCTTTATACTAAACTTTTGTCTTTTGTCGTATATATATATATATATATATATATATATATATATATATATATATATATATATATATATATATATATATATATATATATATATATATATATATATACAACGTGAAAATATTCTAACTAATTTATTGTATAAATTTTATTGGATTGGATTTACTATCCTTAAAAGTAAAAGTATGTGGGAGACACGCCTTATAGGCGTCACTCCACAATCGTCCATAACGTGTCACTAGGTCTTTTAGCCTTTAAGTTTTTTTTTTATTTTACAGGACAGGCATGTAGATTCTAGTGTCAAAACACTCTATTTTCCGGTTTTCGCCAGAATTGGAGACATCCTTACTTGTAGCAATGAATTATTTTAATTTCCCTCTCAATACGCAATGTCTCAAAAATATGGCCGGATGCGGGGAATGGAGTGTCCTAACACTATGTTCTCTCTTCCTACCCTGCTAAATGGGGAAAAATGAGAAACTGAAAAAGAACCCTAATGAAAAATCAAACGTACAACCATCATTCCAATCACACTAAAGGTTTTTTAACTACTACAATATATTGTAGTTGATGATATTTTTACCATTTTTTCGCTAAAACTAGGTCGATTGTTATTACTACTAGTATTCTATATAGATTCTAATCTATACAATATATGGGGCCATTTGTTCTCTGGAATATCAGCGATGAAGCTATCTAGTAAATAACATCATAAAAGTAATAACCTGAAGCTACTGTGGAACGAGTGCAATGTAAACCATTTAAGATGGTAGCTAGTTCAATTTCTAGGAATTGTTTATAAAAAAAACTATGTCACCCGTTTTACGTATAGCAGGGTAGAAAGATACAATATAGGGCCAGGTCACTTCGTTCTACGTTTTCCATGTGATTTTGTGACTATATGTATTGAGTAGCGGAACACAACGCCGCACCTACTAGAACATTTATCTTCTTTTTAAATTAATAACTATGTAACTAGACTTCGTAAATAGAAATTAAGTAAAGTCAAGTTACTTGGACAATCAATGGGCAAATGATATAATATATAAAAATTGACAAAAAAAACGTTCTAAATATAGTTAGCTTCAAGCAGCAGCAGCAGTCAACTTACGTTCTAAACATAGTCAGCTCAGTTAGTGGAGGTTCAAAAGGCATACGTTTAGCTCACTGAGGTTAGGCATGCGGTTGTAAAAGTCGATGTTAATGTAAAAGAGTGCATAGGTATTTCTAGCTGATGAAGTAAAGTACGATTATAAAGATTATGATATTGGGATATATAGAGGCCAGTTATGATGTACAGGCACAAGCGTGCGACTGCAAAAGATACAGGTTGTGGGTTTGATTCGCACTCGAGGAAATGAAATATTTTATTTAATAATTTCTTCGTTTTGGTAACAAGGCAAAGCGCGGCGTTAGGTTCCCATTGAACACGCAATGTCTGCAGAATTTCGCCGACTGATGAACGGACCTGTCTTAATGGGACCTTAGGATTAGGCTCCCAGGTTCTCTCTGCCTACTGTGCTATTTGCGGGATATAGCTTGAAGCTAAAAAAAGAAAGAAAATCAATAATAATTTAATAAATATACATAATTTAAAATAGAATGTATTTTTTTATGTTCTCTACATTTGAAGGAAAAAAGGAACTCTTATATGATATTGTCCTGTCCGTCTGTCTGTCTTTATCATAGAAACGTTTAGGGATCACTCACTTATACTTAGATCTACGGTTCCTTGATTTCCTGAAAAAATCGTATTTCTACATTTACTTAAAAGAAGATATAGCCATTTATGTTACAAAAACTCGTATTTTGACACTATAGAGGGAAACAAAACTAATATGGTAATTCCGGATGACCTATAATTATGAAATTTGGCATTTGATTGTGAATTCGACTAAAAAGTTCTATAATGTCTCTTTATTATTTATAAATAAATTTTATTTAAAATTCCACATTTCCACAGATAGAACTACATTAAATATGTTAATACGCCTTAGCAATCATCACATACGCTATTGAAAACAGAAAATTAAGTAAAAATAAACCAGCTTCAAGCTGTATCCCGTATATATTTCCCCACCTTTACCCAAAAAATAATAGCTTTAATCGAATTCGAGTGAGGTATCAGATGTAGTGGCTCTGGCTGAGCTAAGCTTGAATTTCAGAAGAAACTCGAGACCTACAGTTATAACTGTAGGTCTCGATGCTATCGGTCTCGTACTATAGTACGGAATCCACAGTGGGCGAGCCCGACGCGCTAGCCCTATTTTTTTTATTTTCACTTTTTTTTTTTTTTTTTTCTACGCATATAGCAAGATGGGTAGAGGAAACCTAATGTTAAGACCCTTAAATTTTCCGCCTAGTTTTTATTCAACACATTGTAGTCACACAACGTTCAAGTTGTTTATGTATATCCTTCTGTCACGATCAGAACGATGTATTGAGATCTGAATTATGAATATTGTATAGGGTCCGTTTACACCTTTTTATAGGGAACCACAAAAACCCTACGAGTAAATCCTTTTATAAGTGTTCCCTTCTGACGATATTACACTAGAAAAGTCTGAACGCTCTTGAATTTTAATAAGAGATAGACGGTATGTATGAGTAAGTGATAAAGGTCTTAAACACGTAGTTCAAGGAGTCCAGTTCAAAATTCAGTCTTGATATTTAAAGTTTCATGTTATTTCTTTTTCTGTTCTTTGTTTTTTTGTTTTAAGCTTTACACGGAATCCCGAATATAACAGTAAATAAGACAGACAGACAGGCTTAGGGAACCTACTATAAATGTACTCCTCCCACAACCATCGCGCTTATAGTCGTATGCTTGTGCCGTTGCACCACGACGGCCTCATAATGTTTTTTGTATCTTTTATTCTTAAATTTATGTTCATGTTTCTTAATCTTTTTTTGGGGAGGAGAAACAGGTTCGAACGTGCTGACAATTCACAAGGCTCAGGGTCTGTTCAGCGCCATCGTTATAGTGGTTAACACCAGATCTATTAGGCTACAGCTGCATGATAACGATTCGCTCGCCGTCGTAGCTATATCTCGGCACACCGACAGCTGCACGGACAACAGCGAAGGCAAAGATAACACAGACAAAATGTTAATTCGGAACGCGACAGGGGCAACGAATATAATTTAAAGATGGCTTTGAAGGAACGCAGCGGTCATCTCCTCCACCATAGCGGTCATGCTCTTATCCTAGTGCAAAATTCCCCACATCCAAATCAATTATTATAAAAGTTTAGCATATATTTATAGTTATGTAATTAAATTTATATTGTAATGTGTAAAATTGTTAAATATAAAATAACATATATAAACACTCGCTTAACACATTAGATCTAAGTAAAATTTTATAAAATAATGTACGGTTAAAAATAATATTTTTTTACAAAAGTTATTAATTTTATGTAAACAATAATGTAATTAATATGTATGATAAGGAAATTAGATATAATAATAAAGTAAAAAAGTGTACAGACCAAGTGTCTGTAGCGCTAAGTAATAATAATAAAAAAAATTCTTCTTAAGCTTTGGCTATGGGTTTGATACTCACTCAGAGGAGTAACTTGTTTTCTTTTCCTTATCTCTGACAAAATAAAACAACCAAAGAGTGAGCCACTCAACATTTACAGTTTTTCATTCAGGTAAAGCGAAGCGTGTTTAAGATAGAAACGGACTGTAATAGAAAACATAAGGTAATCTGGTTTCTTCTGCCTACCCATGGTGGGATACAGCGTGTGAAGTTAAAAAAATATTAAAAAAAATTTGTTATTTTTTTTTTGTGAAAATATGCCAAATTCTGCTTTTATATAATAATTGCAATGTGATCGATAGCCTATCAACTTAAATAGTTTGCACTATAATTTTATAGGGTCATAAAAGTGATGTTATTACAAGCTTTTATTTAACTTGCCGTACTAGTTAGTTAGTGTTTGACTGTATGTAGAAATTTGCAAGGTCCGGTCTAATTTGACCCACTTCCTAGTGTCCTATTCAGCTGAAATTTTAATTACGGTTTCAGTTCTGATGACTATAAAATTACATTTAGTAAATATTGTTTGTTAATTCAAAATGGCAGCCACAACAAAATGGCGGATTACAATTTTTTGTACATCCCACCTTATGGGTATCAAATGGAAAGGCTTTATCTGGAAAATACTTATAGTATTTTTCATGCAAAAAAAATACCTAGGGACTGGATGGAGCCGGAAGGTGGCCAAAGACACTTCTGAATTTAGAATAATCATTTAATATATCTTGGCAAGTACTTTAAATTAAAATTTGGCCGGAAAAGTACCTTACGCTTATAGTTTTTATTTATTGAAATCTTAGTTTATTTTATTAGGAACCATTGTGTCCCTGCGGCACAGAATCTGATTGTAAATACGGCGATTGTAGGCTCGATTTTCACTCATTGGAAATATTTTTTTGCTCTAGTTGTTACCAGTGCGTCTTGTTGAATTCCGCCACTTAACATGCGATGCTTCAAACATTGCGCTATACGTGCGGATACGGGTGTCTTATTTTAGGTTTCCTCTGCTTTATACCCCTACATAGATGATACAACGTGAAACTAAAAAAAACTACTGTTCACATAACCGACTTCATTCCAAATGCAAATATTGTACTTTGAAAATTGACCAAACATACATTTTTCCGCTGTTTAAATGCCGTGTCTAATACTGGTAATCCGTTTAAATTATTTGCGGTAATACAGTATGAACTAATGCATGCGGCCAGCAGATACTCTTTGTTTAATTACCTAAACGCATATCTATAAGTAGTTGCATGTTAGGTGTAGGAGCGTCTTTTACATTGACGATGGTAGAAAATTCATGATATTTTTTAATTATTGTGACTAATTTCATCAACAGACATTGGTTATTGAGTAGCGGAATTTAATCCCAGACTTTGACTTTTGCAAGAAAATAAAAATGTTTCATTCACCTAAGTAGGCATCGTATCCATAACTACATCATGCTTTTTCTCTAGAGTAAAAGCTAGAAGAAACGGAGCGCCAAACGCTACGGTCTCAGCACACTTCTTAGATTTTACGAGACCTACTGTCTACCAGAAATATGAATTGATTCATATTTTTTTTATGGAAAAGAGAAGGCATTCGGGTCACCTGATGGTAAGTGATCACCGCCGTCCACGACCCCGTGCAACACTAGAGTAAATATAGGTGCGTTGCCGGCCTTTAAGGTGGAAACAGACGTGCTTTTTGAAGGTACCCATGTCATATCGACCTGGAAACACTGCTGTAGGTAGGCCATTCTACAATTTCGCGGTGCGTGGAAGGAAATTCCTGCGGAAACCACACGGTTAAAAAATTTGGCGGCCGGTAACAAGTCAAACTGTTCCTCAGAACACTTTACATGATTGATGCAATAGAGAAAATACAGCGAGGAGGCGTCTCTACGCAAAGTCAAAGTGTCAAGCCTGTCAGAGATTATTGAGTCCCCAATGATTCGAAACGGACTCTACCTTCTATACGATCATATGGTTCAAGCTGATACAGGGATGCACCAGAAATGAGCATAGTACTTCATATAAGTATGAGAGGCGTTCATTAATCAATCATTGATCTTCCAAATAAACTGAGAGAACTTTATAATGCTCTCAACAAGAGCTGCCTATTTATAATGCTCTCCATCACTTTTGAGAGCAGGGAGATGATGGCAATAAGTCTGCAGTTATTCTTTATATTGTAGGTTCAAATGCCAGACATGATAATATTTATTTTCAGTATACTAAAACGTGTGTTGTCTTTCAAAAAGCTCCGAATTTCTATTCTCGACTCGCGCAAATTAAAGTTTGCGCAAGTTGTCGGAAAAATTAACAATGTCTTTGGTAAATAAAAAATAAAGATTACCGTGACAGTGACAAAAAAATCTCTTGTGAGTTGTTAGCTTTTTGTTGCTTAAATATCCATCCATAGCATAAAACAACACACTCGGTAGCTCACATTTAAAAAAAATATTTTTGGTAGCTCATTACGTACGGTACGCATGCTTGTGTAAACAGCATTAAAATAATATCATTTTAATGGTATTTTGTTCAGCTAGGTAGTTGAGCCGTTTGTCCGAAATACCTGTATTTGCGCAAGTCTCACCATGCACAAGTATAATTGAACGTGTATGGCCGGCCATAGCATATTCTTATTAGTATATTTCTTTTACCCGTCCGCAGTCTTTTACTTATTAAGATTATTTATCTCAAGATCGCGTGGAGATATCTAGCTGAAATTATTATGAAATATTTAAGTCTACAGTCCATTGGAAAATAGAAAAAAATCTAGATTCTTTAAAAGTCAACGCAATCAAAACATACGACCGGTTATGCATCGTTTTTACTGCATTTCGTAAGAAATTCGTTGCGTAATAAAACCTATAGGATACTTCTCGTCAGTCTACGTTACGAAATTTGGCACCAAGTTATTACTTACAATATTATTAAAGAGAAAAATTATATATTATTATTTGATAAGTAAAAAATTATAGATATTTCAAAGAAAAGAAACATTACAAAGGAGGAGAAAGAGATTACAACGGAATGATTGATCTATGTTAGCTATACCTTATACGAGAATGAAATAACAAAACGCTAAATAAACTTTCTGTCTAGATTCATCCAAACATTGAATTGAAGTACAATTCAAATATAAATTGAGACTTTCAATCCTAATTGGATTCGCCGAGTACAACGAATTAAAAATCGTCATAATATTCAGTTAAGTGTATAAAACTTCTAAACTTTTTATCTCGGAGCTTTTTTATAAAGCTCGCTAGAACTATTCAGTCTAAATTGAGCTTTAGTAGTCGCAGTTAAGATTCTGTTTAGAGTGACAAAATCCGTCGAATTAAACAAATGGGCGAATTTTGACAGAAAAGCTAAATTAGTCAAATTACGCCAAAGCGATAGAAACGAACGAAATCTAATAGATTTTTTTAGAGGGGAAAATTCATTCAATGACTGTTTTTGAGGACAGTTAGTTTGAGCTTTTTAGTATTTAGAAAAAAAATAACTCAATCTATTATAATAATATTTTAAGGAAAAATTAGATATTTATTATACACTTTTGTATCTAACATATTACACGCTGTATCTAACATATCGCAGAGCAGTGTATCCTTCAGAGAATCCGCTCCCCATACACTATCCAACTTTTGAGACATTGTGTCTCAACACCACATTTTATCTTGTTACAAGGGCAAGGAATGGATCAAAGTAATTGAATCCTCGGAGTTTTGGTTCCCAAATTCACGTGTTGTTTACAGTCAAACGTTGTGCCGCTGCATTGTGACAGCCAGGGGTCGCCGCTTCGAATCAGTATGTAATATATATCTTTTATGTAATAAATCCATTATGTATATTAGATATATATTCAAACATACAAAAACTTTATTCGGTCAAACTGATAACCTATTTATTTTGAAGTCGGTCCGTATTATAACAGTAATATGTATATGATTAATTCAGATTTTATTATAACTCATTTCATACTGAATAAATAATTTACAAGTAAATACTACCTACACGAAATATTTCGTTGTATGAAGCGATCTGCTGATTGAATATGTATTTACTTACTGGTGATCTAATTAATTATATGGATAAACAAAACATTTAAATTGAATATAGATATGTATATATGGTTGTGTGTTATTAATTAATAAAAACAAAGATTGAGGAAATTCAATTATTATTATTAATTGAGGCCTTCGTGGCGCAGGGTCTAACTGTAAACGTGACGGTCTTAGGGTCGATTCTCACGCGGGGGAATTATTTTCATTGTTTCGTTCTGGTAACTAGGCTAAGTGAAATGTCTTAGTAAATCGAGCGGTGCGTGGGGAATGGAGTGTTTTTGAAAGAAGTTTTTTTTTTAATTAAATTGAATCCAATAACTAAAGAATAAAACGTAAACTTTCAGCTAATACAATGTCGTATGAGTATTCCAGTGTTGTATTATACCAGAGCTCTATCTAGGAAATGCTATAATTTGACATAAGAGCGACTTGCTAGAAACTACTCTAATAGATTAATAACACCTTGAAATAAAACATATGTACGTGTATAAATGTTGGCCGCTGTGACTCAGTTGTTAATTTGCTCTCGATGTACTCGAGTTCTTGTGTTCTAATCTTGTTTCGATTTGATTTAATTATAAAACATTTTTCAGTAAAACAGGAAAATATATTATAATAAAAAAAAACAAAATTTTTAATAAAATAAAAAAAACATTTTTTTTATATATTTTTTTTATAAAGATACAATAAAGGATAGGCGTAGAGTTTTTTTTAAGCAGTATAAAGCAGAGTAAGCAGAAGGAACTTAGTGTAGACACTCCGTTTCCTATACACCACAAAATTTTCGAAATATTGCGTGTTGATTGGTGGAACCCAACTCTACACTTTGGCTTTGTCGCCAGAGAGAAGAAATTAATGTTTTATTTCGAGTATTCATTAAACTCACTACTGTTGCGTTTGCAGCCAGCTGCTGTGTCGCTGCGCCACTACAGTCTCAGGGGAATTAAATATATAAAAAAATAAATAAAAAAAAACAAAGAAATCATTTTTCGAATCGAAATTGAATTCACTTTCACTATGTGGCCAATAAACCATTTCACATGTTCCTATACGAGTATAGTTAGTTTCTATATATTATTGATCACATAAAGGAATCGTATCGAAATTTTTATTCTTTAGAAAGCTACACCTACACGTACAAGTGCACGTACAAAAGCTCACTAGACCCGTCCAGAAAGCCAGCCATTAAGCTTTCTGTGACAACGTGAAATGTTTATAACAAGTGAAAATAAATATATAGTCTTATGTTATTTAAAGCTGGCACAGCGTCTGTAAACAAGTCGATTGTGGATTCGATTCCCACTTCAAGTTTGCGACACGGACAAATCTTTTCGTACGTAACAATCTTAAACGCCGTAAGCTGTTACAGATCCGCCACTCAACACTCTATGTTACAAAATTTTGGCGGCAGGTGGGGAACAGAATGGTTTACAGCGTGAAGTTAAGAACCTCACCAGTTTCCTCTATCCAGACAAAGAAAAAAATCATATTTTAAGACCATTGCTTGTACAATACATATAATACAATTGTAATTAATCACTGTCTGTGCATGGAAGATATGTGAAAAAAAATATTATTACGGACATTTATAGCTTTAGTAGAAGACAAAATAATGGTTTTTTTTAGTTTTGTCCGTTTCTCAGTTTATCTGGACACGCTTATTTCAGAAAATGATTTACGTATTTTGGGCAACTTCCCATAACGTTTAGCGTTTATTTTATTAAAAATGAGTTCATAAATAAAAAAGTTCCATCAATATAAGCCAGAAGAAAAATTCGAAATAGCTACTGGGCAACATTTTTATTAAAATGTACGGATTATTAGATTACAAAAGTAATTCAGATTAGTAAATAAATAATTGTATTATTCAAGCGGGCGAAGCCGACAGCAGGTAGCTAGTTAAAACAATAAAGACACTTGTAAACTGTTATCAACATCCAAAAAGATGTTTAAAAGAGAAAAAAAAAACAGTTCTTTTTCACCATTTTTCATTTTCATTTAGGTACATTTCAGTACTATCTACTTTGTAACTCGCAAGCGTGACATTAGGGATACTGGAGCTGGTCACTTTACTGATGTCGAGGTTTTTACGTGACCCACTTTGTTTAGTACGCTTTAAACATTTCATTTTATGTAGTAAATAGTAGTTGTTGTGAAAAGTTATAAGTTTTCTAAATTCTAAAAGTTTCTAGTAGTTACAATTACTAGCGATAACAGTGAAGTGTCTCAAAAATTGGCAAAAAGTTGCAAATGGGGTGTTAAGGACACCCTCCTCCCCACATTTTCCTTCTCTTTGCCTATCCCACTATACGCGGGGTACAGTGTGAAACTTAAAAAAATAGCTTCACGATAACCCACGATAAAAGTTCACAGCTTACTATAAATAAATATTAAAGTATAATAAAGTGTTTCTAAATGTAAAAAAAAACAGTTGGACAGTAGGTACATTAAACTTCCATATTTTCACAAAATCTGTAATAAACGATCCTCCAACATAATTTCAGTGATATATAACCTTTAAAAATGGCATCTCATTAATTCTGTTTCCGAAAATAGCACTCGCTTTGATTGATGACGTCGCGCTCTGACGGTGCACGCTTGATAAATTTCGTCTATACATTGTTATAATTTATAGCTTTCGGAGTGTTGTTACGATATTATATATTGGGATAGAGATGAAGAGACATTTGCCACTGATTATTTATTGTTTGTGAGAGAGTTTAAATAATAGTGGGGACAATCATGGCGCAGAGGCACAAGCTACCTCCCATTCGAAGAAATATTTTTTTTAATATTTTCAAGAAATTTAATGATCTTTTTTTTATTTTCCTCGGTGAATGAATTGTTTTCATTTTCTGGGCTATGTAATAAGATAGCGCGCGGCGTTGAGTTTTGTTATTCCACACTCGACTACAAAGTGAGAAAACAGAGTGTTTAACACTAGGCTCCCTCTGCCTACCTTGCTTTATGCGAGTTATAGTGCGGAGATTAAAAAATAATATTAACGAACTGCAACGGAAATACGATATGTTATTATGTGTTAATTTTTTTTTAAATTTTCAGTGAAAATTTACACACGTAAGCGAAGACAGAGTATCTCTTTAGAGCTCAGTCGCATATACTACACAAGAAGATACATACATTGTGCATGACGTAGTTAACTAAAAAATTGTACTATAACAATTATATTAATAATATTTAGTTATTATTGTTACGTGTTCTACGAGTAATGTTGTAAGTCCATTACAGAAATGACTCAACAGATATTATTTATTCCTTTACTGCGTAACTGACAGACAACGCACAAACGAGATTAATGGACTTAGAAATTGGAGAAAGGACTGTGTTGACATTTGATGATGATCAGAATCAGAAGGGTAGGCAGTGAGAACCTAGTGTTAGGATACTCCATTTCCCAGTTTTCATCGGATTTTCGTGGCCGCCTTTTGTCTTGTTACCAACGCGAGAAAATGAAAAAGATCAGGACAGCCTGGAAATAATTTATTACAAAATAATTATAATTATTCCGCTTTTTGTCCCAGTAAATGACATGGCTTAAAAACTGTCTCCAATTCACGTTGCAGCCCAAATATTTTATTACTCTATATCCAATTTCGACACTCCCATAGCCGACTTCACGTTCATAAGCTTATACTCGATACTATAGAGAAATATTAAAATACGAATAATTAATTGTCATTATTTCATGTCAATATATTTTAAAGTTTTATTTATAAATTTTTGTTGCTTGATGAAAAAGTTAAGAATTGCTATTTTTTTATTAAAAAATCTTTTTTGCATTTGATGAGTCTGTCTATGTGCGTGTCTATTGCACCGTAGCTCCTAAATTAACTAACCGATTTGAGTATGTTTTTATTTAATCGTAAACCTTGTCCATCGCGGTGGTCCTTACCTGTTTTATGAAAATCGGATCAGCAGGTTAAGAACTATAAGTACTTTGCTAAGTTATATAGTGATATTTTTAGTCTGTATTTTTAGTTTTTAATTTTAGTAGTTAAATTTTGTATTAAATAAGCACTCTTTCAAGATGACTATATAGACGTAAAAAAAATGTTTTATGGGTCTTTCTGATGATGACAGGAGGATACATATATTGGAAGTAATTAAGACATACGGCATGTACATATGTATAACACAACACGGTCTAAGTGCCCGCGGTAACTCCGAAATTAGCGTGTTAAGCAAAACAAGCTCTTTAACTTTATAATATTAGTATAAATAGAGATTTCTTAAATGCTGGTACTTGAAAATAGCTCCTGAATATATAAACATTGCTTAAGGGTTCAAGTTTGTACTGTAAAACACTGTAGCCATGGGGAACACCTATGAAATACGATGTTGAGTTCCGCAACCCAACTTAATAATTACTCTTGCCATAAAAGTTATATAAAATCCATTTCAGAGTATATCCTATCAAATGAAAACATAAAAATCTGAAATGGAAATGAATTTTTATTCATAAATTAAATAAATAAATAAATATTTTTCATATCCTCGTTCTGGAACAAGGCAAAGCGCATTAAGTTCCACTACTTAACACGCAATCTCTGATACTAATCTGTGTAAAAACCGGAAAATAGAGTATTTTAACACTAGAATCCCTCTGCCTGACCTAAGCGGGGTATAGAGTCAAGCTACAAAAATATAGACTGTTTTTTCGTCGCTTAAAAATGAGCTAATATACTAGACCAGATATAAGCCAAATGCGTCCTCATCATGATATCTTTCAACGTATTTTACTGTCGTATGTTTACGACACACGAAATATAATACCCATATAAGGATATAAAAGATCAACGAACGGTTCATCTTATTCAAAGTTCCTGTGAAATATGTTAACGGAATGAAAAATTCTGGGCCGTTTCATCACTCACTCTCGCCCCTAAAAAAATTATTCGTAATATTTATTATAATGTTAGAGGCTGACATCCAAAATATAAGGCCTTGGAAGAAAAAGATGTTTCTTTTAGTACGATTTTTTAATGTATTTATTTTATTAAGATCTTTGATAATGGACATTTTTTTATAGCTTTACATTGTATTCCGCATACCCAGTTAGGGTTGGCGGATGGCACCTAATATGAAAACAGTCTGTTACCGTCACCCAACTTTCAGGATATGGTATTTGAATGGCTTTATAATTGTTTTATATATAACTAGACAAAGTTCGGCATTGAGTTTCGCCACTCAATACAAAACGGAGTGTGCTAACTCTATGTTATTGTGCTATAAGGGTTGCAACGTTATTCAATTTTATTTGTACAATACAATACGCAGGAGATACAAAAGTTTTTTTTTACATTATTACACAACACAATATAAATAATAATATAGAACAACTTTATATTAAAATTGCAATGTATAAACCAGATTGTTATAGTGAGATGAAAAGTTTAGTTTGTTACAGTATCACAGTCGCGTTTCATTGAAAAACTTTCTTCATTTACTGCGAAGAAGGGACGCAATGAATACGCTACGAACGAAACTGCAAACGATTAAATTCTGTAGCACTAGCGAGTTAAACGTGGCTCTATCCGCTTAAAATTATTGGTTTTTTTTATTTATTAGTTCAATACCACTACAGACACCCTTCTTTCTTTCTTATCATGTATATTAATTACATTATTAATTAAATTAAATTAGCTTCACGCTGTACCCCGCACACAGTAGGGTAGGCAGAGGGAACCTAGTGTTAAGACACTCTGTTCCCCACTTTCTGCTGAATTTTGGAGGCATTGCGTGTTGACTGGCAGAACTCAACGCCGCGCTTTGCCTCGACATCAGAGCGAAGAAATGGAAATATACATTTTAAGTAAATATTTCATCTCCTCGAGTGGGGATTCAACTCACATCCAGTCGGTTTTACAGTCACACTTCGTGCTGCTGCGCTACGACTGGCCTGACTTATGTACGTGTAACTTCTATAATTTTATTATTTATTTTAAAGTCTATAACTTTTGAGAAATGAATAGGTATCTATCTACCAAAGAGCTCCAGTAATTGCACAACGGTAATGGATTTTAATGACTAACTTTAGGGTATAACTAGTCCACAGTATGAAAAAAAAATCAATTCAAAACAAATGCACATACGCTATTCTAAAAGTTTTATAAATGAAACAAAATTTTACTGTACGAGTTTAGGTAACATAAAAATGTTTATTATATACAAAGTCCTAATATAAGTAGGTATATATATATACATATAAATAAATCTTAAACGTAGATCCTTTAAAAAAACACACAACAATTTTATATTTATGTTATATGTTACATCCAAGTCTACCTTCTTTTCGGACAAAAAATTAGTAGTACCCACGTACTTCCGAAAGGTAAACTTTCAACTTGTAACTTATATACATAGGTCAGTGTTAGTTAGCGCTCACATTTAGCGTGTCAAGTGTATGTCACATACTAACTACTAAACTTAACCTAAAAAGCCTAAAAACTAAAAGTTTCTGTTAAAAATAAACTGTTTAAAAGAAACAAAAACTGTTTTCGAGATATTATGATGTTAGGATTACTTATACACGGTGGTTATATATATGATTTTCCTTTTCAGCTTCGTCATAGCAAGCAAGTAGGCTATTATTAAGATACTATCGGCTAGGTTAAAACGTTTTCATCCAAGATAGATTCAAACTACCACCATATCTGATGTTGAGTTTACCTACCTTAACAGAGAGAGGAAAATAAATACAATCATTTCACTCAGTGGGAATCGAATTCACAACCAACGCGTGTGAAGTAATCCACTCCTCCGGGAGTGGAGTGAGGTACTTATTTTAGTTTTTTTTTCATATTTATGAGTAGAGGGAACCTAGATTCAAGAAACTCTGTTCATAAAATTTGACGTCATTTTTCGTCTAGACAAAGCGAGAAAATGAAAATTGTGCTTGTCAAGAGGTGCAGGTTGAAATTTCGCTACCCCAATCTTTTATACATTTCCTGAAAAAGCATTTTTCTTTCCCAAACTTGAAATAAATGTTGAAAATGTTACACTATTATTCACTATCGTGACTGGTAATCGAACCTACAGCCGTCGCCTCTACAGTATGAAAATAAATAAAGTGTTTAATTTAACCGATAGCCACATCAAATGAAACGGTATAAAGTTTCATTATGAACCAACATAAATGATCTAACTTTAGTTACTGTTACAATAATCCCGCGTACAAAGGATTAGAGAGCTGTATGAACAACGCTCTTGTGTCCGATAAATTTGTACTGCTAACCAGTTAAATTGGCATCTAAGTACATTCGACTACGTATTACATATATACCTACATACAACTATACATAACGAACGCTGTATCTCAACACTAGGTAGTTTATGAAATTGAACCCACAACTACGATGACATCAATAGTAAATCTATGAGATATTTTGAATTCACTTACTCGGAGTTGTGTTTGACGTTATAGTGAGAAGGGCAATAAAGCTTAAGACGTCACGCAACAACCATTTTCGTGAGCCACTTTCAATACTCTATCAGAGAAGAGGATAGCCTTTCTTTTTAGTTTCTCACTACATCCCGCATATAGCAGGGTGGCTAGAAAGAAAGAAGTGTTAAGACTCTCCGTTCTCTGAAATCGATTTTTTCTGCACTTTGTCTACCTGAGCGGACAAATGAAAATAATTTTGCTCCACGACCAAGCATCGAACCTTATTATATTCAGTTATTTTAATTGAATTTACAAATAGTTCAAATAATGAAATGAATCAAATGAAACTAGTGAAGTGTTCAACGAAATCAAAATTTCTAATATATCAAAGGCTACCCCTGAACATGTAGAGCTTCGGAAGCTTGACGTCACAAAGCTTAGTTCATTGTGTGGGACCTATTGGCATACACTATATCTAGGGTAGAGTACCTCGTATTGTATATACAAGAGTATAGGTTTACTTTATATTGAACTAGTCACCTACTCGCGGCTTCGCCCGCTTATAATTTATTGTTGTTATATTATAGTCAAATTATGCAAATTTTTTACATAAATTATAATCAATGAATTATTCTATTGAATATAGCTTATATTATTGGACAGCTTCATCTAAATCAGTTACAACAATATTTTTGACGTGAAAGTGGAAACATACATCTATTCTCGCAAACTTACACTTTTATAATATTAGTAAGATTTTGATTTTCTAGCTTTTGTACGATTTTTCTGTTATTTATCTCGCACATAGTAAGGTAAATATTATAGTCCCGGAGGGCAGGGTGGTCGTCGTGCAATATTTAACCGAAATGGAGAACATTATTACAATATAATTTCCCTGAGTGGGGATAAAACCTACAACCCTTAAGTTTATAACCTTACATTGCCTCACTTCACTATGATGCCCAGTTCGATAAAGTTTACTAGTCAAAATTTTCATTGAAGCTCTAAACGCTTTAGGTGCTAGTATGCAGTTATCAGAATGATAAAGTCTTACGATAGGTCGTAACGATAGTCGTTAATGCTAGAGCGATAGCCGGAAACGACTTCGGGACTTCTAAAGCTCGAAGGTCATTTGAAGTTCAATTTTCCCATAATGTTAGCAATGCTTTGCTTTGTCATGGCGCAGTAGGAGACGATAAAAACTGCGATAATTATGGATTCTCTTCTCGTTGTGGAGAATTATTATATTTAAAAGTAGTGACCTATACAATCATTTATTTATCAATTGAATCAGTTTCATATTCTAGAAATACTCTATATTGATATAAATTTTGTACTTATGAACCGTTTGTAATAAAGCAAACACTAAATGTTAAAGAAAGTTTTTTGAAATACAACAGTGAAAAGTACCTTTTAATTGAGTGCACTGTTTATGAGATTGGCGTTTATTTAATTTTGGATTCTTTCTAACTAAATTATAAGTTTTTTTTTTATTATTAATGTTATTTAATTCACTTAGGCTTAAATGGTAACTTAAAAAAAATTGTCACTCAACCAAAGTTGATAATCCTCTTAAACATCTAATTTTATAGTCATAATGTTAGTCAATACAACTACAGTTGGTATAGCACAGAGATATTTACTGTTACTGGCCTATAACTTGATTTCACCAATATACGTTGTCTATACAGCTGGATTGTGATACAATCAACAATAGCTAGAATGTCAGCTGAGTATAAAATCAAATGTTGTTGTTACTTACAATAGGCGTAGAAGTATGTGCCGGTAAATAAAATGGTCGTGGATTCGATTTTCACTCAATATAAAATATATTTTTGTTACACAAAAACGGCGCGCGGAAACGTTGAGTTTCGCCATCTAGTTTTATTCAATTCTACAATGGTGCATTAAAAATTAAACAATTTTTATATTATCGTATTTGCTTGTTCTTTAGAACACTATCGAGAATGCTATTTACTTAACCCTCAGCGGCTGACGTTATATTAAAATTCGTTATATTACCAATTATTTTCAAATTTAAGCACCGCCGCTTTTAGTACCTTACTGTAATAACATTATTTACTAGACCACCACTTCAGTAAAATGGTTATATTTTGATACTGTTTTTATTTTAGGTAATGTGTTATTTTGCGTTTTTTAAGAAGTTGTTTTTATTTACGTATGTAATATTTATTTATATTAAATATTAAAAATAAAATAAATTTGTAAAAAAAATAAAAAAGGAAACTAAATGTTGTTTGTGTGATTGTACGAAAATTCTCAAAAAAAAAGAGACTGTTTGTATTTTTAGATTTTTAAAAAAAGGTGTATTTTTTTGTCAAATTTTATATTGCAGTTTTAAAAATTTTTTGATTAAAGCAATAGTCAATTTTCCTAATGTCTAATTTTAACTTTTAAATGACGAAGATAACGAAACATGGAGGATTTTGGAGGAGGCCTATAGTCGCCAAGGGGTTTCTATTTTAATTTAATTATCATTAGTTAAATTGTAATAAAAAAAGAACTAAAAAAATGAGAGAAAATATATTAATTTCATAAATAAAATAATAAAAAACGAACGTATGGATATACACTATAAAGCTCACTGTACACTTTTTTATTATTATTATTATTCCTAAACTACGTACGTACATATACAGCTCTTCCGTTACTGAGCGCTTGACAGACAATATGCAGCCAGGACTGTGCGGCGTACAACGCTGAAGTTTGGTAAATATGATCCTTGGAGAGCATTGGAGAACACTGAAAGAGAATTTCTCGAAATTCCTTTAAAAATGAATTTTACATTTTATTTAATTTTATACCAAAAAAATATCAAAAAATGTACAAAAGTATGATACAGTCTACTAGAGTAGTTGTGTACAATTAGGACTTAGGTCGTTCACAAAGGATTGCAAAAGTCACGTCAGGAATTTTAGAAACCGCAAATAACTGAAATTTCTGCTTTTAGTGCTGATATGAAATGTCACAAAAGTTCAAAGGCTACACAATGTCTGTGGAAGAGTATTAGATAAGGCGGACTAAACTTTATCTAATAGTAGAAACCGACTGTAGTACGTCGCAAGTAACAAATGCTTTTAGCTTCACGCTGTATCCCGCACATAACAAGGTTCCCATTAAAATACTTCCATTTCCTACTCCTTCTTCTTCTTTTTCTCTTATTATTTAGGCATTGCGTGTTGAGTTTCAGAAAAAAACGCTCAGCGCTCCGCTTCGTTATCCAGAGCGAGGAAATGAATGAATAAATAAACGTAATATCTATACCTTCAGACAAAGACAGAAAGAGACTCATGGGGAAGTGGAACAGCATTTGACTGTAAACACTATGTGGGTCCGGGGTCCTTCACTCGGGAAAATAATTATATCTCTGCTCTAGTAAACAAAGCGCAGTGTTGAGCTCCGCCACTCAATACACATTATTTCAAAAGCCACGCGGAAAGTGGGGAACGGAGTGCCTAAACACTAATTAGTGTTTCCCTTTCTGTACCGTAAAATACCATCAATTTCTGCCATCTAACTCATCTTCATTATATTTATCAGGCCTCAAGCGTTATTGCATTTGAAAAACAAAGCACTAGTTAACACGCAAATTCTACCATCGGCTTAGAGTGTAAGCCTGTTTACAGTCTATTGAACAAAGTCTGAGGGGAGGGAGAGAGTAAAAACCTCTCTAGTAAAATACATATACATATTTTATTAGAAAGCTTTTTATAATTTAGAAAATTTATTTCTATTCTCTACTATACAAAGTATATATACAATAATATTTTATCGATTTTGTGTTGTTATTACACATTCAAATGGTATAAAAATGTACGAGTGCATAACGACAAAATAAGGATTTATCAGGATTACATTTCAAAACGACGTTATAATGGAAATGGAGAATGGAGTTTACAACTGTGTTCTCTTAGCTTATAAAATAGTAAAATAATGTTGATTAGTATGCAAACCATGTCCTTAACATGGTTTTCATATTAATTAACCATTCGTGGAGCAGAAGTACGTATGACTGTAAACGCGACAAATTGTGGGTTCGATTTCCACTTGAGGAAATGGAATATTTCATATTTTCATTTCTTTGCTCTGGTAACGAGGCACAGCGCGCGGTTGAGTTCTGCCTCTCAACATGCAATGCTTTCAGTATTCGGAAGAGAGTGAAGAGCGGAGTGTCTTAACACTAGGCTCCATCTGCCTACTATGTTACATTCGGGATACAGCGTGAAGCTGAAATAAGAATTATATAAATCGTGTTAATAACTATGTACAAATAACAGTGTAATAAATAGTGCTAACATACTATGAACTTTATATGGAGCTCTAAATTTAGGGATGCAAATTTAGTTCCAAGCACTGAAATTAATATGTCTGTGAAGTTAATGTATTTGGATTTTAACGTGCACGTAGCTTTAATTATAATATTAACCCTTAAGAGCTATAATAAATTATATAACCCACTAACGCGTACATAACCCACTAAGATGTGTAGTTTTTTGTATAACTCAGAAAAAATAAATTTGAAAATATGAATTAAATAGCTATACGTCGTATAGCCATACTTTTGTATAGGGGCCCTAATGTTTTCTTTTTAGAATAACATAAAATCCAAATATAAACCAGTACTTTATTTCTGTTAAGTATAATATGCTGCCCTTAACCTGGCTGACTTTAATAAATAATTTCGATTCCCACTCGAAAGACAAAGGCAAAGATGGAATTTGCTTTCCGGCATTTAAGAAGATATGTTGAACGTCTAGAAACTTAGTGATCGAATCGAATTTAGACGAAAAGTGAGGAACAGTGGCATAACGCTATGTTCCCTCTGCCTGCCTTGCTATATGCAGAATACAACGTGCAGCTAAAAAAATATTTACAAATTATCTCTGTAACGCCATGAACCATATATTTCCACATCTCCATTTTAAATATATTCATATAAAATGGATAAAACATTTTATTTACTCCCCTGTAACCTTTCATAGAAACCAAGGTGGTATAACCGTCATTCATTAACACTACCATCACTAGCATTTAAAAGGCTGTGAACCAAATGTCAGTCACCCTTTGAGAGCGGTATGAAATAACTTTACAGGTTACAAGGGAAAATGAAATTTACTTACAAAGCTATAAGTGTTAAAATACATTGATATAATATGAACGTATCAAAAAGACGCTAATTAACTGTACCAACATGACGTAACGAAGCGCGACAAATAGAAAAAAAAGGAAATTCAAGTAAATGCAGACTAAAAATATACGAGAATGTGTTTTTATTTTATTTTATACAATTTTTTTATCAATTGTTGAGCAGATAAGGCTGACTGAGCTGTGTCAGACCGAATCTTACCCAAAGATATTTTCATGACATGGTCTTGGTCCGTACCAAGACTTAGACTAACATTGTACATCATTTAAATTTTAAAATTTATTTTTTATATTTTTTTCGACTGGCGATACGATTCGAACCCAAAGTTTCAGAGTATATTGGTAGGTATATACTTTTGAATATTGCTTATAACAATTTTGAAATGATTTTGATTTATAAAAAGATTTCGTGCAAAAACGATTTTTTAACGAAATCTGTTTTATAAAAATGTTATGTTTTTTCCTGACTGTTATAGAAAAGATTTCGTCTGAAGAATAATCTTTTAATATATTGCCGTTTAATTTAGACAAAAGGAATACAATATATTACGCGCAGAATTTCACAAAGAACGATTTTCAATTTCTACTTCTAATATCGTTTATTTAATTGTGACTAGGCTGTTGTGGCATAGTGGCAGAGAGTCTAACTGCTAACGCGACGGTTGTAGGAATTCCAGAGTAGGCAAATTTTCAAGACATTATGTGTTGAGTGGTGGAACTCAATGTCGCGCTTTGTCTTATTACCAGAGCGAATGATAATCGAACCCACAACCGTCACGTTTATAACCCTACTAGATTCTCTGCAAATCACGTTAATTATAAAATCCCTATGAAGATGCAAAAGTAATCCTTGATCTATGAAACACTCCAAAGCTATTCGGCACACGTCTTGCATGATTGTAGGCGACAGACCACTACAGCGGTGCTCGACTACCAATCGACTTGTAATTTGCGTGCGCTCCACTCCATTGCGGATTGGCAGTGAGTTTGACATTTAGTGCTGGTTTATGTGAATATGTAGATATGAATGTTAGACTATATCACTGCACAATAATTGAAGGCTTATAAAAGTTGCGTATGTTTAATTAGACGGAAAAAGTCCATAAGACGGACCACTAGTCCTTGAAATTAACGCATTCAATCAGACAAACACTTTGTAATATTAGTATAGATTCATACTTCTTTCTTTCTTAGAATTACTCTGTATTCCGCATATAGCATTGTAGACAGAGGTAAGCTGGGAACCTATTGCTAAGAACCTTCAGTTCCCCATTTTCCGCCTAATTCTGGTGGTATTACATGTTGTGTGACGGAATTTAACGCTGCGCTTTACCGCATTACCAGAGCGAAGAAAATGAAAATATAACATTTTTAATTTCCTCTAGTGAGAATCGAATCCATAACCTGTCACATTTGTTCCCTTGCACCACGACTGGCCTAAGCTAATTTATAATATATAAACACCTATTTGCGGTTTATTCAAAGAGCATGACGAAACAGAATGTCGGTTGTACAGTCGATTATCCAAAACCATGCGGTTATCTGTATTACGATCACGTATCGCATGATTGCGGCGGACAGACCGCCCAAAGAGCAAGACCCACAACTTGGCGTCTGATCAACTTGAAATTTTAGTTGTCAATAGTTCTAGAAAATAGTATAGTAGGAAATCTTGCGAATTTTAAATTTTGTATCACACGTCGATGTAAGCTTATTTAAAAAAAAGGCGAATTATTTGTTGATTTAATGTAATAATTATTATTATTATTATTTCACGCTCCATCCCGCCCATGTAACGGGGTAGGCAGAGTGAATTTGGTGTTAAGACATTCCGCGTGCATCGACCGTAATCGAGACATTTTGTTGCGTTTTTTTTTCTTAACTTCACAGTGTACCACCACATAGCAATGTAGGTTAGGTTGAGTTTATTCTATGTTGAATTTATCAAATCCTTAAAAATTTGTAGATATTTCAAAAATAATAATTTTGCAGTTGCAATAGGCAATAATATGTATTTAATAAAGTGAATAAATGTGAGGGTGCTTTTAGTAATTAACCTTATCTCTATTTATCTCTACATGCAAAGGTTTTGATTTGCGATTTCGAATATTAATTTCCTAATTTGAAGTAAACATATTGTTTAGAGATATCTAGTTCAGTTGATTTTGTGCCTGATTGAAAATAATGGCAATGTTACTTATTTATTTAGGCCAGTCGTGGTGCAGGGGCACAAAGTGTGTCTGTAAACGTGACATATTTATGAGTTCGATTTCTACTCGAAGAAATAAAATATTTTTTATATTTTTTCGCTAAAATTCGACGGTAAATGGAGAATGGAGTGTCTTAACACTAGGTTTATATTTTTCCCAATCACATAATTTTATTTCGTCGTTTTCTCATTCTTTGTACAAAACTAGCCGTTGGAAGAAATATACATCTTTTAAGTTATATGTATAATATAGACTTGACTAAATAAACGTGATCTTTACTGTAAAGTATACATATTATATTACTGTAAAGTTTAATCTATATTCGTTCAGTAGTTTTTGCGTGAAAGTGCAACAAACATCCAACCAATCCTACAAACTTTCACATTTGTAATATAAGTACGACTTACCAGCCTGAGTCCTCATATCTCGAGACAAGATAGCCCCATGCGTATTATGGGCGCGGCAGCGATACACAGTGCTATGGATATCCTGTCGATACTGCATTGAAGCGAAAGGCAGGAAGACCAGCGTACCGTTTTCCAAGACTTGCCTGCAAAAATAATTATAATTAGACATTAGAACTAAAATTGAGAACAAATTATTAAACTCTTTGAGTTTTTGTTTTACACGTTTATTTAAATAAGTAAACAAATTTTAGCAACTTGAAATACGAAATTAAGCTTCATTTAGTCACTAAGCTGTGGTCCAAATTCTTTTTAGCTTATATTGAACATTTTTATTCCAAATATATTATCCAAGGCATAAAAAGAAACTGCACACACAAAAGTTAGTCAATATTATTTTTATACAGTCATAAAGTTGATCGAAGAGCTTTTTTATAAGCTTCCTATATAGTAATAAAGTAATAATAAGGTTAGCAAAATTGCTGATACTTTTTAGGTGATTGGAACCTTAAAAGCTTAGGGGAGATATCTTGTATTATGATATGGATATATTGAATTTGGCCAAAAAAATTAGGGTAGAAGGAAAAATAATATGAAAATTTAGTAAGTAAGAGTGGTGATGGATGGGTGGGCCGAGAATAAACCTAGTGTCAAGACACTTCGACGCCGCACTTTGTCTGTCCATAGCGGAGGATTGATAAAATCTTTTTGTAAATAAAATACATTTTCAATACATTTTAATAAAAATCGGAAAAATAAATAATAATAAGCAATATAATTTTTTATTTATTACAATTGGTATCAAATAATTGTACTTAGTTATTAATTGATGTGTATCAGTTGTTTACTATTTTTTTTACATACAGGCTTTATTATATTTGCAGGGAAATATACATTGCTTGTACTTACTCGACTATTAAGTTGATATACTAGACGCCAAGTTATGTATCTAATACCTGAGAGAATGGAGTGTTTTAACACTAGGTCCCTAGTGTTAAAACACTCCATTCTCCACTTTCCAACGAATTTTTGAGGCATTGCTGATTGAACGTTGGCTGATTGCGTGTTGGTGGAACTGAACGGCGCGCTTTTGCCTTGGTACCACAGCAAATAAATTAATATTTTAATTTTAATTAATAATGATTCACTCCCCCGAGTCGGGATCGAACCGTCACAATCAAATTACAGTAAAATTACAGAACAGTCAAATTACAGTAGTAGTACCAAATAGTGGGTTAAGCATTTTATGAGTGAGTGAGCCAGCCAGTCACTAAAATGCCAATATTTAAAAGTTAATAAATCAATAACCGTTTGGGTAAAATTATTGATATTTTTTTCACAACCTACAAACAAAGGGATTAAATAACTGTCTAAAAAAATCTTTATTTAAATATCTAGTGATACAAGTACAACACGGAAGGGTTAATTAAAAAACAAAATAATATACATTAACCAAGAACATGAGAGTTGTGGCGCAGGGGCACAAAGTGTGACTGTAAAATCAACTGATTGTGGGTTCGATCCCCTCTCGAGGGGATTTATTTACATTTATATTTTCATTTCTTCAATCTGGTTTAGTGGCAATGCTAGGCGATGAGTCCCGCCACTCAACATAATGCTTCCAGAACTCGGCGGAAAGTGGGAAACGGAGTGTCTTAACACTAGGCAGAATTTGAAGCATGAACATCTGAAATTATTATTTAAAAAAAAAGCAAACAGAAACTGCATTCACAAAAAACGTAAATTTAATTAAATAAGCAAAAACAAAATAAACATATCGCCTTTGGCCCGAGACTAATTTAAAATCAATTTCAATCAGAAAAATTACGCTCTAATACTCTTCATTTCCTTTGACTGTCTACTGTAATCGTTTTATGTAAATTGCTTCCTCAATTGCGCTCGATGTTTCTGATAATAAATACACGATGGCAGTACTGCTAATTTAAAAATAAAATAAAAGAGCTTTACATTTTTTTTCGCTAGTGTTAAGATATTGCGGTCCCCATTTTTCTTATTTTTTTGAGATATTATATTTTAAGTGTTGGAACTCAACACTCTCGGTCTTATTTATTAGCAGAGCGATGAAATGAAAATATTTAATTTACCGAGTAAGAATCTAAGCCACAATCAGCGATACATCGTGTTGTTCGAACATTCGAACACTGCGGCCTCTTTAATCGTTTTTTAATTTGAAAAATATACCAACTAGATTTTATGAATCCATTTGTGATATAGGAGTACAGGCTGTAAAACTGTAGAGTCGATGCCCATTCGAAATAAAATATTTAATATTTTCATTTACTCGCTCTCGTAACGAGGCAAGTCGGTAACACGCAATGCCCCCAAAATACAGCGGAAAGTGGAGAACACCAGTGTCTTAATATTAGGTTCCCACGTTCTTTCTGCCTATATGCGAGATACAACGTAAAGCTCAAAATGAACTATCAAACATAGAGGCAACTTGTCAATTTAAGTCTTTCGTTCCTGAGGTTAACGCATTGACTTTAAAATTGTATCTTTATTCTTCTAGCCAGCCTTTTATTTGAATTCCAGATTTTAAAAAAAATTGTAGACAAATAGAAAGGTGATAAAATTTTTATTACTGATTTTAAGTAACGATCAAGTCAAGCTAAGTAAAATCGATTAAAACACATGCACTGTCAATAATAAAAGTAAATATAAAATAACAAACTGAAATTGTATTAATGTCAAACAACACATAGCTTCTGCATACTGTTCAAGATCTAACAATTAAGCAAAATCCTTAGGGGTTTTGAGAATATTACTATCGATACAATGACGACATTCGATATATTAATAATCTTGTAATCTATGCCCAATATTTCGACCAAATATTTGTGGAGTATTCAGAAAGATAATAGAGCAGGATAGAAATCTTAGTGTTAAGAGGTTCCGTTTTAATTTCAGCGCAAAATTTTCGAAACTTTCGTGTTGTGTGGCGGAACACAACATTTTAATACGCAAATAAATACTGTTAAAAACTGGGCAATACGCAATGTCTCGAAATACTGTTAATAGATATTAGTTCAATGTATATAATTTTATCGATTAATACATCACAATCTGCACCAATTTTGAACCTACTACCCATACCAACTACCCTAACCTAACTTTACTTACACAGTGCCCTAAAAACTGAGAAATACGACTTGCACTAAAAAAGACTAGTTGTACCCAACAAAAGTCGTGTCCCAAGTTGGCTCTACGTAAGTCCCTTAAATATGCACCAGGTTAAAATATTCTCCACCGTTCGGCATTCCGAGCGCCAATTACAGGGATCCCGGGGGTCTTTTTGCTACAACATGCTCTGTTAATTTCATGCCATCCTTTTTTTTAAGTCGCGCAGGAAATGAAACTCAAAGGGCCAAGATTACTCTTTTAATAGATGATTATGGTATTTTTTCTTGTTTTTAGTTAGGGAATTAAACAATTTTAGATCAAAACCTTGAGATAGCTTAAAAATTAAGTTATTGAGCTCAATCATAGAAAAAATACGTTAAATAATGAAATTAATTAAACTACAAACTGTTATAAGTTTGAACATTAATTTAATAATTAACGTATTACATACCTATTTCTTAGTCTCATACTTAAACGAAGTAAATACACTCGTACACTTTTTTAAAAAGCTTTGGATAGTCACTATCTTATTTTATAAGACGATACTCTTATAGAAAAAGGTAGTGACTAATACAATTATCTCTGGTCAATTTAGGAACAGATTTTACACAAAATACGCGGTGACCATACCACTAAGTATACAATATATGAAATTAGGCATAGCTCATGATATATGTATAATTTTTAAAAACAATATAAGTAAATTTATAATACAGCCCGGCACTTAAGATTTTCCTTAAATAATGATTTTTTCAATCAAGACATTATGACAAGATATAATATCAAGACATTTCTTCGAAACATTTCTTCAAGATATTGAATTAACTGACTTTTTTTTTAACATTTTTCTAAAACTCTACTTTTTTTTGTTTGACTTTTTTTATTACTATAATTAAATTTATTTTATTATGATACTTTAATCTTAATGCCATTTATACCACTTTCTTTTTTTTAGTACATGCTCTTTAATTGGAAAAACATTTAGTCTATAAATAGATCTCGATGTAATTGGCCGGGATTTCTGCCCTGGTGCCTGAGCGAAGAAATAAAAATATTAATAAATAATAATGATTCCCTCGACTGAGGATCGAACGCATACCCGTAACGTTACAGTCACAATCTTGTCCCTGCGCCACGACAGTTTTCATTGATTTATAATCAGTATATCAAGTAAAGAAAAATATTTTAGTGATGATAAAACATTGCAAGCAAGCTTTTAATAATTCTGGCGATAATATTGTATATTACCGTAATTGGCTAGAGAGCCTGAATAGTAGAAGCAAGGCAGGAAGTGCAGGTTCGAGGCCTGATTCGTTCAAAATTTTTAACGTTTCTAAGATTTAAAAAAATTCGCTACGACGGGCGTGTCATTTCTAAAATTGTTAATTTCTAACGATGCCCTCATTCCTATTATTCTAATATAATAATCTTTTTTCACCCATTTTATACGTATAAAAAAACTGTAAGACAAATTGGTTGGTAAATTAAGATCTCACGGTTCCCAAGAGTATGTTGAGCCCGCACACGACAATTACGAGATTCTATTAAGATTTTGAATAGCTATAATACTTTTGTGGAGACGGAGCTTATTGAAAAGAGGATTAAGCTTTTTTCTTCTGTGATAATTTTCTAGAGGTTTCTTGTTTAGTTTTTTGATAATTTTATCTTTTTTTGTATAATTAAAAATTAAATATTAAAATCACAAAAGCTTAGAATGTCTAAGTGAGACTATTGTCTTTTCTTTTATACATAACAGAAGAGTTTTGTAAAAAAGTGTCTGTAAGTCTAAGTAGTGGGTACGCTAGTGATACATTATTTGATACTTTAAGTGGATCGTTTTAGAAATATTACATATTAGGTGCAAAGGTAAACGCAGGAAATTATCAAATCTGACGACGTAGAAGTATATGAAAAATACTTATTTAGAGAACGTATAAAACTTTGAACGTAGTGGGATTTGAACCCGCACCTCCTGGAAACCGACCAGTTGCTCTGACATTTTTATACGTTTTCTTGATAAGTATTTTTCGTTCCTAAGTGTGGAATAACACTTTAAAAATGTAAAAAAATTTATGAAAAAAATATTTTTTGTTTCCCATACTAAGTCTAAAACTATATTAAGTCTTCAAAAGTAATTGAAAAGTCAACAATACTGTTTATGTGACTATAGAAGCAAATGCCTTGTATTGATTTCTTATTGAGATGAATTCTTCCATTTAAAGATATGAATATTTCCTTCGTGTGGATAGGCCAATATGTTTATCTTCATATTGAGAATGGGAAACAGGGAATGGTAATCACTCCGTTACCCGCGCACGGCCAAAATATAGAAGAAACAAGAGCAAAAATAAGAGAAACGAGTCATTATTTTTCTTTTCTAACTCACAAAATATAGAAGAGATAAAATAAATAAAAAAAAAACAAAGTTTTCATTAAAAAACCTTATCTTAAAATACTTCAAAACCAGTACCAGTTCTGCTCGTTAAAATCCTTTACGTATGAACACTGTTACCAGTACATTTCGACGTTTGCACGTGTATTTTTTTTCCCACTTTTTTGTAATTTTTACATGACGTTTTGAAATCCTTTAGCTACGGTCTCGTTAATTAGCGCACGTTTAAAAAACTGAAACACAAAATATGTATATGAATGGACCTATTTATATATTTTTATAATTTTTAAAGAGGCCGCCGTTGCGCAGTAGCACAAACATGCAACTGTAAACACGACCGTTGTGGATTGGATTCTGGCTTCTCGAGCCAAATTAAAATATTTAATATTTAGATTTTTCGCTGTGGTAACTAGGCAAAACGTGGCGTTAAGTTCCGTCCATTCAACGTCCATACGTAACGGACGCCCTGCAACGGAAAGCGATCAACGGAGTATCTTAACATTAAGTTTCGTTTGTGGAACCTGCTATTTTCGGGATACAGCTGAAGCTATTCACATGCTTCAGCATGGCAGGAAAGCAGAAGGAACCTGGGAACCTAGTGTTAAAACGCTCTGTTCGTAGTAATACACATCCTTTCCCCACTTTCCGCCGAATTCTTTAGGCGTGTTAAGTGGCGGAATACAACGCTACGCGTTGCCTCGACACTAGACCGAAGAAAATAAAAAATTGAATATTTCAATCAAGCTCGTGTGCGGGATAGAGCGTGAAACTAAATAAACATAGGTACATAACTGCTGCACCATAACGGTCACGCTCTCAACTATTAAAATAAATTCCTGCAAGAATATTTTAAATGTTCCATAAAGTTATCCATCTCACTTTGTTTTAACCCATGCATGTGTTCTATGTTGTAACTTGAAACATGACGCGATAAATTTTATATAGAAAACTTCTTGAAAAATTCAGCTTTGCAAACTGTTTAGATTCCATTTTCGTGCAACGTAGCTTGCGTTCACATATCAAATAATAAAATAATAAAACAAAAGGCAATCGTAACGTAGTGGAATAGGGAAAAAATAATTTATTCTAGTCGCGTAGTGAACAAATATCTTAAAAATTTTGCGGACAGTAGAGAAAAAATCACTTCGCAACAACAACATATTCGCGGAATTCTGGTAGCATTGCGTGTTGAGTGGCGGAACTCAACGCCTGAATGATGTCAATTTTTTTGGTGCCGTACCTTAAAAAAAAATACCTTTTTAGAATCACTTTGGTATCTGTCAATCGGTCTGCCAAGACCATTTATTTATCTGGAGATAACGTGCAGATATCTTATTAGAAATTAATATCAAATATTCAAGTCTACGGTCCCTTAGAGCACAGAAAAATCAAGCTTCTATGTAATAAATTTCTGCATTGTTTTTGTTGCATTTTGTATGAAATTTTCCGCACAGTGAAGACTACTTACTACAAACTTTGGGTACTTCGCGTAGACGTTTATATTTGTAGTTCATTTCATTTGTTTTACTTCATGTAAAATGAGTGCATACGCCCACAAATTTGATTTTATCAACTTTTGAAAGTTGTACTTTCCATTAACTTATAATCCTGAAATTGGTACAGAACACTTGGTAGGCTATACCATAAAAAGGTAACATTTTTTTGGTAACGAAACTTATTTCGAAAATCTTTCACCTAAACATATTTTCAAATAAATTTACTGGGAAATTTCCTTTGGGAGTTACGTCATATTGCTTTCTCAGCGTCATCATATTATATATGAAATATGTTTTGATAGGATCTTTATCCATTGGTATGAGGTCTTATATATATATATATATATATTGTCTCGAATATTGGGCGGTGCGTTAGGGACAGTGTCTTAACTCTAGTTACCTACTTACCATGTCATGGTGGAAAAGGCTTGAAGCAGTTAATGTAATCTACAAATCTGAAGGGCTAGTGTGGTATACATATGGAATCATTTTGTATGATATTATTAACATAAGACTGTAATGATTTTATTTAATCCGTAGACTATCGTAGGTTACCGACATAGCTCCTAAAGTTTGCATGCTGAAGTGGCAATGGGCATATTGTCAGGGCAAAAAGAGTACAGGCCGCCCTCCAAGCAGGTGGACCAACGAACTAAGGAGGACAGCGAGAATCCGCGGATTCCAGGGGCGTAGGACTGGATGGAGTGGCGAGCATTAGGAGAGGCATATGGACTTTGAAAGGCTGAAAGAAAGATTGAAGCAAGCAAGATGGCTTGCAATCTTTCTTGCTTTGTAAGATTTAACTTTTTGGCAAATTTTGAAATTATAGGTCCACAGAAGAATTCATTCACTCTTATAGATTTTGATTACACGGCGAATTTAATACAAAATTCAGGTAAAACGATAAACGCCTCGTTCGATTCATACGAAATTGAGTGATTCTAAAAGGGTTCTTTTTTTTCTTTTTGAAGTACGGGACCTTAAAAAAGGTAGTATTGTAACATACAACGAAAACACAGATATGACGAATCTAAAGTCGTAGCAGATGGAAAGACAGACGAACAGACTTATAGACTGACTGATAACAATGTAATCCTATAAGGCTTCCCTTTTTTGTATTTTATTGTTTGGATCCGTAAAAAGACAGTATATTTTTCAAACAATAATCGAACTCCAAGCAAGAAAGGTAAAACCACCTTACAATTTCAACACACATTCTTATTAAATATTCATTCAATATTTTATAAGCTTTTTACTTTTTCATCTCAAAAATGACACTCAAGTGAAAGATTAAAGCAAACCAATTAGTGCTAGGAAAAAAAAATCAACCTTTCTTCCGACGTTCTTTGTTAATGAAAAACTCCTTGACTCTTGTATTGGGGTTAAAATGTTTAAGCCACTTTGCATAAGAGTATTTAGGCGTTAAATAGGGTAACAAAACTTAGTGGCCGTTGTGGCGTAGTGGTACAGTGACTGGGTGTGTGTCACACGATGGTTGTATTGTCTGCAGTCAAAAGAATTAGATTTATTATTAAAATCAAAAGAGCTTGACGCTGTATCCCGTTTACAGCAGGGTAGGCAGAGAGAACCAAGTGTTAAGATAAATAAATAAAATAAAATAAAAAATAAAATAAAAAAGCCTTTTATTTCTTCCAGAAAGTTTACAAAAGTATAGTTACAATTATAGAAGTATTTTTAATGTAATATGTAATGTTTTATAATGTATTTTTAATATAATGTGCTATATTGTGACTATTCTGTAAGAACCCCCCTGAGGGTAAAGGCCTCCTCCAAATTGAGCCAGTTTTCTCTAGATTGCGCTGTTTGCATCCAGTTTGGTCCTGCCGTGCGCTTTACATCGTCCTCCCATCTTTTGCAAGGCCTCCCTTTCTTTCTTTTGCCCACTGGCCCCCTCCATTCGGTCACCCTTTTTGTCCATCTTTGATCTTGCAGGCGTGATATATGCCCGGCCCATTTCCATTTAAGTGTAAGAGCATGTGTTAAACCGTCTGTTGCTTTTGTGGTGTTGCGTATTTCTTTATGTCTTATTTTATCTTTTAATTTTATGTTTAACATACTCCGCTCCATTCCGCGTTGGCACGTTATAATTTTATTCGTGACATTTTTATTGAACTTCCATGTCTGACAAGCATAGGTGAGACATGGTATAAGGCAAGAATTCATGACCTTAGTCTTTAATTTGATTGGCATATTGCTTTTGAAAATTTCCTTAAGGCTCCAGTACTTATTCCATGTTAGCTGGGCTCTGCGCTCAATCTCCTGATAGTTGTTTAGTTTGTCGAAACTTATTTGTTTACCAAGGTAAATGTATTTATCTGTATATTGGAGAGGCTCGTTGTCAACGTATAATTGTACTTTGGTGCTGTTGGTCGTTACCATAGTTTTAGCGAGGTTAATTGTTAGCCCTGCGAGCCTGCTAGCTTTATTTAGTGACTCTATCATACGTTGTAATTCCTTTCCTTTCTCTGATATAAGTACCAAGTCGTCGGCAAAACGTAGATGGCTTAAATATTTAGTGTTGACTTTTATACCGCATTCATTCCAGTCAAGCTTGCTTATTATCGACTCTAGTGTGGCTATAAATAGTATAGGTGACAGTGGGTCCCCCTGCCTTACACCTCTCTTCACAGGGAACCAGGAGCCGGCTGTTTCTAGTTTAACTCTGCTTTTACTCTTCTTGTATATACTTTTAATTACTCTTATATATTCAGTTTCCACGTTCTGTGTTGTTAGAGTTTCCCAGATAAAACTGTGTGACACCGAATCGAATGCTTTTCTGTAATCGATATATGCCAAGTACAGGGGTCTGTTTCTCTCTTGGTATTTTTCGATAAGAAGTTCTAGTGTGTGTATGTGGTCGATAGTAGAGAAGCCTCTTCTAAATCCTGCCTGTTCGACGGGTTGTTTTATTTCTAAAGTAGAGCTAATTTTTTTGGTCAGGATTGTAGAAAATAGCTTATATAAGCTCGGCAGCAGACTTATAGGTCTATAGTTCTCGATATCATTTGGGTCTCCTTTTTTATATAACAATATTATATTCGATTCAGACCATTCAGTGGGTGTTTCTCCAGAGTTGAGAATAGAATTAAATAAACGAGTTAAGGGTGAGACTAGTATTGGGGTAGCTATCTTTAGAATTTCGTTTGTTATGCTGTCTGAGCCTGGGCTTTTGTCTAATTTCAGTCTGTTCAATGCTTCAATAACGTCACTTTCTTTAAATTGAAGTCTTGTTGGTGTGTTAGTATTGATGCTGTTATTTAGCTTCTCGTGGCTGGTGTCTTCTGGCTCTTTTGTACTGTAGAGATCTCTGTAAAACTCTGTGGCTATACTGATAATGTCGCTGCGGTTATTTTTGGTTATTTCCCCTCGCTTTAGCTCTTTGATCCAAGTTTTATTTGGTTTCAGCTCTTTGTATGCCTTTTTTGTACTTCCAGTTTGGCCTAGATGTTTTTCAATAGTTTTATATCTGTAAATGGCGTAGTCCTTTTTTAAGTATTTGTTTACAAGTTTGTAAAGTGCTGAGATTTCGTTTCTCGTTGCTCTTGTTTTATTGGAACTTTTTTGAAGATGTTGTCTTCTTTTAAAAAGTTTTAATGTGCGCTCTGAAAATATTTTGTGGCGTTTCCTTTTGCTTTGTGCTACCCTGGCGCTTTTAAGGCTTGAAGAGATGGCTCTAAGTAAGTTGTCGTAATAGTTCTGGACTGGGATATTGAGCTCAGCAAACGTTTGATCTTTCGATATATAGGAGTGTAGATATTCTTTGAACTTCGTGATTTCTTCCTCGCTTGTTATTTTGTTGTGTTGATAGTTATTAAATTTTGTTCTACTTTTTTTGATATATGTATTGTATGATATTGTAGCCCTTACTGGCCTGTGATCTGAAGCATAGTTAATGTTCAGTACTTCAATGTTTTTAAACAGATGAGGTCGGTTTGACAGCACAAAGTCAATTTCATTTTTGTTGGCTCCATCCGGTGATCGCCAAGTCCATTTATTTTTTGGCTTTTTTTTGAAGAAAGTGTTTAGAATTGACAGTTTGTTTCCATTGGCGTAATCGATTAATCTTTGTCCTCTCTCGTTTCTGGTTCCATATCCATGTGTTTTCATGATTAAATGTTCCTCTTTTTTTGGTATTCCAATAAGTGTTAAGATACTCCATCTTAAACTTTTCGCCGAAGTTTTCAAATTGAGCGTGAGTGGTGGAACTCAACGTCGAGCTTTTGCTTTGGTGCCAGAGTGAAGAACTGAAAATATTCAGAAATAATAATTCTTTCCTTGAGGATCAAGCCCACAACCGTCGCACACACCCTTGTGGCCCTGTGGAACGACGACCTCAATTAAGTGTATTATTTATTTTATAGTTAAATTTATTATTTCATCTTTATCCAATATGGTAGACAAAACGCGGCATTCTATTCTCCTATTTTATTTTTATTATTTATTCTGTTTTAAGACAAAAAGCGAAGAGAGGAGTATTTTCATGCTAAATTGTCTGAATTTACCCAGCCTATATATAGGAGGCTTGAAATAAAAAAATATAATTGGTCAGATTGTCTTGGCCTAGCTGCACAGTTTCTGAGCGTTAAACGCATACATTTGCATTGCCTTAAAAATTGGGCAGGAGGTGAGGAACGGAGTGTCTTAACTCTGAGTTCCCTCTGCCTACTCTGCTAAGATAGAATATTAACAAGTGATATTTGTATAGCGAAATTTATCTTTAATTCCTATTTGTCATAAAAATATGGATTTATTTTATTGTGGATAAATATTTATTTGACTTTAAATTGTGAAATCGATACTACTCGATTATCAGAAAAAAGCACTTTTTCTGTATATCCGTGACATCTTATTAATCCTGATAAGTGATCCTTTACAATGTAGTACAATCATTATAATATATTGAATATATTGTAATTAGGTTTTTCCTAAAACAATGATAATTATATCCAAATCCGTTGTGTTGTGCAGAAAAAGTAAGCAAAATAACAGTTTTAATGAGGACAGACGTAGCGAGCTTTCTTTTATACTATTTAGGTATCCAAAATATTTCTTTAAAATTTCGTTTCTACCAAAATAAAATTTATCTGTCTGTGATGGATTCAGTTTGAATTGAATGAGTTTAAATAAATATTTTTTTAATGTGTAGCGTTGAGTTCCACTATCTAACACGCTGGAGTTCTTGTTGAAACCGAAGAATAGAATATTTTGGCACTGGATTCTGTGAGCAAAATCGTGTAAAAATTATTATTTTAATTATTTATTTAAAACGTCTCCTCGTCATCTTCTTATATTCATCATTCTTATGTGGCGTTGTGTTATGACTAAGCTGAGTATCGTGTGTTAACATCTTTGAATAGTTGTCGTGAAGAATTTTTTTGAATAATATAAACAAAAGGCGACTTCTACAAAACTAACCAAATGATAAATAATATCAATATTTTTTAAAGAAATTTATAGTAGGTACTTCGGAAAGAACAACATTCGATCTATTCCACACTTAGTTTCAGGGAAAACCACAAAAATAGATGTAATTCCGCTTTGAAGTCTCCAGACAGGTTGATCCTTTGCTACTCGCATTATATATTCCTTTAGAATGTTACAGTTTAGCCAGACCTGTCCGAGTCAGACAAACAGCAGTAGTACTGTGATAGCAGAAATGTTGCAAAAATATAGTTTACATCGAGATTTCTTACATAAATAATGTGTAAGAAAAAGCACAGTATGTTAGCATAGAAACTGGTTAAAGAGATAATAGAATTAATTTTAGGATTTTGTACTTCAAAAAGGAAAAAATCATGTCTTTGTTGTGTATGGACATGACTCATTATAAAAGTTCGAGATAACTTACATCGCGGATACAGTGGATCACATTTACGTGATATTAATATAGCTTGAGGCCAGTCGTGGCACAGCGGCACGAAGTGTGATTGTAAAACCGACTGGTTGTGGGTTCGATCCCCACTCGAAGAGATGAAATATTAACTTAAATTTATATTTCCATTTCTTCGCTCTGGTGTCGAGGTTAAGCGCGGCGTTGAGTTCTGCCACTCAACACGCAATGCCTCCAGAATTCCGCAGAAAGTGGGGAACGGAGTGTCTTAACACTAGGTTCCCTCTGCCTACCCTGCTGTGTGGGGGATATAGCGTGAAGCTAATTTAATTTTTTTAATTTTTAATATAACTTTATAGCCTTTCAGTAAAGGACTATTCACTACAAAAATAGCTTTGCAATTGGAATCTGTAATTTTTAAGGTTAATGCGGACAACCTAACAAACTCTTTAGCTTATAAATTAATGTAAATATAACATAATTTATATTACTCTCCCTACTCTGCTCTGCTAGAAAATGTTTTGAGCTACTTTTTTTATTTTAGCTTTCAGCGTTTTTCTTCTATTTTTTTTTGTTTTAAATAAAAACACAGGCTTGTTTACTTTCCAACATTTACAGTATTATAACTTTAAAAATATATGAGCACGATAAAATTTCTCTGTTATACATAAATTATGAAATAGATTATAGGCTCCTGCAAAAATTTCGAATGTATGGGTAATAAAAAAAATTGTGCCAAAAAAGGCCAGGCTTTGTCTACCAGAATAGGGAAAGGAGTAAAAACAAGCCGACGACTATCGCATTTCAGTTCCTGAAGCTGTGTGTAAAGGTGACAAAAAATAATACATTTTCTTTAGTGCGTGTACAAAACAAAATAAGGCATTCTTCTAAGCTCGTCGAGTTTCAACATAAATTTTCTCGTTTACTCTGTCATTAAAGCTGAGCACGTAATACAAGGGCAAAGGGCTTTGTAAAATTGTCCCTTCACTGTAATATTGTAATTTATTATAAATTGGTCATTTCACACCAAGTTGATAAAGGAAAAGTTGTCAAAATTTTTTTAGAACTAAATTTAAAAAGTATAGTTAAATTTGAATTTTATCTAATATATGAGATACCGTCCAAAAACGTTCAAATTCTATCTTCATAGAGAAGACAGATGGAGCCTAGTGTTAAATATTCGGGATATTGCGAGATATATGAAAAATATTTTGTTTTTATATTTCAAAATTTTCTTTTCAATATATATCTGTATATATTCAATATATATAAAGAAAAAAACCATTTCTTTTGAAATCTAAGTCATTAACATCTTAACGAAGGTACTTATAACATTTTTAAAGTGCGTTCTTATGTACAGAATATTAAAATCTATTTTTTACTTTATTGCGGCCGTCGCGTCGTCTGACTGTAAGCGCGACGGTTGTGCGTTCGATAGGAGCACAAACTGAGGCTGTAAAATAGACTGATTGTGGGTTCGATCCCCACTCGAGGAAATGAAATATTTATTTGAAAAGCGCGCCACTCAACACGCAATGCCTCCAGAACCTCCAGGTTCCCACTACTTTACCGACTATATGCGGGATACAGCGTGAACCTGATAACGATTATATTTTTTGTTAAAGGATTAAACAGCATAATCTAGGAAAAGGTTCTGTCAAAATAACATTTCGTTGAGCCTCAATCAAGTCGAATGATACGAGAGATAAAGCTCTTGGGCACGTTCAGTTGCTATGATGTTATAAACATTTTATATGGAATGAAATATAATATTAGAAAAGAATATCTGGTATATTGGCCATAATTTTGTATATGCACATAAATAAGCGTATGTACTCAGTATATATACAATACACTTCGTTTCGGCTCCCATTTGTGAGAATGAGCTATTTCCATTTCTTCCCTCTGGTCAAGACAAAGCTCGGCGTTGAGTTTCACAAATCAACAGCTACGTCCCTTATTCAGTTAAAAAGCGGAGAACGGAGGGACTTGACAGTAAGCCTAGTCTGTGTGTATGTGGGTGTTAGTTTCGATGTAACCTAGTGTCAAGTGAGAACTCTCACTGTTTAACCTGCTGCTGCTATAAAAATATTCGATTTTTCATGAAAAAAGTCCATTTACTCTCCTTAGCCTCTCTAGATGTTGCATATAGGCAATATACAAATATATAAGTGAAACAGTAATTTCCTTAACGTCAAGGCTTACGTTACTTTGATTAAATTTGCCATGCAAATAGCCTACGGCAATCTTCCATACATAGATATGAGTTTTTCTAGCACATTAAAGAACTTCTCTAAAAAAAGTATTATAAGTATACACTACAAAATTAGGCTATAAATATAGTTAGTTTCACGTTGTACCCCGCATATAGGGAAGGCATAGGGAAAATATGTAGCGTATTTAATGGTGAAACTCAAGAAGTAAGTCAGGAAACGGAAGTGCTTAAAGCGTAAATCGAACCTATGACCGTCGAGCTTATGGTCAGACACCAGATTTACGATGACTTCTAAATCACTATTTGTTAATGGACTATTAGTAAAATAGGACAGTAATAAGTAGATTCCTCATTTAAGTGAATGGTTATATTTAAATTTTTGTTGATGCGTTGTATGAGATAGGTCTGAAGTTTGACATGACAGAGACTAATACAAAACAAGAGGAGAGTAGAACTCTACCCTGTTATCTGCGAGGTAGAAAAAATCCACAAGCTACTGGATTGACTGGCTGGATTGGACTGGCCGTGATAGTGATTATAATCACTCTTAAGGCAAGTCTTCCAACTTACACCACATATTCATCTCTTACAATTTTCACAATCTTCATATGCTATGCTCAAAGGCCGCTGCATCATTAGGAAGAGACTTGTGTTGCTCCTAAGTGCCTACTCAATGCCTATATTCTGATTCTTTCAGGATTTTGTAAGAAAAGTATTTATTAGGATTTACTAGGATTTTTTAGATAAATGTGAATATTTTGATTTCTTATAATACTTAGATACTTATTATCGACGAGTCTAAACAATCCAGTATATAGTATTGGCAGACTTAGTATGAGCACACGCTCTGTTCGTTTATACCCATATGACAGATTCCATATCATAATATACTTTCAGTACATTCAAATATCGAATCCAACTTATATCTTATATTAAGCCCAACTCCTCTTTTGGCCGTCTTTTATTACTTTTAGTACTGAATTTTAACGAACTTATTACAAAAATTGGGTTTTCCTCGACCTCAGCAAATAGCAATCGACTCACTTTCGTACCTCTTAATTTTTCCATTGTTTTCCTTGAAAACAGGCGAGTATGCCGTGAGCTTTGAGTCCTGTGGGAGCGAACAGGTGAATAATAATCGGATTTTGTACTTATATTCAATAACAAAATAATTTTGACGGTAGACATTTCCAATTTATTATAGAATTGTTGGACTAAATCCAGTTTGTTTACTTTACGCTTTTTTTGGATCGATAAGATAGTGATCACTTAAGTTTCCACTTTAAAAACTCATGTCAGGTGATAAAACAGAACCTCTTATTTTGCCTAAATACACTGGAGAAATTAAAGCTAGCCGACAAAAATATTCGAGTTTCGGTGGCGAATTCTCCATAATAATTGTTCAAGTTCATGAAATGTGTAATAAATAATATCTTAATATTTATTTAGTGTAAGAACACTTCTTGGGATAATTTGTAATAATACTAACATTTTTCTACTGTTCGCGCGTATGTATGTGCGTGCGTGCGTGCGTGTGTGTGTGTGTGTGTGTGAGTGTGTGTGTGTGTGTGTCTGTGTGTGTGTGTGTGTGTGTGTGTGTGTGTGTGTGTGTGGTGTGTGTGTGTGTGTGTGTGTGTGTGGGTGTGTGTGTGTGCGTGTGTGTTATACAAATACATTAAATAACATATTACCATCCCGCCAGGCATAAATTAATGTAATTTAGTTATATTGATTTCTCATATATAATAAGAATGTATGTATATCACACCATAAAATTTTCATAACAAAATCATAGAGACAATTTTAGGTCAGTTAGTTTAGTGAACGGTGCGACCTTTGCAAATATAATTTATTCGTTCTAAGCGTATCTAAATTATGCAAATAGAGAATTAAAGGATTTTAGTGAGTTCCCGCCGTTGAGTGTCTAAAGTGGACTGTAAGTACGTATTTAAGGGATTTATAACTTCAATACTGTTTTTAACTTCACGATATATAACCCGCACATAACAGGGTAAACAGAGGGAACAAGCTAACCTAATGTACTACATTCTCCGCTTTCAGGCCGAAGACGACATTGTGCGGTGATCGGCGCAATACAACGATGCAATTTATGTAACCAGAATGCAAAAAAAATTAATTCATTTACTCCCCCTAGTGGAAACCCACTTAGTTGCGTTTACGGTTGCATCAGTCAGCGGTTTCGGTGCACCATGATGGCCTGTATTTATTGGCATTGAACTTAATATTCTCATTAATCTGACAGACAGTATTTTAAGACTAGGTTCTCTCTTGTTTACTCTATTTTTGACCCAAATTTCCAGATATAAAGTCTAAAATAATTCATTCCTCGAGTGGGAATCGTACTCACAACTGTCACTTTATACAGTCCGACTCTGTGAGCACTTAAATTGTGATATGATTGTCAATATAATTTCATCTCATAGGATAGAGAGCTCTTGTATTGAATACTACATACACAAACCAAACTCGCCGCTAAATGTGGCTGGAGTGGAAGTCTATTTATAAATATTTCTATTAAATCAATATAAGGTTTCATTTCGGTTTAGTTAATATATTATTTTATATATTTTCTTGAGATTTGATAAAATGAACTGGTTGTGGGTTTGATCGCCACTTGAGGAAATGAAATATTTATTTACATTTATATTTCTTAGCTCTGGTGTAGAGACAAATCGGGGCGGTGGGTTTCGCCACTCAACACGCAATGCCTCCAGAACTCGGTGGAAAGTGGGGAACGTACACGCTGTATACCTAGCGGCGTAGTCAGAACGGAGTACCAAGCACCACGGTCTCTGCATAACTTTCCTTTCGTTCACTGTCATCAACCTCCAACCTTCATACATGCCCTCTTGATGGTCCTCGTGCTTTTTTTCGTGGTTCAGGTACCGGTAGGTTACGTACACCACTACGTCTTTCTGCGTACATCTCGTATCTTCCATCTCTACTGAATATACTACCCAAATACACCCAAATATTCATTCATTTGTTCTAATATCTTACCATCTGAACTGATCTTGCATTCCGTCGTTTCTTCATTTCTTTCAAATACTAGAACCATTATCATAGACATTAGATTATTTCCATGTCTTTCTTTCAGAGAAGTGACTATTGCCTGCAACTCGCATTCTGATAAAGCACTATATCATCTGTGTACAGCAGGCAATTTACACTCAAGTCACCTACTTTCTCTAATAAACCGAACCAAGCTGATATGACACATACTTGTTTAAAATTCGATTGGATATTAAAACAGAGTGACATGCCACTACCTGCACGCACGTACGACACTTGCACGCAGGCTTACGCATCTTCCCCTTATTCTTTCAGTTCCTATTTCCAACTCCGTCCTCTGCCTAATTTGTATATTGATACTCAGTATTATATTGAGGAAGGCACAATACTAATATTGATATACACAATAATAGTATTGATATAACCCACGTCAGGTACAATGTCAGAGTTACTTTCCGCATTTAGAACGAGTCATGTTTCATAAAAACTTAGTAGTTATTTCTATTTAACCTCGGTGGCAATTTGTTTAATCTAAAAAACAACAACGAAAATGTTATTGCTAAAATTATATTCAAAATATTTTCTAACGTACTGTGCAGTGACAAAGCCCGCAGGCTTTTTCGGTAACGGCGTGACGTTTGTGATTAATTTTTTCATAACTGAAACGACATCGGTTCCTGTTACCTGAATATAGGGCGACAAAGGATTTATGACGCGGTATATAATTTTTTACCTGCGCTTTTCACACTAGAAACAATAAAAAATATATATTTTTTATAAAAACAATATTTTTTTAGTAATGTTAATAAGAAATTATTTTATTTCCATTTATTTATTGTTTTTGCATGTCTCTCAGTGGATTAACAATCGTGTAGGCAACACAGTATTTCATATTTTATTGTTTCCTTTCATAAAAATAATTGGAAACATTGTGTGTTAGGTGGTAAAGCAAAAGATGATTGTTTTAGAAAATAAATAAAAAAAGCCCTGTCCAAGCTAAATAAGCTACATCGAAATAACCCCACAATAGGACTCAAATCAACATGTCATATGCTACATTAAGTTATCTATCTACTAAAAAAAAAAAATATTTCTATACTTTTATACTAGTTTTTTGTCCTTTTCACTACAAATAAAAATAAAGATCAGTTTACACGTCAGCAACTTGGACAGGGCCCAGTCAGGATAAATGACATGTCAACACGGGATTTATCGCTCACATCGGATCTTATAGTACGATAGTCTAGCCTTTGAGTATTTTATGTGTTTTTTAGAGAATATTGTGAGGCCTTTGCAGGGTTTGTCTGTACGCTCAATGCTTGTAAGTTCGATTCCTATTTCGTTCTATATGACTTATTTTCATTTTTAAGATTGCTTAGGCATAAGTAGCAAAATAAATCGCGTCGCTGAGTTGCGACAGTTAACAAGCAATATCTTACAAATTGCATGGTGCATGGGCCACGGAATGTGTTAAGGTTCCTACTCCGCTATATGAAAATTATAGTATCATACTAAAAAAAATATAAATGGTTAATGAGAACACTGAAAACGGGAAATTCAAATCAAAATAACTAGTATTTATGTAGATAAATTGTAGCACAGTGGCACAAGCGTGTGACTGTAAATGTAACGATAGTGGGTTCGATTCCCACTCGGAGAAATTAATCATTATATCTGTTTAGTATTTTCTTTTCTTCGCTCTGGTGACAAGTTAAAAGGGTGGCTTTGAGGTTCGCAACTGAACTCGCAATGCCTCGAAAATTCGGCGAAAAGTGGAGATCGAAATGTCTTAACACTTGGTTTCCTCTGCCTAGCTTGTTATATGCAGAAAACAGAGTGAAGCTGAACAAAAATATAGATACAAAATACAAGATAATCTATATATATAAAAGGACATGTACTGACTGACTGAGTTAAGACGCACGCACAGCCGTAACCACTGATGATAGAAACGTGAAATTATAAATATTTTATTAAACACGTGTTTCGTATTTTTTTAGAATTCACCCCTAAGGGTGCAAATAAGCAGGCGAAGCTGCGCGCGCCCGCTAGTATTATATATATAAGAACAGAACATATTTCATTTACACTCATAAACATGGTAACCTTAGGTTACTCTAATTAACTTCAGAAATAAGCCATTGTGACGGAGGTAGCGTATAGGAATCCTAAAATAAACCTTATTTAGAGGCATTTTAGTTGAATGTTCTGTAACATAAACCAATTATGTCTTAGCCCATATGCGAAACTTACCTCGCTTTTTCGGTTTATTCCTTAAATCTACCTCATACTTGGAAGAACGATCTTTAATTATATGGTTTTAATGATTATTTATATTTTTATTACTAAACTAAGGCTGAATTATAGCAAATATCGTACATTTTCGCCTTTACATAGTATTTTTTGGTGATAGCAGATTTAAGGAAAGAATGTACATAAAAATTATGTAATAATATACCTATAATACGTATAAGTAAATCCGAGATCGTCGCATCATGACACTGTAAATGCGTTGATTTTGGGTTCGATTCTCACTTAGAGACATTAATGATTTTCATTTAAAAACAACTGAAAACAAATAAAGCACGTCATTGAGTTCTGTCATTCAACACGCAAATAAAAAATGTTTTGAAAATTTCGCCGAAGATGCGGACCGAATTTCTTAGAATTAGGGGTCCTCTGCCTACCTAGCTATATGTAGCATACATTATGAAGTTTGTGCAGTTCATATAAAAGTAAGTTAAAAAAAAATATCAGCTTCACCCTGTATCCCACGAACAGCACGGAACCTAGTGTTAAGACACTTCGTTCTCCATTTTCCACCGAATTCTGGAGGCATTGTGTGTTAAGTGGCGGAACTCAACGCCACGCTTTGCCTTAACAACTGAGCGAAGAAGTGAAAAAATATATATATTTCATTTCCTCGAGTGGGGATCGAACTCACAACCAGTCGCGTTTACAGCCATACACTTGAGCCCCTGCGACACGACTGGCTTAAAACTAAATTATATATTCGGTTACATAGAAATCATAGGCTCAAATGATTGATTTACCCACACCTTACGGCAACCACCTTCGACATCCGATATAAATTTGTGGAGAGCTTGTGTAAATACACGTTGGGAGTTTCACTCTAGGAACGTTTAGTTGAAAATTAATACCTAATAGAGTAAAAATCGATTGTTTTGTTTAGCTTCACGCTTTGTCCCGCACATAGTAGTGAAGACAGTGTTTCTCATTGTTCGCCCAATATTCGAAACATTACGTGCTTAAGGATGGAAATAATTAAAAATAACCTAATGTACGACATTCAGTTTTCATTAAGACACTTCGGTTCCACAGTTTACGTCGAATTTTGGAGGTATGGCGAGTTAAGTGGCGGAATTCAGCATCACACCAAGAATGAAATCACTCCATTCTTCTTTTTATAATTGATAATTATATAAAAACTTAGCATTGCTAACAAAATTTAACAAAAATATGTGTCTATAATATAAAAAAAAATGTTTGTGCGAGTGATTTTTTAATAACAATCTTGTATTATATTATAAAAAGGAAAGTGAACAGTTCATAGCCCACTAGTAATTAATTTAATAATTTATGAGAAAATTTATAAATACAACATGAAGTAAATTATATTTTTAAAAGCCATAGGCCAGCTGTCAGTCGTGCCGCGGTGGCACAACAGTCACACTCTTGTGCCCCAGTGCTAGGTTGTTGGTTGGATTCTCTCTCGAGGAAAAGAAATCTATATTAATGTAATAAAGCGCAATAGTTTGTTTGTTTGTTTAAACGCTAAGATCTCTGGATCTGCTGGTCTAATTTATTTTCTTTTTGTTTTGTATGAAAGCTGCATCTTTCAGAAGTGCTATATAACATTACGGTGTATATAGTCGGTGTTATGTCAGTATTAGATATAAAATAAACTCCGCGATATATCTATCTCTTATAAATAAGTGACAATAAGGCATTTTGTGACAAAAAATATTTGAAAATTGTAAGATGATATTTCGTCGATTTTTATTTTACATGCATATTGAAACTTACGAGCGAAAGTTATTTCATCATCAAGGAAATTTAATGTAGATAATCTTCGGCTTTTATAGCGTGTAATTTGGACGTATACTTTTCGAAAAAATGTAAAATTAAACCGCGGGGGGCGCTCTTGCCGCCGATGACGTCCTATCATCATATAGCCACGTAGTGTTCATAATTAAATGAATCAATCTGTTGGCAAATACAGCATAACAAAAGTATTATAGGAAAAAAGAAAAATATATTTTTAATAACGTATAAAAATTTGAACGCAACCGATTTGAACCTACAAATTCTGGCAACCCAAGTCTAAGTAGCCATAGATAAAATCTTATATTACTATAGAATATTTCTACAGAATTTGTCATCTCAAATATACATATATTTATACATAAATTATAGGTATACCACTTTACTCTGTCACTCTCATACGTAGCTGTCGCTATGTCGGGAATTTCTCTCAGAAGCACGTTAATCTAATTTTGAGGTAAAATTAAGCGATCCGGCGGCGGCACAAATTGTGAGACATATCTGAATATATCCACATATTGTAGACACTCAAAGCATTAATATGAAACTAGATTTTAGCTGCAGCTTCACTTATAATAATTAGCTTCACGCTGTATCCCGCACACAGCAGGGTAGGCAGAGGGAACCTAGTGTTAAGACACTCCGTTCCACACTTTCTGCCGAATTCTGGAGGCATTGCGTGTTAATTGGCAGAACTCAACGTCGTGCTTAGCCTCGATAGTAGAGTGAAGAAATGGATTAAAAATAAAAATTTAAGTAAATATTTCATCTCGTCGAGTGGGGATCGAACCCACAACCAGTCGGTTTTACGTCTTACACGTAAATTCAATGAAATAATACAACACAATACAATACAACAATGTTAGATATATATAAGCTATATAGCTTATATGTAGCTAACATTGATAAACTGTTAATCCAACACAATTTTTTTTTCTATTTGAACAAGTGGTTCCTGAGATTAACGGGCTCGACTCAACACACTCTAGCTTTGTGATATTAATATAAAAGTATAAATGAATCTGTGTCTTGAGGATGCACAATATTTGAAGGAAATAACGAGTTTAACATGAGTTATTCTCTTTTATATAGAATTTGTTTTTTAAAAGCAAGCGCTAGCCATAAATTATTTTAATGTGATAAAATGTAATGTTCTTTGTACTGCTTAATTTAGTTACCATTACACCGTGGTTATCAAAAAAGGGTATCTTTAACAATTTTAAAGTGTTCTTCTACACACAGAAAAGAAAAAAAATTTTTAGAAACGTACAAAAAAGTATCAAAATGGATTCTTAACATAGATAAAGAAATAAAATATTTAACCTATGACTGTTCTCTAAGTTAAAATTTATCTCATTTAAATCAAAAAGGATCATCTCAATATGAGTTTTAGTTTCTAAGCTTGGTAATACCAATCGCAAAAATACTCAACGTGGATACAATTAAGAAATTTGGAACGTATATACTCTATTCGTTTTGAAATGAGACAAAATGTAAGTAAAGAAATACTGTTTCTAAAACTTTTATGTAAATTTATAATTTCTATTTAATTTGGTATATATGGGTTTAGTCATGTTTTACCATATAAAAAATCCATAAAACAATAACAAAATAATCAGAAAACAATTTTATGTTTAACAAAACAAGAAACTTAATAAAAACAACAAAAGTACCAATGAAATCACAACAGTACTTCTCATAATCATGTTGCCCGATAGTAAACCGATGACAAAACATCACATTTAATGTAAAATGTCCGAATTATTATTGTAGTTCTTTATAGTATCAAGTTTGAAAGCAAGTTAGAATTTAAGTGCTTTTACATGTCAAGTACTTAATCATTATTATTAATAATTAAGAAAATAGTTTGCGGTAATTATGATACTATTACAAGGTCTGGGTGACTAGAAACGAGTGAATATAATTTGCAGATTAAAAAAGTATATTTTATAATGTTCCTGGCATCTTTGTTTTTCATTATATTTATTATTATATTTGTTATATTCATTTCTTTTCATATTGAAAATAAAACTTTTATAAAATTTGAAAATATTATTATACAAATCATTTCATCGTAGACATCGTTCAATAATATACATAAATCCATAGATATATATTTTTTTACTTAATATACTATATTAAGCTCCATCAATCGTGATCTATAAAATATCTTTTTTTTAATTGTTTACCTTTTATCCCATTGCTTCGTAAATGTAGTACAGATAGTAATAAGAAATTTCAATACATGGAACTTCTTTTTGAGGCTAGTCATGTGGCACAAGGAACTATTTTCTTCCCTCCCCACGCGAGGAAATATTTTTTTTAATTATTTTCAAAGCCAAAGCAAGCCCAGGCAAAGCACAACATTGATTCCTGCTACTTTAAACGTAATGCCTCCCGCAAGAAGCTGACAATTTTTTTTGAGGCGGTTAAAAATATTTTGATGTGAGGCCATCCTAGTGTAGACCTATAGCATCTGACTGTAAATGTGACGGTTGTGTGATCGATTCCCTCTCAGAGGATTTTTTTCTCGCTGTTGCAAGACAAGTTTCTCCTGCTACATGTGTATGTATACGGCGTACAGATAAGCTGAAAAAATGTAAAACCTATTAAAATGCAATATTAAAGCTCGCATCGTATCGTATACTCGAGTAAGACGAGTACTCGAATCACGTTTAAAAACCGAGCACCATCGTGTGCGTGTAAGTCTATATCAATTAAGTGCACTTGTATGGAAAAAAATTAAGCTCATTGGATGATTTCGATGGAAAAAGTTTTAAGCTTTTTCGCTTTAAGCTTCATCCACTCGATGGTATGAAGTTAAGGTTTTAGGTGTTTGAGTGGATGGATATATGAATATTACGTATAATATTATTGATATTTCGCTTAATTTTTAATTTGAATATATGAATTTAAATTATTTGGCTGAAATATATAAATAAGGTTTTGTTGACTTAAGCGTGACCAAAATGTGACTAGATAAAAAAAATATGGTTGGAAACAAAATATTATGGTTTTTAAACATAATATTTTGTTTTTATTTTGTACTAACTAATTTTTAAGCCAAATTTTAATGCGTTTTCTATATATATTTTTCTATATCTTGTTACAAATCTAACAACTTAGTAAAATGTCATTGTTTTCTCCATTTATCGATTAAATACAGTACAAGATTAGAGTCATATTTTGTCCCCTAACAAGAGAAGCAGAATATAGTAAAACACTGCTTTGTGTCAATATACTTCTGATTGTGTACATCCCTATTGTACAAAAAACAATAATAATTATTAAAAAATATAAAATTATCTATTTCAAGTATTATTTTCTATTTAGCTATACAATATTTTTTGTATGGATAGTAAATAATATAGCATTCCCATTGTCCCCGATGCGAAGTGTATTGACGATCACTGTCAAACTAAACAAGCTTCATTCATTCATTCAGACGAACGTAAAGAACACTAGATCGTATAATTGGTCTGGCATAATGAATGCTTGGGGGGGAATGTACTACGAACGGGTTTCTCGATAGTCGCTAGCGTTTGCTTTACGGTTTTTATTTTAGCTTCAGGCTGTGACCCGCATACAGCATAATAGGCAGAGTGAACCTAGTACTAATACTACTACGTTTACGCAGTGCCCAATTTTCGATACTTTGCGGGTTAAGTGGCGGAAGGGGAATCAAAATCACACACAGCCATGACACACAGAGTTGAAATTAGGAAAAATGAGTTAAAATTGCAGTTTTTTTTCTGGAAGATCACTCGGTTTTCCTCTTATGTTTTTGATTTCTCATTTCTTAAATATAATAGGGTCAAACCAAGAGAATCTAATATTGATGTGCTTCGCTTTCCATCAAAGTTTCGTGATATTGAAATCCCACTTTAAATCAAATCAAATCAAATCAGCTTCACGCGGTATCCCGCACACAGCAGGGTAGGCAGAGGGAACTTAGTGTTTTAAACACTCCGTTCCCCACTCTCTGCCGAATTTTGGAGGCATTACGTGCTGAGTGGCAGAACGCCGCGCTTTGCCTCAGCACCAGAGCGAGGAAATGGAAATATAAATTTAAGTAAATATTTCATCTCTTCGAGTGGGGATCGAACCCACAGCCAGTCGGTTTTGCAGTCACACTTCGTGCCGCTGCGCTACGACTGGCCTCTTCCCACTTTAATGGTAATTTAATTAATTTCCCTCTAAACGGAGTTTGTACTCACTGTCATCGCGTAATTTTTTCGGAAGAAAAGATGATATGATAACGCAATATGAAACGAAATATATAAACATAATTAAGCCTTGTATTAAAATAAGTTATAAATTTTACAAATTCTATCTAAATAAAGTAAGTAGTAGGGGAGTTAGAAAACAAGATATTAGTGGAACAATAGCAGGACGTATCTGACAGGCCGGGCTTGAGTAGTGTCGGGGGAAATGCATTTTTTATTGGAGCACATGCACATGCATATGTGGTTTGCTATGTTATTTGGCTTAAAATACGATTTTTACTAGTATGCTTTTGGAAATAGGCATTTTTTTGTTTTCTCTTCAATTTCTGGTAGTAAAGTCTTGTATATTTTAACTTTAATTTTACGCAGTGCAGCAGCAGTGCTGAGACTGTCCGGTTATCATTTTCGAACAATTTTCGAGACAAATTGGGTTCAAATATGTCCCACTTTAACGGTATCCACACATCATCGCAGGGTAGGTAAAGGGAACCTAGGAACCTACTATTAAGACATTACGTTTCCATTAAAACACTTCGGTTACATTCGCATGCTTGTGTCTCAGGCTTCGGCCTCATATATATGTATATACCATTTCTTATATAGTAAAATAAGCATACAATCGCTTCAGGTACGAAGTTCAACAAAGCTCTCTTCGGGACACGTGAACAATTTGCTCCTGAACAGTTATTGGACCAATTGAAAATGTAATCGGATTAGGATCAATTCGGCCAATCCCCTTTGTATGGAATCAATTGGAGACAGTGGTTGACAACCTTTTTTAGTAAAGAAAAAAGACATTGAAAGTCTCCGACTGGGTACTTAGAACTTTGAATGAATAAATCTTATTAGATTAGTCTACAATCTTAGAAATTACGATTCGTCGATTTAATTTAGAAATAAAATAAAATTAAGTAATGGTGATAGATTAGAAAATTAAAATAAAAATCAACTTTGCTCTGTATACAGCAGGGAAGGCAGAGGAAAAATAGTGTTACTCTGATCCTCACATTAGTAGATTAGACGATTTTATTTTATGATTAGATAATTTAAAATATTTTTATGAATAGATGATTGATTGATTGATTAGCTTCATACTTTATTCCGCATTTTCAAAGCAGACAGTTGGAACCTAGAGTTAAGACACTCCGTTACACACTTTCCGTCGAATTCCGGAGGCATTGGGTTTTAAGTGGCGGAATTCAACGCCAGAACGAAGAAACGTAAGTATAAATATAAATAAATGATTCATTTCCTCGAGTGGGGATCGAACCAACAACCAGTCACACTATGTGCCCCTGGGCTACGAAAACTGCTACTCTAGAAAAGATTTCCATATTACATCTGAAACTCTACACGTTCACAAGTTCACAAACTTATACTCATAACAATTTGAAAAGTAATTTTCGAAAGTTTTTCTTTCGCCCAGTTAAAAGTTTTAAGCTTTCTTTGTTCTATTGCAATCAGGGAAAATCCCTATTTCGCTAGACTTTTATAAGAAGTTGTATATGTTTTTTTTAGGTTTATCACGCTATTCTAGCGTTAAAATATAGCTAGCTGACTGGATACTAAAGATTTGGGTTCAAATTTAGAATAGTAAAGGCAAAGCGTAGCGTTGAATTCCGCCACTCAACACGCAACACCTCCAGATTTCGGCGGAATGGAGTGTCCTAACACTAGACTCCCTCTGGCTACCCTGCTGTATGTGGAATAATAAATTATTCTTTGTAAATGAAGTGCGGCATTTAGTTCCACTAACTAATTATGTTCAATTTAAAATTAAAAAATAACTAAAGTACAGTTATACTAAGTATGTATAATGATCAAAACATATTATATCTTTAAATATTATAGTCAAAGCTCTCTATTTTCTACAAATATCTCCTTAAAACACAGAAAGTAGAAAATAATAATATTTATAACTAAAATAACTGAATTAACGGCAGGTAGCGTTAAGTGCAAAACATTGTTCTTAGCATATCATACACGACCTTTATGGGGTAAGCTCTCCTAACTTTCATGGTGTTTTATTTTTATAGAGTCATTAAAAATAAAATTTCATTGAGTTAGCGTGTAATGTTTACAGTGTCCGTATTCTAAGCAGAGGGAACCTAGTGTTAATCACTCCGTTAATTGCATTCCACCCAATTTTTGAGATACTGCGTGTTAACTTGCAGAACTCAACGTCACGCTTTGTCTACCAGAGCGAAAAAATGAGTGAATGAATTTTCATAAACAAATCTTAACTTATTACCATTTTACTACGGATTGGAGCCGCAGGTAAAAAGTAATTTTGTTATAAATAAGATTCAAAGTCTGTCTAGTTAAATATATTTAAAAGTGCCACGTTATTTTATCGTTTTAATATGTTAATAGTCTGACTATAATCTATATATAAACGTGATGGCTGTGTGTTAGATTCTCACTCAGGGGAGTAAATCTTTTGATATTTTTTTTCTTGGAAGCAGAGCGAGGGAATCTCTCTGTTTACAAGATAACCCGCGAGTAACACCACTAACGCGCGTGGAGTAAAAGACATTAATATACATACATTATAATTCAGTTTCTATTATAACAAAAAAAAACCTTTTCAAAATCAGTAAAAGCTTACAATTTAAGCCCTAGCAATAATTCACGAAAGCTCCTTAAGCTTATGCATAGAATTTCTTAAAGAAAAAGTACACAACTATATATAATATATAAAAATAACACACGACGCTATAAAATATGAATGGTGAGGAAGAGGGCGCGACATGAAATATTAAAATTGAAAATTAAAGCGACGGCTGACGTTCGCCGTAATGAGATTAAGGTTGAGACAGTTATACAGCTAGGAGGCTACTCTTTGGGCTTTTATTAACTTGTTGTAGATAAAAAAAATGTTTATGTATGTATTGGAAAATTTATAGAAAGGGAAGACTTTCCAAGTAATATATTATGCTTCCAAGTTCAGGAGTATGAAGAAGTTGACGGCAGAAGGCCAAGCTCAGGCGTGTAAGAGAGTGTGGTACTTCTTCCTCTCAAGCTACCGTGCTAGGAAAAATTAAAGCTAAATAATATAAGTGAATAAAACAAGAAAACACATGAAAAAATAAAAATAAACTTCTGTACAAATAACTTTTAAAAAAGATGTAACCATTTACAAAGAAAAATAGAATACAATAATATAATAAATTATTATATATTCATTACAATTTTCCATATAAATAAATAATTCACAGATTTTTCACTCTTATTTTCAAAGTGGCTTGTTGGTTGAGATAAAGTAATTAGCATTAAGTCCGCCAATTGCAATTAAAATAAGATAAAGAGCGAAATTCCTTTAAAGTTCTTTTATTTCGTGTCTATATAGACTATAGTGTGATAAAGGTGAACTTTTTGAACAAGGAAAGAATTTGATTATCTATGACTCTTTTTTCTTTTTTAAGTGACGCTACTTAATGCATTATGTCATCAAAATAATTTGTCAATGAAAGTGAAAAATGGACTGGTGATTGTTTCACGCGGCTTCGCCTGTATAGTCAAATTGAAACAGTTGAGAACCGTGGATGATACATAAGTTTCCAAGCTAACTTTAGCGGCATAGACAGTGAGTTACATCGAAATGATTAAAATATAAAATAAAAAAAAATAAAATAAAAATAAAAAGCCTTTTATTTCTTCCAGAAAGTTTACAAAAATATAGTTACAATTATAGAAGTACTTTTTATATAATAAATTTTTAAGCATGTTAAACTAGTAGTTATAGATTATGTATTATTGTGCTATATTGTGACTATTCTGCAAGAACTCCCCTGAGGGTAAAGGCCTCCTCCAAATTGAGCCAGTTTTCTCTGGATTGCGCTGTTTGCATCCAGTTTAGTCCTGCCGTGCGCTTTACGTCGTCCTCCCATCTTTTGCAAGGCCTCCCTTTCTTTCTTTTGCCCACTGGCCCCCTCCATTCGGTCATACTTTTTGTCCACCTTTGATCTTGCAGGCATGATATATGACCGGCCCATTTCCATTTAAGTGTAAGAGCTTGTGTTAAACCGTCTGTTGCTCCTGTGGGATTTTGCGTATTTCTTTATGTCTTATTTTATCTTTTAATTTTATGTTTAACATACTCCGCTCCATTCCGCGTTGGCACGTTATAATTTTATTCGTGACATTTTTGTTGAACTTCCATGTCTGCCAGGCATAGGTGAGACATGGTATAAGGCAAGAATTCATGACCGAAATTCGAAATGATTAACGTGATGTTAATTAACAGGCTACCTCCATAATTGGATTATTCAATACATTTTTTTTTTCAAGTTGAATCAGTAGTTCCTTAGATTAGCTTGGTCTAGCAAAGAAAATTTTATCTTTATCATGTTAGTATATATATATTGAAAACATATAGAAAATTATAACTTGTATTTGTATTTATAATTTGTGATTGACTTTACTTGACATTTAGTTTAAATATGGAACTAAGAACTCTCAAATAGCATTGAATTGATAAAGAAATAAATTCCCTTCCATAATCCGTACTAACAACAAAAGGACTGAATGTAACGTAAATCTAAAAGAAAACGACTTCAACGTTCAAGTTGCTTTCAACAAAAGAATCTTAGCTTTAAATTTGATTGCATTCTTGGATCAGAGGAATTAATTTGAAACTTAGTGAGCTTTTGTGAAAAGTTATTTTATGGAATTGACAAGGAGTGCTTGTTAGAGCTTTCAGTTTCGTTGCGACGTACACTGTTCGATGGCATATCGGAAGTATTTTTCGACAGAGTGCAGTGTTAAGTTACGCTACTTATTACGCAATCTCTAAAAGCAGAGGAAAGGAGTGTCTAGACACTACGTTACAAAAGTATGGTGGAAAAATCTTGAAGGTGCTTTTTTAACTTCTAACTTTGCGATGAGTTAATAAACATTTTTTTTTGATTCACGCTGTGTCCTATTGTGAACACAGTTTTGCTCCGACAACAAAGCCAAGAAATTAAAATATAAAATATTTAATTTCCACTGGGATGATAAAATAAATAAATAAATCAGCTTCACGCTGCATCCCGCACACAGCAGGGTAGGCAGAGGGAACCTTGTGTTAAGACACTTCGTTCCCCACTTTCTGCCGAAATCTGGAGGCATTGCGTGTTGAGTGGCAGAGCTCAACGCCGCGCTTAGCCTCGACACCAGAGCGAAGAAATGGAAATATAAATTTAAGTAAATATTTCATCTCCTCGAGTGGGGATCGAACCCACAACCAGTCGGTTTTACAGTCACACTTCGTGCCACTGCGCCACGACTGGGATGATACACCACTTTAATCTTTTTTCGATAACTAAGACGGGAACAGAGAAATTTAAAAAAATCAGCTTCACGCTATATCCCGCACACAGAAGGGTAAGCAGAGGTAGCCTCGTGTTTTGGAGGCATTGCGTGTTGAGTGGCGGAACTCAACGCCGCGCTTTTGCCTTGACACCAGAGCGAAGAAAAAAATATATAAATGTAAATAAATATTTAATTTCGTCGAGTGGGGATCGAACCCACAACCAGTCGACTTTACAGTCACACTTTATGCCTCTGCGCCACGACTGGCCTCACTCGTCCTTATTGTGTAATCAGATAATCGTGTTGACAATATTTTAAATACAATCATTCTTCATCGCAGGAATCAAACCCATATTCATAGCATTTCCAGACACTAAGCCACTATAACCTCAATTATACATAATTTAGTACAATGCTCTTCAAAAGTAACTCCCCATATAAATACGTGCTGAAGCATTAAATAGAGCGTATAACATTTTATATCTACATAATTTATTTATATACGTTTTAAAGACACTTGACTCGCTCACATATACTAAGCGCTTAATGATTTGATGCGTTCGATGTTCGATATCGAGAGCGCTAATTGAGGAGAGACCATCTAGTATTAAACTGAACTTACAAACACATACATATATAAAATGTAAAAAAATATAGCAAATTTCAGAGGCCAGTCGTGACGCAGGTGCATAAAGTGTGCCTTAAAACTCGACTGGTTGTGGGTTCGATCCCCACTCGAGGAAATAAAAGATTAATTTACATTTACGTTTTCATTTCTTCGCTCTGGTGTCGAGACAAAGCGCATCGTTGATTTCCACCACTCACACAATGCCCTCTGGAATTCTGCTGTGTGCGGGATACAGCGTGAAGTTGATTTATTTACATTTTATGGAAGATGTACGAAAATAGCTGATCTCAGAAACTACGAAATCGATTTAAAGGCAGTTTTCACTTTTGTATTTTGGCAAACTACCCTTAACGTTTAGTGCTTTAATTCAATCGGTTCATAAATAAAACAGTTACGTCAATAATAAGGATTGAATGCCACAATATTGCAACAAAATAAATGTTTTATTGTATTGGCGGAAACTTTAGCTATCAATGTATGAATATTGTCTTCAAAATGATAATATTATGAGATCACGAAAATAATTCAGATGATAAAATAAATAATTTTATAGTACAGACGGGTGAAGCCGCGAGCGAGTCTGTAGTAATAAATAAATAATCCAATTTTCATCCGACGAAATTTATTCAATCTCGTGTGAAGTATTGTAATTGCAATTACGTAGAATCTGTTACCGAATAATTTAGAAACATATAGACGATATGTGTCTTTTTTTAAGTATTAACCGCTTCCGATTTTTATATTATGTCACAATAATGTTAAATATTACTTTGAACATTGCATATAAAGGTAACCCGTAGTATAACTATTTTTTCATTTACTTATGTGGTATTATTGAATATGTTTTCGCCTTGTAGTGTCTTACATGTGAACAACATAAGTTATTACTTATTTAGAAAACGTATAAATCGTATCTTATACGTTTTCATAGCCATACGTATGGCTCAGTGATCAGAGCGCCTGGTCGGTTTCCAGGAGGCGCGGGTTCGAGTCCTGCTACGTTCAAATTTTTATACGTTTTCTAAATAAGTATTTATCTTTCCTAAGTGTGGATTAACACTTTAAAAATGTTTAAAAAACATAAGTTATTATTTAATTTGAAAAAATAATTTATTAACAATAAAAATGTTGTTTTTCAAAAGGTATAAGAATTTAAAAAAAAACTGCCTAATCATCAATCAATCAACATTCACATGCGTTGTAATATCACTCATCATCATCGCCGTCAAAAAATTCAACCTTGTTACTAAGCGCAACGCTGTGCTGGTGTGGGGGAATTAAATATATTTTTTTAGCTTCGGTCACTTTCCGCCTAGTTCCCAAGGTGTGTTAAGTAGCATAACAGTATAAAATAATTTATTCCCCCGAGTGGGAATCGAATCCACAACGGTCATCACGCTTTGCCTCTTTACCAGGGCGCGAAACTAACAATATTAAATTATTTATTCCCCCATTGGGAATTGAATCCACAACCATAAAACTATTCCTTAATGTAAGACTAACACTTAAAAAAATCTGTACTTACATTCTAAATCTGAAGAATTTATTAGATTGAACGTGTTAGTCTCAGAAAATATTAGTTTGAATTGAAAAAATATTTTTGTGTTGGGACCATTTTATTGAGAAAGGTTGAAAGCTATACTTAATCATTTAGATGTAACCCTCTGTACCTGCCATCACAAGTACCTCACGCATTTAGAAAATATAGACCATACGGGCAAAACCGTAGGCAAAAGCTAGTATAAAATGAATTAAATGTTTATTCACTTAATTTATACCTTCTTATATACACACGTTATAAGTTACCTCAACCAATACAAATGGCAACTCGCTAACTAATATAAATGGATTTACCGTCAGGTGGTACTCAAACACAACTTTATCTTTGCCCCAAGTATCTCTCATATGAGCTTATCTCGTCATATGAAAAACTAATATTTATACGTGTCTATGGTGTTTGTATAAAAATAATTATAAATTGACTGTAGTATACTCGTTAGAATGTGTCTGATTTGAGAAGGTAGTTGTGAATTCAATATATTTTTTGTAGCTTCACTATATATACGAGATATTTCGTATACAGTAAGATAGGCAAAAAAAATCTATATTTTAGACGATACGTTCTCCATTTTGTGTTGAATTTTTGAGAAACTATGTGTAGAATACCGAAATTCAACATTACGTTTTATCTACCAGAACGGAGATTTTTAAAAATCCATACCCCAAAGCATTCGTACCCACAGCCATATCGTTCACTATCAAATACTGAGCCACAACAATCTCAAAATAATTCCATAATTAATCACTTAACCTAACAAGACGTTACTAGCTCGAGTAAACGAAGCTAAACCACAACTTTCATAGCGTTTCTTACATTAAATCTAAAGCTGTATTAAAAAGTTTGGAAGCATAACGCCATGCTACGAATGAAAACTTCACTTCAACTTCAAACTGGATTTTTACTAAGTCAAGTTAAGAAGTTTCACCGTTAAGGGAATAACACACTGTTATGTGAATGAGTCGTTACATTTAATTAATTTGACTTTGTTATGAAGTTAGTATAAATATTAGAACTTGTTTCTTAAGAATATAGTCTAAATCAAAATGCTTCGAAAAAAACTTTGCAAAAATCTCCTAAAAATACTTATAATGAGCACTGCATCATCTGCGTACCAGCAGCCAATTTACACTCAAGTCACCTACTTTAATTTCCACGTCACTCCTTAGAGCAGCTATCCAAATACATATTGAATAGCCAAGCTGACATAGCGCGCCCTTAACACCCAATTTTGTCAAACCAGGGCTACTAGCTCCTACTCGGACGTCCACTCAAATTATACCGAAGTAGTACCTTCCTTAATGTCATTCTCAGATTTTTTTTGGTTATCGATCAAGAATTCTTCCGTCATCGTGCGGAGAGAAAGTATTAGATCTGTAAACCTCTTTCAGGTCTAAAGTCACCTTGGGCTTCCCTCAAGATCCTTTCGAATTTCTCTTGCATTCTTCTGGCTAATACTCGTATGGTTAACATATACTTTAGAGCCTAAGCTCAAGCTGATAGCCCTATGGCAGGTGCAGTCTATCTGTGAACCTTTGCCTTCGTACAAAGCACGTGGCCCACCATATTTGATCATCTCGGCAGTAACTCCATCTGCTCCCATCTGCCTAACCCATGTATTGACCGACTGCCCCACTTTTCTCAAGCACAGAAAAAGCCTGGAAGACAAGATAAGTATAGTGATAAGAAAAGATAACCTTAGTGAGATAATGGAGAGCGGAAGCAGGAACAGTTTTCTAGAATATTGCGAAAAGATGGTCAAAATTGTTAATAACCGAAACAAGGTAGATATAGTAGAGTAATTTTCGAAAAGTAAAGTTAGATTATTAATGGAAATTTTAGGTAAATTTTTGATTCTAAAAAAGTAGTAAACATATAATAAAAAAATAACAATGTCTCTGATTACGTCAGAGATACTTTGCATAAAGAAAGAAAAAGAAAAAAAAACTCCATCTGCTCTCGCTACCTTATCACATTTCAGATTGCGTATAATTGCATTCTTTTATATTGATTTATTTTTTCTATTTATTGTACTAATTTTTGATACAGCTACATCAAGACTCAGCGTTTCGCTATTACTTGTGATAGAGGCGTCATCACAATCACATTTCTCCTTGTAGAATTCTGCCCCTTGCTGCAATACGTGTAATTATTCTGTTAAAATTTCACCGTCCAACCTGCGAACAGCTCCTTATTTTAGTAACGTATAAGTATTGGTCTGCTCCTAGCTCAGAACCACTAAACAATCGCTTAACTTTGCTTCAAATTATGTATTCTACCGCTGCTTACCAATTAAGAGGAAAATAACAAATTAACAGCCCCGCTCGCTATCTAGTACGCCAACCACACGCCCATAGCGACCCAGTCACACCAACAACATCCAAATCTGTGTCAACCATCACATCTGATAATTGCAGGATCCCTTCGTTTTCCGTCTCTCAATACCATATATTTATATATCTAAAGATCGCATGGACGTTTGTTAACTACTGAGAAAAATAAATATACTACGTAATACTTTGAACCTGTTTCGTAACAGAAAGCGTCCTTAAACATTTTTCAGGCTTAATCGTCGTAAACGTAAATTAAAATATGAGAATTCTTTAGAGTGAGGATCGAACCCATGACCATGTGTAGAAAAAAAAATCTCTTTACTCTTCTTCTCGATGTAGTAGATAGTAGAATGAACAGTAGTAATTTAGCGTTAATACACTCAATTCCCTAATCGTCTAATTTTCTGGACTATGTGTGTTGAATCAAGTGTAAGCGCTCAAATAAAAAAGATTAATTCCACCGAGTCGAACCCACTGCCGTTGCGCTTACAGTCAGCCGCAAGCTGAAGCGCAAAGTTGGCCTCGAAATATTATTTTATAAAATACCAAGTGCTATAATAATGCCATTAGAATTTATACCTTACGTAAACACTTTCATGTCGTTCCATCGACGTTGTGTCGATCGCGTGCACGCCACCGAAATCCCAATTTTAATGCTGCTTTAAAACCTATTATGTCACATTTTAAATTATTTTAGCTTTATCGGTTAATTTGTTAAATAAAATATACTGTCAATCAATCTTTTTTGTAGCTTCATCTTCAGCTTTTTGAATCCCGCACATAGCAGAATAGGCAGAGGGATCCTAGTGTTAAGACACTCCGTTTCCCATTAAGATAATTTCATTCTCCACGTTCCGCCAAATTTTGAGATATTGCGTGTTCATTGGCAGAACTTAACGCCCCAGTTTGTCTCGTTACCAGATTCATATATACTACAAATTGAAAAACATTATAGAAGTGTCTATTATACGAATGAATGAAACTACTGGAATTAAATATATATATATATATATATATATATATATATATATATATATATATATATATATATATATATATATATATATATATATATTATATATATATATATATATATATATATATATATATATATTTGATATATACATACTCGTAGATTGAGGTGTGGATAGAGGAAAGCATTAAGAGAAGATTTCTCTTTTAAATGCATTTGATCTTTTATACTTTGCCCACGCAAAATCACGGGCCACTATTGGCAGTGTATTTAAGTAAAGCTACAAAAAACAAGTAAATATAATCTCAATCAAAATATATATATATATATATATATATATATATATATATATATATATATATATATATATATATATATATATATATATATTTGATATATACATACTCGTAGATTGAGGTGTGGATAGAGGAAAGCATTAAGAGAAGATTTCTCTTTTAAATGCATTTGATCTTTTATACTTTGCCCACGCAAAATCACGGGCCACTATTGGCAGTGTATTTAAGTAAAGCTACAAAAAACAAGTAAATATAATCTCAATCAAAATAATAATGAATGTTGCCGATCGTTCAGTCACTTGCCAACTAAATTTAACTCACGTACAATACCATTTGGGTCAAACTTAAATTAGTTTCTGCGGGCGTGGAGGGTTAACTACGCAAATAATCGTGTTATATAAATAAATATATATTATATTTAGTGAGGCCTGAATTGAGGAGCGTTGAGATCTGAGGCCAGTCGTGGCGTAGGGGCACAAGTGATGTGACAGGATGTGAGTTCTATCCACACTCGAGAAAATGAAATTTTAAATATTTTAATTTTTTCGCTCTGGTGTCCAGGCAAAGTGCGAAGTTGAATTCCGACACTAAACATGCAATGCCTCCAAAATTTTTGTACAAAATTGGGAATGGAGTGTCTTCTTTGTTAGGTTGCCTCTGCCTACGCTGCTGGGTACGGGAAACAGCGTAAAGCTAAAAAATCTTTTATATTATACTAGTGTCCCTCTCCTTGATTCGCTCTGTTTATGACTATATTGCTATTTCAATTCAAAAGTTGGCTGGAATGTAAACAAAAACGTATTTCTGAAGAAGATACCACTTTAAAAGACTCCGATATTCTCTATCATAATAGAATGTTTTACAAGAAAAATGTCCTCTATTATAATAAATATTTAGCTTAATAAATAGCTTAAGTGAAAATTTGTTGTGTAATTGGTATTATTGGTACAGCATGGTAGTCAGGGGGAACCTTGGAAACTAATGTTAAGACACTGCGCTCCCTTTAAGGCATGTCCGTTCTCTACTTTCAATCCTAGAGGTAATGCGTGTAGAATGGTAGAACTCAATGCCACGCTTTGCCCCGTTATCAGAGCCGGGAAATGAAAATATTAAATATTTCATTGGCTCGAGTGGGAACCAAACCGCTTTCACATTGACACACACTGTCACACGCTTGTGTCCCTGCGTCATGACTCGCCTCAACTCACTTTAGAAAAATCCTGCTACGGTAAATTTTTTAAAAAAAATAATTGTCTCTTGAGTGTGGAATAACGCTTTAAAACATTTAACATACCTAAAAGTACAAAAAATCAAGAAAATCGAATTTACTACCTCGTATAGTAAGCAGTAGTAGCAAGTACTGTACTATATAGTACATACAATATCAAACAAGCCAAATTCCCCCAAGCTACGTCGACCCCATAAATAAAACTTATTGCTTAAACAATAAAGGTCATAATTCACAGGGCATTCTAGTAAGCTGAAAGCTTACTGCTACGAGTTATTGTACGGTGTAAAGCTCCACCTTGAATATACTACTCGATAGTGAGAATAGTTAACTAACGAAGCTAATTTCTGTTATCATCTGCTTTTTTGGCTAAAATGTAGCGAGAAATATTATTATTTTCAATTGATCATTGTGGTAAAAAGATAAAGTGCGAGGTTGAGTCCCACTACTCGACACGTAGTGTCTCAAAAATTAGATGATGTGTGAAAAACAGAGTGTCTTAACATCAGGGGGCTTCTGTCTACCCTGTTGTATTCGGGAAATAGTACAAAGCTAATGAAATTCGTTACTCTGGATTGGTAAGATCAAGCGCGGCGGTGAGTTCTGCTCAACTTGCAATGTAGCTTATCATCATCATCATCACTTCTTCAGCAAGCTATTTTTATTTATCCTGCTACACAAACGCTACGCTACGCTAAAAAGTAAGATAATGACAGCATCAAAGTATATTTAGGATGGCTATGATTACGATTTGGACTCTAGTAAATTCTTATTTTTATAAATATACTAATTTCTTTCATTCATTATCAACAAAATCAATATGCAGCATTGGATGTCATCTATTTATACAATATAAGTTTAGGGAGAGTGACTAGTCACAATGTTCTTCCACTTTACCAAGTAGAAGATAATCGTCGGCTTTGAGTGTAAGTTTGGAATTTTATTTTAGCTTTTTGTAAGTTTGGATTCAGGAAAGACAAAACACTTTTAAAAACCAATGTGTATTATCAGAAGGTTTTTACGATTTCAATAAATTGCTTGTATTCTATTTTATGAAATCAAATAAACTTTGATTTCGTATTTTTTTTACGCTTTTGAATCGTATAACTGCCGAATTTTGGAGGCATTGCGTGTTGAGTGGCAGAACTCAACGCCGCGCTTTGCCTCGACACCAGAGCGAAGAAATGGAAATATAAATTTAAGTAAGTATTTCATCTCCTCGAGTGGAGATCGAACCCACAACCAATCGGTTTTACAGTCACACTTCGTGCCGCTGCATCAAGCACATCAAGCAGGCGATATGTCGAAATATATATAGTCGGAGAAAATTCTGTTTCCATTTCTTCAATTTGAAGACTGAGATCGGTGTGGGATTCCGCTTCTCCGCAACATTTCGGAAATATACAATCACTAACACTAGATATTTCCCTAGCCTGCTTGATCTAGAAAAAACGTAACGTTGAAAAATAAAATGTACAATTTATATTGCATATTCATCTGTTTTACATAAATAAAACAGGGAAGTAAAATGGAATCCATTTAATAACACGCATATCATGTTTGAGTTACCAAATGTTTTAAAATAAATAAGTAAAAAAAACATACCGAGCATACTCGACGCCATAAAATTTACATTTTAAGTGAATTTTAAAAAAAAATATATACTGCAGAGTCATTTTGTAACAAACTGACAAGTCATAATTGGTTTTAAGTGTCCACTCTGACTGTACTATCCTAATGTAGGGATGTGAAAAATCGTTTTATTTTAAGCTTCACGGCTGTATCCTGTATATAGATAGTTTAAGATATTTCGTCGTCTGGCTTACGTTTAACCTTAAAATACTGAGTGGTGAATGGCAGAACTTAACGCTGCACTCTGTCTACAAGAGCGCTGAAATGAAAATAGCTCATTCTCTAGAGTAAGGATCAAACACACAACTATTGTGCTTGCAGTAAGACGGTGCACCACTATACCATGACAATTGTTTACACTTTGTAGAAAAAAAAAGTTAAAAGTTTTGTTCCTCTCTGCGTCTGATGCATTCTTCTTCTATTAAATTGAAGTCAGTGCAGCGCATCTCAGTGTGGAAGAATAATTTATTTAATTTTCTTTGTTCTGGTAACAAGACATAGCGCGGCGTTGGAATTTACCTTTCAACGCGCAATATCTCGAAAATTTCACAGAAAGTTAGAAGTGTCCTACCGCTAAAAAAATTATGAAGCTGGAGAACAATACTTATAATAATAGTAAACAGAGAATATAATAGACCAAAAACTTAATTATAGGAGGAGATATAGATATAAATATTTCTGTAAAAATATTACAATGCATATTAAATTTCTAATTAACGTTGAAAGGGTACACCAAATCTTATTAAGATTTGATTTAGAGCTTTCAGCCTCGTTGACTGTAATTTGAGGTATACTTATTGTACGAATAAATATCTCATATACATAATACAGATATATTACCTGATTTAACATTTTTTTGTATGAAATTGTGTGTTTAAATCTGTTGAAACATTGTAATTATTTTTTCTATGTTTATATAAGGTCGGGGTAAAAGTATTTTCTTATTGTTCGTACAAAGGAAAATATTTTTTTAAGTAATTTTGTTTAATTAATTTCTATAATGTATGTGCCGTTTTGATCGATGACTTGTTGCCATATTATGGGTAGTGCCAAGATCCCATTCAAAAAAAATCTGACAGGTAGTGTTCACAATGTTCTTTTGAAGTTAGGTTTATGATTCCTAAAGAGTTCTGCAATGTCCCAAACAAGGTCCTGCTATATGGAGGATGAATCAACACATCCCAACCAAGCTCTCTCAATTTTTGCTGCGTCGCTATAAATGAGTGCGGTCTGGCGTTGCCATGGTGGAATACCACGTCCTCCCAATTCACCAGCTCCGGCCGGTTTTTCTCAATAGCTTTTTTTAACCCCATCAGTTAATGATAGTAGAGGTCAGAATAGTTTTACTCGGTGGCAAAAGCTCATAGTCGACGATTCCTTTCCGATTCCGCCATCCACATAGCATCACTTTCGGTCGGGCTTTGCCACTTTCTGTGGGGTTTGGCCACGCTTTGACCATAGTCTTTTTTACACATTCTTATCGTAAGTCACCCATTTTTAATCACCCGTAATCAACTATTTAAGACATGGTTCGATATTGTTATATTTCAACAAAGAATCGCAAATGGAAACACGTTGCATTAGGTTTCTCTCAAGTTTTTTTGTACCTAGACTTTCGTAAATGACGTAAAAGTCTTTTATGATCAACATCCAGTTCTTCAGCAATATCGTGGCTACTAATATGTCTATCTTACTATACTTTCTCAATGATGGCACTGATTTTATCTGTAACAGGGCGTCCAGAGCGAACCCCATTTATCACACAAAAAATTCCAGACCACAATTTCCAACCACATTTGTGCTACTCTTATTGATACCGCTTTCTTCGCATTGTCATCTTTTTTGTAATAAAACTTCAAAATGTTCCGAACTTCTTCGTTACATACGTTCATTTTGCATCTTCATTCTTTAATTGCGTCTTCAGAACGTCATATTTAATGGTATTATAACGAGCCAGTTACATTCAGTATAGCCAAAGAGTTTTGATTACTAATAATGCATTCAAAATTGCTCCGACCTACAATGACACTTAATTTAGAAATTATACTAATTAGCATCATCTGTTACATAAATAAAAACATTAATTAGATTTTTAATTCCTGATGGAATTGTTGATTTTTTCTTGTTCAAAGTGTCAGGACACTCTATTTTTCACTATTTGTCCGAATTGGAGATATTGCGTGTAGAGTGGTGGAACTCAACGTCGCGTTTTTTTAAGTTACCAGAGCAAGGAAATGAAAAAAAATCTCTTGGCTATTGAACCCGTTTACTTACCCCTTTTACTGACAGACCTGTTCTATTATACAAGATAAAGATTACTTTGTACAGTTACTTTACTTTTTCCATACGTTCAGTAATTGCTCACTCAGTCCTGACTACAATACAAACTACCACGTTACCGTAACAAGACAATTTTACTTCGAATTCTATTGGGAGCTAAGATTGAAATGTATAGTTTAACTATTAAGTAGAGTTTACGTGTTGGTTTTTGCTAGTTTATTTTAAGTTAAAAAACAGTTTAGTGAAATGGATGGAGTATCAATTTGGATCTCCTCTACAAACGGGCGTTCCACGAGGATCTATTTTGGGTCCACTTTTATTTCTTCTTTATACTAATCATCTGCTTTTTTATGTGATAAGCCTATATGATATTGCACTTTTGATATTTAAGTTGGATAGGAACAAAATAAACTATGACAAAGTGAATAGTAAGTACATTATAGTATATTCTTCGTTGGTTTGATATTAACAATTAAATGCCTAATAAATTAAAATTAAATCAGCTTTACGCTGTATCCCGCACACAGCAGGGTAGGCAGAGGGAACCTAGTGTTAAGACACTCCGTTCCCCACTTTCTGCCGAATTCTGGAGACATTGCGTGTTAAGTGGCAGAACTCAACGCCGCGCTTAGCCTCGACACCAGAGTGAAGAAATGAAAATATAAATTTAAGTAAATATTTCATCTCCTCGAGTGGGGATCGAACCCACAACCAGTCGGTTTTACAGTCACACTGCGTGCCGCTGCGCCACGACCGGCATCTAATAAATATATTCAAAACTGGAAAACAAAGTAATAGTACGTCGTATTTGTTCTTTTTTATTTTATTGGTAAAAATGAGACGCTCTAACATTAAATAACCGGAACTTATAATTAAAAAATTGGGCGCAAAGTGGGTGACTGAGTGTGACAAAGATATATTTTAAGTAAGCTTCACGATGTATCCCGCACATAACAGAGTAGGAAAAAGGAACCTGGAAACCTAGTGTTAAGACACTCCGTTCCCATTCAGACAATCCCGTTTCCCACTTCCGTCGATTTTTTTTAGGCATTGCGTATTGAGCTTCGGAACTGCCGCCTTTGCCTCATTACCAGAGGAAGAAAATAAAAATATTAGATAATTCATTATCTGGAGTCGGAACCGAACCCACAACATATCCTGCGCCACGACTGGCCTCAAGATATACCTTTATTATTACAATTACATGAATATACATAACAAAGCCTCTTAGATACTAGAAAATTCACCAAAAGCAGTGTGAATATGATAATTAACCTTTTATTATACATAGTTTCGATTACCAGCTCAAAGAACTATTCAAAGTAACTAATACATATTTCATGGAGGAACCGATCTATGCGTTCCATGATGTATATTTTAAAGATAATATTTCTACTATAAGTTTTCCAAAGCATGTTTTTTGAAATTCATGAGCGAACGATTCGTATAACGATGCTGTATTTGATATAAATGTTTTTGTAATGGATATAGAATGGATATAGAGGCCGGTCGTGGCACAAGGGCAAAAAGTGTGACTGCAAAATCGCCTGGCTGTGGGTTTGATCCCCACTCGAGTAGATGAAATATTTATTTACATTTATATTTTTATTTCTTCGCTCTGGTGTCGAGGCAAAGCGCGGCGTCCCGCCACTCAATACGCATTGCTTCCAGAACTTGGCGGAAAGCGGGGAACGGAGTGTCTTAACACTACATTCCCTCTGCCTATCCTGCTGTGTGCGGGATACAGCGTGTAGCTGATTTAATTTTAATTTGATTTATAATGGATATGATATTGAAGATAGGAATAGACTAATATGAAACAGTTTAGAGGCTGTCGTGGAGTAGCGGGTTTTATTCGCTGGTAATGGACGAGGCGTGGCGTAATTCCGTACGGAACGTCTAAACACTAAGTTCCTTCTGTCTAGCTCTACCTTGTTATATGTAAAATACAGCGTCATGCCAAAAATATATATTCTTCAATAGGCATTTTGTAGAAAATGGAGGCATGTAAAACACATTTCAAGACCACAGTCGATCGTTAGATACAAATTTGAACCATGTAAACGATTATAGGCTACTTTAGAGCTCGAACTCGTATTTCCCGTGAGACTGTGTACTATTATTACTACAGCAAGTACTTGATATACACATCAAAATATGTCTTTATATATAAAAATAATAATTTTGAGGGCTGTAGTGGCGCAGGAGTACAAACGGGCTGTAAACGAGGGAGTTCGATTCCCACTCAAGGCAATGAAAAATTAAATGTTTTCATTTCTTCGCTCTGGTAACAATGCAAAGCACGGCGTCGAGTTCCGCTACTCAACACATGGCACACTCACACATGACATGGCACTGGGACTGAAGTTGGTCCCCAGATTCCCTTTGCCTAATTGAATTTAAATAATAATTTTAAGGCCATAGTGGTATAATGGGATAGTGTCTAATTGTAAAATCTAAATGACGACTATCTAACGAAAACGAACCCACAGCTGATAGCTGTGGGTTCGTTCTCGTTTGGAAAAGTGTTACTTTTTCAATTTTCCGCTTTGGTATATAGTGCGGTGTTCAGTTCCGCCTTCATAAATGAAGTTAAAGTTGTAAATATAATGTTGACACTAATTGCAATCTGCCTATCCCGCTATAAAGATAAACTGAAATTTATATTAAATATGGAAGGCAAAAAAAATGAAATTATTTGGGTTATTGTATAAACTGGTAACAGTGTGAACGTACTTCGTAAAATTTGTCCATTAAAACATTAAACTCAAAGTTTTAATTGAATTGAAATAACAAACTTTACAGTACGTTTAGTTTCGTAATGTATAAATTTTAATTAAAATTATCTAAAAAATTTTTCTTGCACTTACTTTATTGTATGCACAAACAGGGATATATTATAATTTATTTTTACATGTAACATATAAAAATTTAGGCCGTGGCGTAGCGGCATGCATCTGGCTATAAAGTCGATGGTTATGGGTTTAATTTTCACTGGTTAGAATATTTTTTTTTTCACTTCCTCGCTCTAGTAAAATGAAGAAGTGCGGCGTTGAGTTCAGCCATTCAGCACCACATAAAGCTGAAGGGTTATTCAATATAAAATCCGTATTTTTTATACAACTGATTTTCTTTTTATATAAATCTTAAAAAAGTAATACGTGTGAGTGTGTCTTATTTCGAAGGTTTCGTTTGTTCGGAGGCTCATAATATTTCTATATTTAGGACGTAGACTGTATCTAGAAATATATTTAAGATCAACTTTTCATGAGGAGTTTCTGTAGGTAACTACGAGTAAATATAATTTAGAGGACAACCTTTGTAACTATGTGAATCGATTTAATAAAACATTTAGGTTTTTTTTTGTATCTTCACACAGGATTCTGCACATAGAAGAGCAGGCAGAGGAATCCTGGCAATACAACAACAAATCTGAGTTAACAAGACAAAGGGTTGAGTTCAAGAGTTCAATGGGGAACGGAGGGCTTTAGCACTAAATTTTCTCACCCTTTCCTGTTACACCATAAAACTGAAAAAATCTATCGGAAGAACTAAAACATATAAATTTCAAGCAAATTTTGCAGGTAAAAATAATGTCTACAGATCGCGAAATTGAGTGTTCAACATTTGACACGGCCGGGAGTGCGTGTCATTGATATCGTATACCCGATATCAGCCTTTATGAGCTTCCTGAAGAAGCTTCGATTAACCCACCATAGCTTTTGTTGAAAAAAAGGTTTTTATGACTGTAATAAAGAGAAATTGTTATTTTATTACACTGCTAGCCTTAACTTACCGCTTCGCCTGCTTGTTCAAATAAAAATACCTATGAATGTTACATGATATATTCTAAAAGCCCGAGGTAAGAGACAGATTACAGTGAGCATAAATTGAGACGACTAGCATAATATGATATAGCTTATAGCTTCCCTTGATAAATAGACTATCTAAGATAATAATAATTTTACTTTCAAACCAGTAGTTTCTGAGATTAAATTCATCAAACTGATAAACAAAATAAAGTACATTACAATTACTGTACTAAAGTTCTAATGTTGTAGTTATTTTTTTTAATTTAATTTTTTAAATAATATTTTGTGAAGTTAGTAGTTAAACATATAAAAGGCATGAAATTAGAAGCGTGGTTTCTTCATTCTTTGCTTCTGAAATTAGAATCCACAGAAATCGCAATCGATCACTTAAGCCTTTATTGCACCAACACGGCTTTTTTATTTACATTTGTGATATTTATACTCCAAACGCGACAGATGTAGGTTTGATTCCCACTTTTACTAGTATATAACTATATACCTACCTCACTTTTTGTAAATTTTATAGACATTGAAAATTAGAATCATAGAATTCAACACCGCGCTTTATCTTCTATCAAACGATTCCCCCGAGTGAAATCAAAATCTACAGAAATAGCAATCGATCACTTCAATTCTTTATTACATCTTGCAGTCCGTCAGTGCAGTAGGTCAGTTTATCCAACACAGCATTTTTTTTAATTGAATTGAATTGAATGTGATATTTATAGTAGCTTCGCGCTTCTCCCTCATTAAGCCCCTCTTGGCGCAGTGCTACTCCAAATGTGACAGTTGTAGGTTCTTTTATTTCATTTCCTCGCTCTAGAAAGCGCTGCGTTGATTTCCATTACTCAGCACACAATGATTTTACAATTAGGTGGTGCGTAAAAGGGGGGTGAGCATTACCCTGCTAAATGAGGGATACAGCGTGAACAGCGAGTGCGTTCAGAGTGGAGAAATGTAAATTTCTACGAGAGTCGATCGAACCCACAACTGTTGTATTTACAGTAGCCTCTAAATATATCTGGTAGTATATTCAGTATACATTCATTATAAATTCAGCTCGCTTTAAGTATAAATACATAGTACATTTCAGGACGTCCCATTTTTCTCAGCGTAACATATATCACGTGACACAATAAGTGTCTCGTAAAACTCCTAAAGAGAGGTTCGCGTGTCCACAAAGCGAATCGAGGATAACGTTTTATGAATAATATTATAACTATTTGCAATTGAAAGTCATAATTTTTATGGCTTTAATTTGTTTATTTTACAACATAATATTTTTGAAATTTCATTCTCGCTATGGTAATGAGTCAAAACGTGGACTTGAGTTCCATTCAACATGCACTGCCTCCAGGATTTGTCGGAAACGGTCTGCAGAACGAGTGTCTTAATGGGAACGGGCCTTCTAGGCTTCCTATCTTTCTATATAGCGTGAAGCTAAAGCCAAACACATATAATGTTGATATCTATGTCAATTTAATATATGTGTAAGTAGAATTTTAGGTTATCAACATAAAAATCGTTTACAAAATATTTTATATGCATACATACATTTATATAATGAAATTTAAAAACTTAATATAAACCTAGTAATAACAACTGAAGGAGTCCATATATCTCACTTATACGTATATGAAAAAATGTAGATGCCATTAGTTATACTTTGCTAAAGACATAAATTATTTTATTTTTATTAAGTTCCTTCTTATATTAATATGCATACTAAACAAACTAAATTTGAAGCCAAATCACTAACATACAGTAGATTAACAGGTTACAATGACAGTGTTCAATGGGCATGGTGACGTATGAGCGGAAAAACAGATATTACTACTAATGCGTGTTTTCCGTTGACATAGAAAAAAAATGTTTTTTAAGTGTTTTCTTTTTTTAGTAGACAAAACCCTGTGTTAAGGGACGTTTACCTAAGTGGGGATTAAACATACATCCCTCTCATTTATAATCAAAGGCTATCCCGCTGCGCTGCAATATCTATCAATTTTAAAAGAAAAATACCTGCATTAGATGCAAAGAAAAATTACGACGACATAAGTGATATTGACAAAATGACATCGCTACATGCAATTGATGTATGTTACATAAAACCGTGAGCTTATAGCAGATTTTATATTGAACGATCGACGTAGCCTCTAGCAAGCTGTTTCCCGTAAGGGCAATGCATAACAAAACGCTGCAATGATTTATACGATACGAACGCTGGGATACGAAAGAGTAAAAAAATATGGACGTATGAATCAAATTTTGAAATATTCGGGTTAGCTATATTTCATGGCTTGAGGTTATTTCTCTGTATGCATGTAAAAAAGTGTATGGTATGGTATGGTGGGAGCCTCCACGAGTGGTACTTTCTAACCAGCTAAGCATCGTCGCTAGTAGTATTTTAAGTATTCTCATTACGTCGCTATTCACGCCGAGTGCCTGACGCTGAGGCTGCATCACTTATCAGGACCCAGGTATGCACAAATTGGGGTCTGCGTGGCCCCCATGATATTACGTTAATTTTTTGACATCATATTTTTTTTACAACTATTTCATCAAAATGTCGCGGCCTGTAAGTGATAAAACAATACAAGAGATCGTAAACAAAGATTCTGATTCCGAATTAGTGATTGGAGTGAGAGAGACTAGTAGACGAATGTAGCGATAGTAAAATTTTAAATTATACAAAACGTCTTAAAAAGAAGACGCTGTCACTTGTAAGTGAAAGAAAAAAATTGAAAAAATTCAAAATTAATTTGCAAAATACGTAGTAGCACACAAATTAGATGTAAAGACCGAAGAAAGTTTTGTTATTATATTCATAAGTGAAAATTTTTGTGGATTTTATGAAATATTAATAAGAGACTATAAAGCGGTATTTTTTATTTAAGTTTACATATTTTAAATTAAGTAGAGAAGAATATCATTTTTAAGCTTCTAAACAATAAGTTTCATAGACATTATTAACATTAATAATATAAATATTACCAAGAAGTTTTTACTATTTTGTGAATCTTTTAATTATCGAGTAGGAATATTTATAAAAATAAAAATTAATTGATTTCTTAAATTGAGCCTATTATTAGTCATCTATGAATATTTAATCAAGTCGCAAGACTTTTAATAAAATTTCTGATTTGGCAGAATAATTCTTAGCCATATTTTTTGTAGCTTCACGCTATATCCCCGCATATAGTAACAGAAGAAACACAGTATTACACACTCTATAACCCGAGCGTCCGCCTAATTTTCGAGTCATTTGAGTATTGAGTGTTGAGACTCAACGACGCGCAATATTTTTAAATCATCAAAATAATTCTTAAGCGTAAATTAATGAGAAATAAATCATATTTATAAAAGAATGGGAAGAAAAGGTCGCCAATATTTGCAATATATTATAATACTTATTATATACTATAATGTCACTTATGACTTCAACGAATGTTTATGTATCAAACCTTAGATAATATCAACTATAAATATTCAAGTTAAATATTAATTATAAATTACATACTCAAAATAATACGTCGTATATGTCAAAACGTGTAATCAAAGTGAAAGATCATATTGATGAAAATCGTACAAATTGTAGTAATAGTGTCCGTATCGATAGGTCAATGTATACTTTTAGCATGACCCAAATTTGAGCTGATTTAATAAGAATCGTTGAATTTTGCGATTTTTACACATTTTAAATATAACTCTTGAACTGATTTAATTGTTACAATTGAAGGTGAGTCAGTCTACCCAAGCCGACGAACTACTGAAAAGTACTCGAAACTTTGGGTTTCCAAAAAAATTATATTACTAAATATACGCAATCAACTTGATTTCATAGTTTAACATTTGAGCTGACTTACCTCAGGCCGGGGATATCATCTAACTGGGTTCCATCAGGTAGCTGCCAAGCTAGCTGAGGAGTTGGGAACCCGTGTGCAGCACATGACACTCTGGCACCAGTGCTGTTGGAGAAGACCAAACGTGATGGAGGTTCCATTAGGAAAACAGGTCCGTGCTCCTGACCCTCGCCACCTGTTAAGAGAAATATTAAAATATTTTTTTTTAAACTCCGTACTTTATATGGTATTAAGCAGGGTAAGCTAACAAGAACTAGTACCAAACCATCCGATCTATGGTTTCCGCTTGAATTGATTATGGAGTGGCGGAACTTAGATACCCAAATAGTTTTTGTTACAAGCTCTTTTATGTTTTTGTTATAATCTCTCTATATCGCTCTTTCATATTCATATATATATATATATATATATATATATATATATATATATATATATATATATATATATATATATATATATATATATATATATATATATATATATATATATTTGGTATTCGATCAGCCGAAGCTCAAAATAGACAATCTAAACGCATAAATATACTGCGTTTTTAGGGTTAAGTTTCATCACAATTTAGTAGTTTTTGCGTCAAAGTGTCAAAAGTCAAACAAACATCCTTGAAAACTTACAGTATACAAAGTATATCTTATTACAATAGTAATAGAATATTATAAATGTAAAAAAGATCGTTGTCAGGGGCACAAGCTTGTTGATTGTGTTCTTTATTTGTATTGTAATTTATAATATTATACTGCATTACAGTGTGCAATTAGCAGAATAAACAGAGAGACTGTTAGGTACTGTTAAGAAACTCCTCTTCTTACTCTTGTGCGGCATTATTAAACGCCATTCTTTGTTCTGTTACCAGAAAATGAAAATAATTCATTTACTCGAATGAGAATCGAACCCACAAACGTCGCACTTATAGCTAGATGCTATACCGTTAGACAAGAAATATTTTGACAGTAAATATTCTTAGAAAATCTTTTTCCAGGAAATGTTTGTGGAATAAACAAATAATATGCTCCCAACAGGCCTCAAATTAATTAATGGTGTATTAAGAGTTCTAATATTGTTTTATATTATATATACAAAAATATTTTCTTAATTTGGATAAAATACATGCTACATAAACAGCATAAAAGAGTAGAAGTCCATTAGTCCGTTCTTCGACTTTTCGACGGGTTTTGGACATTGTATATTTAGCAACGAAGCTTAACACCACGACATATCTTAATAGGTAGCTTTATTTTGTTGTAAAAATTTCATACATACTTTTTTTAAGTATTTCGCTATATTCACCTCATGGAGGGCATGAGGTGTATACTTATATTCTTTTTTTCCCCACCGAATTTCGGTGACAATCGGTGTTGTGCGATGGAAATTAACATATCATTTTGCCTCGTTACCAAAGGGGCCTGCGACTCTCGAGAAAATAAAATATTTAATATTTTTTTTCTTTGCTTTGGTAACGAAGCAAAGTGCGATGTTGAGCTCCGCCACTCAACACGCAATGCTTTATACGCACGTATTCGGCTCAAAGTGGAGTACGGAAGTACGTATGTGAACTTTGCAGAGCATGGTCCAGCAGATCAAAATTTTATTTCTGATAGGTTATATAAAAATAGTTCTGGCGTTTTTACCTCATAAAAAAATATTTGAAAAGATTATAAACGGTAAAAATTAAATAAAAATAGATAAAATTATGCTCAGCTGCTCTTCGATTTTTCACAAAATATGAACAGTTCCTTTATATTACTGGACTAGCAAACCCGGCGAACTCCGTTTCGCCACCAGAAAGTTTCGACTTCGTTTTTTGTAACATTTCATTTGGTTCCCAAAACGAAAGAAAAGAAGAGGAGATAAGAGGAGGGAAGAGAAGAGGAGGGAAGAGAAGAGGAGAGAAGGAGAGTGAAGATAAGAGGAGAGAAGGAGAGAGAAAAGAAGATGAGATAAGTGGATAAAAGGGATGAGAAGAGGAGAGGAGCGGAGAGATGCGGAGAGAATGTGATAGTAAACGGGGACAGTAGAGGATCGGTGAGTTGAGAAGCTGGGAGAAGAGGAGAGAATCAGAGAGAAGGGAAGCGATGAGATCCGAAGAGAAGAGGAGAGCAAAGAAGAAGAATGCTGGAAGAGGCGAAGCGGTTAGAACAGAAGCCGGTATAAACGGAGAGTAACGGAGAGATGCGTAGAGAAGAGAAGCGGCGAGAAGCGTGGAAAAGTGAAGCGGAGAGAATGGGAGAAAAGAGAAGCGGAGAAGAGGGGCGCGGGCAGAAACGGGGAAATGACGCGCGGAGAAGCGGAGAGTCGAGTAGAGAATAGGAGAGTCGCTGATAAAGGAGGAGAGAAGAGGTGAGAGACTGAGAGAAGAGGAGCGGAGAGAACAAGAGAGCAGCGAAGAGAAGTGGAGAGAAAAGAGGAGAATAGTAGAGGCGCGGAGAGAAGAGAAGCCGAGGGAAGAGGAGAGAAGAGAGGCGGAGAGAGGAGTAGACAAGCGGAGAGTGGAGCAACGGAGATGAGAGTAGAGAAGCGGAGAGAAGAAGAGAGACGAGGAGAGAAAAGAACCACAACAGTCCAGCTAAATTATATGAAATAATTAAAAGCCTACGCAAAAAAGCTGATGAGTACGATAATTTAATCTCTCTGTTTTTATGTTTGTTCGAGCTAACCTAACACAGAGGAGGAGGAGGATGTCAGAGGAGGCTATAGAATACATATACTTTTTTTTATGCACAGCGCCATCTACTAAGGATTTAAAGTTTAGTGTTTAACTCCACACAATGTTTTTTGCGTTATCAAGATTCGTTAGTACCTACTATTATTTGTCAATAGATAGCGTTACTTGTATCGGTTTCTACTATCTCAAATATAAGCTTCTTGGAAACTTAAATACTTTTATCTTTTGATAGAGTGAAGTTATTACAATTAAAAAAACACTAAAAGTTACTTTGATTTACTGGTAATTTTTACGTATAAAAGTCGCTTAAATATATTGTGTACTTTTTACGTGTTCACATAAACAGATAAACAGGCAAAAATTCCAAAAATGTTGAAAATGGATTCTCTTAGTTAGTTAGATCCTTTAACACCCTGGCAATTTTTTTTAAATATTTTCAATGTACAGAAACGACTTTTCTACAGATTTATTATGTTCTGCTAACTTCACAGATGGAAGTATTTTAATGTGCATGATATAGCGTGAAGCTACAAAAAATGTATATAATAAAGCATATTGTTACTAATATTAAATATACGACTTAAATATTTTTTTCTTTATGAAATGTATATATATGATATCTATGTATGTATTTATGTATCTATGTTTGTATGTATGTTTGTATGTATGGATTTATGTATTTATATACATAAATACATATAATAATGTGTGTATACTTTTTTTTTTTATTTTATTTTTTTATTTCATATAATGAACAGCAAAAATATTTTTATGCAATTTATCCGCCAACAATGTTCTCTAAATATTAGTTTTCATAAATAAAGGTTGCCTGTAAGAGATCACTAATAGAGGCCGCCTTTGCACTGTACTAAAATTACTAATCGAATTGAATTTATATGTTATCTTAGTGCAATAAAGAGTTTTTGATTTGATTTGATTTGATTTTTTAGAACCCACAATAATCAAAAACGAAAACTCAATTACCTCTAGCTATTTCTATCAAAAGGCACTAAATAGGCTGAGCAGCGTACAAATACTCAAATTAACGGCGAGAAATGCTACTGTGAGACCGTAATGTGCCATTTGCATTTCAAACGTCTGTACTGATTTTGTACCACTTCTGGTAATATCATTATCTATGCTAAGTAGAACTAGATACTAGAATATTATATTGAGCTACATGTAATTCTTGAACATAGCATAATATAGATGCTATTCTAAGGTAACTCCGACCACAGATGCAGTGGGTTACATCAAAAAGATTTACGTGGTTTTATATAACCTATGGGGAACGGAGTGTCTTTCACTAAGTTCCCTCTGCCTACCCTGCTGTGTGCGGGATACAGCGTGAAGCTGATTTATTTATTTTTTATAGGTTATATAAAATAAATAAATAAATCAGCTTCACGCTGTATCCCGCACACAGCAAGGTAGGCAGAGAGAACCAAGTATTTTAAACACTCCGTTCCCTACTTTCGGACTTAAATGTAACTAACAGTTCTTGAGATTAGAAAATAAAGATTCTGCACCCTCCACCAAATACATCGAAACTTAATAATTGATCCAAATTGTCATAAATTAGCTGAGCTTGCTGTATCCTAAATAAGACTTGAGCCCTAAGGCTGAGGTCTTAAATGTTGTGGTAGATATCATGTTCATTACAAACCCTTGCCAAATCCACTGATTTACCAACTTGACTGACTCTAATAACTAATCCTGTATTTTTAAAATATTTTTGTATACGTTTTCTAAATAAATATTTATCTTTCCTAAGTGTGGATTAACACTTCAAAAATGTTTTAAAAATATTTAAAAAATAGTATTCTCTCTTGCCAAACGATAATTCTAAGTAATTATCTTTGGGTAGCGGAAATTTGTAAAAATCCCTACAGAGATGCTACCAACATAAATAAGCTGTAACAAGCGTATAAAAATTTCGACGTAGCTTGGCGACAACGTATGGCTTAGTGGTCAGAGCGCCTGGTCGGTTTCTAGGAGGCGCGGGTTCGAGTCCCGCTACGTTCAAATTCTTATACGTTTTCTAAATAAATATTAATGCTGTATTTATCAGAAATTTAGATAAAAACCTAGAGATAAATCTCTCCGTTGTCCACTCCAAGAGATAACCTACATTCGGTCTTAGCATAAATGTGTATAAATATGTAACAACACAGCACCTGACTGTGCACAGTTGTAGATTCAATTTCCAACAGGAAAAATGAGCTATTTTCATTTCATGTCGTTGTCTTAACTTTAAATTTTGCCACCCAACACTCAATATCCCGAAGATGATGAGACTGAATGTAGAGTATAGAGAGTTTTAATACTAGGTCCTCTCTATCTCTGTTGTACTAGTATACATGACACAGCGTGAAACTGATGATAACTTAACGTCGCGTTAAACCTAAAATCGAATTTCAAAGGCTATTGTTTTTCATAATAATACCAAATGATAATAAACTATCCATTGTATGAGGAACACGTTGAAATAATCCAATCCTTTCATACGTAACTCGCCCAGAATATCTAGGTCGGAGATACGAGTATATCGAACTGATGCTATTTTGGTTGTGATGCAATATTAATAGTGTGTATTACCTTTTCATATTCAAAAGTTTAGTTATTAAATAATAAGCGTGGATTTTATCCTTTTATTGCTAATTACAAGAATTGTTAAGCAATGGATAAGAAATATTGATTTCGGATTTTTATTTTCTTTTTAATATATTTTTTAGCTTCACGTTGTACCTCATGTGTAACAAAGTAGGCAGATGGAACTTAGTGTTAAATTTAATTCTTAAGATATAGATACCAACAGGCAGCAGAGAACAGCGACGCACTTTGTCATGTTATCAGAGTTTGAAAATGAAACTGTGTGTGTATTTTTTTGCATGACCAAATACAGAATATTAAAATACAATATAAGACAAAAGAAAAACATAATATATACATATTGTTTATTGTATCATGATTTTTATTATTGCGGACGTTTATATTATAGAAGTTTCATAGATAAACTTAGTAATTGCAATACAAGTGCAGTTAGAAAGTGCAGTTACGATGCAATCGCGGAGAAAGAAGTTAGTTCTGCTTCTGTGACAGTTTTAATAAGCGATTTCAACGCTTCTATTGACTAAGTTTTATATGGACTACGAGTATAATATGAAATAGATAATAATGTATTTATTTTTATATAGACATACTTTAAACAAAACGTATGTCGTACTTTTTATAATAAATACTAAGATTATTTATGCGTTCATTAGCGAATTTTTTTTATTTAACTATCTTTGCTCTTTATAATTATATAAGATAATATAAAAATCTTATCAGTATTGTTATCAAGACCAAAAACAAAACAAAAACGCGTTAAAAAGAAAAGAAATAATTAAAATAATAATAGCACTTGGTTTACCGTTTAAGTTTCCAGAAAAAGTTACGCTAAAGGTACTCTAGTTATATTCAAATTGTAACAGTATGAATACGGTATACTTATAATAAAATTGTAACGGGTCGGTGTCAGTACATGGAAGATATATAAGTAAAAATGTTATTGGGGACCTTTCACTCGAGGAAATGAACTATAAATGTTGATATTTAAGAAAATTGTGAGCTGTTTAAACATTATTTTTAAAATATTTTAGGTAAAAACTAATCTGCAGTTGCCAGAGTCAACCAAATATTCAAACTTAAACTATTCGCATTTAAAGCGCGAGAGAACAAAAATACAGTGCTAAAAAAAAATACAGTGATATAATATAAGAAATTGATTTGAATCTACTACCTCAGTATTAAAACCTTAAAATCATAAATACAGTTTAAGATATGTAATGAAAACAAGCTATTAAAATGGAAATGTTGTTTTACATTATAAATGAAGTATACTCGCAGAATGTGAAATGTATGCCACTGTTATTATTTCAATAGTAATATACATTTAACGGTCGAATACGAGAATTTTAGGGCTGTCAATATTATAAGACATGTATTCATTATTTTTACGCTTATAATTGCATTCATTTTGTATCTAATGAACTACACATATCAGGTAGTATTTTTTTTTAGGTTCCGCGCTATATGCTGCATGTGGCAGTGTAGGTAGACGGGAGCATAGTGTTAAGACACTCCGCTCCCGATTTTCTGCCGAATTCTTTTTTGTGCTAAAAGGAACTTTAGATAGTTTTTTTATATAAATGTCCACTTGATACCTTAACGTAATCTTGAAATAAATAATCTGGGCAGATGGATAACAAAGTGATCCTATAACAGTTCCTTTTTCTTCTTTTAGGAGGTACGGAACTCTAAAAATATTTTCAACCTTATTCACTGCATCCGTCATTGTTTCCCGACCTTTGCTTTCCTGTAATATAGTAACCTGCTACTTTACCTTCGCTTTATAGATAAACACATATCGCTGCTTAAAAATACTTACCTTTATGAACCAGTAGGTAACTTAAAACTGTGCAGTCAGATGGCTTTTATATAATCAATAGAAAGTGTTCTTGATCAGCCAATTAGCAGATTATACTTATTATCGCCATTAAGGTCCAAGCTTGGTTTGGCCAAAATTACATGCCAGTAGATGTGTCTGGCTTTGATCTGAGATCATATTATACCATTAAGAACAAACAAATTGCAACTACATCATCAGAAGCGGTATCATCATCATTAAGTCGCAAAGGCGGTGCAGTCACCATATATCGCTACAAAAATAGCTTCACTGATTGTAATAGAATTAACATTGACGTGAGGACTGTTGTCGGAAATTCATTTGAAAATGAAAGATGATGATGTATGTACGAGTATATCTAATGTCTAGGAGTAGTAGTCGCAGGTGTGTGTATATCCATACTGGCACAGCTTTAGCAGAAATCAAACTATTTATATTACCATCGTTATTAAAATATTCCAAGAACATCTGATTTTACTACACTAGTTATGACAGTTGGAGGCTTTAACGTTGATGTCTCACAAAACCGCTCATTGCCCTACTCATACTCAGCAAGTTCAATTTGTTTTATATTGAAACTCTCTAAAATGTCAGGTAGGACCTGTATTTAACTTTTACCAGAAATTTCCATTTATCTTGTATGCTATTTGTGTCATTTAAAATATATAACCAGTTACATAAACGTATTCACGTACAACAAACGACCGTGCCCAAGTTTTTTTTCTTTCCACTTTCGTGATATGATTTGACAAATTTTCAATTTTGCAAGTCAACATGTAATGTGTCAAAAAGAGTGCAAAAAGCCGGAGACAGAGTGTTTATCCACTAGGTTACTCCTACCCATCTCGTTATATAAATGTTATATAATTATATAATATCATTCAATTCAGTTCTCGTTATATAATTTCAGTATAGATGACATTTCTAAAATATTCTTCATATTTTCTGAACATAAAACTAAAACAACATAACATTAAAGTTACAACATTTATTATCTTTTATATATATTTTGGGGGAACGCCAAATTTTTACATTTGGCAACGGAGCTTTGTTGAAAACTTTTAAAGTTGGACTGGACTTTCGAATCCCCTATTAAGTTTTACTGTATGCTTAGAAGAATTTTATTGAGATCACTAGTTCTATACTTGGAGAAACGAAATCAATTTTAAAGAATAATATACATTTTTTCAATATATTTGTTTAAAGAAGAAATAAATAAATATAAATTATATTATCATACTAGCGACCCGCTCGCGGCTTCGCCCGCTTAAACCACAGAGTTATTTACTTAGCACACTGAATTATGTTCGTGTTTTGATATACCTATAATGTACGTTTGCAACGCAATGAAAATTTTTTATGAGAGAGTTGGTAAAACTTTTGGTCGCATTTTCGTACCTCGATACTTACTGTCTGTGCGTTTCTTCACGATAATTTCAGAAACGGCTTAACCGATTTAAATATTTTTTTTTGTTTTGTATTTTGACAAACTGCCCCTAAATATTTAGTATTAGTTTTATTTTATTTTTAAACATTTTTGAAGTGTTAATCCACACTTAGGGAAGATAAATACTTATTTAGAAAACGTATAAAAATTTGAACGTAGCGGGACTCGAACTGTGTGTATTAAATATAAAAAATATTTAAAACAGTTTTTAAAGTGTGGATTAACACTTTAAAAATGTTTAAAAAATATAAAAAAAAAATAGTATTCTCTCTTGCCAAACGATAATTCTTAGTAATTATCTTTAGGTAGCGGAAATTTGTTAGAATCTCCCTATAGAAATGCTAACAACATAAGTAAGTTGTATCAAGCGTATAAGAATTTCGACGTAGCTTGGCGAGAACGTATGGCTCAGTAGTCAGAGCGCCTGGTCGGTTTCCAGGAGGCGCGGGTTCGAGTCCCACTACGTTCATATTTTTATAAGTTTTCTAAATAAGTAATTTTATTTTAATCAGCTTCACGCTGTATCCCGCACACAGCAGGTTAGAGGGAACCTAGTGTTAAGATACTCCATTGCCCACTTTCTGCCGTGCTTAACCTCGACACCAGAGCGAAGAAATGGAAATATAAATTTAAGTAAATTTCATCTCCTCGAGTAGGGATCGAACCCACAACCAGTCGGTTTTACAGTCACATTTCGTGTCGCTGCGCCACGACTGGTCTCAACTGGGCTGGACTTTATTTTAATCGGTTCACACAAAGTTAAATCCAGATCCAAAATTTATCCCCCCTTTAGCAAGGCAACTTAGTGTTAAGATATTGCGTATAATGTGTGATGTGTGAAATGAAAATATTATTCAATTATAATTGAATCCTCCATGTGGGGATCGGATCCACAACACTCGTTACAGTCACAACTTTACCGCCCCTGAGCCGGATGGCCTTTAGCAAAGAAGAGATGAGAAGCGTCAGCGCTTCTTTTACGGAAACAGTATATAGGGTGAAATATTTTAAGCCCGTACCTAAAGAATTTAAGGAAGATACATCAACAATGTAGACGTAGGTCTTTTTTTTCATTTCACGATGTTTATTCATATCTATATTTCGTATGACGCAGCTACGCATAGGTACCAATAATGTAAACACATACTACTACATAAATACTACTACCTCCAATACCTAGGACTCGATTTCGGAATGAGGCGTATGCGGCGGTTTCCCTTTGTTGTTTATCCCTTTGTATTTTATTTTACAACAATAATTTTATTATTTATTTTGCTTAAAAAATAACTTTTTTATTTTTGGGTTAAAAAACTTGGGGGTTAGGTAGGGTTTTTTATTATTGTAATAGGCTTTTATATTATAGAACTGTGGTTTCATTTAAAGTGGTCCTGACAAAAAAAGTCTGTATATTTTTTTGCGATTTTTGGTGAATAGAACCAATAGCTATTACAACACTTGCGAAGAAAGCATATTTTAGGCAATTTTTAATTCTTATACCTTTTGAAAAACTACCAACATCCTTATAGTTAATACATTATTTTTTCAAATGAAAAAAACTGTCTATGTCATCATAATGGCGGAAAAATATTCAAAATGTATTGTAATACCACATTAGTATCGACATTGTTGATAATAATTGAAAATAGTTATACTACAGGAGGATACCTTCATATGCACTGTTTAAGCCTCTTTTTATGTATAATTTAGAATAATATATTCTATACACACATTCTTTTTATTTTTCAACTCTGAAACGTAAATACATTTTTTAGAGGTTAATCTGTACTAAGATGGCAAGCAGCTCTGTTCTCGCATTCACGTCCCTGATATATCGATATAAATAATTGAAATATAAAATATTGGAAAGAAAAGGAGAAACACAATTATATTGCATTTTTTTCTTTTTTTCATACTTGAAACATATTAATAAATTTACATACAATTAATTTGTTTTGAATATAATATTAAGTTAATCAGCTTCACGCTATTTTAACAGATAACATAAGATGACATTAAAATGTATTGACATCACCACGTGATCCATCTAAACACAATATCGACTTTTATAAACTATGAACTCACAAACAGAATTTACTTTCCAAATACATATACTTTTTTTATTAGAAAAGTTTCACATAAGGGGTAGTTTGGTGAAATTTTCGTTAATTTCGGAGAATGAAATCCGGTTGAAATTGAAGTAGTCGATTTTTTTTATTAAAAAATATAATTATGTAATGTTTTATGCTAAAATTTGTCTACACTCCATGGTAAAAATTATACTATAAGTTGCAGTAGGCTTTGAACTATTACCATGCTAAAATTCATTTAATTTCATACAGTAGTTATCGGTATTGTAAGTAATTTTCATTTTTGATTTTTTTTTTAAAGAAAACTATCATGAAATCCGGAATGAAGCCTAAAAAAAATGTACCATGAGGCCCTAGGCTAGTTTTTGCGTGATTGACGAACAAATAATCCGACAGACAGACAGACAGACAGACAGACAGACAAGAATTCTGCTGAGTGGTTTTTTAGGTTCTAAAATCGACATATTAACCGACCTATTTTTTTTTTATATCTTTCGATATACGGAGTGTCTTAAAGCTAGGATTTGTATGCCTACCCTGCTATGTGGAAAACAAACGTAAAAAAAAATACTCGTTTGCCCAATTAATTTTTATTATAGGCCTACACATATTCTCAAAATATCCTACTTAGTTGAAAACTAATAACGTTTTTCTATACTATCAAAATCACCCACATCCACGACCAAGACTAAACCGTCTAAATAGTTTTTATATAAGTACTCATATCCATTTCCAGGATTTTTCTGCCTTATAATTATTTTTGTTTGAGTTTTACGTCTGCATATATATAAAAACTATTTAGACGGTTTAGTCTTCTGCTTAATCTGCTATATGGATGGCCATATAGCAGATTAAGCAGAATTAACTTAGGCTTAAGACACTTCACTGTCCACTTTTATACCAATTTTTTGACATTGTTTGTAGTAAAGTAATGGAACTCAACGGCACGCCTTCTCTTAATGCCAGAACAAGGACACGAAAATAATTGAACCGACAACCTATGCGATTGCAGTAAAATACTTTCACACTGATTAGCAGTAATTAAATAATTGAAAAAAGATATTTTTATTTTTTTTAATGCGAGTATGTACATTGAGGCCGTTGTGGCGCAGCGGCACAGCTTTTAAGAGTGAACACGACAGTTGTAGGGTTCGATGAAGATGTAGATAATAAGGCAAACTGGCAATTAACGGGCAAAGTCTCAATATAATCCGGTGCGTGCAGAACTGAGCGTTTTTTAATATAAAGTTCCATTTGCCGACTACGCTATATGCGGGATTCAGCGTGAAGCTACAAAAATCACTACGAGGTTAGGCTTTTTGTATAAAAGCCATAACGAAATGACAAGCAAAAATATTAAAACTGGAATAGAAACAAAGGTGAGGCAAATATCAGGACCCTCGTTTAGCATTTCATTGTTCGAGTGTTCACGTGACGCTTCACGTAACAATATGCCGCGTTTTGTTCATAATTGTATCGAAATTAACCCTTAAATAACTTTTGTACGTTTTCAATTACACAACTATTATTTTTGGCAAGTTTAGTGTGTTGTATTATTATCAATGGATCGGTGTCAGTGTAAATGAAGACTCGAATATCATTTGGGGAATATGCCGAGTAATATTCGAGTCCTCGTAGGAGGAGGACAGGCAGATTTCATTCAAATTCAATGCAATAAATTGTGTAATATGCTTGATAAAACTAATATACTTCCAAGAGAAGTTGTCTTTCTAAAATATTTTTTTACAACTAAAGATAAAGATAGAGTACATAAATGTATAGTAAGTATAATTCGTTTTTGTTTATATACATCAAATATAAATATCGACAAATTAAGACCAGTCTCGACGTAGGGGTACAAGCGTGCGACTATACTGTATTTAACATTTTTAGTAACCAGACAAAATGGCCGCGTTTCATAGATTTCGAATTTGATGGACGAACTTTAGAATTCGGTGGAGAGTGTGGGACAGAAGTTTCTTAATCACGACGAAATTTAAAGGTTCCTAATAGGTTCTCTGGGACTAATCTGCTAAGTGTAGGATACAGCGTGTTGCTATATAAATAATACGTCACGAATTTCTACCACGCGTAATAACTAAAAATACTTATATTAACCATATATATTCTATTCCTAAAATATATATTCTAACGGATCCAAATCATTAATCCTTTCCATGTGACTGTCCTGAAATGCCTTTGTTTTTATACGTTTATTTACATAAATATTTTTTGTCCCAATATTTGGGTCGTTACGTTCTGACACCAATTAATATGTAAATTGAAGTCACTTACTGCCATACAATACGAATCTGTAAATTACGAATGTAATGTGAATACATATCTTGACTAATAACTAAATTCTAGTTGATTATTTTTTGATTATATCGACGAAGGGTTAAGGTCGGCTATATTACACAACGTTAATCGGTTCGATGGAACTCGCAGTACCTGCCTCAGAGTATCCTCTCGTACATCTGTGAATTTAACCTCACTGAGAGTTAGCTGGTGAAGAAGGCTAGCAAGGAAACTTAGGATCCAGACACACAAATTTCCATTAAAGCTTTCATCTGGTATTCGAGATTTCGAGATTCGAAATTAAGATAATTTAAATATAAAACCGGAGGGAGTCGTACTCACAACTAACGCGTTTTCACGTAACAAGGCATAATTTTGGTGCAAATACAGTGATCTGAAATTGATTATGTAAATTATATAACTATTACCTATGTAACGTAAATAAAACGCTGAGTTCAAAATAAGTATTGCATTAGCTAAGTAGCCTGACATCAACTAAATTTGTCATACATAATTCCAGCTTACCCACTTAAATTCACTTTATTACTTAACTAGCGACCACCTCGCGGCTTCACCCGCTTAAATTTGAGAATTATTTGTTTGTTTAAGTACAGAGAACTACGTTCCTGTTTTAATAAATAATGTATGCTTGCAGCGCACTTAAGTTTTCTAAAGTGAAAATTATGAAAGCCATAGGGTGGTATTTTCATTTAACAAAGTAAAAGAAACAGAAACAATATATTTAAAAAAAATGTCTGTTTGTTGCTTTTTCTTCGACTTCTCTCAGAAACGACTTAACCGATTAAAGGAGCAAAGACGCGATCGCGGTGCGGGAGCGGTAAAATCAATTTAGTTCTTTTTATTTACTTTTTATTGTAACATTCGTCATGTAATGATTAAATAACTGACTAATTATAAGAGATTAAAATTTGATCAAAATACATTTATTTTAAGATAAAAATTAAAATAACATATAGGACCCAAGATTATAATAACGTATTATATATTTATATAAATAAGAATGTACTCGTATTTTTTTGTTTAATAGCTTCTAATAATTGTAATAACTATTAGCGCATACAAGATAAGAACATTTTAGAAGGTTGTTTAATTCTATAAGAACTATAAAAATTACCAATATTTTTATTATTTATAAAATATTTACTCAAATTAAAAAATTGTCTATGTTTTTCACCTGAACAACACTAAAGGGTGAAAAATTATAAAATCTATATAAATATGTAGATACCACATAAGTAACGATACTGTACTGGTAATAATTATTGTAAAAATAATAGATATACTTCGGGATACCTTTGTATACCACGTTTAAAACTGTTCATTATGACAGAATATATAAACAGTATATCTATAGAATAATAATATACTTTTTTTATTTTTTGACAATAATATATTAGATGCCCCTCTGTACTACGATGGCGGATCTGTTCTAGTTTGTAAATTTTCTTTCGAAAATTAGTTATGCTGGCATAACTCTAACAGTTACACAAGGTTTTTTGTAAATATTGGTGTCTTCTATAAAATTGAGCATCACTTTGCTCTATTGTCAATAATTTCCAGAGCTTACGCGATATAAGGCCTTTTTTTTAGGTATTCTTTTACACGTTAACAGTCCGTCAGTCCGTAGTCGGGCCCTATCAATTTAAATAAAGAAACAAAAAATCTAAACGGTTATCTTTATAATTTTAGTGATATTGATGCAACTCCCTCCCATCCCCGTAGAGTCAAGTCACATACTCTGCATTTTTTATTATTACATGATTTTCTTTATATTGATATTTTTAAATTCGTTATATCTTTTGAATGGAATGTCTTAATTTAAAACATATTTTACACGTATTGAAATTGTCTATAATAAAATATCATGAATGGGATAAGGATTAATAGATAGCTATGAATAATATGGTTTGATTATTGTCAGCACTTTCATCAACCTATAAAATATAAAAAAGTAGTTATATTGTCATAACTACAGTAGTTGGATATATGCTATCGAGGACTTCTTTATGGATATTGATACGCTCTATAATACTGTAGAACATTGTTTTGTTCGATAGAACATCATGATGATAATCAATAGTTTTCGTAGCTCACGCGATGATAGAATTTTAAAGATCAATTTCTTCACACCTTTGGGTTACATTATTGTATTTTTATTAGGGATTCCAATTTTTTTTGGAAATGTAATATAGCCTATGCTAGTCAGCGAAGATACAGCTTTCTAATAGTGAAAGAATTATTGAAATCCGTCCGGTAGTTTTTGTGTGAAAAATATACAAACATACATACATACAAAAATACAAATCTTTCCTCTTTATAATATTAGTATAGAAGTATAGACAATGCAAATAAGTACCTTCTAAAATAACACAAATCTTTTATTGTATTTATCTTAATGTAAATGTGCAACTCCTATATTATTTGTTAAAATTATAGTCTAATTATAATTGTGGTGAAGCCGAACATAGCAAATGCATGTAGTATTTGCTTTAAGCCGACTATGCATAAGTGCAAGTCTTTCGCATAATACTAATAGCTCTTACAATTTAATAGACACTAGCAAACCTTAAATAAATAAATAAGTGCAGCTTTACTATTATTACGTATTTTTGTTTAAAAATTGATCGAAATTAATTTCGTTAAAATTATATGATGATATTTTATTAATATAAAAGTTTTCCCTCATTGTTTGGTTTTTATATTTTCTTTATTTTTAACCCTTTCCAATTATGAGGCAAATTCTAACAACCCACAACATCCATGTTTTCTATGTAAACATGGATGTTGTGGGTTTAATTCCTACTGAGGGAAATGAATTATTTTCATTTCTCCGTTCTCGTAACAAAAGAAAGTGTGACGCTTTGTTTCCACACTCAATATCACCAAAATCGAGCGGAGGTTAAAGAACGAAATGTCTTATCACTCGGTTCCCTCTATCTATCATGCTACAAGGTGTAGATGATTAATTTTAGGGCGGGATACAGCCCGATGTTAAGTATATTTGCAACTTAACTTCAATAATAAATAAACCATTTCTTAATATTCCACCTAATGCATACTCCTCTCGTCTAAAAGCATATTATATAAAAGGAAAGCTTCCAAATCAAAAAGAAACGTTCGCAAGACTTAATATAATGTCAACTTATAACTTACTCAAGAAGCTCAGTCGTCGTCGTTACTTAGAACAGATTATAATATAAAGAAGATTATGTTTTGTGTATAGATTATTCAAAGCTCTATTATGTTCGATTTGAGACCATCTTGTCGCTGTGCGACAGCAATTGTAAGCGCGATGGCTGTAGGTTCGATCTCAATTTGGAGTCGATTTGCATTGTCTACTCGAAATCGATTTTTTTTTTGTGAAATACAGTAACTACTTACTTAGCGTCAAGCTTTATCCCTAACATGGTAGTCGGAGTGAACGGAGCGCTAATGTTTCCTCTTTCGCATCGTACACAGTCCTTAACCTCATCATACAGGCCTATGTCCTTCCTCCAGTATCATTGATATATGTTTTCGAAGGTCAACCGAAGTCTTTCTCTACCTCTCTTACCACTAACTTTTCCATCACACATTTTTTTGGTCAGTCTTTCTTCACTGATTTATTTGACGTGCCCAAGCCAGCTGAACTCGTTCTTCTTCATTCTCACCATGACATTCTTGCTAGTATCTGCCATTTTGAGTATCTTTTTATTGCGGATTCGATCAGCTAAGCTGACTCATCATATCCTACGAAGAGATCGCATCCTCACGGCATTTGTCTTTCTTTCATTTTTCTTCTGTAATACCCACGTTTTGCTGCCGTATAACAGCGTCGATATGAATACTGCATTGTGTACGGCCAAACGCGCAGATGTGCTGACGTTTCGCCGTCTCATCAACGCAGCAGCTCAGGCACATTCATCTCGTATCTTCCAATACCGAACATTACTTCCGAAATATATCACTTTATTCATTTGTTCTAATATCTTGCCATTTACACTGATCTTGCATTTCGTCCTTTCTTCATTTCTGTCATAAATCATCTTTAAAGTTTTTCAAGAAACTTTTTTCGCATTCAGGTTTAGACCACTATTTTGACACTCTTCTTTCAGAGTAATGCCTGCATCTCATATTCTGAAGAAACAATAAGCACTGCATCATCTGCATGCAACAGGCAAGTTATTTAATTTCCCTCCCATATCACTTTGTTTCACTCGGAACTTAGTAAAATATCTATTAATTTTCAATTTCCTCTTTAATGTTTTCCTTTACTTTTACATTTTTCCTATATTTAGTATTACAGATATCATTTAGAGCCATTTTTCTTAACTGCAGGTCCCACGAGAAGTACTCTAAATGATTTGAATATGTAATGAGTTTCATAAAAATACACCAAAAACTATACATAAATGCTCGTATATATTGATTACGTTAACTTAGAAGCTTAATTTTTCTATGATCTAAGGGACCGTAGATCTGAATATTTGATATTAATTTTAGCTTCATTATGCGATCTTAAAATAAATGTTCTTGACAGATGTACAGATGGACCAAAAATGAGGTACGGAAATCTAAAAAAATATTTCGGAGAGTGATTTTAAAGCAGCATATGCTATTTAATTAAGATTTTTTATTACTCCCATGGGCGAAGCTAGCGGAGGCTGATGAAAGAAACGAGTACGTATTATTTAAATAAATCAGCTTCACGCTGTATCCCACACGCCGCAGGGTAGGCAGAGGGAACCTAGTGTTTATTTTTTTAGACACTCCATTCCCCACTTTCTGCCGAATTCTGGAGGCATTGCGTGTTGAGTGGCAGCACTCAACGCCGCGCTTTGCCTCGGCTGTTATGAATAAATTAAGTGATAATAGGAATTTCATTACCCATTAACGTTTTAACTAAACTTGTATTTCTATAGAATGTAAAGCAGAGAGTTGTGTCACTGTTTCTTTTTAAACGTCAAAGATCAAATTATATTTATATTTTGGGAAAGATACTAATGCGAGGTTCCTTCTGCCCTGCTTAACAAAAAACAGCATGGAAATGTAAAAAAAAAGAAAGAAATTATTTCATTAATATTCTTACCCATGGCGAAGAGAATAATGAGGGCGGACACCCAGGGGCACATTTTGATTGTAGCTTATGCGGTCACATTATCGGTAGTGCTTTGTATACATTAATTTCGATCTGAAAAAAGTAAGAAAATTGTTAGCAATCTAAATATATCTATCAAATACATAATATATTTCTTTAATAGTTAAAATCTTTCAAATATACCAATGTGTGGTATCAGAAGAGAAGAGAGAAGAAGAAGATCGAATATGCTCCAATAATGAGAGCCCATTATTGATCTCGTCTAACTTGCTGAAGGAACTGTAGTATAAACAGAACGCTTGGAACTATGGATTGCTGTTAAATATGTAGATGACATACATTATTAATCTAAGCAACTTCTATATAAGTAACAGTCTAATTTTAGCTATATAGACATTGTAGGAGGACGAAGTTATTATATAAAATGTCACGAAAAATAAGTCGTAACCTCAATTCCCAAAAACCCAAATTTTGGGTAAATAAGCAAAAGGTGACACAAAAAAAATAAAAAAAATATTACATTTCAAGATTTATTAAGACACAAATAAATTGTCCAATCCACCTTTTATAAAATATGAAAAGAGTCCCCATCTAAGTTGGTAACTTTTATAATTCCACTCAAAAAGTTTACTTCGCGTCGTTTCCGTAAACAAGTAAATTTGAAACGTTCATAAATGTACTGGAATTTATTAAAGCACTCCAAATTGGATTAACTAAATGGATATTTTTACGTCTTACAAAAATATTGGTATCTCTTATATTTTTTTTCTGTTTTTTTTTTGTCTGCATAGGCAGGCTAGGTAGAAGGGACTAGTGTTAAGGGACTTCCCACCACTTACACTTTCCACCACTTTCCGTGCAATATTCGAGACATTGCATGTTGAGTGGTGGAACTCAGTAACGCGCTTTGTCTTGTTAGAAAAGCAGGGATATGAAAATAATTTGTTCCACCGAAGGAGAAGTGAACCTACCTATGACGTTTACAATTAAAAACTGTTCCGCTATGCTGCGATGGCCTCATGTTCTATGTACTAATTTCACAGTAAAAGCATTTGCAACTGCACTTATTGGTATCTGTAGAAGAGTAATATAATTTATATTATATGTTTTTATCATGACATGTCGAAATTCTTATTCAATTGTTGCAACCTTTTCTTGTATGAAATTCATTTTCTTTTCAAATGTCTATACTAATATTACAAAGCAGTTGGTTTGGTGGAACGTGCTATTATTAGAAGTAACTGGTTTAAACATTTTTTTATGAAAAAGGACAAGGCATACAAGCGTTCGGGTCACCTGATGGTAAGTGACTACCGCCGCCCACGACTCCGTGCAATACCAGAGTAGCTACAGGTGTGTTGTCGACCTTTAAGGAGATAGACGCGGTTTTTGAAGGTACCCATGTCATATCGACCTGAAAACACTGTCGCGAGTAGGCCGTTCCACAATTCCGTGGCGCGTGGAAGGAAGTTGCTACAAAACCGCACAGTAGTGAATTGCCACGTATCCAGGCGGTGTGGATGATATTTTAGCTTATGGCGTACTGTGTGGTTAGAAAATCCGACGGCAGGTAACAGGTCAAACAGTTCTTCAGAACACTCCCCATGATAAACTGACAAAATATTTTTGTGCTGGTTAGTCCATCTGTTTACAAAGACTATAGGGTGTAAGACACTCGTAGATGACGTTAATTTTTTCAAAGGAACCCACGGATGGATTTGGCAAGCGGTCAGAGATGAGACGTTTCCCCAGCAAATGGGCCATAAGGGGAAGGTAAATAAATGTAACTAGTGTATTTAATATTGAAGTATTCAAATATGAGTCATTCAATTAGTAAATATAGTTATTTAGCTAGATAATATAATTTATAATTCTAACAAATTCGTTAGTTAACGACCCGGATGTGGCTTCGTTCGCTTCATATACACAAATATGTATATACTACCTGGATAATTTTGATGTAAACACAATATATCTATACGAGTGGGAAATGGAGTGTCCTAACACTAAGTTTCGTCTACCTACCCTGCTGTGTTCAGGATTCTTTTTTATTTAGCTATACATATTCATTTCTATATCAAAACAAATTGGATTGCGTTAGCCGAGCCTTAAGTCAATATTATAATGAGATTCTTGTTATTGACAGATTATAATGTGGCCACCATTGTAAACTAGTTTGAATGAACTCGTGGTAATTTAGATTTTAAATGTTACTTACGCTGTATCATTCCGCATATAGCACGATAGGCAGAGGGGAGGAGGATAGAGTCAAAACGCTCCGTGTCTCATTTTCTGTCATTTTTTGAGACATAGCGTGTTCAGTGGCGGAACTCAACGACGCGCTTTGCCTTGCTTACCTTAAAGCGAAGAAATGAAAATACGGAATATTTTATTTCTCCGAGTGAGAATCGACCCCACAACCGTTTATAGTCATACGTTTATAGTTTATACGCATGTGCCACTTCGTCACTAAAAGACATTCTACAAGTTTTGCCTACGGAGTGCCTTTATTGTAAAAAGAAATGATTTTTTATTAATAAAATCTGAAAAAGTTATGCTCTTGTATGGGTATGTTTTAATTAAAATTTTCCTGAAGTGTCATCGGTTATTCATATCCGAGGTGGTGTTTATTAACATTTTAAATTTACTTGATGCTCAGTTCAAGTTCTTTCAGTTTATATGTGTTTTTTGTATTTAACGAGAGTCAGATTTTACTTTAATACAAGTAGTAAAGAATCATTGTATTGATAAGCAATTCAGTGTAGTAATATAAAAGGTTAATTTTAGAAAACCTGAAGTAAAAGTTAAAGAAGTCTCCTTTTTCCTCTTTAAAAAAGATAAGTTGCAAAACAACAATTAACACGCAATGAGTCTGAAAATATCTTCATTTTGTTCTATAGTCAACAAAAATTATACATATAAGAAGAAATTGAGGCCAGTTATGACGATGTGCGTACATATAAACGCTGTAAGTTGTGGGTTTGATACTCACTCGAGGAAATGAAATATTTGGTATTTTAATTTCTTAGTTATGGTAACGAGGCTAGGCGTAGCGCGTAGGCACTCAACACGCAATGGCTAAAGAATTCGGCAGTGAGCAGTGGGGAAGGGAAATGTCTCAATAGGAACGGGGAGTCTACCCTACTATGTGCAGAATTAAGCGTGAAACAAAAAAAAAGAAGAATGAACCCACAACCACTACAAGAAGTAAAGCCTAATTAATATCTGATCTCCGTGCCAAAAAAATATAATAGCAGACCAAAGCGAGCCAACATCAATAAAAAAGCTCCAAACAATGTAGGAAACTAGATAAAACAAAAAAAAAATCAACGCAAAATTCTTGACTTTAAAGTTGACAAATGAGTGAAGTTTAAGACTTAATTTTCCCTGTTCTTTTACGACTGTTGAATTTATATGAGTTATATGCTATGAGTTACGACTTGGTTGTCATGACAACCGGAGCTTTATGTTGCTTAACTGTACTTGTTAAGCTCTTTGGTTAAATACAGTTTACCTATATTTACTTATTTAGAATACTTATTTAGAAAACGTATAAAAATTTGAACGTAGCGGGACTCGAACCCGCGCCTCCTGGAAACCGACCAGGCGCTCTGACCACTGAGCCATACGTTCTCGCCTAGCTACGTCGAAATTCTTATACGCTTGTTACAACTTATTTATGTTGTTAGAGAGATCTCTGTAGAGAGATTTTTATAAATTTCCGCTACCCAAAGATAATTACTAAGAATTATCGTTTGGCAAGAGAGAATACTATTTTTTAAATATTTTTTAAATATTTTTAAAGTGTTAATCCACACTTAGGAAAGATAAATACTTATTTAGAAACTTATTTTTATACTACTAAAATACCACAATAATAAAGTTAATTTTTGTCAAAAACTTTAATATTGTAAGTAGTTTACAGCCTTTAGTTTTAAACCGGAAATGATATAGATGGAACTAATTGTGTATAATAAATGACATGTTCTAAGTGGCCGAGGTAGTAGGTTTTTACGTCTTAATATAATATTAAGATTATAAGCGTACTGTAATATTGTAGACAAAAAAAAAATACGGTACCTAAATGAATTGTATGCTATATTATATTTTTCACAATTAAACAAACCATTCGGTCATTTACTATTTTAAGCTTCAAGTGTAGTTGAGGGCGAACCCAATCAAACTTGACTGTTAAAAATATTAAAATATTTTAATAAATCGACATTTTATTTCATGTATATAAATTAAAAAAAAAGAAGTAATCTTTTGATAAATCCCACATCAATCAATAGTAACATGTAGTACAAAAAAAAAATTTCGGTTCGGCTCACTGCTGCACATATCATAGTAGCAACAATATTAACAGAGAGGTAGAAAGCATCTATCTTATATATTTATTATAAAGTAAAAGTAGTAGAGGGAAAATAACGTTACTTACGTAACAGGGTAAGTATTGGAAACTTAGTATTAGGATCTATTTTTTTAAGCAGAGGGAACCTGGCAACCTAGTTTTAAGACACTGTTCCTATTGAGACACTTCCATTCCCCACTTCTTGCTGAATTTTCAAGTGATAGCATGGTGAGTGGTACAACTCAACTCTGTGCTTTGCATTATTAACAAAGCGAGCAAATAAAAGGAAATGTGTATAAATAAAGAAATAAAAGAAAGTGGGTATCCTGATGCAGAATATGAGTGCCAATTGTCTAATCACCAAGAATTTTAAAGACCGTGCAAAGTTGAGTAGGTTGAGTAAGAAGGCAGTCCCTGGCAATCCCGGATTAATGCGAGGAAGAAGAAGTGAGAATCAAACTCACGACTGTCGTGCTTATAGCATGCTTAATTTAATAAGCCCTCCGCTTAATTTTGGAGGTCTAGCGTGCTAAGTGATGGAATACAACGCCAACCTTGGTCTAATGCGTGAAAAAATATACATAATCATGCCACCTAACAAGAATCAAATCTACAACCATCGCGTTTACAGTGGAACAATGTTTTGTATTTTGCATTGTACCTATCAACAAGTGCTTCATCCTTCATAATGAGGCAATAAAGGCATTTTCATGAGAAGCATCGATAAATGTAATTAGATCCTATTATTAGAATTGTACTGCTACTTAACTAGAAGTTTTCATTGGCTTAGAGCTTTGATGAAAGAGAGATTCAGTTAAAGTAGGCGTAATTGACGTATTGAAGACAGTCGTGGCGCAGGGTCATAAAGTGTGACTGTAAAATCGACTGGTTGTGGGTTCGATCCCCACTCGAGAAAATGAAATATTTATGTACATTTATATTGTAACTTCTTTGCTCTGGTCTCTAGGTAAGGCGCGGCGTTGAGTTCCGCTACAACACGCAATTCCTCCAAAACTCGGCGGAAGGTAGGAAAGAAGTGGCTTAACTAGGTTCCCTCTGCCTACACTGCTGCGTGCTGGATACAGCGTGAAGCTGAGTCTTTTTGTAATTGACATAATTAAGGTGAATTTGACTAAACGTATAGAATGTAAATACAAAACGTGTTTAGATGATGTTTCTTATACATCATTCAACTTTAATATATTCAAGAAATGCTCAAAAATCTTAAATATTCACATTAATTATACCTTCACGCAGTATCTGTATATAGGACGACAACAAATGAAACTTAGTGAAGACAGCTCATTATTCCACAGTGGTCCCACAGTTTTCAAGGTAAACGATTTTACTAGTTTGACTGTTAACTACTGTAGTTTTCTATTACAATATCATACGACACAGCCAATCGCTGAGCAATATCATCGAAAAAAAATACCAACTCAATCACGGAACGTAATTTGATTCGTATTTACTTTGCCCATTTGAATGAAATGTACAAAAAATTAATAAAACGCTTAATCCGACACTCGTGCTCCATTTACTTTTAAACTGTTTTTACTGTTGGTAATTTTATGTTTACATGTCAAATTTTATAATTTCCAGGTCAAACGATATGTACATGATGCTTTGATATTGAACTGTTGTGGAGCAGTGGTATAGCGTGTAACTGTAGCCGTGTTGGTTGTGGGTGGAAGTTCCACACAGGAAAATGAATAAATTTCATTTCCTCGCTCTCGTAATAAGACAAACGCGTCGCTTTTTGCCACTGAACACTAAATATTTTGAGGAATATGGAGAACAGAGTCTCCTAAAACTAGGTTTTGTCTTCCTACCCTGTTGTATGCGATATACAACGAGATTTAAAAAAAAAATAAAAAAAGGAATAGTAACGGCTTTAATTCTGACGTTTTGTTATAGTGTAGTGTAACAGCGTCCAATTGAAAACGCGATATTTGTGGAAACATAACGAAATATTGTTATTTAACCCTCTGTCATACAATGTCCCGAATTTGAGAACATGGATTTTCCGCTTTTGACCCGAATTTATATACTCTGCTTTATGTAGTACAAGGTACAAGTACAATGAGTACATTAGTAGGTTAGAGAGTGAAGTTAGAGGTGCAATAGAGAAGATTTCACGCAGTTTCTACGGGAACAGAAAATAAATGAGAAAACGCGCGGCGTTGAGTTTTGCTATTCAACACGCAATGCCACAAGAATTCAACGGAAAGTGAGGAACAGAAGTATCTTAATGGAAACGGAGTGATTTAACACTAGATCCCAGGTTCCCTCTATCTTCCCTGCTATATACAGCATACAGCGTGAAGCTAGTAAAAAGCAGTAAAACTTGGTTTTCATTTTACGTATTATAATAAATTCGAAGCAAAGTTGCAGGCGACCACTGTTTTATATATAAAAATAAAACTTCCAAAACAATAAGACTTAAATGTTACTTTCAATTAAATCCATAGTCCTTCGTCGAAGTTTTTTTATACTGATAACGTCGTCCATTTAGGCCCATTAGTAATATTTTCATAGTAAACAAGATACCACAAATAAATAAAGTAAACAATACGAGGAAGACAACACGAAAATTATAGCAAAAAATAACATACCTAGTGTATTAATTATGCCTTAAAATATGCCCTCAAAATAAATATGATTATTGAAATTTTCTTGAACTGTATTCTTGTTATTTTTAATGAACATAAATGTAACATATGTATTGTAATTTTTTAATGTTTTATTTCACACTCAAGAAAAAAAAATCCGCCTATTTTTGTGACATTTTAATTTGAATGGCAAAACTTAACGCCACGCTTTATATACCAGAGCGGGAAAATCAAAATGATTAATTCTCTCGAGTAGGAATCGAACAGCCTCGAACTATATATAATGAAAAACCAGCCAATTAAAGATGTAGATCAATATAAGGTAAACCTTACCTATTATATTATATATTCGTTAGATTCGTTTTGTAAAGAATGAACTACAAATATAAGTTTGTAATAATTTTACTTATTTACTTAAAATTGTTGCAAAGCGAAACTAAAGGAGCTATGAGACCAGTCGTGGCGCAGGGGCACAAAGTGCGACTGTAAAATAGACTTGTGAGTTTTTGAGTTCGATCCCCACTCGAGGAGAATGAATATTAATTTAAATTTATATTTTCATTTCTTCGCTCTAGTGTTGAGGTAACGCGTGGCGTTGAATTCTGCCACTCGACACGCAATGCCTCTACAAATCGGCAGAGAGTGGAAAATGGAGTGACTTAACACTAGGTTCCCTCTGCCTACTGATTGTTTTAAATTATAGGATCCCTGTGCTATCCATCTGCCGAGACCTTTTATATAAAATATTTATCTTAAATTAATATCAAAATTTAAATTAACGATTTCTTGGAGCACAGAAAGATTAAACTTGCTAAATTAAAAGAAATTATTCATATAAATTTTATATTTTTGAAACTATGTGGCTTTTTAAAAAGGCATCTATCCTGGATTTACCCTATATATTTCTAATATAAATATTATTCAAAAAGGTGCTTGACTTTATTTTTCTTTGTTATACGTATAAATGGCGTACGCGTTGGTTAGCTAGTCTTTCAAAAGGCCACTTGACCCGCCATGTCATACCTGTTAGAATAAAAATTTAATATGCTGGGAAAATATTTTTAAGGCCGTTGTGGTGCAACGGTACAGCGGCTGATTGTAAGCACAACGGTTGTGAGGTCAATTCTCAGTCGGGGGAATGAATTAATTTAATTTCCTCACTCTAGTACTAAAAAAGTTAATATAGTTCCGAAAACTCCTTTTCTATACGGTATCAAGTAATATATGTTATATTAATATATTCACAATAAAAAAATAACATTAATATAATTGAAGCCGTCGTTATGTAAGAGCAATAGCGTGCGACAGTAACGTGACGTGGTTGTGGGTTCGAATTTCACTTAGAGGAATGAAGAACCTTTTTAGATACGAGACAAAGCGCGACGTAGAGTTCCGCCCCTAGCCACGCAATGCCTCCAGAACTCGGAGAAAAGCGGGCAACCGAATTGTCGTGATGGGAACGGAGTGCATTAGCGCTGGGTTGCCAGGTTCCCTTTGTCCACTCTACTCAGATCGAGATTCTAGCATAAATGCTTCTTGTGGTAAAGTATTTGGTAAACTATAAGTAATTTGGTATATGAGATTTATCATATTACTATTTAAAATTATTTCATCATCTTCATATTACTAAACATCTTAAGCCGTCGTAAAGGCGACGGCTGTAAGTTCTATTCCCACTCGAGGGAATGAAATTTTAGACAAAATAAAAATTATAAAGATCACTATTACAAAACTAGAACCAGTCGTTAAAATTATGGCAGGGCTAGTTTTTATAAACTGAAAGCCCAAGAAGCTTTTTACACAGCTTGGAATTGCGAAGTTCAGAAAATCCTTTTCGTATTTTTGTAATTCCAGTGAAATTCCGATGAAATCTGAATAGATATATGGGAGGCAAGTGCTTTCTAAAAGCCACGATAATACGCCTCTTGCCGATGTTCTATTTGTAAAGAAAGTACGTCTTTATTATAAATTTATTATTTATGTACCTATTTCGGATTAAATAAATATTATTTAACAATATTTTTATTACAAAGTTAATTACTCCTATACTTATATTTATTTTTAGTATCACGCTGTATACAGCATAAAGCAGACAAGGCAGAGGGAATCAAGAGTTAAAGCAATCTCTTCTCCACGCGCCGCCTAATTTTTGAGGCATTGCGAGTTAAGTAACGAAACCCAATAGCCGCGCCATGTCTTATTGCCATGGCGAGGAAATAAAAATAATTAATTTCTCCAAGTGGGAATCGAACCCACAATCATCCTATGACAAATCCTATGACGCTGTGCGACTACCTCAACTACTACTTGTATTAATAATATCAATGAATACTACCGCCAACGATTTCCTAATTAACAAATAATTTTATGAAACTAACTTATGCAGCTATTTTATTTATATTTCTTATATTAAATGTTATATTTCTTATATTAAATGTTAAATTTATTTTAAATAATAAAAAAAAAACAAAGTGTATTTTCAAAATCAGTGTTTATTGAATTTACATAAATCACTCAAAGAATTTCTTCTTTAAAATTACACAGACAAAATTAAAAAAATAATTTCATTTATATTTAACATTACATATTTGGAAAATTGACTATTACTTGAATCAGTCTAGGAGAATATGAAATAATTGCAATGGTTTTATACAAAATTAGACAGTCTCAAAGTTCTATTTATTTTTGACAATTATTAAAGGAAAGGAAGGCCTTCGAAGAATTACAGAAAGGATATTTAGTCTACTTGTATATTTTTTTTGGACTAATAATTCTTTGTCATTTGTTTGAATACACCCACGTAATGATTGATGGTGGAGGGGGATGTCCTTGCCTGTAATCCCTAGTGATAGCTATAAGTCGCCTTTGACCATCTTTCAATGTTTTATTTATTTATTTCAATATTTATTTATATGAATAATTTTTTTGAGTTTCCATATCCAATGTTTTATTTTCAATATTTATTTATATGAATAATTTTTTTGAGTTTCCATATCCTTTGGAACTAAATTTCTTGCTATATTAAATTAAAAAATATTCAATCTCACTCAATATTCAATCTTAAATGAAAAAATGCATGCTATCTCTAAATCGATTTAATCAATTTAAAGGCTAATGTCACTATTATATTTTGGTAAATTTCTCTTACTTAATTTTGTGTGAGTTTTATTTCGTTTATAAATAATAAAATTATGTCAATGTAAAATATTGCATGCGACAATATTGCTACTAAATAATTGTTTTAATCAATTGGCGTATAAAAATTGTCTTTAATATGACAATTATAAAACCACGAAAGCAATTCAGATGATAAAATAAATGATGATGTAGTACACATAAGTGTGACTGTAAAACCGACTGGTTGTAGGTTCGATCCCCACTCGAGGAGATGAAATATATACCTGAATTTATATTTCCATTTCTTCGCTCTGGTGTCGAGGCAAAGCAGGGCGTTGAGTTTTGCCATTCAAGACGCAATGCCTCCAAAATTGGGCAGAAAGTGGGGACCAGAGCGTCTTAACACTAAGTTTCCTCTGCCTGAATACGTGCGTGCGGGATACAGCGTGAAGCTAATTTATGTAGTACAAGCAGGTGAAGCCAAACTCACTATCACTTGCATTGAAATCACAAGCATTTTTACACAAAAGTTGCACCACGATATTGTTATATATATATGCACATAATATACATATATGAACTAAATAAGCAAGTTATTACCACAATTTTCTTCTGTACTGAAACTGAAAGCCCCTATAGAATACAGTATATCAAAGGGAAAATAACATAAAAAACGAAATCGATAGTGACTTTTAAATTAAAAACAAGTGACGAGAGCGCGAGTGTGACGGAGGTTTAAGCTTTGTTTCACGTGAAGCTTTTGTTATTTCACCGTGCTCGATCAGATTGAATGGCATTATTATTATTTTTAATTTTTCAGCTTCATGCTATATCTCGCATATATTACGATAGGTATATATGGAACCCAGTGTTAAGACATTTCCGCTGAATATTCGAGACATTGTGTGATGCATGGTGGAATTCAACGCCGCAGTTTGTCTTAGTACCATCATCAGCAAGAAAATGAAAATATAAAATTATTCATGCGCTCGAGTGGTAATCGAAACCACAACCCTCGCGTTTACAGTCACACGCTGTGCCAAAACGCCACGACCACCTAAAAACAAGCGACGACGGTGTGAGTGTGACGGAGCTTTAAGCTTTGTTTCAGCGAAGCTTTTGTTATTTTACGTGCTCGATCAGATAGAACGGCATTATGTGTGATAGTATCGCGTTTTTCACGCGTCTAGCTTTTTGACGGCATGGCACTGACAAGTTGGGATGTGGGGTAGTAATGATATAAGTTTTATACATTCAAAAAAATTGGCATATATGTTAATACTGATGTATATATAGTACGTGATGATAGCTGATGTATAGAAGTAGAGGTATGGGATAATGATAGTTTGTTTGATTAATAATAAGATGCGCATAGATTTATTTTAGTTCGATTACCGCGTGAAGCAATTCGTTTGTATTAAACTGAGATCTCAAATTCATTCTACCTCTGAAATGGTCCCACTTTTTTTTTATGGAAAAGACACTTTCAGGTTAGTACGTACGCATGCAGTCTTAACTACGTTACTACTATTAATCTTCAAAATTTCAGCTTTGCTAAAATGACATAAGTCTAGGGGCTCTGAGATCTTGGGCTATATGTAGTGTAATGAATTAAGGATTCCATGCCTCAAAAGTAAAAACGGAATGCTTATAGAATCCCTTTTTAACCGCCAACTTATCCTTCTGTCAAGGCCATTTGTCTTAAGATCGCATTGAGGTATCACACCGAAATTTATATCAAATATTCAAGTCTATGGTTCCTTGGAGCTCAAAAAAAATTTAAAATTTCAATTCAATGCAATCAAAGGATACCACCGTTTCGTTATACTGCATTTCGTATGAAATTCGCCGAGTAATAAAAACTATAGGCTACTTTTCGAAGACATACAGTTATAAAATTTCACACAAACTGAAAACTTATGCAGATAAAGAAAAACATTTGAAAAGTGAAAATTTATAAATATTGTATAGGAAAAATACACAAAATAAACTTGTATTTATAAACTTGTATATGCAATCAATAATTTTGTATGAAATCGAACTCGAAATCAAATTTTATACGTTGTACTTCTCGTTGACCTACAATTCTGAAATTGGCAAGCCTCTAACCAGTATTTTTCTAAAATAAAATATAATCGTGACTGTACACACCATGGTTGTAGGCTCGTTTCCCGTTCGTTCCCCGTTCGTTCTTCGAGCTTGGCAAGACAAAGTGCGGCGTTAACGCCATTTTGCCACTTTATAGCAATATCTCAAATGGGGCAGAATGAGAAGAACGGAGTGTTTTGACCCTAGATTATTTCTGCATATACTGTCATATCAAAAATATAGCGTACAAAAAGATAAATTGAATAATAAACGTAAGTTCCAGCAATTATTAAGTAATAATACCTAGCTTTATTACATAATAATCAAATTAAATCAGCTTCACGCTGTATTCAGCGCACAGCAGGGTAGGCAGAGGGAGCTTGGTGTTAGGACACTCCGTTCCCCACTTTCCGCTAAGTTCTGAAGGCTTTGCGTGTTGACTGGCGGAACTCAACGCCGTACTTTGCCTCGACATTAGAGCGAGGAAATGAAAATATAAAAATAAATAAATATATTTTTTTTTTTATGGAAAAGACACGGCAAACGAGCGTGCGGGTCACCTTATGGTAAGTGATTACCGCCGCCCACGACTCCGTGCAACCCCAGAGGAGCTACAGGTGCGTTGCCGGCCTTTAAGATGGGTTGGGCGCCGGGGCCCGGCATTACCTGATGCGAAACGCAGAGGCATAAAGCAGCAATGAAGTAGTGACTTCACGCCGGTTTTAAATGCCGGGGGTGGTAATGATCCGGTCGAGTCTGCCCATGCGTGTTGCCATTGCTGGCGACGTGACTCTACCACACGTACTTTAGTCGCCTCTTACGACACCACCAGTACCAGGATGATCCTATTCTAGGCCGGGATCACACGGCACAAATAAATATTTCATCTCGTCGAGTGGGGATCGAACCCACAACCATTCGATTTCGCAGACACACCTTGTGCCCCTGCGCCACGACTGGCCTCTTATTTATTACATCAAGTTCTTTTTACTCACTGTATACTTGATTAAAACCTAAAAAAAATCACTTTAAAAAATCTTTTATAATGCTTTTCGCACATGAATGCACATGAAATAGTATGCCATGTTGCGTGCCGGCCTAAGAAATATGTCGAAAGGAAGTATCTTGCTATGTTTGTCCCTGGAGTTAGAGTCCTCTGAAGTCCAAGGAAGCGATTGCTGGATGTCTATCGTGATATCGTGACTAACCATTAATGGGAATAAAAGCGGAGCGAACGCCATGTATAAGAATACATGGACTGCTGGATGCAGATACAATAAAAAAAGTGAAAACCGCTAATAAATTAAATAGACATTTACCACCACTATTTTGTATGTACTCAGATATGCCGCTGCGCCACTACGGCCTCGGCACTAAATCCAACCTTTTTGTCTTAACTGATAAAATATCAACGACAACAACAAGCAAAGCTTTATCTTTATATCATTTTTGTTTCCATATAAAAACTTATTGATCGATTCTCCTTTCAACAACACGTAAGCAATTTCGTAGATCCACTGTCACGTCGCAAAAGGATGAAAGTGGTCGTTAACGGTCTTGTCACTTACAATTTTTTATAGGCAAACGTTTCTAGAATAGTGTCGTGTTTTTATAAGCTTTCTTCTTTAGTTTTCAGGGACAAGGTAGCAAATTCAATGCTCGATTATTTTATATTATAACACAAGCTCTCGAGGCAAGACGCGGCGTTTGAGTTCTGCCACTAAACACTCAATGCCTTAAGAATTTATTGGGAAATGGGGAACGGAGTGTCTTAACAAAGTTCCCTTTGCCCACTCTGCTCTATGTGGGATACAAGGTGGAATAAAAAAAATCATAATTCCATTTACGTAAATATTTTAATTTCTTAATGCCCGCCTTGGTAGTGCCAAAGGCAACGACATGCCAAATCTCATATTTCTACGGGCAGTGGTATCTCCATGCATTGTTATTTTGCCAGTCCTTCGTGTGTCAGTCATTGACAGTGACGGAAGTATTACATCAAAGCAAAATATATTAGTGACAAAATTGATATCATTGAAATTTTAAATAAAAAAATCAACTTCACGCTGTATCCCGCACACAGCAGAGTAGGCAGAGGGAACCTAGTGATAAGACATTCCGTTCCCCACTTTCCGCCGAGTTCTGGAGCCATTGCGTGTTGAGTCGCGGAACTCAGGCTTTATCTCGACACCAGAGTAAAAAAATGAAAATATAAATGTAAATAAATATTTCATTTCCTCGAGTGGAGATTGAACCTAACACCAGTCGATTTCACAGTCACACTTTGTGCCCTTGTGCCACGACTGGCCTGAATTGAAATTACAAAACACAAAATTGCAGAACTCAAACATAAAACATTAAAAGACTTTGTTCAAACAAAACTAATAATAATACTAAATAATTATTTTTAAAACTTTAACTTCAAAATTACTTAAAAGCTCATCTCTCCCTCTCATTAGACTGACATTGCATGGCGTGTGCTTTCGACTCACGAACTTCGAGTGCAAAAGCTGCTATTGTAAGATACAGGAAGTCCCAATAAGTATTAAAAGAGGGTTGTAAGTGCAAGATGCTAATTAATAAGCAATAGGATTTGGAACAATGATACTTCACGGTGTCATAGGGTTCAAGTTTGAAATTAGGGTGAAATTTTACGCTACAGTATTTTAACATTTTTAAAACTGTTATTCCATTTTTTTTCGTTCCCTAATTCTCGTACAGTTTTTGGGACGAATTGCGAATTTTGTAGGCAAAACGAAATAAGTTACTTAAATGGTGTTTAATAGAATATTAATTTTATATTGATTAATATTCAAAATTTTAAATTAAAATTTTTAAATTATAAATATTCATGGTATAATTAAACTAAGAACAAATGAATTAAGTCGAAACTACGAAAAACTACCTAACTCGAAAGAATGCAATGTGATATACAAGAATGTACCCAGCTGCTCTAACATAAAGTTACAGAAGAAGAAGCAAATCTTAAATTAAACTCTGAGACGCAATTTTGACTCTATATTGAAAAGACTTATTACTTATAGAAAAAAAATATAAGCTTATGAAAATACTAACCTATCCTAATAAACTACTCTAATAAATTCCTTTTATATGTATATTATGTATATATGCACGTGATAAATAATAAAACAAATTGATATTAAATTAAACCTCGACTACATTATTTATTATACAATTTTATAAACCCGAAAACCAAAAAATCCATTTCGAACGAATTTTTAGTACTCTGTGGTCATGGCTAGGCTCATTATGGACTCTATCCTTGAAACTGAGTCTATCCTTGACCAAGAAAAATTGCAATTGATTAATCTGGATAAAATATTTCATTCAAATAGGTGTCTTATTGTGAAAATTAAGGATCTTAATAAAAAGAAATATTTCTTATTTCATATAAAATAAATAAATATATAGCCACCATTGAATAAGGAGTAACCTACACGTAATATATTTTAAACCACTTAAAATAATGAACGAGCAATGTTTATTTATATATAGAAATATAATAAGAATGTTATAAAGCGTCAACGTCTTATTTGAATTTAGAAAGTTACTATCTCAAATTATTTTCAGATAAATTTGAATTAACTCTACTCTCACAATGGTTACAGAAAAACAACCCCACTGTATACGTATATAAATTATTATAATACTATAATATAATAGAGCTTACTCAAGAGCTCTCCATTTGCATAGAATTTTATTTAACAGTAATATAACAGCGTGTAATTTCATCATAATAGAGCTATTATAATATAAATATTGTAAATATAAGCTCACTTACGTACAAGTTTTTTTCTAGAGTCGTACATAACTTATAAGTTAAAAGGTTGAGCTTTTAGGATTTTAATATAAGTTTCTTAAAGTTCGATATTTTATTTAAATTTTTAATGCATGAAGAATAATAAATTATTGGCAAAAATATATATTAGTATTATTGATTTAATTCATAATAAGTTAATTAAAATTGTTTATTTTTTTACCTTAATTTTAATAATAATAATATTAATCAATAAATATTATAAACATATAAAAAACCACTTATTTTTATCTACAATCAGCTGACACACAATCTTACCTAAACAATATATTTTTCTCAGCCCCATCCACTACATCACATAGCTTTTACACAGCACAAGCTTTTAATATGAGATCTTATTTTTAAATTATATTTTTGTACTGGCAGGTGTGACGCGTGTTACCGCGGCGGAGTCGCGAGGCTGACTGAAATCTCTGCTTTCAAGCAGGTCAGGTCAAAGGTAAGGCGTCGTTCATAAAATTGAATGTTTTATCAATTAATACTAATTTAAGTTAATAGTTTTATTTAATTAATGCATAAGTATTACAAAATAATATTTTTTTATTTAAATGTAAAATAACATTTGAAAATGCTAAGAATATTAGTTATTATATTATTTAAGAGTTAGTATTATACTTTTTTAAGATCTTGCGCTTAAGGTTTCTATCTTCTATGTATGTAATGATTTCTAACTTATGTTTTTTTGCCAATGAAATAAATAATATGTAAATAATATGTAATGTCTTAAGTTACACTTTATTTTACCAAACTGAAAACGTTTTTATTTTATTTATTTTCAAACATTATATTTATAAAATGCTAAATCTACCTATTTGTAGTTCGATTGTGACAGATTACAAATTTATATTTCAATGAACGTTCAACATATTAATTGTAAATATAAAAATTTAATTAATATACCACAAAAGGTGTAACAGTATAAACACTTCCTTTTCCCAGCATCCCACTACCACTAACAAAAAATATAGTAAACACAACACCCACACACAGATAAGCCACAATTTTCCTAAGAATTTGATACTATTTGCATACGTGTGAGTGAAAATACCTGTACATACGCAGAGCCTACCTTAGTGTGTGTTACAGAAAATGGCCGACGGAAGTAAAACGCATGCGTAGGAAAGACTAACATGATTTTGCGTTTTATTTCATACATTTAATCGATTTTAAGCTTTATGACTATAGAATTAAGTTTTAATAATCTTAAGAGGAAGGTTTTATTATATTTGCTAAGAAACACGGCGGGCTTTTGAAGTTAGTTGTAAGGACTCTTGCGGTGTAGAGAGAATCAAAATAACGTATACTTACATTTAAATGTACCTGCGTCAAGTACCGTCTAGCTAACGAATAAATGTGATGTATAATATAACACCTTTCTGGAATAGATTTTTTTGTAATAATAAATAATTTAACTTTAACTCTAATCCAAAGTTTATTTTAGAATAGAATATATTATAGTTTGTCGTTTTATACCGCCTCTAGGGTTATAACACGCCGTTCATGAGGAACGGTACGGGGTACTACCCAATTTTCGAGACATTTCGTATTGTATGAAGCAACCCAACGGCGCGTTTGTAAAATAAAAAATATGAAGATTAAAAGTAAAGTTGCAAATTATTACTAATATAAAATATTAACGTTAAATTTTCACTATCCATATCATTAATATAACTCTTACTTAAGCCCGGGCTAAACCGCTAATGATAGACGTTTGAAACTTGAAGACGGTATAGAATTTACTCTGAAGACGTCGTTCAAGCGGGTGTTTTACAAAGTTGTATGTACATTTTACATTCCTTTGATGAATAATTTTAAAATAAAGGATAATTATAAATATTTACAAACCCTTGAAAATCTATATAAATGAAAACTCAGCCGTACCTAGGTGATTAAAATTTTTCATGAAGTTAGGCTAGGAAGTGTATCTAAAAAACTGGAAGTTACGCAAACAAAGATAAAATTCGTTTACGAAAAAAAATATTTTGTGTAAGAATCATCACAACAAGTCTCCACAATTTTTGAGTCTTAAAAAAAATCTTCATGGAGAAAAAGAATTTACTAACTAATTTACAATTTTTTTAATAAGGAATATCATATTATTTATTGCACATTCATATATATACAATAATAAAACATATAATAAAAATAAATGTAGAAAAGACAACTTTATCGCTAAAAAAATAATCTCTTTTAAGCAACTCTAAGGTATATATAATAAATATATTCAAGATACATAATTCAACTTCACGCTGTATCCCGCATACAGCAGGGTAGACAGGGAACATACAACTCGTGCCGTGTGATCCCGGCCTAGAATAGGATCATCCTGGTACTGGTGGTGTCGTAAGAGGCGACTAAAGTACGTGTGGTAGAGTCACGTCGCTAGCAATGGCAACACGCATGGGTAGACTCGACCGGATCATTACCACTCCCGGCATTTAAAACCGGCGTGAAGTAGTGGCTTTATGCCACTGCGTTTCGCATCAGGTAATGCCGGGCCCCGGCGCGCAACCTACCTTAAAGGCCGGCAACGCACCTGTAGCTCCTCTGGGATTGCACGGGGTCGTGGGCGGCGGTAATCACTTACCATCAGGTGACCCGCACGCTCGTTTGCCGTGTCTTTTCCATAAAAAAAAAGGAAAAAAAAGGGAACATAGTGATAAGACACTCGATCCCCCACTTTCCGCTGAATTGTTCGAGGCATTACGTGTTAAGTGGTAGGACTCAAAGCCGTTCTTTTTTCTTCGTTCTAGAGTGAAGAAATGAAAATATTAAGGAATAATAATTCATTTCCTCTAGTGGGGATTGAGCCCACAACCGTCGCGTTTCAGCCACATCCTTGTGCTCCTGGGCCACGACGGCCTTGAAAATATAGAACCTAGCTAAAACTCACGTTAGTTTTAGCTTGGTTCTATATTTTTAAGGCTTACGTAAAAAAATTACATCATTTTCATATTGAAGAAATCAAGATATTTATTACACACTTTCCGTCTCATTTCCGAGACATTACCTGTTGAGTGACGAAGTTCAACGCCGTACCCCTTTCATTGTGTATACGTAAAACATTTATATATATTTTTTATATCCCCACTACCGTATGAATTAATATTATTTACTTAATTAATTTCATTAAAACACCGATTGAGTACAAGCTGAACTCGCTAGCTCACCGAGGTCTCCGTATCAATTTCAGGATTGTTGACAAACGCGAAGTACAATTTATAAAAGTTGTACTTCTTGTATACTCTGACTTTAAGTTTGATGGTTTCAGCATATATATTCATTTTGTATGAAATGAACTACAAACATTAAAACATTAATTTTGTAATCTTTTTTTCTACGAAATACTTTCCTTTGGTTTTTTTTAAATTTATATTTTGAGTTCTTATTTCTTGCTTAATTTCATAACTGTAAGTCCACTGGAAGTACCGTATAGTTTTTAGAATTTCATACAAATCGCAGCAAAATCAAATCAAAATCAAATCAAGTATTAGTCCACGCATCTCTTGGTCGCGTTGATTTTGATTTTTTCTATGGACCAATCGACCTAAATATTTGATATTAATTTTAGCTTAATAATTTGTCTTCATAGACGGACAATAAGATAATCCTATAAGGGATCCGTTTTTCCCTTTTGAGATACGGATCCCTAATAAAAAATGTATTATAAAAATAATTGATTTTTCTCAATAAAAATCCATCCCGCGAATTCCACGCCACAATAATTTTTGAGTCTTATTCACATACTTAGTTTTTCAAATATGATATTTCATTTCTATGGTACGATTTTTTTTATAATTCTTCAATTACTGTGTTTTTTAAGCTCAAAAGCACTATTATCAAAGGATTAAAAAGCTCACATACTACATACATTATATATACATACATAACGCTCATATTTCACATTATGTAATTTTTCATAATAGTCCTGGATACGCTCTAAATAACGTCAATTCAATTTGAACTGGTAAAATATAGGTGAGTGTTTAACGTCGCCCTGTGGAGCGATTTTAACTTAAGAACGTAGTAAAATATTCTTCGACAGTTTTTGAACTGGAAACGATTTATTTCTATCGAAAGATAGTAGTGTATACGAAAAAAAAACCTTATTCAATTATTTAAAGGCAGAAGGATCTTTGCGAACCTAATGTTAAGACACTGTTTCCCCATTAGAATACTTCTGTTCTCCACTTTCTGCTGACTTCTTCAAGTATCGCGTAGCAAAACTCATATCCGCGCTCTGCCTCGTCATTAAAAAGGTATTTTATAATTTATAGTCCAGATAAGCAAAATTGCGGGCGATGATTAGTGTAGAATAGCAAAACATTTGTATTTGTACATACGAGTATATGCCTAGTAGGCTTTTGAATGTGGCCTCGAGGACCACTTAGAAACGTTCTCGAGTAACACGAGCAACAAACTAGGAATTGTATCTAAACAGTTGCCTACTAATAACTTACATTTATTCAGTTAACGCTTGTGCTTCTAAATATTCTTCCAATCTCTGAAATAGTTTGTTTTGGAACGTATAAAGGGAAATAAAATAAATATAATTGGTATTGATTTTTTGCGTAATAAAAATGTGTTACCAAACAAGTAATATGAGAGTAATATGCGTATCGAATCAAAAAAAAAATCTTTCAACAGTATCAGTTCTTCTTCTCTTCTCTTCTGTTACTGAGTGACTCACTTACAACTCACAGCTGAAGCTATGAACGTTGAAATTTGGCAGGAGGTTTCTTTCGATGTGTAGGACAGTAGTAATATGGAATTTTTCGAAATTCCCATGGCTCTAACGAAGGTCTTTTTTAGGCTCGTTACAAGAGCGAGGAAATGCAATATATAATTTCTTAATTTCTGCGAGTGGAATCCAGAATTTGCCTGCGTTTGTAGTCACACGCTTGTGCTCCGCGACTGGCATCTGCAAACGAGGTTTAGACTGTAACTCACTTTGAATAACTCGCTTTAAATATTATTTATTATAAATAGTGAAATCTGAACCCTTTCAAGTAAATAATTCGGACAAGCTTTAATAACATTAATTTTATTTACATGAAATGATCTGAATGAGAAAAATTGTGAACAAAGATCTTTAGATTACTTTGATGTTTTATATTAACATCATACACACTTTTATATAAAAAAAGTCTTGTTCTACATTTTTATCGAATATGTGTCGACTGTTCGATTGGAAATAAAATTTTACATTTTTTTATTCTACATCTCTTGAGTATAGAAGGGTAGGCACAGAATGTATAGTGTTCAGACATTTCTGTCGCCACTTGTCATTCGATCCTTCTGTATTTCTCTTTCTGTATTAAGTGGTGTAACATAACGCCGGATTTTACTACCTTACCATAGCACTATATTTACTACGATTATAAGTTTCACTGCGTGCGTGGAATCATTGTCAGTACAATCAGTTTATGGTACCTTGCAGTCCATGGAGATTATATCGCTATGTATAATATAAGGCATAATTTTCGGGACGTTATTTGTGAGTGATGGAACTTAAAACCTCGCTTTGCCATTCTATCGGAGCAAGTAAATGAAAACAGTCCACTTCCTCCAGTTGGAATCAAACCCACAATTTCTTCCTATAATGGAAGGATAAATCTAAAAAAGTTGAAAGGAAATATGAGACAGGTCATTTCCCTTTATTTGGTGATGACGATGAATATAGAGTAAAAAATAATTTGAAATTGAAACATTTCCGGTTACTATGTGACTGATTCGCAATGCAGAGACCAAACCGATGGACTTAGAAAATTATAAATAGGCATAGAGGAAGGTTAGTGAATGTAGGGAAGAGAGAGCTCTAAAATTCTTGAAATACCGATAAGAATTTTTAATAATTTATCTTAAATTATTTTCTATTGTAATCCATAAGTAAAGATGATGACGCCAAAGAAATAACTTTAAAACTTGCTTTACATTTGTTATTTCTTGCACATTCATTCTTGCACTACAGCCTTTTGTTCTCTGCCGCAGACTATAATAATAAAACTTTCATATTTGGATGTTTATTTTGAAACGTCTAACTTGCATGTATAATGTAACCTTTTGGTTCGTGTTCAAATAAAATAAATTGTATAATACAATTTATTTTTTTAATCTATCTACAGCTAATTTCAATTTATCTACAGCTTATTGTACATTTTTAATTTCTTTAGTATTAACGTAGCCAATTATTTGTTCTTTGAGGTAATTAAAATTCATAATATAGTCGAAACATTTTTTACATATTTTTTTATTTTCGTTCGATATTTAGTACCTATTAATGTTATTATAAATATGAAATTTACTTCTTGTTAATTAAAATTACACATCAAAACAGGAAATAGATTAACAGGAAACCAATAATATATATCTTTGTTTTATGTAATCTCATATGTTGTGTGTTATATGTTTTTTTGCTTTTTTTTATAGAAAAGACAAGGCACAGAATTATTACCACCCCACAGTTGCATGGCGCGTGGAAGGAAGCTCCTACGAAGCCACACAGGAACAGGAGTGAAGTGCTTTGTTGCAAATAATAAAATCGTTGTGCGTTGCGTATCTAGAGTTAATATATGATAGTTTCACGCGCCCAACGATTTTATTATTTGTCTGATCAATACTCCAGATTGATGAGAAGATTGGTGCGATCTGGTAGCTAGGACTTACCGAATTATTTTTTAGCTTTTAGTACATTACCTACATTATTTTTATTGTCAAAAACCGTTTAACCTAAAAATATTTTTTTATTTAATTTATATTGATTGAAACATTTTGCAATTAGGAAAATGTAAAGTAATGTGTAATTCTGTATACCTCATAGTATTCTATAAAATCGAAGTTTGAAATGTCGTCCATATAATTTCTTATTATAGCGACCTCACTGCATAATACCCTCACTTGATGTCCGTCGAATCGCAACGATAGGAGGTCGCGACCTATGACATAGTAGACTAACACTACTAAGTGATTTCGTATGTTTTGTTTTTTAATGGAATTTTTTTATTTATCAAATAATGCCTATTTTAACTTCGAAAAAAACAAACTTTTTTTGTATAAAAATACGAAAACAGGCCCACCAAAATAAAAAAATTGGAAATAAGCAATATGAACCACAAATTATTTTAAGTTTTTTGTATTGAATATAGTATGAAAATTGTCGATTTCTATCGAGGTACGCGTAGATACATATGTTTAACTTAACACATTCACACACATATACATTTTTATATGTGTGTGAATGTGTTAAGCTGCTCATCCAGACACAAATTCTGAAATAACAAACATAAAAATAAAACAGTCGAAATGAGAAGCCTCTCAATTTGACTGTTTATTTACTAATCACTGTATGAAATGATGAAAGATATCATATATCTTCTACCATTGTTAAATTTATTATTTAAGTGAAAATATTTGTGAAGGAAACATAACATATTTAAGGGACAATATAGCAACCAACTAAACACGGCTTTTACGAATTTAAAAGTCTGAAGTTTATTCTCATCACATAGAAAATTTTAAGTTTACGTGTTCGAAAAAATTTCTAGTCCAGAAAATTTCGCGGTTCCCGCACTTGTAAACTGGCGCGGGGCTGAAAAATGATGCAGGATCCCGCAATTCCGAGATCTCCATATACCGAGATTTGAGGCGCTTCCCACTTTTTTGCTTGTAACTGTAACGCGATGGTTGTGGGTTCGAGTTCCACTCGGGGGAATGTATTATTACTTATTAATATTTTATTTTATTTTTCGCTTTATTATTTTATTAGGTAATAATGCGATGAAATAGCACGGCGTTTAGTTTCACCACTCAACACACAATGCCTCAAAACCTCTGTAGAAAATGGATAATAGAGAGTCTAGGGCTCCCTCTGCCTACCTTGCTATGAACGAGTACAGCCGTATTAAGCTTTTATCATATTATACCAAAGATTATTAAATCTATACAAGTAGTAAGGGACGTTTGACCTAACAGATCGAAATACTTTACAAGCTGTGACCATCAATTGATGTTTACGAGATACTTTAGTGCCTTGAAATAAATACGGAACTAGGTTATAAAGAGAGAAATTGTAAAGATCGTCCAAAAGAAACCCAAACTAAAGATATTCAGTAACATTACTATGAAAATAAGTTGTTTGTGTTAGATAAATATTGGAAAAAAATAAATTCCTCTTGTAGATGACCACTTGGTTGGTATATTTTTTGGTGTTATTTTTTATTTTCATGTATTTCTTACATTTTGCAGAAAAAAATCTAGTGAAAATACAGTTGTTCCTTTTTACGCTAAATTTCAATATTAAATAAAATAAATAAATCAGCTTCACGCTGTATCCCGCACACTGCAGGGTAGGCAGAGGGAACGTAGTAAAAGACAATCCGTTCCCCACTTTCTGCCGAATTCCGGAGGCATTGCGTGTTAAGTGGCAGAACTCAACGCCGCACTTTGCCTCGACACCAGAGCGAAGAAATGGAAATATAAATTTAAGTAAATATTTCATCTCCTCGAGTGGGGATCGAACCCACAACCAGTCGGTTTACAGTCACACTTTGTGCCGCTGCGCCACGACCGGCCTCGGCAAAATTTCAATATTGGAATTGTATATTATTTATCTCAGTTGACCTTCGAAAATACAGTATCAAAGATACTGGAGGAAGGTATGAGGATGCCCCGGAGGGCATGTATGAAGAGGTTGTTGACAGTGGATGAGGCGAAAGAGTAATGTAGAGAATGTAGCGTTTGGCGCTCCGTTCTCTCTGACGACTCCGCTAGGGATAAAACGTGAAACTAAGTTAAGTTAAGTTTTTAACATGAGACCATGAATCACTCAACTTATTTACTATTGACACCATTCAATGTATCTATAAGCAGTCAATGCTAAATGTCTTGAAAGTTGACTGAAATTCAGAAGTTTCTAGTTCCAGAAGATAGTATATACTTCATAACGTATCCTAACACTTCATTCTTAATAAAGCTTCCCTCCATCTAGTGTACGGGAGAAATCGTAAATCTAAATTAAAAAAATAGCAAATTTTTAAATAAAACAAAAAAGCGGTCCTTAAATAACAAAAATAAAACAAACATCTTCAAAAGATGAAGTAATATTTATATTATATTATTTTGTATATTTTTATACATCAAAGGAAATGGTAATAATAATGATAATATGTTTTTAAATTTACGAAAGTGAATAAAGTTTTTATCTAGACTTTTGCGAGGCACTCAAAATAATATGAACCCTCGCACGAGAACTTCGCAAAACTATCTCATTAGCGTGTTGACTGAAATATTAAAAGACCACGTATTTTTGCTTCGTTCACGTTATATGAAAACAAGGAAATTGTTAAGGACGCATGATAATGTTTATAGTGTCCCGTATATTTTTTTCTTTTTTACTTAAGACTTCCATCTCATCGAGAAGATAGAATAACCTACTTGGATATTTTAAAGATATTTCAAATTGGACAGTCAAACTGCCTGCATCCTTAGGAATACACTCGAAGAATCGAATACCTGTACATGACCCCTGAATAGTGACGATAGAATCGGGCAATATTCTGGTGGGAGGCAATAGTCGAGACTAATTAACACTCACCAGACAAAGTCGTGTCGTGAAACGGCAACGATGCGCCACCGTGCCGGTCGGCGATCGAATGAGAGGGCCCGATGGGCATTTTTTGGAGGCGTTTTGTCTTCAGGTCAGTCTACTATTGATGTGAGCGTTTCTTGTATATGTTTCTCGGGTTGAACGCATAATGCTCTAAAATAGATCCTTCCGACAATTCACTCTTTATTTTTAATACGCAAAAACTGTATTTATTTAGTAAGACATACGAGTGTATATATCTATTTATGACTATATATTCATCACCTGTAACTTGTCTGTACTCAATAAGTACAACTTTACTCCAAACAACAACCTTCATCATTATCAGCCCTTGTTCCAAGAGTTAATTCGTTTCTTACTTAACGTCTTCGTCAGCGTACATCAATCGATCACTCGCTCTTGGTGTAGTTTGATAAGTATATGAAACTGACTCCTCGTATTCTCGTATTTTACTCTTTGACATTGATAACTTCCTGTACTTAAACGTTTCGAAGTTTGGCAAGAGAATATTGCAATTTCACATACTTTTGTACGCCATTGAAATTTAATATCTAATACTATATAGTTAAAAAGGTGTAACTTTTCAATTATATATATAAAATAGTGATGGTGGTTTCGATTTTAAGACACAAACACAATTAACACTGCACATTATCTTATGAAAATGATCATATAAATTTTTATTCATCCTTTCATACTACTACTCAGAGATCAAACTCACAACAATCGCGGACGCTGATGACACTCTAAGAGACTCCTCACTCTCCAAAATTTGGGACCTCCCAATTTTAAATTAAGGAACGAAAAGTGGACGCTGCGCTTTATCTACTGGAGCAGAGAAATGAAATATTATAAAAATAATCCCTATTCCTCCTAGTGGCAATCAAATTCGAAACAATCAGGTTAACAAACAGACGTTGATCTATCTGCTCGTTTACAGCGTAGGAATCTTTTTATGTGTGTACACGAAAAAATCCTTTAAACTATTAACACGTCGAACTGAACTCTAAAATTCTATGAAATAAGAGTTCTTTAAATATTTCCAGTACATAATGTGATTCAAAATATGTACACTCTTCACGTCTTTGATGAAAATATTCAACGAAGGGTCATTTAAAGCTATCAAAGTGGAGAATATACTCGGTTAAATATATATTTTTTTAGCTTTGATATCCACAGAGTCCATTAGCGAAGTGGATAATTTGAAATTTGCTAGATCGTCTCTCTGATATATGATATGAGAATGAGAATAATATTGTATTATGTCATCAACATTACTATTGTTATATTGATATAAAGCGAGATATAGTATTTATTTTAAATACAAACACATATACGTCTTGTGATGCATCACAGTACATATATGTCAGAAGTTATTATATGTACTAGTAACCTTTAAAGAGTTCCAGTATTATAATCCTGGTTCCAAAAAGCTCGATGATACCATATTATTATTTTGTATAAACTAAACTAAATGTAACTGCCAAATTTCATGATTTTAAGGGTTTCGTACCTCAAAACGTAAAAACGAAACTCTAGAATCACTTTGTTGTCCGTCTGTCAAGACCATTTATCTCTATTGCGAAGAGATATCAAGCTGAAATTAAAATGAAATATTTATATAAATATAGTCTCTTGAAACACAGAAAAACATCAAGCTCCTAACGCAGCGCAATCAAAACAACAGAAACAAGCATTTCTGCATCGATTTTGCTGCATTTTGTATGAAATTCGCCACGTAATCAAAACCTATGGGGCACTTCCCGTGGACTTACTGTTATGAAATTTAGCACGATCTAAGTACTTACAATATATTTGAAGGAAAAATCCCAAAAATGAATATTTATATTTAATTCGTAGAAAAAATAATTATAAACTTTTTTTGTAGTTCATTTCATACAAAATGAGTGCATATGTAAATTTAAGTTTGTCGTTGACCTACAATCCTGAACTTGTTATGGTTGACTTCGACTGGCACTTAGCCGATTTTATTGTTTTCCGCATACAATAGGATATCTAAGACACTCCATTTCCTATTTTCTGCCGATAATCTGAAGATATTGCGTGCTGAGTCTGCGGCTTAACTGAACGCCACACATTTCCTTGTTGCCAGATTTATTTCCCCGAGTGGAAATTGAACCCACAACCATCGCGTTTACTTCGGCCTCAAGTTTAATGATAATACAATTAATACGTACATGTCAAATTAAATTTTTTAATTTTATTATACATATTCCAGCGGCCCTCGCGCGGCTTTGCCCGCTTGAATTATATAAATATAAGAACAATTTATTTATTATTTTAGTATGATTTATCTATGGGTACTATTTACTATGCATTAAGTTAATCGTAATTTCAGTCTTTTGTGGATTTATTGCCGTATTAAAATGAAAATTGTTTAGTTATTCCACATCAGTCTAGGTAGGCAGGCGGTAAGGGTAAATTTTTTTTTATGTTGCTCACAAAGGACAATCTATCTTTCTATGTAAGTCTCATAATATTTGGTTTAGCAGCTTGGGTGGTTCAAAGTCACATGCTTGATTTTTTTAATTTTTTTTTTATTGTTGTCGTATTTAAAAAAAAATGTTTAGTTATTTCACATCTATCAGAGTAGGCAATAAGTACGCGCGTACGGCAAATGCAGTTTTTCCGCGTATATTCGGACCCCACAAATATCCCGAATCCAAAAATAACCAATATGTTGCTCCATAGCCCATGTTATAAGTCGAATCAGTCGATTGTTAAAATATGTTTAGACTATAATTTCTCGAGTGCAGATTAAACCCATCGGTCTATCGTCCTCTCAAATAGACTTTTACTCTTCTTCAAAAGTGTCGAATTTTCATAATTAATTAATTATAAAGTTTTATTTATATAACGAAGCGAACGAGATTTTGACAAAAGATTTTTAATAATTTAAAATTAAACTGCGGTCATCCAATTAGTGAGTAGATTGGTCTCGCGCGTTTATCGTTTATTGGTTTTGCTTTTATATTTATTGTAGTTATTTATATTGTGTTATGTACGTCATATAGAAGAGTGTCTCTGTCTGAATTTAATTGCGACGATTAAGGGTTCGATTCTCAATGAAATATATTTTATATTTTCATATCCCCGCCGTGATAACTAGAAAAAGCGTTATGCAACAAAGACTTCAAGTTCCACACGCCATGTCTAGAAAAAGTTGCTTGTGCGGGATTCAGATTGAAGGTAAAAAAAATAGTCTTTAAATATTATTTAAAGTATTTATCACATTAATATACACAATTTATTTTAGTTATTATATTTTTTTACATTTTATTTCTTATAATAAATATAATGGCATAAAGATGTTTGTCATACTGTAATAAATACTGCATTTGCAATTTAAAGACCTCACCAGTTTATTTTATGAATCCCAGCATTGTAGTTTAATATTTTTATTTTCTCTCTCTGGTAACAAGGCGAAGTGTGGCGTAGAGTTGCGCGACTTAACACACGCTATGCCTCAGAATTCGACGGAAAGAGGGGAACGGAAGTGTCTTAATTGGGACGGAGTGTCTTAACACTGGGTTCCCAGGCTCTCTCAGCCTACACTGCTAAGTTGAGTGGCCACATTCAACGCCGCGTTGTGTCTACTTAGCAGAGCGACTAAATAAAAATATTAAATATGTCATACCCCTGAGTGGGAATGGAACCCACAGCCGTCGCCTTTACAGACACACGCTTGCCTCTGCGCCACAAGAGTCTTTATAGAATGATTTCCTTAAATGGGTATATAATCTAGATATTAGATAATTTATATAATAAAGAAACCTTTAAAAATAAACTCAATATCGATACAATATGTCAATAATTAAATCATACACAAAACATTTTATTTATTATATAAGGGTATTTACTTTATATATAAGGATTAAGGGATTTGTAAAATAGATTTATGTATTATTTAAATTATGCTGACCTCCTACTTCTGATATGACAGCGCGGTATTGGCTTCTGAAACAAACTCCTATTCCCCTCGTTCTCGACGCTTCATAGTAAATACAAATATGAAGGTTTAAAAATTACAGGCTATCTATAATGTACCAAAATCCATCGCCATTTATCAGATATTTGTTTAACTACAATAATTCTCTCGTTCAAATGAGAGATAAGATGAAATCTCCAATGTTGAATTAAACCATCAATTATCACATTTTCTCATATAAATTTTATTTAGCATCGCCATCTATAATATTTTATTTTCATCAATCTGATTTCATTTTTAACAACGCCATCTGTAAAAAAAAAGTTACATTACTGTATCAATGTTTCCCATACGGTTGCTGTTTAAAATGTACTAAAACTATTTCTAAATAAAGATACTAGATGGCGTAGATTATTCTTCATTTTTTTAGATATCAGTTACTCATCTACCAACTAGAGGGCGTTTAAATGCAAATTATAATGATTTAATTTGTATAGTTTATAAAATAGGTATAAAAGATTTTAAATTATGTCATGCACATTACGTTTAGGAATCAATTATTATTATAAATAACCAAGAACGTTACGTTATGTGATGGATGTTACGGGGACTTGAATTATTTTCGTGTCTTTGCTGCATGCTGCATGCTCTGATAGCACGATAAAGAGCGGGGTTGAGCTCTGCTCAACACGGAATATTTCGATTTTTGCGCAGCTGTGGAAAGAACGCAAAAATAATCATTACATTTTAACTAACTTTACCCATTGAGAGCAATGCGTAAAAGTTTTACAAAAATATTTATGAAACTAAAGTTAATGTGTTAAAAATAATTTGTAAAAAAAGTCATGATATCTTTCATAAAATTATAAGGTCGTTCCTAAATTGGCACAATGGCCCCAGTTTTTTGATATTTTATCAGTAGTAGATATTACAAGCATATGTAAAATATGTAAAGAATAACATGACAAATGTTGTTGATTCTGCGTAACCCAATTTCATTAAAGTTAATCAAGTTGGGTTACGCAGAATCAGTTACAAACTTCACAACACTAAGAATAGTTGTTGTGTAAAATGTTTTTAAAACGCTTTTATACATTATATAATTCAAAGATGATCGCTTCGAATATTTCAACTAGAATCAACTGTGTTTTTAAATAATTTTCATTCTGTGATATGATTAGGGGTTTTTTGTTTTTTTCTTTGGTTGTTGAGTAGTTGAGGGAACACATTTACCAAATTATAATATTTGATTCTCATTGTAAATACTGAGGCCAGTCGTTGCGCAGGGTCACAAAGTGTGATTGTAAAACCGACTGTGGGTTCGATCCCCACTCGAGCAGAAGAAATATTTACTTAAATTTATATTTCCATTTCTTCGCTCTGGTGTCGAGGCTAAGCACGGCGTTGAGTTCTGCCACTCAACACGCAATGTCTCTAGAATTCGGCAGAAAGCGGGGTACGGAGTGTCTTAACACTAGGTTCCCTCTGCCTACCCTGCTGTGTGCGGGATACAGCGTGAAGCTGATTTAATTTTAATTTTTATTTAATAACTATATCTTTGACTAAAAAATATTTATGAATATGTAAAGGTTCTTTACAAAAAATCTTTTATTATTGCTCCCAAGTGGCAGCGGTCTAGAATGGATTAATATAATTCCTTTTTCTTTGACAAATACTGACAACTAGTATTTGTTTTTATCGACCATCAATAACAGTCAAAAATAGATGAATCCCAACATTATATTTTATTAGGATATTCTCACGTCACAATTGTTTTGTATTTGACAAAAGTTAGTTAGTCTCCACTTCTTCTTAATCTCATCTTCTTACCAGATCAAAGAATTGATAATAATTAATTCCCCCGAGTGGGAATCGAACTCATAACCGTTGCAGTGCCGCTGAGCCACGACGACCTTAGCCATAAAAATTATCAGTAATAATTTAAATATTTATTAAAAGAAATCATTGTTCGGAACTGAGGTCCAATTAATAATAAATTTCAATTAAGCCGTTGGACGCTGACAATGACAAACGACTAGCCTCCACTCTGTCCTACTAAATCCACTGAAATCGTATAGCACCAAATTGAAAAATTCAAATAATTTATTGAGGAAATAAACTAAATACTAAAATATTAGTTCATTTGTATGTCATGCAAGTGATACCACTGTGATGCAGTGGGAAATTTTTACGTTCTTCATACAAAGGTACAACAAAGTATAGATTCACGATGTATCCCGCATATCCTTCAGCAGTACAGGAAGAGGAAAGAGGCTTCACGCTGTATCCCTAGGAATCTAGTATTAACCTATTAAATCTCTTCGTTCCCCATTATACGTATTTCAGTTCAAAATCGGAAAAATTTAGGTGGGGAAATTAGAATAATTAAAAAATAGTTCCTCCAAGCAGGAATCAAATCAACTACCATCACGATACCAGTCCGCAACTGATCACGTTTAGAGTTAGTGCTGCATGTACATACATAATAAAACATTTACTATATAAACCTATACGTAGTTAATATAGTGTTAGGCGTTGACGTAATTAGGCCAAGTGGAGGGGTCATCGATCTAGCTCAGTTTAGGCAACGGATTATATTAATAATAATACCTACCTGCCTATAGGTGCTCTTGAAATGAAATATTAATTAATATTTCAAATAATTGATATTTGAGCGTATCGTTTAACAATATGTATATTATATTATATATATATATATATATATATATATATATATATATATATATATATATATATATATATATATATATATATATATATACGGAATAAAATTGTGTGATTTTTGTGTACATATAACATTATTTGTTGTAATAAATGTTAAATGCAGATATATTGTTTTTTTCATTCATAGATTTAACTCAGTGTGCAATAAAACTCAACGCCACACTTCGATAGGAACGAAGAAACGAAAATTATATATTTCCTCAAGTGGTCTTCGCGTTTATCTTCAGATCCTGTTTATCATGGTCCTGCGACACGATAGTATGATATTCAAATACTAGAATCATATTATACAGATAATATATATGTACCTATACGATATACATTCTTGTCAGTTTCACGCTCTATCCCGCACACAGCAGGGTAGACAGAGGGAACCTAGTGCTAAGTCACTCCGTTTCCCACTTTCTGCCGAGTTCTAATGGGATTTCGTGTTGAGTGCCGAAACTCAAAGTTTCGTTTTGCCTAGACAAAACAGTGAAAAAATGTAAATAAACATTTCATTTCTTCAAATGGGGATCGAACCTACAACTAATCGATTTTACAGGCACACAAATACATACATAAGCGAATATAATCAAGGCGGCGTTTGTGAGGCCGCTGTCACTTGCATGTAGGCTATCATGTTAAGTGAACCGAGGTCAGAAGGTATGTGCGTTTACGTGTACGTCTCTATAATAGTATTCCGCTATGTGTTTAAATTTACTACTGTAGAAATATGAATTAACTATAAAAACAACGTAAATTAAGGAAGTTTATTGTACTATCGAGAATATTTGAAGGATAAAATATTTTAAATTATAGTTTCAATTTTGAAAAGAGCAACTGCTTCTTGCCAGCTCTTCTCAGCAGAACTGCTTTTCAAGCCGGTGGTAGCAAAACATTCATTTGACTTTTATATTTGAATTTGAATTTATACATACAGAGATATACATACTGTATGTTGAATATGGATGGCCCAACTCAGTGATATTGATTTAAGCTTAGCATTAGTTAAGTTGGTTAAAATATAATATAACTAGCGACCCGCTCGCGGCTTCGCCCGCTTTAACCACAGAATTATTTACTTAAAACACTAAAATTATATTCATGTTTCAATATACCTATAATGTATATTTGCAACGCACTTAAGATTTCTAATGTGAAAACTATTAAAACCTTAGGTCGCATTTTCGTACCTCCCATAAGAGAGATGCAACTGTCAATATATTAATTTCTTTAAACTTTTGCCTTAAGGAGTCCTTAGGGCCTAAGTTATGGTTATAGCTATATAGTTATAGTTATATCAATACTTAGAATAAAATCCTAACTCATCGGTGTCTGGACATGGAAGATATATTAGAAAAATTATTATTACGGATATTTTAAAATGTAATTTTGTGCCGTGTGATCCCGGCCTAGAATAGGATCATCCTGGTACTGGTGGTGTCGTAAGAGGCGACTAAAGTACGTGTGGTAGAGTCACGTCGCCAGCAAGGGCAACACGCATGGGCAGACTCGACTGGATCATTACCACCCCCGGCATTTAAAACCGGCGTGAAGTAGTGGCTTTATGCCACTGCGTTTCGCATCAGGTAATGCCGGGCCCCGGCGCCCAACCCATCTTAAAGGCCGGCAACGCACCTGTAGCTCCTCTGGGGTTGCACGGGGCCGTGGGCGGCGGTAATCACTTACCATCAGGTGACCCGCACGCTCGTTTGCCGTGTCTTTTCCATAAAAAAAAAAAAAAAAATCTGTGTGTTCACGATAATCTCAGAAAGGGCTTAACCGATTCTAGTGCACTTTTGTAATTTGCCTAACTTCCTTTAAATATTTAGTATTAGTTTTATTTTAATCGGTTCACACAAAATTAAAACCAGATTCACGCTGTATCCAACCTATAGGTAGAGGGAACTTAAGTGTTAAGATACTGCGTATGATATATGACTGACGTGCGAAATGAAAATATGATTAAATTACAATTCAATCCTCCAAGTGGGAATCGAACACGTAACGTCACGTTACAGGCACAATTTTGTGCCCCTACGCCACGACGGCCTTGAATATTTATACAGAATGGAAGCGTCAGCGCTTCTTTTACAGGGACAGTATATAGGATAAAATATTTTAAACCCATACCTAAAGAAATTAATCAAGATACCTCAACAGTTTAGACGTAGGATGTTTTACGCACAGATACCAATAACGTTAACACATACTACTACAAAATATTACTAAAGGCTAAGCAACTTTGAACTTTACCGCCAATACCTACGACTCGTATGCGGCGGTTTCCCTTTGATAGGCCTATGTCTGTTTGCGTCTTTAATGACAAATAGCGTATTTTAATATCAACGATAATATATAATTTATTTTGTATAAAAAAATAACTTTCATTTTTGGGATTTTTTAAATTGTATTAGGCTTTTATAAAGTAGTTAAAACTATGGTTTCATTTAAAGGGGTGCTGACAAAAATACTATATAATTGAGCATATTTAATATCTATAGTGATTTTTAGTGAATACAACCAATAGTCATTACAACATTTGCTTGCAAAGAAAGCATATTTCAGGCTTTTTTTAATTCTTAATACTTTTGAGAAACTACCAACATTCTTATCGTTAATAAATTATTTTTTTCAAAATAAACATTTTTTAAATATTTTGAATATTTCTGCGCCATTATGACGAAAAAATTAGACAAAATAGTCTAAATTTTCGTTCAATTCAAAATGTTCAAAATTAAAAGTTAAAAAATATTGATCGAAAATAATTACACTGTAGGAAGATACCTTTATTGGTCCTGATGAAACTTGTTTATTTATGATATTATGTAGAATAATATATTCTATAGAGAAATCACACATTCCTCTTCACACTTTTTACTCTTTAACTATAATACGTAAATATATTTTTTAGAGGTTACTCTGTACTAAGATGGCAGCTCTGTTCCCGCATTTACGTCCCTGATATATCGATATAAGTAGTAGAAATATAAATCAATGGACAGAAAAGGAGAAACGCAATTATATTGCATTTTATCTTTTTTTCATACTTGAAATGTATTAACAAATTTACATACAATTAATTTGTTTTGAATATAACATTAAGGTTGATTCATAAAATATATTTGATACTTCCTTAACATGATTATTTCATGTATTTTTTTTATATACAAAATTTTGATTAAGGTCTCTTGAGAAATATATGTACTATAAATGAATGTAACGTACCTACGTGCCAATGATTAAAATGTATTGATATCCCCACGTGATCCATCTAAATATAAACTTTTATAAATAGTCGACGCTTATCTCAGAAACGATTTAAGCGATTTAAAGAGCTAAGACGTGAGCGCGGTGCGGGAGCGGTAAAATCGGTTTAATAGTTTTTATTGTAATATTCGTCATATATGAATGGTGTAATGATTAAAAAACTGACCTTTATAACTATTTATTTATATCCTCATAGAGAAGTGACAGCTTTTTTGGGCACTGTTAATTTTTGAAGAAAATAAATTTGATCAAAATACACTTATTTATCTATTTATCTATACATATTAAAGGACATGTACCTGACTGACTGAGGTAAGACACTCGCAGAGCCGTAACCGCTGATGGGAGAAACGTGAAGTTTGGACAGATGTTTATTTTAATAATTTGGACATCCACTAATAAGGGATTTTGAAAATTTTTTACCCTAAACGGATGAAATAGGGGTTGAAAGTTTGTATGGATTTTTTTTAAAACAGCACCGATTTTCATAAAATTTGAAAGTCAGCAGACTCTTTAAAATATTTCATTGAACACGTGTTTCATGACCTAAAAACCATGGACGGGGTTGAAAGTTTATAAGAAAAAATCTTTAAATCGCCACCGATTTTTATAAAACATTAAATTCAGACTGTTAAAAATATTTTATTTAACACGCTTTTTGTGGTTTTCATCATTTTAGAAAGTTGTTTAATTATATTAGAATTATAAAAACTACTAACATTTTTATGGTGAATAAAATATTGTCTGTGTTTTCCACACACACTAAGGGCGAAAAAATATTAAATATATATAAAAATATAGATACCACATTAGTATCGATACTGTTGTACTGGTAATAATAAATGAAAAAAATGATATACTACATACGGGATAGCTTTGTATGCAAAGTTTAAAGCTATTCATTATGACAGAATATAAAATATATATATATATTAGATGTCCCTCTGTACTACGATGGCGGCTCTGTTCTAGTTTGCACTTTTTCCTTTGAAAATTAGTTATTGTAACATAACTCTAACAGTTACACATGGTAACGTTAACTGTTTGTACATATTGATGTCTTCTATAAAATTGTAGTACATCACTTTGCTCTATTGTCAATAATTTCCACAGCGTACGCGATATAAGGTTCTTTTTGGTATTGTTTTACACCTTAATAGTCTAATTGTAAAAGAATTTTTCAAATCGGTCTCGTAGTTTCGGGGCCTATTCAAAACAAATAAAGAAACAAAAAATCTAATCGATTGTCTTAATAATTTTAGTGATATCGATGCACCTCCCCCTCACCCCCGCAGAGTTAATCGCCACGGTGCGCGAGACCACACGACACACACTCCGCATTTTTTATTATTACATGATTTTCTTTAGATTGATATTTTTAAATTCGTTATATCTTTTGAATGGGATGTCCGATTTTATTAATTTAAAAAGTATTTTACAGGTATTGAAATTATCTTTAATAAAATATCATTTAATAGGATAAGGATTAATGCAGAGGTATGAATAATATGGTTTGATTATTGTCGGCACTTTTGTTAACTTATAAAATATAAAAAAATGGTTATATTGTCATAAGTACAGTAGTTGGACATATGCTATCGCGGACTTTTATATAGATATTAATGCGCTCTATAATACTGTAGAACATTGTTTTGCTCTATCATCAATAGTTTTCGCAACGCATGCGATGATAAAATTGTTAAGATCATTTTTTTCTCACCTTGGGTTACATTATTGCATTTTTATTAGGGATCTCTATTTTTTTTGAAAATGTAATATAGCCTATGCTGGTCAGTGAAGATGCAGCTTTCTAATAGTGAAAAAAATATTGAAATCGGTCCAGTAGTTTTTGCGTGAAAACTCTACAAACATACACACATACATACATACAAAAATACAAATCTTACTTCTTTATAATATTAGTATAGATAATCACAATATTCATACCAGAGCTACGAATTCAAAATTCTTTAAATATTTCCCTCAAGTGAGTATCGAACCCATACACAGTTGCGGTTGACAACCTATTTGTAATATCACATTTGGATTGACAAATATCCTGATATATTTAGATTTATATTCCTTCATATATTGCATAATAAATTCAGATCGTCGAGGCGCAGCGGCACAGACACTAACTATGAAGGCGAAGTTTGTGGGTTTGATTAAAACTCAATGGAATTGTATAATACATTTCCCCAAGTGGAACTAGAAGCCATAATAAGTAGATGATTGACTGGTCGAAGTTATTATTATTATTTATTAAGTCAAAATTAAAATAATAATAAGAAGTATGCCTAATTTTTTGAATGTCAAATAATTTATCACCAGTTCACTAGAGACTCAGGCTTTATATGACTTGGAAAATGTATGATCTTCATTTCCTGGCTCTATCCCATCCTCCTCATTGGAACAGCATTGAATTTAGCCACTCAGAATAGCTATACGTTATACGCGGAATACAGCGAGAAGCTGAAAAAAAATATCGTTTCATTTCTAGCAACGAATAGAAATCGTCTCAAAGTACTCGTCCAGTAATTATTTTTGCTTTCGCCAGCAAACTACTTAGCAGATATAAGGATTATCCAAACTTTCTCGGAGTGAAGACAAACCTTTCGTACTTTATCGAGACTCGAGGACTTCGCTATCAGTTTGTGAGATCTGCAGAATTAAGCAATGATTTAGTTCGTTATGTGATAGAGTTACATTTTTTGTGTTTGTAATCTTTAGATATATCTTTATGTACTATATATTATTATATGATAAAAAAATATATATGAATATCTATTTATATATATATTTTTTATTATAATCAGTTTCACGCACGCGTCAGTTGGGCAGACGGAGTGTAGGGTTAAGACACTCTTTTCTCCATTTTCCACTGAGTTCTAGACGCATTGCACCGTGAGTGGCGGAACTCTACGGTAGTTACCAGACTGAAGAAATGAAAATATTAAATACTAGCGACCCGCTCGCGGCTTCGCCCGCTTTAACCACAGAATTATTTACTTAAAACACTAAAGTTATATTCATGTTTTAATATACCTATAATGTATATTTGCAACGCACTTAAGATCTCTAATGTGAAAATTATTAAAACCTTAGGTCGCATTTTCGTACCTCCTATAAGAGAGATGCAACTGTCAATATATTAATTTCTTTAAACTTTTGACTTAAGGAGTCTTTAGGGCCTAAGTTATAGTTATAGCTATATAGTTATAGTTATATCGATACTTACAATAAAATCCTAACTCATCGGTGTCTGTACGTGGAAGATATATTAGAAAAATTGTTATTACGGACATTTAACAATGTAATAGAACTTGGTCAGTTTGTCTGTTTATCTGTGCGTTCACGGTAATCTCAGAAAGGGCTTAAAGGCTTTAAGTGCAGTTTTGTAATTTTTCTAACTTCCTTTAAATATTTAGTATTAGTTTTATTTTAATCGGTTCACACAAAATTAAAACCAGATTCACGCTGTATCCAGCCTAAAGCAAGGTAGGTAGAGGGAACTTAAGTGTTAAGGTACTGCGTATGATATATGATTGACATGCGAAATGAAAATATGATTAAATTACAATTCAATCCTCCAAGTGGGAATCGAACCCATAACGTCACGTTACAGGCACAATTTTGTGCCCCTAAGCCACGACGGCCTTTAATATTTATACAGATTGGAAGCGTCAGCGCTTCTTTTACAGGGACAATATATAGGATGAAATATTTTAAACCCATACCTAAAGAAATTAATCAAGATACCTCCAACAGTTTAGGCGTAGGATTTTTTGATGTTTATCCAAACCTATATTTCGTGTGACACAGTTACGCATAGATACCAATAACGTAATTACATACTACTACAAAATATTACTAAAGATTAAGCAACTTTGAATTATGCCGCCAATACCTACGACTCGTATGTGGCGGTTTCCCCTTGATAGGCCTATGTCTGTTTGCGTCTTTAATGACAAATAGCGTTTTATTTTAATATCAACGATAATATATAATTTATTTTGTATAAAAAATAACTTTTTCAGTTTTGGGTTTTTTTAAATTGTATTAGGCTTTTATAGAGTAGTTAAAACTATGGTTTCATTTAAAGTGGCGCTGACAAAAATACTATATAATTGAGCATATTTAATATCTATAGTGATTTTTAGTGAATACAACCAATAGTTATTGCAAAGAATTTAAACTACCAACATTCTTATCGTTAATAAATTATTTTTTTCAAAATAAAAAAAAATTGAATAATTTCGCGCCATTACGACGAAATAATTAGACAAAATAGTCTATTCGTTCAGTTCAAAATGTTCAAAATTAAAAGTTAAAAAATGTTGATCGAAAATAATTATACTGCAGGAGTATTATATATATATTGTTTAAACTTGTTTTTTATGATATTATGTAGAATAATATATTCTATAGAGGAATCACACATTCCTCTTCACACTTTTTATTCTTTAACAATAATAAGTAAATATATTTTTTAGAGGTTACTCTGTTCTAAGATGGCAGCTCTGTTCCCGCATTTACGTCCCTGATATATCGATATAAATAATAGAAATATAAATCATTGGAAAGAAAAGGAGAACTGCAATTATATTGCATTTTTTCTTTTTTTCATACTTGAAATGTATTAATAAATTTACATAAAATTCATTTGTTTTGAATATAACATTAAGGTTGATTCATAAAATATATTTGGTACTTCCTTAGCATGATTATTTCATGTATTTTTTTAGATACAAAGTTTTGATTAAGTTCTCTTGAAAAATATATCTATTGTAAATGAATGTAACGTACCTATGTGCCAATCATTAAAATTCATCTAAACACAATATCAACTTTTATAAACTATAGCAACCAACCGGCTTCACCCGCTTAAATTTGTGAATTATTTGTTTGTTTCGGTACAGGGAATTACGTTCCTGTTTTAATAAATAACGTATGCTTGCAGCGCACTTATGATTTCTAATGTGAAAATTATTAAAACAAAAAAATATTATTGGGAGCAATTAACAAAGTAATAGAATCAGAAACCATAACATTTGTAAATTTTGTTTGTTTGATGGTTTTTCTGTTAGTCGACGCTTGTCTCAGAAACAATTTAAGCGATTTAAAGAGCTAAGACGTGAGCGTGGAGCGGGAGCGATAAAATCACTTTAATTGTTTTTATTGTAATATTCGTCACGTATGAATGGTGTAATGATTAAATAGCTGACCTTTATAACTATTTATTTATGTCCTCATAGAAAAATGATAGCTTTTTTGGGCACTGTTCATTTTTTAAGAAAATAAATTCGATCAAAATACACTTATTTATCTATTTATCTATATATATAAAAGGACATGTACCTGACTGACTGAGGTAAGACGCACGCAGAGCCGTAACCGCTGATGGGAGAAACGTGAAGTTTGGACAGATGTTTATTTTTATAATCTGAACATCCACTAATAAGGGATTTTGAAAAATTTTTACCCTAAACGGATGAAATAGGGGTTGAAAGTTTGTATGGATTTTTTTTAAAACAGCACTGATTTTTATAAAATTTGAAAGTCAGACTCTTTAAAATATTTCATTGAACACGTGTTTCATGGTTTTTAGAATTCATCCCCTAAGGGTTCAAATACTGGGTTGAAAGTTTATATGAAAAAATCTTCAAATCGCCACCGATTTTTATAAAAAATTAAATTCAGACTATTAAAAATATTTTATTGAACACGCGTTTCCTGTTTTTTTTAGAAATCACCCCTAATGGTGCTAAGCAGGCGAAGTTGCGCGCGCCCGCTAGTTATAAGATAAAAATTAAAATAATATATAACATCTTATATATTATATTGTTGTATTGAAATAACATATAATATATTTATAAAAATGAGAATGTATTGTTTTGTTTAATAGCTCCTGATAGTTATTACAACGCATGCAAGGAAAGATCATTTTAGAAAGTTGTTTAATTATATTAGAATTATAAAAACTACTAACATTTTTATAGTGAATAAAATATTTTATGAAATAAAATATTGTCTGTGTTTTCCATCTAAAAACACTAAAGGGAGAAAACATATTAAATATATATAAAAATAAAGATACCACATTAGTATCGATACTGTTGTACTGGTAATAATAAATGAAAAAAAATTATATACTACGTACAGGATACCTTTGTATGCAAAGTTTAAAGCTATTCATTATGACAGAATATAAAATATATATATTTTAGATGTCCCTCTGTACTACGATGGCGGCTCTGTTCTAGTTTGCACTTTTTCCTTTGAAATTTAGTTATTGTAACATAACTCTAACAGTTACACATGGTATCGTCAACTTTTTGTAGATATTGATATCTTATATGAAATTGTAGTACATTACTTTGCTCTATTGTCAATAATTTCCACAGGGTACGCGATATAAGGTTTTTTTTGGTATTTTTTTACACCTTAATCGTCTAATTGTAAAAGAATTTTCCAAATCGGTCTCGTAGTTTCGGGGCCTATTCAAATCAAATAAGGAAACAAAAAATCTAATCGATTGTCTTAATAATTTTAGTGATATCGATGCACCTCCCCCTCACCCCCGCAGAGTTACTCGCGGACACACGGTGCGCGAGGCCACACGATACACACTCCGCATTTTTTATTGTTACATGATTTTCTTTAGATTTATATTTTTTAATTCGTTATATCTTTTTAATGGGATGTCCGATTTTATTAATTTAAAAAGTATCTTACAGGTATTGAAATTATCTTTAATAAAATATCACTTAATAGGATAAGGATTAATGCAGAGGTATGAATAATATGGTTTGATTATTGTCGGCACTTTTGTTAACTTATAAAATATAAAAAAATGGTTATATTGTCATAACTACAGTAGTTGGACATATGCTATCGCGGACTTTTTTATAGATATTGATGCATTCTATAATACTGTAGAACATTGTTTTGTTCTATCATCAATAGTTTTCGCAGCGCACGCGATGATAGAACTGTTAAGATCAATTTCTTCTCACCTTGGGTTACATTATTGCATTTTTATTAGGGATCTCTATTTTTTTTGAAAATGTAATATATCCTATGCTGGTCAGTAAAGATGCAGCTTTCTAATAGTGAAAAAAATATTGAAATCGGTCCAGTAGTTTTTGTGTGAAAACTCTACAAACATACACACATACATACATACAAAAATACAAATCTTACCTCTTTATAATATTAGTATAGATTTCATTTCCTGATGTGGGAATCGAACTCACAAGCAATCGCGTTTACAGTGACACGTTTGTCTACTGCGCCACGTCTGATTTCTTGTTTATACATATTACGGTCTCTTGCTAATCGTCTCAATTTCATTCATGATCATCTTTATATCTTCTTACTTGTTTTCTACTTTTTCTGTGCTTATTTTTAGGATACCAGGATAGAATCTTTAACTTTTTCAGTCCACTTATCCAGTTAAAGCTAGTCGAACCGCATTTCGTTGGCATATATACACACTATTCATATATACCTATAATACAAAACAAATGTACTTGTTATCGGTTCATGACGTAATATTATTTACCTCTAATTAAACACCACTCGACAATTCTGTGACCGAAATTTTAGATTTGATATAACGCTTCTACCTCTATAATAATAATTGACGTTGTTAAAGCGCATATACATGATTGCATACGATAATTATATATTATGATTTTAAAAATTCATCAAAGTGATGACTAAGCCTCGATGGCCATTCGTCGTCTTAAAACACGGTGTTCTTGTTTTACGGCAATTTAACGACATTAAATTTATTTTTGTTAAGTGTATGATTCAACATCATCTCTGTACCTATAGCCAAAACGTAGAAAAAATGTATAGTCGAGGGAACTTAGTGTTAATATTTCCATTTCCTATTAGGTGTTACAATGTATAAACAATGTGTCATACAATAGTATAAACCAATTTGTATTTGTCCATGCACTAAAGTTTCTAAACTTGCATGGAACATACATACGTATTCAAATTCCCGCGGTCGATATCGACTCACGTAATCCTCTTAGCCCAAATGATCTTTGGAGTTCAATCAAACGTTGTTCTGCTTGTGCATTATAGTTTATTTTTACAGTCTATATTAAATAGTCTATAACAGTCTATATTAAATAATACAGACATACAGACTATAATTTCAACGTGTTCTTTTTTTTAAGCTTCACGCCGTATCCCGCATGCAGAGGGGGCCTAGTGTTAAGATAGAGTGAAAAAATGAAAATATTAAATATTTTTAATTTCCTTGAGTGGGAATCGAATCCACAACCTGTCGCGTTTACAGTCACACACTTGCGCTCCTGTGCCACGATGAACCTCGATTTAAGGATTAGAATATTATATTAAATGCAGTACCATAACAATTAATTCCTACTATGAGTGTGCGGTTTATAGCGTGAAGCTTAGTGAAATACTTTGATATTTGTTTTTCCCTTGTTAAATGAAATACTTAGTACATAAATAAATTTAAAATATATAACATTTTAATATTATGTTCACAGTATTTTTTATGTAATTCTCACATAATAAACTTTCATAATAAAATTGATAATAAAAAGACAAATTAATGTTTACAATTAAAGATTAAGTAAGTTATTGTAGCTCAGGAGCACAGTCATGAGACTGGAAACGCTACGGTTGTGGGTTCGTTCCCCATTCGGGGGAAATATTGAACGCGGATTATGTTGCATGGACAATGGGGAACAGAAGTGTCTACACATTATATTCCTAGGTTCCCTGTGCGTATTATCCACACTGTTCCCTATTATGTGCGGGATACAGTGTGAAACAAAAAAATAATCGTAAAATAATTTTGAATATACACAACAAAAATCCTCATCAGTAGAAATATAAAATAAGCTTTTAAATGCAGTTTCGCATCTTTGATTAAATAACAAACGAGCTGTGTATGATACATAACACGTTTTAAGTACAACAGTGAAGTTACATCGAAATATATTTTTTTTTATTCTGAAGCCATAGTTAATGAGATTAACGCACTATTATATACATAAAAGTACTAAAATTAATATTTTTTTTATATTTTAAACTAGACGTACTAGTATGTTAAGCTTTTATATTTTTGAATCAAAGGTCCCCAATGCATTCTCGTATATGATTTGTGATACACGAATGCGTTCCAGAACTAATTTTTTTATTAAACAATCATTTTGAAAGCGTTTATGTGTACACAACTTTTTAATAAAAAAAAATGTTTTGGTATATTTTGTGAAACATGATAAAGGGAATGGTAGCATTATATTAATTTTATAAAAAAAAAAGTATTTTTGGACAGAGAAAACATAATGTTAAAACACTACGTAGACTAGCTAGACTAAGGAAGGAGAAGAATTAAATATTTTTATCTTCACATTGTATCCCGCGTACAGCAGAGAAGGCAGAGGGAATCCAGTATTAAGAAACTCTGTTCCTCACACGCTCAATACTTAATTCTTGTACCATTCTGTGTTGGAGGAAAGGAGATGAAAATTATTCATTACTCCAAGTGAGAATCGAACTCACAATCATCGCGTTAACAGTCAGATGTTATAACACTGGGCCTCGATGAACCTCAATATGTATAGAGAATAACCCTAGAAACTGCTATGCTATATAGCAACAACTAATATAATTAATTATAGCGTTATGCCACAAGCTATCAAACATGACATTCGTATGACCAATTGACCGCCTCTTCATATACAATAGGTATAAAATATGTATACGAAATATTCACGTAACCTACATAGTAATTTGTGCATAATAATATAAGGAGGTACATCTGTACTAAATATTATTATGAAAGTGAAAAATCTGTTTGGTTGAACGTGCTTATCTCAGTAACTCCTGGTTCGAATTGAAAAAATCACTTTGTGTTGTATAGTTTGTGATTTATCAAAAAATACTACAGGCCTGAATTTGTACTAAATTGTATTTTTTATTATTTCCAGTTCATCTCCCGGGCAAAGCCGTTGGTAAAAGCTAGCAATATATACATTATACAGTCCTATCTGGGTTACCAATCCGCAGATGCGATGCGACGCGTCAATATTAATTAATAAAAACCGCTATGAAATCGTTTCATTTCGATACTCCACCGAAGCAGACAGATTACGATGTTCGATTTAAATCTGAACTGAACGAATGCAGTTTCTGTTTTATTTACGGCCAAAATGATTTTAAATGGTTTTTTTTTCTCCGCTCTATGTTTTATATGATATTATTTATACAATTTAGTACGACAGTCTCTTATAAATTTTTGAATAAACAGTCTCCAATACGTGTATAGCTGGCCTAATAAGGTACGCCATCGCGATTCAGAACTATTTTTTTTATTGAAAAATCAGTTTTATAGCGTTTTTGTGTACATAACTTTTAATACAAATGATTAAATATGTTGAAACGGTTTGGTAGCATTGATTTTGCTTTATATTTTTATAAAGCAAAATCAATGCTACCAAACGATTTAAACATAATATTTAATATCCTTTCTCCCTTTCTCGTCCTAGTATATTTTTTGATTTTTGTTTCCACTGCCACCTTTCATTCTGTATGCCATATAATATTAAATTGAAAAACAAAATATGAATTCCAAATTTTAATAAGTTTATAATTATTTTAATAAATAATTGAAATATCCATTCATTGTATAATTATGTTTGCATGAACTAACTATCTAGCTAATTTTAAACTTGCTAACTTTGTTTCGAAACTGCTAGCGTAATTAAATATTATTGTTTAATCAGTATGTGTATGTATGTAATATTGCTTTATTTTGAAGAACTTTTTATAAAATGTAGTTTCATACTCGTGGCATGGATTATGTCAGTTAATGTAACGCTTATGGGTTTTGTTCCCAATTGGGGTGTAACAGTATAACCTTGGATATAAATAAATTAAATTAATATAAAAAAATATAATAATAATGAAATGATAATACACTTGTATGGCGATGGTTGACATATTCTATACCACTGAGGTTTTAGGACTTGATATATGATTAGTTGAAGTGTGATGTTATTTTACGTCCCAGCTCTGGTGTATATAGTAGTGTCCGCCGGTCTCATATGGGTGTGTGATGCTATTTTATGCTCTGGAATTCTGGTGTATATAGTATGGTTCGCTTATGGTTCTACCTTAACTATCTTTTGAACGTAAAATATACCCGAGCCACGACTGCAGGTGTGAGCCGTGAGTTTAATTAACATATCAGCTGCTTTGTGGTGGTGCCCTCGATTCATCGACTTATGTTGATCTCACAAATCAATCACCATCACGAAACACCATTCTAATACAATCTTAGTATATGTAAATAAGCATGATAAGTACCTTCAGAAAGATTTCACAGAAAAGTGTTTAATAAAGACTGAAAGGTTTTCAAAGAGGCGCGGGTTTAAATCCCGCTACGTTCAAATTATTATACGTTTTCTTAATAAGTACTTTAATAAAGACTGTTGTAGCCGCAATCTGGTTGGAATTCACAATGTAGGGGCAGGGCTGTTCCTTTATGCTATCTTCCTTTTATTATTAAAAAAAATACTAGCTCTTGGACTTTCTTCGGAAGAGCTTCGAGTTACGACAATGGAACTGAAATCTATTAACAACGTGTAGATTCTACAGAATTAGCGTGATGACGTTAAGACTTGAAAACTCAGTGTAGGAAAGTTATTAAATCCTCACCGACTTGTATCACTACTTTATTATTAATGTAATTTATGAAACGTGGATGTAATTTGAATAATCTTTTGAAGTGAGAACATCTTTTTAAGCGTTATGAAATCTACGTTCATTGAAAAATACGTTTACCTTGAAAATAAAACCACAACATAGTGACGACGTAGTGACACGAAGGAAACTGAACGCCGCAGCTTGCCTCTTTAGAAGAGCGAAGACACGAATCCACAACCGCCGCATTTATAGCCACTTCCTCATGCCACTGGGCCACGATGGGCTTTTTCTAAAAATGATTTTTTGAATATAACCATGCCGAATTAGAATCAAGCCCGCAACCATCATGATTACAGTCAAACAATCCGTCACAGCGCCACCAACAGCATTGCGAAGCACATCTTTGATCGCACATTCATTATGTAACAGAACAGTAGGTGCCTGCCAGCTAAATTGAGTGAGATTTTCACACTTTGAGTCTAACCTAATTTACGATGCAAGTGTTGCGGGAAACGGTGACAGAGCGTTGTGTATTTAGCCGAGCTCTCTTACGAACCGTTTTATGTTCATACAATGAAATGTGTTTTGTATGACGCCATGCTAATTTAAGAAGAAATTATGAGTTTTTCAGGGAAAATTTACAGTTACAGTCATGCCAGCTTTGGTTGTGGTTCAGTTATAATTCAAAAGTAAGCTTGTATATAGCATACATGTACCTATATACTTTTTAAGCAAAATTTGGCGTTGTTTTTACGATCTATTTTCTAATATTTACGAATGCAACATGGAGAACGGCATTTCCGTTACAATTTATTATTATAACTATATTAAAACAAACGATAATTTGGTAGTAAATATCCTTTTTTACTTTCCTTTTTTAAAAGTGGAAAACTGAGTTTCTTAACAAACAATTCCTTATACCTACTTTTTATTTATTCATGTTTTTTTAATCGTGATAAGATTGTTTTAAGGGTACGCTGCCCGAGTAGAGATAAGTGCTGGTTATGTAAGACTTATGAACGGCCGTCCACATTACCCACTAAAACCTCACGGTGCCCCTCCTCAACCTCCACAGACCAGGGCTACGGGTGCTCAAGCGAACCTCTGCCTACTCTGCTATACAATAAAAAATGTGAAGCCACCGTAAATATTCCTTTCATTAACCCACAAAGAATCTACTTTACAACGTTAAACACTGTACCAATCTACACTACGAATAGGTACCTATAGCCAGTTCGTTTGACAAGTGGCGCGTGAAATTGCCGTTGCTTACGTTTAATCGGAACCGTTCCAGCTGGACGGGACATTATGCAAATTTGAGCTTTATGTACGTGTGAGTGCTGGTGACCCGGTCACAGGTCGCATATAGCTTACTTAAAGCTACTTTTAATTTAGGTTCACGCTGTATACCGTATCATATAGCAGAATAGTCAGAGGAAACCTAATGTTAAGACACTCCGTTTTTCAAGTACTGCCCAATTTTTAAGACATTGCGTGTTTACTAGTGGAGTTTAATACCGCGATTTGTCTTGGTCCACGAAGAAGTAATAAATATAATTGTTTCCGATGAGTCAGAATCGAGCCCACAACCGTACTTATAAACACCAATAATTTCATTAAATGTTGTTATAATGCTTATTAGTTAAATTTTATATAGTAACCTAGGACCTACCGTAGGACTTTTAAGAAATTCCCTTTTAGTGCTCAACTACATTACAATTTCAACGTTCAGCGCTCTGTGGTTTTGGCTGAGTGTTGTCTCAAAACGCGGTCTGCATAAATATCATATAAATAATAAAGAAGAGTTAAATGATATGAAGATTTAAATCTTTGAATGTTTTTAACGGTCTAAGCTATTAGCTTATGTATTTCCTATCTAATTTCACTTTTAAAGAATTCGAGCCCAATTTCTGCTTTAACTCCCCAGAAATTACTACATATAACTATTTTATAATCGTTGTAAGCTACTAATATATTATTATCGGTATATTGTATTGCGAAATAGAGTCCTTTGTTTGTCGAAATCACATGCAATATCGTCGAACAGAGGCCCGTACGTGAATAATTGGAGGCGGATCGATGACACGATGACGTAACTGCACTACTTGCATATAAGCATGGTATGTATGTATATATGAAAGCCGTCCTGGCCCAGCGGCACAATCGGTAGCGGTTCTATTTCCAGGGGAATTGATTATTTTTAATTCTTTATTCTGGCAATAAGACAAAATATGAGGTTGAGTTCCACACAGCCATGAAATTTTGATTAAAATTGGGACCAAAGTGTCTAGATACAAGGTGCCCTCTAAAAATATTTTAAAACTTTTTTATTTTATTTATTTATTTATTTAAGTAGACTATTACAGAGTATTAATTAAGTATACATTCAAGGTGCAATCATAAACTCATTCGAGTTTTACCGTGCACCAGCGCCATCAAACATTTCTATGTGTAGAAACATATTACAATAAATATCTATCATAATAACTCGCACTAAGAATAACATGTTTAAAGTTAAATCACAAAAAAGTAAAAAACGAGGGTACATTTAAATTAACAATTGTTTCCATTCAATAAACTAGATACTTCGAGTGTATTAGCATATACAGGTTGATTCATATATATTATTTATTTATTAATTTAAGGGTTTTTTTTTTTTTTTTTATAAATTATTTATTTAATTAATTTTCACACCATACAAGTATTTTATGACTGTACAATTTCGTTTTTTTTTTTTTTTTTCAAAGAATATATGCCTATAATTTTACTTTCATAGTTAGTTCTTTTTGGTAATGATCTTTTAATATGTGTTTTATATTTTTGTGTGTTATTGTGTTTCTTACTGACAGTGGAAGTTGATTAATAAGTTTTGGTATGATATAATGCAAAGATCTTTTGCCATACATATTACAATAGTTAGGTAATATAAGTTTCAGATTGACCATACTTCGCGTTGTTACTTTTGTTGAATTTATATCCTTATAGTGTTTAAAATTATCATTAAAAAAGTGTTCTGATAAAAGTGTTAATTCAGTTTTTTCGTGTATTGGTAAAATTTTACAAAATTCAAAAAATTTTTCGTTGTTGCTATAGAAAGATTTTTTTATGTTATATGGGATAATTTCTTTCAAAATGCGTAACTGTAAGTAGTAAATTTGATCCAAATGCGTTTTATACGTTCTTCCGTAGCTGGACAGTCCGTACGATATTATTGACTCAGCCAAAGCCATGTACAATAACAGGAGCGTTTTATATGGCACTTTATGTTTCACTAAATGAAATTTAGCAAGTATCCCTCTCAGTTTGTCACATACGTGATTTATGTGCATTTTCCAGTTTAGGTTGCTATCGATGACCATTCCTAGATAAGTATGATTGCCTACTAATTCTATTTCGGCACAGTCACAGGTTACAGCTTTAGTATTCCGGTGTAAACATTTGTGGTTGTGTAAAATAAGCACTGGTTCAAAGTGACTTCTATTTTGGCTACTGCAAATATACATCAACTTGGTTTTATCAGCGTTAAGTAATAATCCGGCATCGTGTGACCATGTGGTAAGTATGTCAAAGTCCTCTTGTAGTTGTATAAGAGCATCAGTGATATTGCGTCCAGCGGCTATCAGACAAGTGTCATCTGCGAACTGATACATCTCGCTCCTTTTAATTGCATTAGCAAGGCTATTTACGTAAGTGATATAGTGCAGTGGACCAAGCACCGATCCTTGTGCCGTGCCTACCGTTGACTTTATCATGCAGCTATCAGCATTACCAACTCTTACAGTGTGCTTTCTATTGCAAAGATAATTTTCACACCATGCAAGTAGCTTTCCTCTGATTCCGCTTTCGCAGAGCGATTGCAGCAACCTATCATGTCTGAGCGTATCGAATGCCTTCGTGTAGTCAATAAATACAATCAATACGTGTTCTTTTATTATCGAGATGTTTATATATACTGTCCGTAAACGATGATAGTAGTTGGGTTGTGCTCTTATGAGGTTGGAAGCCGTATTGATTAGGCGTTATGATGTTGTTAGCCGCGTAAAATTTATATATTTGTTGACTTATATATTTTTCTGCTATTTTGTTTATGACAGGTAGTATTGTGATTGGTCTATAATTAGCGTAATTTTCTCGGCTAACCTTTTTTATGAATAGGTCTAACAATTGCCACCTCCTTTGAGACATTGTAAATATAAATTGGTACATTAATCTCAGCCGCTTTAAATTTTCATTTAATTCCGTCTTAGCTTTCCCTGTTTTCCCGATAAATCGGTTCCGTAGCTTCTTTTTTTGAACTAATTTCCATTCATCGCTGGTATCATATTCCTTCCACTTGCCAGAACGAACGATATCGGCTATTGTATTATGATTAGCCGCGAATTAAAACAAACGATAATTTGGTAGTAAATATCCTTTTTTACTTTCCTTTTTTAAAAGTGGAAAACTGAGTTTCTTAACAAACAATTCCTTATACCTACTTTTATTATTCATGTTTTTTTAATCGTGATAAGATTGTTTTAAGGGTACGCTGCCGAGTAGAGATAAGTGCTGGTTATGTAAGACTTATGAACGGCCGTCCACATTACCACTAAAACCTCACGGTGCCCCTCTCTCAACCTCCACAGACCAGGGCTAGGGTGCTCAAGCGAACCTCTGCCTACTCTGCTAGCATATGAGGATATTTGCCAGTTAGAATGCTTGCATTGATTAAATTTGATAAAATTGATTTAATTTTGTGGCATATTAGTTTTATATCCATAGCTCTAATTTTATCTATTCCTGGGGACTTTTTCGTATTCATCGATGTAATAATTCTTCCTATAGATTTGGGACTTGCAGGTTCATAACGCATAGTCACATTTGCTTCTGAAATATAAGATGATTTGTTAAGTAGTGATTTAGTACAGTTGGGTTTAATTTTTTTAATATCATTTTTAAATGTTATTGCAAATTTATCTGCTATATTTTTACAAGTATCGATTTCAGTTTCGAAAGCATTCCGAATAACTTCGTCAACAGAAAGTTTTATTCTGCCGGTGATCTCATTAAGAATTTGCCAAAGCTTAGTAGTGTTATTTTTGTTACTAATAATGTCTTGTTTTATATTGTGATTTTTAGATTTTCGAATAATTTTATTTGCGTAATTTCTCGCCTTATTATATTTTTGTTTAATTATAAAGTTATTAGTATTTTTTATCCACTGTATAAAAAGTTCATCTCTGCGATTGCATGCTTTAATAATTTTTTTACTTATCCAAGTATTGTTTATACGCATTATATTAGATTTTATTTTAATTTTTTCTGTACATTTTTTGTAGCAATCCGTAAATTTTGAATGAATATAATCGAATATAGTTATTGGACATGTAGAAGTACTTATAGGTTTCCAATCTATTGAGCTTAAGTTTTCAAAGACTTTTTGATTATTTATACACAATTTATATTTAGGAGCCGCCTGTATACGTACGCCTATGCAAGCCAACACTATAGCACGGTGGTCCGCCAGTGTTGTTCCGATGGCCGCAGTGTATAGGTCTTGTGTGCTGGATCTAGAATATATATGGTCAATACAAGATTTACTAAGTTTACCATTGCGCATTTCGATCCTAGTATGTTCCGTTATCCCGCACAGAAGGCCTAAGCTGTGTAGAGTGTTACTATAGATATGTTTTATAGGATTATCTGTTTTAATGTTTATGTTTACATCGCCTAGTAGGTATAACTCATTAGTTTTACAATTATTTGTGATTGCGTCGCGAAGTTCGTGTATAAATAAGTTTTTACTTGAGTTAGGAGGACGGTACACGGCAATAAGTGTAGCAGAATAGTTTGAGTCGGTCGTTATATTACACATAATACTTTCAAAATGTTTTGTTTTTATATTTATAGTTTTGCATTTATGTTTTTGATTTACATATAATATTAAACCACCTCCTTTACGTGATTTTCGTAATGCTGTGAACATTCGATACCCCTTAATACTGTATAGATTACTTATTTTATCTGAGATATTAACTTCAGTTAGTATAATAACATCAATAGTTTTGCCTGAAGACATAATACATTGTTCAAGTAACGTAAAATTTTTTATAATAGATCTAATATTAAGGTGAATACACAAGAGATTTATTTGTTTGTTAGGAAGAAGATTTAAGAACTCATTAATATTTATACAGTCTATACATTCATTAATTTCATGCGAAAAATTTGCCATAATTAATTTTATAAAAATATATTAAAGTACATATACGTTTAAGAGTCGTTTAAGCCACGTTGTTCACTAATACCTGTAGGTCATTCACGGTTTTTAAAATGTAAGTTTTACTTTCTTCGTCTCTTCGTGCTCTTACGTACCCTTTCTTGAACCACACATATTTAAATTTTTGATTATTTTTTAGTTCCTGCTTAGCATTCCAAAAAAGTTGTTTATTTGATTTTGTCATTGCTTCCCTTATGTAGACGATATTTATATTACTTTTATCCGTTGGATGTACATCAGATACCGTTAACTTCAGCTTTTTAGCTGACGCAATCCATTTATCACGTGTTATTTCATCTTTTAACTCGACTCTTATATTTACGTTTTGGTCTTTTCTGCCATGCATCCTTTGGGTATTTTGTATTTCTTCTATAGGTAAATTCAGTTTCAATGCAACTTTTCCCACTATTTCTTTGGTCTTTTCATTATTGTAGTCAGATATGTTTGCAATTTCAATAGTTTTTGAGAGTTTTTCTTGCTCAATTTCTTCCAAACGTTGTTCAAGGGCACCGAGGCGAGTTTCAAGGTTATTGTTCTTATTTGTCAGCTCTGTATTTTTGCGTTCTAGCATTTTTATGGTCTTCCTAAATGAATCTATACATTCTACAACTTCATCTAATTTAGCGCTATGAAATTGTAACGATTCATTTAAGTCACACATTTCTTTTTTGATAGCTTTTTCGACTTCTTTAGATATATTATTAAGTAGCTTTTTTGCATTAATTTGTACAGGAGCCTCATCATCTTCGTCTTCCTCTTCAGGTATAATAATTGACGAGTTCTTTCGCGGAGTTTCGAGTTGGCATTCTTGACACGTCCATTCAAGACTCGGAGCCACCTTCAGCGCTACAATTTGTTTGTTTGTTAGTTTCGTACATTTATTATTCAGATGGACAATCCTTTCACATTTACTACACTCTATACCTGGTGAAGATTTGGTAATAGCTTTTTTGCACACATCACATTTCGACATTGTGGGTAGTTTTTTGATTACTTTACGTTATGTATGACCGCTAGGCGAGCTGTTTAACGACTGTTTTGTTACAACCCAAGACTTTATGAAGAAATATATTTTATTATTGACTTCGAAGAGACCGAAAATTTGAATCTCTTCATAAGGTCGTCAAAATAACTCCCTTACTCATACATAAAGATAGGAAATTACGGAAATGGCGTACAGCAGCAAGGAGGTAATATAATCGAGTTCAAGTCTAATATATATTTTTTTATTTCTAGCTTTAGGGGGTAGCAAGTTAATTAAATTGTATCAAGGAGAAGTCAGGTCCATTATATTATTCAATTTTTTATTTCAAACTTGTTTACACATTTAGGGCAAGCTTGGTGGTAGCGGCTAGGTAAAGGACGACGCAGTAACAAGACCAAGAGCGGCGTTGAGTTACGCCACTAAAACTGTAGTGTCTTGAAAACTATATTTCCTTTGCTTACCCAGCTATATGCGGGATACAACGTAAAGGAGGAAGTGATTTATCGTCAATATTTTGTCAATGTTTACCCCGAGTGGAAATCAAACTCCCAGCCACTGCGCCAATGCGTAATTTCGTCGTGTTCAAAATGAACTATATATAATTCATGAAAATATATTTCACTATTGTATTCCAATAACTGAGTAAATATAAAAAACAAATATCGTTATATAATATTTATTATTCCGTGATTACTGTCCGTTTGGTATATTCGCATATATTGGCATAAATGTGACGCGGTACAATATTTATGAGTACTTTATTATTGAATTTTTAAATTCTTTATCAGAAACAGTCTGACTTTTTTTGGGCCATTTATGATTTCTTCGCTCTGGTAAAACTTTTGGTGATCTTACATAAAAAATCATAAAAAGATACATAGAAGAATATACGTTTTTACGTATGGCCAGATGTGATATGGCCAGGTACGACGGTGAGTTCCATCATAAACGTAGTGGTGCAGCGGCATATCATCTGACTGTTAACTCTGCTGTTGGGAGTTCAAAAAAAAAAACGAATTTGGGTACGTCGAGACGTCGAATAAGTTACGAAAGAATAGAAATTATAAATAAAAAATAATGGGGAAAATCCCAGCTTATTTTCCAAAACACAGTGAAGTGTTATTAAAGAAGTTGATGACATTGGATAAAGTGAAAGAGGTACACAGAGACTGTAAATTAGGGCACTCATTTCCCTCTGGCTACCCTGCTAAACAAAAAAAAAAAATTAACAAAATATATATACAACAAAGCATGAACCCTGCAACAATACGCCGCATCAGACGCACTCATTATCAGTATGTAAATAGCCGCGATTTATCGACGTGTTGTCCCGCGCTCTGATTGCTTGATTAAATAATATATTACGGCTCTTATACGCGCGCCCGTTGTTTCTCTTAATATCAAATAAGGCATCCTTCGATATTAAAAATATTCCTTTTATCCTTTTTTGTTTTGTTTCTGACATTATCTTAAATTTCCATTCTTGTACCAATTTTCCGTTTCATTAACGATAGAATTGTTTAATTTTCCCTTATATTATGACTGTGTTTCGCCAGGAAATTTATATTTTTGCACATATACATAACTATGCGTACATTGAACTTCGTCACATTCCTTCATCTTCTTATAGGCATTATTCCTGGCTTTCATGGCTAGGGTCTCTTCCAACAACTCTTCCAACTCCAAATTTTTTGCACTTCCTACAGCATCAAATGGTTAGTTCATATCTATGAAGCTCGCCTTACGACATTTAGCCATAACTTACTCGGGCTTTCGGGGGGGATCAAAGACAGATATAGCCAGACCCTTTGAACACTCTTAAGATAGCCGTACAAATTCAGATAATTCTCATGGAGCTGCGCTTCATCTCATTACCAAAGTGAGGAAATTAAGTAATTGAACCCACGACCCCTATGGTCGTGGGTTCAATCGTCGTCGTGGGTTTACAGTTAATGTGCCGCATCGCTTCGACAGCCTATCGTACTACAGCATAAAAACTAATTAAGATCCATTTAATAAAATTAAACTGGGCAACGCAGCGGCTACAGTACTGAGAGCAAACTGAATTATACGTAGAAATTGCTTCACCGCCCGCCCTTTGATCTCGCCAACTATTCTATATTGCAGCTATTTACTCTTCCAACTTTGTATCGCGTTAGACATTTTGTTACAAATCACTTAATTTGGAACCTTTCCATACATAATGTATATAATGTGTTATAGTTTACTTTTTATTTTTAACGTATATAGAAACTGATTGATGAAACGTGAAAAAATATCTCTGTACCTATACAGAAATATAGAAATTTTGTATTTTCTATATTTCTACATAGGTACAGAGAAATTACATAAATATAGAAATTTTGAGACATTTAGTGTTAAAATGCGGAACCCAACTCTGCACATCATCGAACTGTATTGAAATACTGTATACAAAAATAAATAAATATAACACTTTTCACCTTCAAGTGCAAGTCGAACCTACAAACAAGCCTACTACTGCCCCGCTATGCCTTATAGTAGCTTGAAAATTTAGATTGCATTAGACCTGTTATAAAAGTTACTTATATGCAACGTTTTGTATATAAATATAATTTTCTTCATACCTTATACGTATTAAATAGTTTTTGAGCTTCACGCTGTACCCCGCCTATAACAGGGTATGCAGAATGTACCTGGAAATCTAGCGTTAAGACATCCATTCCCATTGTAACAATTTCGTTCTTTATTTTCTGCCGAGTTCTGGAGGCATTGCGTTTTGGGTAGCGGAACTATCCCGTGTATTGCCTCGCTATCAAAATGAAGGATATAAAAAAAATATACTTCATTCCCTCGAATGGGAATTGAATCAGATCTTGTAGTATTTACGGTCTCGTACGCTTGGACCAGTACACCACGACTGGCTTCATATATGGATGGCTGTAAATTGAAGAAAAAAATTGTGCCATAAATAAATTATGTTGCTTTTCGATACTATTTACATAATAAAAATGGCTTATAGTCTTGTTCCACAATATCCAATCATAAAATACGACAATATTCAAAAGACGCATGTGTTTAAAAATAAAATCAAAATCAGCATCACGCTGCATCCCGCCCACAGCAGTGTAGGCATAGGGAACCTAGTGCTAAGTCACTTTGTTCCTCACTTTCTCTCGAATCCTAGAAGGATTGCGTGTTGAGTGGCGGAACATAACGCCGTCTTTTGCTTCGACACCAAAGCAAAAAAAAAAACAGAAATATAAAATTAAATAAATATTTTATTCCTACTCCATTTACACCTACTGTGAATCCTTCTTGCTCTACTTTTCATCCGCAATAACACGGAAATAACAATAACTCCTTCTCCAAGAAAAAATTGAACCAACGACCGTCGTTTCTCCAGTCACATGATGCACCGCTACTCCAAGACGGCTTCCGTTCATGATTCTCTATCACTATAATATACTTTGATAAATATTCGTGTTATCGTCTTTGTTACTTTGAATTTATATAATATCAAATTATTATTGTTGTAATTAGAATAAAATAGATCGTTTTCTAAAAAATATTCTAATTAATAAGAAAATTTAAAAAAGAAAATAACATTCATATAAATATTAAAATTTTAACAAAAAGCAGTAATCAAACCACAGATCTATTACAAATCAAAACGTTGCTTGCAATAAAACAAAGCGAGGTAAACGCTGATTGATCATCCATCCACCTGAATATTTTAGATCATCTGAAATTCATTTTTCACGTTTATCGTGCATTTCATTAAAGTTTCACAAATGCGTTATGGGCTCGTATTTAAATTGAACAGCGTAGACTTGAGACATTTATTTAAAAAAAGCCTCGAGCTTTCCTCACTTTTCGTCTAATTTTTAAGATATGTGTTGAATGATGGAAATGAACGTACCCTATATAGTTAGCTCAGTGAGGAAATGAAAATAATTAATTCCCCTCCCCGAGAATTTAAAACATCAGATCAGAATCGAATCTACAACCGACATGCTTTAAAGGCAGACGCGGTGCCATTGTCAACACAACGGCGTCAATAAAATAACTTGATTTAATACGAATAATAATTAAAATAAATAAAATTCAAATTTGATACGAATACTTGATGTCTACAATGACCTACAACAGAGTACAGTGGATCGATGCACACTGTATCCATACATACTCACATGTATATACGTATGTATGTATGACACGAGTACGTTATTAATGTATACACTACTGCCTCTGTCATGTGATATCTCTGTAGGCCACTGCATTCAAAATTATGTTGATAAATTATCTTAGAATTGCTAATGTATTTATTTATATATAAAATAAGGAGCCAAATTTGCAATCTGAGTTAAATAGGAAGTCGATGGTTCTTGACTTCGAGGTTCTAGATTCATTCCTCAGAGGTGAAAATTTCATAGTAACAGTTTTACTATAAGCGCGACAGAAGTGGCTACGCTTCCCATTCGAGGGAGTGAATTGTTTTAGTTTTGTCGTGCTGGTAATAAAACAAAATACGGCATTTAGTGCCTCCACCCGCCGTCTTAACTAGTGTTAAGAAGTGTTTTAACTCTTGTAAAACGGAGTGCTGTTTTATGCTACCTGGCGATATGTGCAATGGTTTTATCTGTCCACCATGCCACAAGAGATGCATGAAGCCGAACAAATAGATATTCCAAATTTTACTTTATTATAACAAAATTACGTATAAACACCGATTTTTTTTTTCATTTTACTGTCAATGATAAAACAATCAAAATGCACAACAGCGTACCGTCCGCAGACCGTCTCTACGTCAGCTGGCACTGACAAATTTATAGCCTGCATCGGATCTACTCCCATCATCCATTGTAGGCTGATTTAGATTGAAAACTTTATTAGTACGGTATTAGATGATTTTTGTCGTTTTTAATGCATTTTTACTTTGTAAGTCGAAAAAAAAGATTATATAAAATAAAGTGGTTTTGAAATCAATAAAAACCCTTATAGAATCTGACTAGCGTGTTGAATTATTATTATTCGCATTTTCTCGAAAAGTATATGTCCAAATTAAATAATATATAAGCCGAAGTTTATTTTCATAAGATTTTCTTGATGATGAATTAACTTTTGATTGTAAGTTTCAATATTCAAGTTGAATAAAATATGATAAAATAATATCTTACAGTTTTCTATTATTTTTTGTTAAAAAAATGTTATTTACACCATACAGTTATATATAGCCTATAGAACTTCTGAGAAATAAATCAAACAATATATTAAGACATATAAAAATATATGTATTTTTATATTCATTTATTTATTTATATATTTATATTTAGCTTCGCCCTCTATCTCGCACATAGCAGAGTAGGCAGAAGGAACTTGGGAACCCTTATCAAGGCACTCCCTTTCCATTATGATACTTTCGTTACACACTGCGGCAATGTTGAAATCAACGCCGCGCTTTGCCTCGTTACCAGAGCGAGGAAGTAAACATATTGAACATTTCATTTCTTATAGCGGGAATCGAACCCACAACCTGTCGTGCTTACAGTCGCACGCAAGTGCACGCACGCAACCAATCGTGGCGCAAGTCTTTGCGCCACGATTGGTTTTGTATAATTGTGCGTATAATGATATTATAATTATAGGATAAAATTATCAAAGCGCTATCATTTAACTCGATATTCAGGGATGCGTGAAGTTTTAAGGTGTGACCAGACAGAGCGAATTGGGGATAACTTAATCGCGTATGAGGGGACGTATACAAATCTATTTATGATCAATAAACGTCGGGTCGGCTTAACCAATCTGACGTTACATTTTTACTTTCATAACTCGCTTTTAAGGGCCGTCTTAACGCAGTAGCAAAAGCGTTCAACTGTGAACGTGACGGTTGTGGATTTGATTCTCACTCGGGAACGAAATATTTAATATTTTCTTTGCCTCACTCTGATAAAGCGCTCTCGAGGCAAATCGCGGGATTGAACTCCGCCACTCAACATGCACCTCAAGAATTCGGCGGAATATGGGGATCTGAGATGTCAAAATGGAAACGGAGTGTTTTAGCAGTAAGTTCCTTTTGTCTATCTTAATATATGGAGCTGAAAAATAATATTACACAATATAAAAGAGGTAATTGAGTGAAAGAAGCTCTAACAAAGTAGTTGAAAAAGCTTAAAAAAACAACGCAGCGAGCTTCAGTAACAAAGTCAATTAAGAGCGATTTCTACATCACGTGTCGGTACTTTGAAAGTACTTATTTTGTTCTTTGAAAGCTAATATAAAATAAGTGGTGATATATGGATGTACATGGCTTTGTACATGTTTGAGCTTCACGCACATGGCAGGGTAGGTACAGAGAACCTAGTGTTAAGACACTAGGGAACCTAGTGTCAAGACAGATAGTGGGAAACGAAAGTGTTTTAAGTTCATTAAGGAACTTACAAAAACTAATATTTTTTTTTTATTGTATTTTATTTTAAGTATGTGGTTTAACCTTACTCAGGTAGGTTACGTCAGGTATTCATTTGTTTTTTTTATTTTGTATCGATTTTAAAATTACTTTGGTGTTTGTGGACCAATGGGAGAGCGTTTGACAGTAAATGCGACGATTGTTGCTTCGATTCCCCTTCTGTGGAATGATTGTAACGGAGACTTCTATCACTATACCTATCTAATTATTTTTGAGACTGCGTGTTATGTTGTGGAATTCAATATCTCGCCTTAAAAAGATAGATTAAAATACAATAATACCACCACGTGGGAATCGAACTCACAACTACTGCGTTCAACGTCAAGCTATGCTTCGGCAACTTCTATCAAGTACGTTTTTTGTTATTTTTTTACCTTCACGCTGTTTTCCCGCACATGGCAACCCTGCCTGTCTTAACACTAGTTGATCCTGGGAACTCAGTTCAAGGCAGTGCGTTTTGAATAGCGGAACTCAACGCCGTACTTTTTCTCGTTACCAGGAAATAACAAAACTAAATATTTAATTTCCCCGAGTTTGAATCAAACCAACAACCGTCACATTCACACACTTGTGCTCCGACGCTACGACGACCTCAAGAATCTTAAGAAGAATCTCTATCTAATATTCCTAAAATTCAAGTAGCTGTTGAACCACGCATTGGTAACGTCAGGAGCATGTTCACGAATTAATGTAATCTTCTCGATACAAATATATTCGTGCTACACATAATGTATGGAAATTTCATCTTTATGGCTTTCACATTTAAGGCTTAAGTTCTTCAAAGTCGTTGGTAGATTATCTCCGGTGGTTAGAACCATCGAATGTCGGCACTCAAACAACAGTTCAAAGCGAGTTGCAAAGTGGTTTCCAATAATTTTCTGTAGAATACTTGGTGATGTGAATTATTCACAATAAAATAAATCTATACGTATAGGATTGTGAATGATCGCTGTACGTACATTGGAGATATATGGCAGAATCTGTTATTGGTGATATCTATCAATGTAATCATTAAAAATTGAATTAAATTAGCTTCACGCTATATCCCGCACACAGCAGGGTATGCAGAGGGAACCTAGTGTTAAGACACTCCCACTCCCACTTTCTGCCGAATTTTGGAGGCATTGCGTGTTGAGTGGCAGAACTCAACGCCGCGCTTTGCCTGGACACCAAAGCGAAGAAATAGAAATATAAATTTAAGTAAATATTTCATATCCTCGAGTGGGGATCGAACCCACAACCAGTCGGTTTTACAGTCACACTTCGTGCCACTGCGCCACGCAAGCCTCGATCAATGTAATAGAACCCAAAATAATATTTTTTTGTTCTTTTGTCTATTTATCGGTTTGTCTGTTTGCTTGTGCGTTAGTGCACGACTAATCTAAGAAAAAATGTAACCGATGTAAATACAGTTTTCACTATTATACTTTGGGAAACTTCCCTTAATATTTAGTTTTGGTTATTTTAATTGGTTCATTAATAAAAGTTTGAACATTCTAAAATATAAGACATAGATGCTACAAAATACCGTTTTATTTAATTCCTTGAAACTTTACTTTTCAGTGTATAGATATTGTCATTAAAATTATATTGTTCTTAGAATACGATGATAATCCAGATTAGTAAATAAACGATAGTGTAGTTCAAGCGGGAGAAGCCGCAAGCAGGCCGCTAGTAAGTATTAAATAACTTCACGCTGTATCCCGCATATAACAGGGTAGGCAGAGAAAAACTAAGTTCTTAAGACACTCTGTTACTCAAATGCCTAATTTTCCAGACATTGCATGTTAAGTCACATTTAATATTATTGCACAATCCACAAGTACAGACAAATAATATATGGAAATATTTTGCTAGTTTCCAATGGCTAGAAATCGCCGTTTTTGTGAAAACATTCTCAAAACGTATTCAAAGTAACTACCACCACCAAATTATAAAGTTTCAATATAAATAAAACCATAGGATTATAGAAAAAAAACTGATATAATCGTATTTAGCGAGTATTTTGCAGTATAATTCCAAAGAAACTGCACCAGTAGGCTCTGGTACGCCGGCCGGTTGTCCCGACGCCGCGCCTCAGGGGATCTGGGATCTAATTGTGGGAGCCTCGAGCGTAGTACACGAGTGTGTAGTGTATGGTGCAAGCGGAAGGCATTTAACTTTTTTTTTCTTTGTATAGAATATATTGAGAAATTATTGTAAAAACACTTTCTTTTTTATATATTTATTTATTTTGTCTTAATATTTTATACAATACGTGGCAGCACGTAAGCAATGCTGTGCTTATTGTAAACATCGTTGAAACTAGAAAAATGAACTTTTAATAAAAAAATTAGTATTTTCTAGAAGACTTTATATAATTCGACATCAAAAGTATCCGATAAAAATTGAGCTTTAACAAAAATACAACATAAATAATTTTAATTAGCATTACATCGAGCATGTTATGAGACGACATCTGATAGCCCTGCAATATGAGGGATACAGGGTGAATCTAAAAAACCAGTTAAAAGGGACTACTTCTTCTTCTCTTGTAACTTGCAGTCGTAAAGCGGATTAAACATGAACCAACATACATAAATGTTCCTTGACAGTGGGTCCATTGGTATTTATTATCTAGCTCATTTTTAAAGTCCTCGCAAAATTAGGTTTCTGGAATTTAATTACACATTCTTTTATTTTCATAGTATTTGTTAGTGAAGGGAGAGAATAATTAAATAGTTGCATATATGTTATGCAGTTTATCAGTTTTGTTTCAATAATTCGAATATCATGGAAGGCTCAACTGCGTATTTTTTTTATATATGCTGATTCGTTTGCTTTGCATTAGTGAACGTGGTGTTAAGTGTTAAAAACTAAACTAAATTAACCTCTAGCGGAGTAGTCAGAGAGAATGGAGCGCCAAACCCTACGGTCCTTCTCTTACATTCCACGTAGCTTTTTGTAGCTCCGTCCTCCACCTCCAGCCATTCCGGACATGACGTGCTGGGTGGCGGTCCCCAACGCCGCACTCATCACTACACACCAGTGGGGACGCACTGATAAACGTCGCCTTGGAGGAACGCCCTATCATTGCGATCTCGCGAGTGGCGTGCTCGTAGGGGATGGAACGTTGCAGCCTTCGGAAGGTATGACAGGGGTCGCTGCGGGTAAGCCTTCCAGAAAATTCAGCGGAAGGTGGGGAATGCAGTGTATCAACACTAGGTTCTCTCTGCCCACCCTCCTGTATGCGGGATACAGCGTGAGGCTGAATTTTTTTTGAAAAAAATGCAAAAAAATTGTTATTATTGTCAGAGCTAAAAAGTTTACCAATCATAATTTTTTATGGTTATTAAAATAGGAATGAATTTAGCGTGTTTAACGTATTAGTAAATATTAGTCAAACATGTAAACAAAAATATCATTTTAAACAAAAATAACATTTTAGAAGTCCTATTACACACTTGGGAAATAAAAATATTTTTTAAAAAGGTATAAAGATTTGAAACCGCACATTTTAAAAAACAAGAAGCGCGGGTATATTTCCCGTTTGCGGGTATAATCCCATTATATTTTTTTTTTTGTTAAGTAATAAAATATTCTAAAAAAGTAAAAGTTAATATTTGTTGTTAAATTTATATGCAGAACTTTCTCTAAAACTTTAGTACGTTTTTAAGGCTTGTCGTATATCAAAATCTATTTTGAAGGTAGATATTTTGAGCTTAATAGTAATTTACTAGTTTATTTCCTGTTTAAGACTGACTTTCGCCGTCTTAGGATAAATATTTAGACTGCACAAGCCACTACCAACTCTACATGGTGAAGTTGTCTCACAGTGCACAGTACGAACTACGTTACTAAAACAATGTATAAGTTCTATCATATCATTCATAGTATATATATATGGTCGGTTTTAATGTGTATGTATTAGACATTTTTATTTATTTACATTTATATTTTCATTTCTTCGCTCTGGTCTCGGGGCAAAGCGCGGCGTTGAGTTCCGCCACTTAACACGCAATGCCTCCAGGACTCGGTGTAAAGTGGGGAACGGAGTCTCTAAGCACTAGTTTTCCTCTGCCTACCCTGTTGTGTGCGGTTATAGCGAGATGCTGATTTAATTTAGATTTTATGTTTTTGATACTCAAATCACTTGCACACTTTTTTAACGTTTTCATAGTGTTATTCCACACTTGGAAACGAAAAATACTTATTTAGAAAACGTATAAAAATTTGAACTCAGCGTGATTTGAACATGTACCTCTTTGGATACCGTCATAGCGCTCTGACCTACTAAGCCATACGTTCTCTAATGAGAACGTAGCCTGATAGGCTACGTCGAAATTCTTATATGTTTGTTACAACTTACTTATGTTGTTACGTTAAATAAGTTGTAACAAACGTAAACTATTTTATGTTTGTTACAACTTATTTACCGTAAAATTTGAATTATTTACCGTAACATATGTATGAAAAAAATATTATTTTTTTTCTATCTAATTTCTTTGCATATACAGATTGAATCTGTTGATTTTTCAGTTTTCGAAGCATAAAACAAAAAACAGTCCAATGCTAGTCGGACTTGCATAGCGAGGGCTTAGTACCAATATTAGGATTGTATATCAAGGGGAAGTACAATTAATAAAAGTAGACAAACTTGCAGAATAAAAGTTCGCTTACGTATGCACTCACTTTCTCTGCAACAAACTATATAAGTTTGTAATTTTTTGTTTTCTATGAAATACATTTATACTGCAATCTCATTATCAGAGCGAGAGAATGCCCAAGTGGGAATTAAACCCAAAACCATCGTTTACCATAGCACGATTGTGTCCCTACGCAATAACCGCCTCTTGTTTCTTTCACCTTAAACCATTTTAATATTTTCGTTTAAGTAGGAAGACCTCACGATTGTATTACACTTATGCAATATATACCGATATGTCATCTATTTGATAACGCTAGACACAAATGCAAATTTCTGAGTCTTCTTCATATAATGCTATGAATAAAAGCTTTCAAGAGAATAAAGAAAAGCTTGGTAAAAAGCAGAAGCTGTCGTATTACAAATTTAAATAAGCCTTTTACAGAAGTAATATTTTAAACTTTGTTATACGTGGCAGGGTAATCATATGGGACCTGGAAACCCAGTGTTAAGATACTCCGTTCACGTTAAGATACTTCTGTTATCTACTCTTCGCTGAATTCTGGATACATAGCGTTTTGAATGATGGAACTCAACGCAGTCCTTTGTCTTGTTACCAGAGGAGAGAAATAACAACATACACTTCTTCATTTCCTCGAATGAGAGTGGAGTCCACTATCAGATTGTATCCCGCTACGCAACTACGACCTCGTATTCATAAATATTGCACTAAAACCGCAACAATAAAGCTATAAGCTTTATTTAAATACAAATTTAATTTCAACTATTATGTATAGTGCATACGGTTAATTCTATAGTAATTAGGGCGCGGCACACAAAAGCGGCCATTTCCAATTAAGTTGAAATTAAAATGAAATCTATTCAGTATTCGTACTCCGATAAGCAAAGCTCGTAATCGGATTCCATCATCACAGTGTGCGACAGATTTGGGAAATTATATTATGATTATGATAAGTTTTAAAGTATATTTGTTAAGTGATTTTCGTAAAATAATAATAAAATCAATACAAGATAAAGTGCACCATTAAATTCTACTACTCAACGCACCAACGTTTGAAAAATGGCACCGAAAGTGGGAATCAGAGTATCTTAGCACTAAAAGTCTGACTAGACTGATATATGTGGGATAAAGCGGAAAAAAATCTGAAATGGTCCTATAATTCTGAATACACATAATGATCGTGAGTTTGAGTCCTGCTGAGGAGTAAGTCTGTGTTTAAATAAATTTTTCCATGATCTGTTGAGAAAAAGTACATACAGTTTCTTAATGGAGAAGTTCTCTTTTTTTAATTCACACTGTATCCCGCACATAGCAGGGTAGGCAGAGTGAACCTGGGAGCCTAGTGTTAAGTCAGTTTGTTCCCATTAAGACACTTTCGTTTCCCATTTACAACCGAATCTTAGATGCATTACGTGTTGAGTGGCGGAACTTATTGCCACCATTTACCTCGTTACCAGAGCAAGGAAATAAAAATATAAAATATTTCATTCCTCTGACTCCGAATTGAACCCACAATCGTCGCATTTACAACCGCACGCTTGGCCCCTGCGCTACGACGGAAGTATTCTGCTATCGGTCTTTACCCCACATTGGATGGAATGTGGATGGAAAATGTAACTTATAAAATATTTTTTTTGTCAATCGTTATACTGAAACCTTATTTTTCATGCCATCACTTACATATACAAAATTCAAGACGAAATTATCTTATTATTCAATGAAACTTGATTTAAACGATCTTTCAGAGATAGCCAAGTGAAAGCTTTCATTGGGTGAGACAGCAATTACGGTAGAGTCAACAAAGGAAGTGTTTGAAGGAACCTCTTTAGACTATCAAGTAGCGACTTGGTGCTCAGTCGCGACAACTATGTGGCTTACGATCTACTTGGAATTCACTAAAATACTTAGCTAATATTATAAGAGTTTAGATAAAATAACTTAAGATTTCTGAAGTACTTTGGATATTTTACTTTCCTAAAATATGTTGTTTTAAAGTTTGATGCTGTAGTGGAATATTTGGGACAAGTTTGAAGGAACGATGACTTATGGTTTTGATTGTCAGTCAAGTCTCGAGAAAAGATTCTACCAACCAGCAGTCTTTCTACTACGGACGGCAGATCAAATTCAAAAGATTGTCATTTCCTTGCTCTCACTCATACACAAATGTCTCAAAAAATGGCCGGAAAATGGGAAATAAATTGTCTTACTTAACACGAAATTCCTTCCACCTAACCTATTTCACATGAACAAGCGCGACTCTACGAAGCTTATCGACTAATAGGATGTAAAAAAAAACTAAGATCCACAGCTCTAAAATTCTCTTCTTTGTTTCCAAATCTTACTTCATTCGTGAGGTCACAAGCGCAATCATAACTAGATCAGTACGACATGATCCGACCGGTGATTGAATCGCAACTCAACTCTCTGGGATTATACTTGCCTACTCTGGTATTCAAAGTCCTTGGTAGGGTAATGTCTGAGTAGTAGCGAATGGATTAAATAGAAATATCCTCTTAGATTTATATTACTGAGTGATATGAATTAGAGGTTAAGATTAAAAATGTGTTAAGGTTAAATATTATATATCTGTACATACATGAATTGCTTTCCTGGTCTACTGTTCTGAATGTCTTAAATTGTATCCAAAAAATTTAAAATCATAATTATATAAGTATAAAACAAACTATAAAAATTGCATTTCTGTATTTAGTACATATTTATAATAATAAATACTAGATATGCTTCTTATTACATTTTTTAGATATAGATAAATGAAAAAGGAACACTCTTTTGGCGTGATAAGGTCTTATAAATCCATTAACGCCTTCAGTACTTAAGGAAAAATATGACTCATTGTCACGTTCAACCTGAAACGAGCGTGCAAGAAGAGCGCGGAACAAGTAATAGAGAGGCATCGGGCAAAGCGTTCGGCTTGTTACGTATCTATTCAGCTATTAATATTTGTACTTGAAGAACACATTGAGAGATATTGCGAGTGTCGGAACTCAACATCGCACTTAGTTTCGATAACAAAATATTAAATATTTCATTTCCTCGAGTTTCCAACCAATCATTTGTGCCGCAACAATTTTATTAAAAACAATTTTGTAGAAAATGTAAGACTTTTAGTTATAATATTTTTATTAAATATTCTTACAACATGTGGTCTACGTACGTGGTACATTTTGCTTAAATGTCCAAATTTTGCTGATACCATTCTGTATCCCCATCCCCATGCCCATTTTAGAATGTTAAAGAGAAGAATAATTTATAAAAATTGGGAAGCTTATATTTGTGGACGTATGCATTCATTCTTTATGAAATGAACGGCAAATATAAGTTTGTAATAATTTTTTCTATGAAAACATATAAAATGTCACTTTTCGGATTTTTTTTCTATTATTTGTACTGCAAGTTTAGTAGGTCCAAGGGAAATCACCAGTAGATTTTTATTACGCGACGAATTTCATGCAAAATGTAGCAAAATCGATGCTCGTATCTTTTGATTACGTGGAGTTAGAAGCTGGTTTTTTTCTGTGTTTATATGTATAAATCTGTACATTTGTATTAATCCACGCGATCTTGAGATGCTCTTGTCAGACAGATTCTAGTTTTTTTTTCTCAGGTACGGAACCTTAAAAAGGAAAGCACAAACTCTAAGCCCCTATATTATATCTTCATACTCTGCTTACTATTAACCATATATAGACATAAAATAAACATTATTAATTTATTATATAATATTTTTATTCGTACTCCTTAACTGCGACCCCACCCAGTCACCATAGTTCAATGAATATTCAGATCTCCTCATCTCTCGCCGCGGCGGAATAAACAACCTATCCTTACTATACAAACACCCACGTTGCTAGGATCGTACACACCAAACGTATACATGCTATGAAGCAATAAATACATTTATTACTTAAAATTTAGTTTTATTAAGTAAATCCCAATTTAAAATAAATCAATGTTTTATCTTTAATCGTCTCATTTCTTTGTGGTTTTTATATTAAAATGTTAATAATATTATATTTGCCAGCTTAGACTGGCTTTACGCAATTGAACTTGGCTAAGTACACAATAAAAAGAATGCATTAAAAAAATGTATAAAATGCCCACTGTATTTAATTATAAGAAAAATATTATAATAGATTATATTGTTATATGTAATGGTTAATTCTTTATGTACTCAATCCAATCCAATCCAATCCTTGCCCACATTATCTATTTTCGAGTTGATTTTAAGAGTATAATGTTTCTATGAAAATTGACTTATGTTTAAAAGAATTTATTGGAATAAATTTAACATTACGTTTCATCTATTATGAACTACACAAAAGGTGTTAGGATTACTGGTGAGAGATGAATATAATAAAAAGTTCTTACAAATACATACAGTTAAATAAGTGAATTGATAGACATACCGATAAAATATGTACCTACGTCATTCCGAGGTCATTCGGCCGTAGTGGAACAGCGTCTGACTGTAAGCGCGCGTAGTTGTGGATTCGAGTTGAGGTGATTCTGGTCGTAACGCAGTGGCGCAAAGTGTGACTGTAAAACCGACTGGCTATGGGTTCTATCAACACTCGAGGCAAAGAAATATTTACTTAAATTTATAATTCCATTTCTTCGCTCTGGTGTCGAGGCAAAGCGTGGCTTTGAGTTCTGCCATCATAAACGGTTCTAACCAAAAGACACATCAAGGGCCAAGGCATAATTTATTCAATAATATTTTTAAAGATATTTGGGATGTCACAATATTATAGACTCTACTTGGCCATATAACTGACTATATGACTGGAAGCCGTTGTGTCGCATAGCGGATAGCATCTGACTATAAAGGCTATGGTTTCCACTCACACTCAAACGAATATTTATTTCTGCTTACTTTGTCCATACAATGTCTTCAAAATTGGGCTTAAAGTTGAGAGAAGAGTATTAGGATAGTCCGCTTCGTATGCCTATCAGGATAACCTTTACAATAAAGCGGAAAGCTGCATTTTTTTATGTAAAAACTAAAAAAAATATCAACTTCAACCCTTTAATAATTAAATTAAACTCCCCTAACCCATTAACAAGCCACGAGTAAATAGTAACTTGGTATAACGTCCCTCCATTACGCAGTGCAAAGTGAATATCAAATACAGACTACTTGTTAGTGGCGAATGATTTCAGTGGTATGTATCTAAGGTAGTCCTGACTTGAAATTTCGCAAATGAGTCCACATTTTAGTAATGGAGTAATAGAATGATCATGTAAGTAAAATGAATAAGGAAAACCGTGTTACTGACTGTGAGTGACAGACACATCTGAATACGGTATAGCTAAACATTTTTCTTTAAATAAAACAAAATTTGGGAGTAAAATCATATAAATTCCCAAAATAATTTATATGATTTTGCTCCCAAAATTATTTTTGTAGTAATTTATCAGTTTTAGCCTGTACCTATTTTTTTAAACCTTCACCTGTACCCCACATATAGCAGTATAGGCAGATGGACTTCAATGCTCAGACACTCTGTTCAACATTTTTCATCCATCTTTGAGACAGTGCGTATTGATGGAGTTTCGAAATTCCATGTCACGCCTCCTCTACTAGGGAAAAGATTTTTTTGTTGTTACATAATTTATAATCGGTTAATGATAATGAACAGATATGGTTTAAATATCATGTTTTGCCAAAGTAATTCCAAATTATATCATTTTGTGTCGTGTGATCCCGGGTTAGAATAGGATCATCCTGGTACTCGTGGTGTTGTAAGAGGCGACTAAAGTACGTGTGGTAGAGTCACGTCGCCATTAAAATCAATAATTATTTTAAAAATAAGTTGAAGTGTATATAACAAAGACTAGTATTCAAAAATATATTTACAACATAAATAAATTTAAGTTTGCTTGGTATGTTTTTATATATCGTCGTATCTCGGGCGAGCAGGCGTTGTCGGTTGACGGCGAAAACTATGTATAGATTAGTAAAACGATAGATGCGACATATCTAATTACAAAATTGGTAATTTATATAATTTATATAATTTTCTACAAAATTTTATATTATATTATATTTTGTTTTGATAAAAGAATAAATATTTTAAAAGAACATAAGTAGTAGTATATATATATATATATATATATATATATATATAATTGTGAATTAAAATATTATTTATAGCTTTAAACTAATATTATAAACTTGAAGACCGCTACGTTCAAATTTTTATACGTTTTCTAAATAAGTATTGAAGAGTTTAGTTTGCGGGTTAATCTCGGTAACCATTGTTTTGTATAGAAAAAAATATATTTTAATTCGTTTTTTTTTATTTTCTTAAGACATTATATTCCGTTAATATGACCCACATACGAGAAATTTACTACGGGCAATTGAATGTGTTATGTACAATTCTTACTGCCATTTCACTTAGTCTTGCTACTAGTTTTTAAAGTTTATAATAAAATAAAACAAATAAAGCAGCAAAATAACGCGAGATCATTTCATATTTTGAATATATCTTCTTAATGACGTCGTTATTACTACTAATTTGTCATTATAAAATACTGGTAAATTATTTAAAAATTTAAGTAATATAATATAAATATATTGTACAAGGTATATTTATTTTATTCATTGTCTGTTCGGCGCACGTGCTGGAGCTCTTATATCGAGAGCTCAAGTAACATAAGCATTTGTCAATTTACGAGTACGTCTCACAATAATCGCTATTTAAAAACTTTTATTGCCTCATCTATTGAATGTTCATTTTTTATTTGATATTTATTTAGACTTAAAGATTTGCTTGTATATTAAGAGAGAATCTCGTGTTTAAGACATTTCGTTCTCTAATTTCGAAACATTGCGTACACGTATTGAGTACACTTGCATGTGTGTAGACATGAACGCCGCGTTTTGTCTTATTACCAATATTAGAAAATGAAAACATTTCATTCCCCGAGTGGGAATCGAGTCAAGTCCCTTAACTCTTTCCGAGATATTTTTTTATTGTATATTAAGATAAAATGTGCAATGAATGTTAGAGTTTACAAGCTTTAATTTTTAAATTTGTTAACTCTAAAACAGTATAAATTAAACAAACGTTAAAAATATAAATTCGTATAAATATTAAGCTGATTGATTTTAAGTGGAGAGCCACTCCATTGAACTGATAATACTGACCTTTTATGTTAAAGGTCAATTAAAACTATAGGCCTAATTGAATAATAATATTTCAATTTGATTTAATTTAAAGCATGTACGTAGTTATGCAATCGAATAAATTAATATTGTAAGCACATTAGTTGTCTGTCCTATACTTTGTTCAGGGTATTCAAAAAATATATATAAAATTAACTGCGGTACAGTCTATGAAAATAAAATGTTTTTTTTTTTAATGACAGTGGCGTTCATTTGGCGCTTCCTTTTTCTGTGGCTACAAATCTAGGAATAAAGCTTAATGCTACAAAACATTATACATTATTCTACTCGCTTTAACGCCGCGCTTAGTATAAATGGAGATCAAAAATTATTATACAATTTCTCCCCAGGACGAAAATTGAACCCACATTTATCACTCGCACATTCAAATAATATTACTCCACTGCGATGCAATAGCTGCAAAAGCTTATATTCAAATATTTGTTAGGCAGTTACGTGAAAACGGTTGAATAGTTTTGTAGGCAATTTTACGCACACGCTGTTTGTAACCTGATACATGGAATTGTTTTATCAGGGATGTTGACTCTAAATCAAAAAATCTAATTTCCAGTACCTATTATATTATGAACGAGTAACCAAAATTTAAAATTGAATTTTTTTTAGAAAACGTTTAAAAAATTTAACGTAGCAGAAGCAGAATTTGTACTTGCACCAAAGTTGCGTTAAGACACTCCGTTCCCAACTTTTCGACGATTTCTGGATGAATTGCGTGTTGAGTGGCGGAACTCACCGCCGCGCTTTACCTCGACACTAGAGCCAAGAAATGAAAACATAAATGTACATAAATATTTCGCTTCCTCGAATGGGGATCGAACCTACAACCAGTCGATTTTAACCAGTCATAATTTGTGCCTCTGCGCCATGACTGACCTGAAATATACAATATTTTTAAGCGTTGTATTTTTTCTAGGTGCCGTTGGTTCTGGGCTCAATACTCACTAGGGGAATGAATATGTTTATTTATTCGATTTAGCAACAAGACGAAGCTTGCGTTAAGTTCCACCACTAACTATACAATGTTTAATAGATAAGACAGAAAGTAGAAAACGGGCTTACGGAAAACAATCAAGGTGAAGGTGAAAAACAATTTACCTTAAACCAGATTCATTATTGCTGAGAACCACTCTTAAATTATATCAATAATTTTATTAAAAATCACATTTTCCTCCCTCATTCTTCTAATATTCTTCTAAAGAAAAACCACCTCAATCATATAAGAAGATTAATTAAACTTTACTTGTAATCATAATATAATGTGAGAAGTACATTCTCCCGCCACTTGCGGTCGGCTGGTAGTCGCGCGCGGTCGTGCTACGAGCGCTACGCCGTCGTAGCTCGTAGCTAATCCGTAGCTCGACGCTACGAGTGAAGTTTTGTATTGATGTGAGTGGAATGTTTGTTTGAGGAATTTCAATTTTACTACGTAAGTATTAACAATATATATTTTTTATGCTCAATTTTCAAGAATTTTTCTGTTACATGTCGGAACTTAACGCCGTGTTTCAATTACCACAGAGCAGAATTAAAATATAATCTTGCCGAGTAGGGATTGAACCCATAATCGTCACTTATGCAATGAGCTGCTGTTCACTACCCCCTTTTAATATTTATTCAGGTTATGTAGACATATTATAATTTTATATTGTAATGAATATACCTGTTTTTTTATATGTTAAACTTTATTTTAAAATCCACCGTAAAACAATATTTTTATTACAAAAATGGACCAATCTTAACAAAATATCAAAATTTGCCCACTTTTATTTTACTCTTTATAAATATAAAATAAATATACCAATTAAGCATGATATAGTTATAAAAGATAAATATTTAGATTTTTATTAAAAAAGTATTAATTAAAAAAATACTTGTAAACTTTATTGTACTCCTGTGAAAAAAAAAATAATAATAAATTTTATACAGCATTCTGTAGCGCCATGATTATGTGTTAAGAACCGCTTGTTAAATAAAGTTAATGTCAAATTGTGAAACCAATATTAAGTTATACTTATAGAACTTCATCCCCTCTTCTGTCTATATATAAAAATTAACGACAAATAAAATAATCTATTCGATCGACAATATTTCGTCTTGTCTTAATTTTCATGCTTTGGTCGGAAAACCGCGGTGTTGTATTTCTCCACTCAACACGCAATGACTCGAAAACTGAGCGAAAAATGAGGAATGGAATATATCAACACTAGGTTCATTATACCCTGCTATATGACAAAAGAGTGAAATTTTATTGTATTTTATATTATTAGGGGATGTCATGGCGCCGGAGCCAAAGTGTGCGACTTTAAATGCGAAAGCCGTGGGTTTGATTCCCAGGATGATTAATATGTTTAATTTCAAAGCGCGTCATTGAGTTGCGTCACCAATCAAGACGCAAGGCACGCGGAAAGTTAGGAATGGAGTGTCTTAATATGAGGTTCCCAGGTTCCCTCCATCGTAAAGCTAAATAATATACATTCATATAGTAATAAAAAAATACACTCTATCGACTTATTTAAATTGTTCTTTATATTATTAACAAAATATGCTGCATTTAATGAATCCTTTGTGCTATTAATTGTCATACACATTCAATCGATTTAATTTAATTTTTCTTTATATTATCCGATTCGAGTTAATTACATCTCGGTCGCAACAGATGTCCTGTGGCGTACAAATTAAAGGTCTTTTATCTTTCATTTGCACAAATTCTCATTTTCTTCAAATGTTCATCTCTGTTATAGAAAATAGTTTTACTTCACTATGTATGTAATATTATTATGTTTTGCTTCACGACGTGTCCTGCAGGACAGGGTAAGTAGAACCTAGTGTTAAGACACTTAATTATTTTGCCCCCATTTTCTGCCGAATTCTGGAGGCATTACGTGTTAAGTGGCATAACTTATCGCCTTGCTTTGGCCTCGACAGTAGAGCGACAATAAAATATCATTAAATATTTCGTTTACTCAAGTCGCAGGAATCAAACCTACAAACTTGTCGTTTTTACAGTCATAGGCTTATGCCCCTTGCGCCAGACTACCCGCTATGTATAACTTAAACACACTACATAATATTTATTTATTACTCTTATACCGGTCATGTAAAGTTATTTTTTCTAAAAAAATGCTTTAACAATGTATCCCATAAATATCAAGGTGAGCAGAAATTGTTTGTAAGTGTGACTGTAAGCGCCATAGTTGTGGGTTTGATTCCTATTCAGAGAATGAAAATTTAAATAAAATCAGCTTCACAGGCAGGGGGAACCGAGTGTTAAGACAAAGCGTGGCGTTGAATTCCACCACCCAACACGCATTGCCTCGAAAATAAGCATATTTTCGAATTTTTTTTCAGCTGGCCAAAGAAAACGGAGTGTTAAACACTACAGTTTTAGCATACCCCTTTCGCAACCTCCACTGTCATCAATCTCTTCATATACTTTTCTCTGAGGGGTCCTCATGCTTTTTATGTCATCTTCCTTTAGTGCCATTTATACTGTGTCTTAGAAGGTCAATACAGGATATATTATTTTGCTAGTACAGTGATTTTTAGGAAGTCTGCTTCCTTCTTATAATAATTTGACAGACTGCTAATAAAAAAATAACAATAAAGGCTACCTGTTAATAATAAAAATACAACAGCAGGGAAAATTAAAATATTTCAAACAGCAACCCCTTTTCCCATAAGTAGGAATCAAACCCATAAACAGTCGCATTACCAGTCCTATCCACATTACAGATAAACACTGAGTCACGTCACCACGAGGGCCTCAAAAAAATGTAAAAACAAAAAAAAAGACAATGCCACCTTAATAAAAAGTAGGCTCTACACACCAAGTAATAATAAATTGCCGTGTATATAAAACACTTGGTCGCTAGAATGCGAGTCCGAACAAAAGAGTCGGTTTAAAAGAAGTATAATGCAGGAATGTTTTGTTTGTCCAGACATACTCTGTACTTAAGCATTGTGGGGAAAAATGAAACGCCTTATTGTAATATATTACTCAAATATACCTATATTTTAATCATTATAATTTTTTGATTCGATGAAATTACAAAAGCGTTTACGCTTTATTCCGCTGCCTAAGTAGGCAAAGAAAACTTAGTGTTGAGACACTCCGTTCCTCAATTTTTAATATATGATATACGCACATATACTACATGTTAGCGGGCCTTGTAGACATTGACTTGCCTGAAAGATAATACTGATAAAGAATACTGATAATATATTATAAGTTATATAGATACGTGTGTTGGTCACCTTATTCCTAAAAGACCTAACAAATCTGTCTGGTCGTGTAGGAAATAGGTGATAAACAGAGGTAAAGCAGAGCTATATAAATAAGACAAGCAATCATAATCGGAATTTATAATTTAGTCTGTGCGTTGTGAGTTAGTTACTCAGTCATGGAAGAGTTTTCTGTACCATATGGATATTAAATTCATTTATTTATATTCTTGCTTACTCTATGTGAAGCACTTCTGACACGATGTTCGTAGGTTCAAGTTGGTTTCCCTGATCTAAGTAACCAAATTGTAACGTTGAGTTCTTTTATCCGGAGCACACACAACGGTAAACGCAAGATAATAAAAAAATACAACGTCTGTTTATTGCCTATCATGTACCCCATTACCCATTTTCAAATCATTTTACAAGTTCAATAACGGAAACGGAAATATTTCCCTGTTTGTAATATAACCCCACAACCAGTTCATAAAAATGGCGAAATTTTCCATCTCAACTCTCCATGCATCCTAAAATGCCTTAATTTTTTTCTTAGTAATGAAGGACATAAAATTCGTTTATCACATATAGCAAGCAGGGTAGGCAGAGGCAACCTAGTGTTAAACGTTCCCCAATTTCCGCCATTTTTTTTTCAAGGCTTTGCGTGCTGAGTAGCGAGTAATAGAAACTCCAACCATATCATATTGATATCTTTTTTCCTGTTTAAAAAGAGATATTTCTTTTATATAAAAAAGCAAAAAAATACAAAATATAATAATTCTGCAATCTAAGAGAAGAAAAAATTAACTTACGATCTTTTTTTATATGCTTACGATGGCCGTGAATTTTTGAAAGGCATTCTATTATTATATATTATTCTTAATAGTTCCATAAAAGTATTATTATTTTGTTATTATTCTTTTATCGATATTTTCAGTAGGAAATTTTATAATAGTATGTAACGTGGACTATCTATATTCTGACCTGCAAGACTAATCTTATATTCTCGATAACTGCATCTAAACCGGCTATCAGTATTACACAGGCTTCTAACAGCTACCAGACGTGGATCGTTGATGTTGTTAGGTAGATGATAGAGAATTAACATGTATTTTAACAGTATAATTTGAGTGCAAGTGCTTGACTATAAACACGACGGTTGTGGATTCAATTTCCACTCGAGGAACTTAATTATTGTTAATTCTTCATTCTGGTAAAGGCAAAAAGTGGCTTTGGTTTGGTTAGCTTTGGCACACGTAATATTTCGAAAATAGGACTGAAAATATTACATACAATATCTTAACACTAAGTTCGCTCTACCTACTCTGTTATTTAACAAAGAACGTGAAGCTGCTGTGCTTTCGTTTACTTTGCTAAGCTAGCAAAATAAAAAGAAATGTACACCAAAAAAAAAACAACAAATTAATTTAATTATTTCTAATAAAACATATTAATAAATGTTACATGCATATATTTATAGTTTATTTGTAAATTTCCAGGGCATGGAGCTCGTCAGATGCGTGGTCTTCCTTCTGCTGTCCGGTGAGCATTTTCATCTTTTGTCTAACTCGACTTTTGTTACGCCTCTATTCGATAGTTACAGTTTAACCGGATGGATTGAAGTGCTTATTCAAAAGTTTATATAGTTTTCTATTTTCTAGGAAAGTTTGTTTGAGCTATTATAATAATTTTAAACGAATATTGAATTTTGATATTACTTAATACATAATTAATTTCTTATAATATACATAATATAAGAGACGGTATAAGAACAAAAAGAAAATATTTAAAAATAATTCTTTAATAAATTAAGACAGTACTATTTTTTTATGTTAAGATTTATTTTGTTTTTAATTAACTTTTAAACATAACCAGATAAAATGGATACATATGAAATAAAATAAGTTGTTTGGTTCATGTCTAGAAGGATTGATTGATCGTGAAAATTTTTCGCTCTCCATGCATCGCCCAATTTTAAAACGTTAATTGTTGAGTGGCGGAACTCGAGGACTACGCTTTGACTTCTCACAAGAGCAGGGACATCAAAATAATTCATTCCCCAAATGGGAACCGAAGTTACCACCGATGCGTGTATAGATAGATGCTGAGCCATCACGCCGCTATGGTTTCTCAAATAATTACTTACTTAACAAGCAAAATATATTACCAAAAAAATAATATAGTCAAACTACAATACTTACATAACATATTTGTATGACAAATTCAGCCCCACTCAAATATAACGACAGCTTTTCACCCTATTTTAGGGTGTTTCAAGTAATGTGTGTCAATGATAGCAGGTCTCATTGCGCACTCGACCACGAACGTGCCCCGCTACTGTGGCTTAAAGAGCTTTTAGAATAAGCCCCAGCCATCTGCTTATTGACACTGAATGTCGATAGCTTAACTTTTTTTGGATCTTTTGTTATACACGCGTGAAATATATAGGGGAGATTAAGGAAAATAATTATAGATAAGATTTTTCATATTTAGAGTTGTTGATGGTATCTTATATACAAATATGTATAAGTATCAATTGTAGTTGTAGTAGTATGAAATAGACAACTGATATTTTAGTAAAAGTCACAAAAAAACGGACTCGCCGAGGCTTCCGTACTTATTTTAAAATTGTAGGTCACCGGTAAGTGCAAGTTGTAAAAATTAACAAACCTAAGTTTGCGGGCAAATGCACACATATTTGTATATAATGAACCACCAATATAAATTTGTAACTTTTTTTCCTATGAATACCTATAAATTTAACTTTTCGGATTCTTTCCTTTATTTTATTTAAAAATTTTCATGCTAAATTTCATAACTGTAGGTTTGATACCTCCACGCGATCTTGAAATAAATGTTCTTGAGACACGGACAGACGAACAACAAAGTGTTCCGTGTTTACTTACTTTTAGGAAGGTACCTTAATAAATGAATAACATACGTTTATATTATTTTCTTATCAAATCGAAAAATCGTATAAAGAATCCACCAAACCAATCAAAAATATATTTTGTATAAAATCTTAATTCCTTCTCTACAAAACAATGAAAGTTGATACTCAAAAGTAACTATGTAAATAAACTGTAGTTGAAAAAGCCATATAGCTTAAACAGTAATTGTTTGCAAAAAGTTTGGCTTGAGCTTTGTTAAAGTAATAAGAAAGCTTGCTTGCATTATAGCTCTTGTAATTTTCAAGGATAAAGAATATAAAGTTTTGAGTGCAGTGAGCTGTATCTCGTTCGTTTGAACGCCGGTTTAGTTTCAAGCTCTTTTGCTCCTTTATAATTACCTTTTAAACTACGTATAACGAGATTATAAGGATCGAGTAAAGAAATTTAGCTTGTTATTATGTTATTACGTTAGTTGGAAACATTTAAATTGTGATTTTTATGAAGCCAGAAAGACAGAGCGTGCGACTAATAGTGGGTTCGATTCCACTTGAAGAAATGAAATGTTTAATGTTTTCATTTCCTCGCTCTCGTAAAAAGACAAAGCGCGGTGTTGATTTCCACCAATCAATACGCAATGTCTCCAAACTTGGGCGGGAAGTGGAGAGCGAAAGTGTTCTTATAGGAATGGAGTGTATTAACGCTAGGTTGCCTCCGACTTGCCTCTGTACAAAAATATTTAAAAACAATTTTTCTTCTTGTGGAAATTGAACCTACTACATGTTGTCACAGATACGTTTCAACTTGTCTAGTAAAACATTAGGAAATGCAAATCTGATATCCATTAGACTACCAACATATGACGCTTGATATCCTCCAAATCAACAGACAAAATCGTCCACGTCAAAGGATTTTTACGTATCCCCATCGACAAAAGTAACTTGGCCTTTCCTGATTTTCAATCAAAAGGACCGTAAAAGGGGGTGAAAGCTCAACGGCACTGGTCGTTGCATGCCCCACTTTTTAATTACATACATCACACCGCTAGTGCAATTTTATAAAGTATTTCAAGTATTTTCAGTGCAAGCAACTCACATACAGTCTTTGTTACTCGCGGATATTAAAACGTATGATCAATGCTGTTTTGAATGTAAAAAATCTATTGAATTTGCTTGCATTTTTAAAATATTTTATTCCGGATGTGAAAATGTTATGGTTTTTGTGCGTTTTCGTTTGTGAGTTACAAAAGTTTTACGTTAATTTAAATTGAATTGTGGTTTTGTGTGTATTTTTCATTTTTATATATTTTGTAGGTTTCTGGTGATAAATTATTCCGCACTTTCCATTCATTTTAATGATTTTATTATGAGTACTGCTTGTGCGGAGTGGTGATCGAATAGGTTTGTTACTTGCATCTCCCTCATTACGCTCCGTAGTAGTAATACATACAAATAAAACCTTCTTATTTGTTCTTATTTTTTTAACTTCACTGAGGGAGGGTCAAGACCGTCCGTCCATTCTTCACATTTCGTTCGAATTTGAGACATTGCATGTTGCGTGATGGAACTTAACACCGTAAATTAAAGTATCTAACAGTATTCCACCTACATGCATAGTGTATGTACAAAATAAGTATTAGTAATAAATTCTATGTAAAAAACGATATTATTTATTAATAAGCTTTAATTTTTATATTAATGTTATTAAAATGATCAAAATTGCAAAGTATGCGAAATATAATTTAATTTTTTGTTAAAATTTATAACATAAAAAAATATTTTGCCGTGTACTAATTATGATAGAGTAGCAGAATGAAATAGAGTTGAATTTAAATCTTCCCCAGGTAAGGGTTAGCACCACGCTCCGATAGCTTGCTCTATGATGGACGAATAGGAAGGATTTAATACTAACAATATTATTTTCAACGTGCCACACTGCGTTTAGCTATGATAATTATCTTAGGTTTTCAACCAAATATGTTGTTTCTGGTGAGTCAACACGATGGTAGCTTTTACCCTCGTTTGAGGTATCGATTACATTTATTTTTTTTTATTTTCCTATGTTGGGGGAAAAAAAACATTGTTATTTTGCCTCTCAAATGCACTATGTCTCGAAAACCGGGTGGAAAGTGAGGAACGGAGGCTCTGTCTACCCTGCTATCAGGGAGGAAACGTAAAACTGCCCCGTTTTATGCGTAATTTCTGAAGTGAAATATTTTTTTTTAATTTGTTTCATATTTCATATTCAAATTATATGCAACTGTTTTTATATAATACTTATATTTAAAAAAAAAACAAATTCTAAGCACATTGTTCTATCGATAGGATAGTGAAGTATCAATTAGCGGCGGTATAAAACATCGCCTCACTAGATAGCAATCACTGGCTCTACAACCTCGACTGTAGTGGCGATCAGGTTTGGCCGTGAGTAGAGAATATAGACTATAGTGTCTATAGGTATAAGCGATAGTAGAAACAGATATCAATACACGAACTGGAAATGGCTGTTCAGCAGACTGTAAAATGGGGTGTTTTCAATAGAAAATATTAGTTCGTTTTACATAGTGAATAGGTAAGGTAGGTTTTGGTATAGTTATGTAAAATTTCAGTATATCAAATGAATTTATTTATGTTCTCTTTATAAATTTAAAATGCATAAAAAAACACAAAACGCAATATTATACATTAACTAGTCGTCCCCCGCAACTTCGTTAGCATGGAACATAAAATGTAAATGCGAACTCCAATTTTTTCTCATTTTCAAATGAATTTCGAAAAATCCTCTTTTAGTGATGCTTTACACTCCTTAAGCTATCTGAAATTATATATGACATTCTATTTTCTGTGTTTTGTCTGTGTGTTGTTTGTCAGTCACTCAGTAACGTAAGAGTTTTATATATTCGTATAAAAATCAATTGCCATATAACATACAAAAATCAATTTTCTCACATATTTTACTCAAACTCAGCCCGCCGCAGGGTTCCATCCTTGAGACTGTCATAAAAAGTGAATTCAATCATGCGACAAATATTTGTGCGTCCGACCGCGCGGGACCGCTGTTATAAATCACATTTGAAGATATTATGTGGATATGTTAGCTTTTACACTTGACTTTTAGCTCGATGAGAACGTATAGCTTAGTTGTTTGCGTTTGAACGGTTTCCAAAGAGGCGCGGGTTCAACTTTTTTGTTTGACTTTTAACACGGGGAATTGTGAAATATACTATGGTTTATAGTATTGTTATTTCAAAATGTAGTGTTGTAACTGTAAAATTAAATAGAAGTGGAAAACGGAGCTAGTAGTGGTTTTAACGCGAAAGAGAATTGTAATTGGGTAATAATGAGGCGAAAGGAAATCCTTTTAAATAAAATATATTAATTTATTTTAACTTCTCCGTTTCGGTGAGCGACCGTTCCGCGCGGCGTAAAGTTCCGTCATTCAAAAAAAAAATGCCTTGAAAATTTATCAAAAAATGGGGCACGCAACCAAGTATATTGTTAGGGTAACGTACAGGAAAAATCGTAAAACTACCCAATAGTATTGGTTTAATTTATTACAATATAAATATATATAAAGCAATCTTGAACGATACGCAGTGATGTTAATACCTCCCTCTGTTACCCTGTAGTACGCATGACACTCTCGTTCAATTAATGAGACCATCTCATGCGAGGCACTTGTAAATTTATTATTATTTTAATTTATTGACAAAATATTAAATATCGTCACCTGAACTGTACTGTATATAAGGCTGTGCACAAAATACAGGCTTATATAAGTAATTGTAGAGAAAAGACATATGGCAGGTATGTATGTACGTTATAGTTAATACCCGCATCTCCCCAAACTAATATTGCTTTGAAGCGTTCAATTCGAAAGTCAATAGCTCGCTATTTGATTGCAAAATCAGATCTGTATACGTTTATAAAATATTTGGTATAATTGAAGCCGTCGTGGTGCAGAGATACAAGCGTGTGACTGTAAATGCGATGGTTGTGGGTTGGATTATCACTCGGGGGCATGAAATATTTAATATATGATTTCGAAATTTGATTGACATTTTCATAATTAGATTTTTTTTATAAGATTAGTGAAGTAATAATAGTGAAGAACAAATAATAATAACGGTTTTGTAATAATGTTTTTTTTTACTTTATTCGTATATTCAATAAATTATAAGAGAATTACTTATATGAGAAAATAAAACAAAATTTTTTTTTGTTCTTTTTTTTTATTATAATTTTTTTACTTATATAAGACTAAAACTGAAGGTATTTACTATTTGTACCTTTGAAGAATTCTAATATTCTGGTTTCACCGTCCCGGCTTAATGACACCATATTATATTGCCACCATAGTTACGTATGACTGCCTAGTTTTATTATAATATAATTATAACGAGATGGCTAAATCTAATTTTATAGATTTTATTAATTATAAAATAGTTATTAGTGGACCTGAATAAAATCTTGTTGAAATAAAATATTGACATATTTATTACTGAATTCTTTACAATTTTAACATTTTACTTATATAGAGCTTTCAATTCCCTGTTTTTCAACCATTTTAAATATGTTCCATATTAAATAACGTAATTCAACGCCGCGCTACGTCTTTCTCTCTAATCTCCGATATCATTTCGAATGGTAATCGAACTCATAACCACCGCGTGCATAGTGTACAATTGCATCACATACAGTATATATATAGCTTTATAGACGAATTAAGCCTACCCAGCTCAGTACAAGTATACAATACAGTATACACTTCGCCGGGCTATTCGCTTACTCACGACGATATTAACGCACGTCAGCAATCTATGTGAAACATTGCTGTGAAACTGTTTCCATTTTAATCTTACGGGATAAATGCCGTTTTTTAATGCTTAACATTTTCAAAGAGTGCGTTACGTTTCACAGTAGGGTTAGAAAATCAGGAAGAATGCATGGCTTAATGGCCAGAGCGCTTGGAAGTTTCCCAAGAGACGCAGGTGCAAGTCCTGCTACGTTTAAATTTTCATACCTTTTCGAAAAGAGAGAGCCACGAAGCCAGTAGTGGAAGTTGTGGGTTCGATCCGGACTAAACGAAATTGAAATATCTATAAAAAAATGATGTTTTCATTTCTTCGTTGTGGTGTCGAGGCAAAGCACGGCGTTGAGTGTCTCAACATTCGTTTTTTATTTTCTAATAAATAATAATAATAATGTTTCTACATTGCGCGTATGGCTTGTGAATTTTAATGTTACAATAAAATATGTAAAATGGTTCTGTAATTAAAAGTAAGTCACTACTACTACTCTTTAAGGTTCAAGAGTAAAATAAAATATCAATTTTTTTTCTCTAATTTTATAATTTTGGTTGATTTTGTAAGAATGATCTTCTCATTTTAGTTGAATAACAATAGAGGTCGTCGATATGGAATCATAATGTCATTTCTATAATCGAAATTTCGAAATTTCAAGAATTTAAATCTTATGTTCTCACCATCACAAAACCATGTAAAATATTATTTGCAGTTTTAAAGTGTTATTCCACACTTAGGAAAGAATAATACTTAAATTCTTTCTAAAAAATACATATCAATTTTTTTTATAGATTTCGTATATGTCATTGTAGTGGAAACACGCAAGGTGCTAGTGTCAATAATCGCCTTACACCATCAAAGCAGGAGTAACGACTCTACGGAACGAGAGCTTTAGAATTTCTACATAGATACATACATGGCTAGATAGTTACTTAATCTGAGTCAATATGTATGTACGTGTGAATTATAAATTATATTTAAAACTAAATTTCTTAAAAACTTATCTACACACTGTACACGCATATAGTACATTAAGCAGATGGACATTCCGCTCCCTACTTTTCGTTTAATCCCCCAGAACTAAATTTTTTGGACATCACTTTGTCTTCTTTTCCTTTGAACCCTCATTAAAACTTTCGTCCATACTATGGAAATCAAAAAAAATACATAAACTACTTAACTTTATCTTTATTATCTTAAGATGGACCGATAAGCAGTCGATCCTAATTGTAGACCAACCATAGTCATTACTTGCAATTGTGAGAATTGGATTAGACCAGTGATCCCACTAAATGGTTAAGATCAGATGACAATCGCTTGATGTTATGAGTTTACCATTTCCATTAATAATATAGTAATCAGCTTCACGCTGCATCCCGTACACAGACGGGTGGGCAGAGGGAACCTAGTGTTAAGACACTTCGTTCCCCAATTTCCGTCGAATTCAAGAGGCACTGCGAGTTGATTGGCGGAACTTAACGCCGCGTTTTGCCTCGACACCAGAGCCAAGAAATGAAATATAAATTATAATAAATATTGAGTGGGGATTGAACCCACTACCAGTCGATTTTACAGTCACACATTGTGCCCCTGAGACATGACTAACCTCAAGAATAATAATATAGTAGATTAATAAAATTTTAAAAAATGACCCTCACGCTTTTTCGATCATTGCAGTGTAGGCCGAGAGAACCTAGTGCCAAGACAATTCTATTCCCACTTTCCTCTGTTTTTTCAAGATATTACTCGTTGAGTGGAGGAGTTCCACGCCGCGACGTTCTTCTATCAGTGATAATAAATTAAAGAAAATTGTTAAACCCACTGAGAGAACGCCTCGTAATCGTCGCGTTTACAGTCAAATACGGTGTCACCGTAAAAATCAAAATGTATTGCAGTACGTTATCCCCTATGTTTGTCCCATTTTACCCCCATTCTCCTCTATATGAAATTAGAACTAGCTAATATTGCTCCTCTTATACCAACATTTAAACATATACACATCTCTATATAATGTATAACTTAACTTGAGCTAAGAGATTAATAGCAGATGTTAAACGCTACGTGATTTGATTACTAATAAAGGGATCAATGGTTAATGACGTCACGCCTGCACGACAGTTCCGTATCGGTAGATTGTGGCAGCTTATATTAAGTTTATTATATTTTTATTTAATAGCATTTCAATATATATTATATTTGTTGCAGTATATATAAAAAATTGAATTTGACGATATGACGATTGACCCTGTTCCCCTCGTACCACTCAATTGTTACAAGAGTGAGAACAAGGGAATAATTCATTTTTTCGAATGGAAGTTGTGTATATAATTGCGTTTAGACGCTATGCCACTGCGCTACGGTGGCCTCTATTATATATATAAGTATATTTACTATATATTTTTTTCATTTATAATTAATCGAGTGCGAAATTTTTTCGCGAGTCTAGCTCTAAGTCCGTATTTACGTTCGATTTTTTGAAAATTTTCTTTAAATAAATATATTTGTAGCCAGGTATCTATTTGTGGTCCCTGATGAACGCTCGTTAACGACCACAGTGTAAACTATTGAGGCAGCTAAATTTAGTAAAAACTGTATATAGTACATAATTTTAATTTTTATATATTATGTACATACACTATCTATAAATATAATATTTAAAAAAAATATAATTGAACAGGTAAAATAAATAAAATTAAATTTAGGTCATATGTTTCAGATGATTATGTGGTGTTTAAAATGAAAAATATATCAATATTGCCTACATGAGACAATCCGTTTCCGTGTTGCAACCTATTCCTCTGAGTTGGAGTCGAACCCACAACAGCCGCATTTACAGTCTCTGTAAAACGATAGAAATTTGATGCCCTCTGTGATTCGCAAAATAAAATTATGTATTATATAGATTTTTTTGAAATCTGGAAACACGACAAAATTCTTAGATTAGAAAATCATAGATAGGACATTAAAAATAAACGCTTTCTAGTTAAAAAAAACTATTTGTATTTAAAATAATGTTATTTCGTTACCAAAATTAAGTTTTTTCACATATTCTTTTATCTACCTATATATGCTATGACTAGAATTTCGCTCGTGACCTCGCCTGCGTGGGATAATACAAATACAACTACATTGTCATTTCCTATTTTAAAGCGAAAAGGCACAAAATATATTTTTTCTCTTTTTCTATCTATTAGTAAAAACCACTTGAAAATCCATTGCTTGGTTTGATACGAACCATGTGTGATACGAATAAAAAAACAAAGCATAAGTGTTCATATCTTTTTGTTGCATTAACTTACGAGCTTTTTCTGAACTGTAAAGAATTTTAGCTTGAATATTGGACATTATTTTTATTCAGCTTCACACTTTCACGTTATATTGAAAAAAATAGTCTTAATATCGTTTGTGAATACCATTTTTCTACGGACAACTTATAAGCGTTCCGTTTTTTTTCTTTTGTAATACGGAACCCTAACCAATATGTGTAAGATAATGTATAATATTATTTTAAGATAGATACACCACTATCTCTCGTATCACTGAAATAAACACTATTCAGGTCAGCTTCACGCTGTATCCCGTACGCAACAGGGTGGGCAGATGGAACCTAGCGTTAAGACACTCCATTCCCCATTTGAGTACAAGTTTTAAGGCATTGTGTGTTGAGTGGCGGAACTCAACCCCGCGCTTTGCCTCGACACTAGAGCGAAGAAATGAAAATATAAATTTAAATAAATGTTTCATGTCCTCGAGTGGGGATCGAACCCTCAACCAGTCGATTTTGCAGTTACACTATGTTAACCCCCCCACGACTAGCCTCAACTACTCAACTACTATTCCAAATTACTCAAAATTCCACCATTCGAGTTCCGAACATCAGAGATTATCCGCCGAATCCTTGCTAGGCTTAAGTTCGATTTACACTGGAGCTGGTCTTTTCTCACAGAATGTAGGCATATTTTTCAACATACTTTCATACATTACTTTAAAAAATATATATGAGTTTACTTTAATTATAGATTGAGTAGATTAATCAAATGGAAATTATAAATAAATGTTTATTAAAAAGTTAAATAGTTTTGAGGCCGTCGTGGCGTAGGGGCACAAGGGTGCGACTGTAAAAGCGACGGCTGTGAGTTTGATTATCACTAAGGGAAATGAAATATTTAATTTTTTCATTTCATCGCTCTGGTGACGACGCAAAGCGCGGCGTTAAGTCCAATACTCAACTTGCAATGCCCCCAAAATTCGGCGGAACCACTTTACGCCAGAATGAAAGTGTCTGAATGGTACATCACTGAAGCAAGAAAAAATCTCTTTACTTTTAGAATATTATAGTTTTATCGTAGATTATTTGTTACAATGTGGAACTTAACACCGCGCTTTGCTCAAAATTCCGAAAGATCAATACTTAATTAGAAAATGTATAAAAATTTGAACGTAGTGGGACTCGAACCCGCGCATCCTGGAAACCGACCAGGCGCTCTGACCACTGAGCCATATGTTCTCTCTCTCTCTCTGTAGGGAGATTTTTACAAATTTCCGCTACCCAAAGTTAATTACTAAGAATTATCATTTGGCAAGAGAGAATACTATTTTTTAAATATTTTTAAAGTTCCCTGAGTGTGGATTAACACTTTAAAAATGTTTAAAAAATATTCCGAAAGATCGTTTATCGTTTTGTGAATATACCGATTGTGAATATACTTTTCTGGAAAGTTAGACTTGAAATTGCACGCTTTTTATGTATATTTTTATTTTTACTAATGACAATCTATGCTATCTACGACTATGTTTTCATATAATAAACAAACGAGTGTTTTGATATAACAAAAAAAATCTTACACGAATTGCGGCGTTGAGTTCCACTCATTAAGTAAAAAAAACTTGTTCCTAAGCATATATAACACAATGTACATATATCCGTGATATCAGTAAGAACGTAACCTTAGATAATTTGCAATGGTAATAACTGTAACAAGTAACGACGCCTCCCTCAGGAGTTCCTTAACGGAACAAGCACGAGCGTTGGAATACTTCATTTGTCTTTGTTAACTGAAAATTCTGTTTATTTGATAAGTCTCTTAGTTATCTTATATTTTAAATAGGTAATTAGTTTCTTGATTTTCATAATCATTTATCTAATTAATTTTCGAAAAGTTCAAATTGTGTTGAATATTTGCATTTAACTATAGCCGGGTAGGCAGATTTAAACTAGTATTAAGAGTTCTACTTCTGTGAAAGTTGGTCAGCCGAGTGGAAATTGAACCCATTACCATCGCCTTTACAATCACCAGCTTGTGTTCCTATGCCACGATAGCTTCGATATAAAAATTGTTACAAAAAAACTGTTTTACGCTTTGTCTCGCTTAGCAACGGAATATTACGTTACGTACTTTAAGTGATATTCCGTTGTTCACAGAATAATAAATATTTATTATTATGATTAATTTGATAAAGAATAATAAAAAAGGTGGAGAAAATACACATATTGAAAGTTTACTTCAAACGATTTCAGATTTTGACCCAGTATTTAAAGCTATCCATATTTTTAAGCTTTCAACATTGCCTCGTTCGAAGGATCGTTGGTCTGAGCTTACGTAAGCTTGAAATGCAATCAACGTCTCACGGTAGCCTTATTTGGTTTCTGATATATGGACGTATATTGGAATATAAAGTAAAACGTAAATCAAATTTTATTTAAATAAAAGTCATATTCAAATATCTTTATGCGAGATAAAGCCACTTAACAACATGTTACAAGAAACACTGTTTGGAAAATAGAGAAAAAGTGAGGAAAAATTTACTTAACACTAGGTTTCTTCTGTCGATAAGATCGGATTCATCAGTGAGTCTAACAGTACAGCATGACCTGTAAGGTAATGTAAGGAAACTAATTTGCCTTTCGTATAGGTATCTGCGTAAATGAAATACTTTACAACTATAATTAAAGGTCACCTTTGACTTCTAGATTTTTCTTGTTTGTAAAAGCCGAGAAAGCTTGATTTATATTGTCGTTCAGACCGTAGAGCTTAAGTTTACGACGACCACCTTCAGTCAACCTTAATTTAATTGAACCACTAAAGTTCGGCTCACTTTGCCTAATTGAAGGAAATATTAAGGCAAAATGTAAATTTGTTGTTTGAATTAAGATGTATAACTGGATGGTTTATTCTTCATTTTTCTGTCCCTGAATTGACTAGTAGCAGGTGAAAAAAGAAATTACAAATAAAATAAAATTAAATCATATACGAAGTATCATATACGAAGTAGTTCGTGAGGCTTAAGCTGTGCTTTGAATTTGTGACAGTGATTACTAAAAGTAGGGACACAAAAAAAATGTTTATGATTCAAAGTCTTAAACATAGAAAAAATATACATCAATTCTTCTACACCGAATGTAGCATCTTCATTATGTGACGTTTGAGTTAATAATTAACAGTTCCGTTATATCTTCAAGATACTTTTCTTCTTTTTCTTTCTTCCATTACGACATACAAGAGGTTTAGGGTTGTCAAAAAATACATAATCCGTCAAGCGAGGGATGTGCCTAGCTTGACGGCCGACGTTTCACCTACACTATGTATGAATACACTCACACAGATATAAAGCTCAGCTTAGACCGCCTTGACTATGAACTTAAATATTAAAACTTACTTCGAATCCTCTTCGACCCATTCAAAATAGCCCGATAAGTTCGTAAAACTCATTACACAACATTTAAAAGTAACTTTTTCTTAAAACTTCAACACTGAGTGTAAAAGATCGTTCATCGGAGCTTACGTAAGCCTGAAATGCAATCACAGGCCTGATCGGAGGCCATGAGAGGCCGTCAGAGACCTCTTTGTCAGTAATCCGCATTTGATTGCGATGGTCGCATTAATACTGTAGAGTACAGAAGGATTGCTCGATAGGAGAGAGCTACTCGTAGCAATTTTTTTAACTGTTCTAAGCAGAATATTATGACAGTATCAATTAAATTGAAAATTGGAATAGTTTTATGTGATATGTGTCTGTATTTAATTGTAATTATATATGTGTGTGTATTTAATGATAATAATTCACTTAAAAAAATCTAAATCAAATCAGCTTCACGCTATATCCCGCACACAGCAGGGCAGGCAGAGGGAACTCGAGCAAACCCACAATTAGTCGCGTTTTTAGTCACACTTTGTACCCCTGCGCCATGACTGGCCTTTATTTACTTAATATACCATAATGCTTGAAAAAGCAACCGTTCTAACTTAGTTTTTTATTACTCAAACCTGCGCCTCTTGGAATGATTATTGTATTTAATTTATTTTTACTTTCCCGCTCTGCTAGATGAAACGGTGCGTTAAGTTCTGACACTAAAACACCAATAGAAATTTTAGTGAAAATGTGTGAAGTTGCTTCCTTTATTTATTACAAAAATATTCCTTTATCTTTTTTAATTGAACACGTTACTATAAAATTGATAGCAGATTCTGCTTTGTAACGTCGAATATATAGTGACACATAAACGTTGACGCTTAAAACGTCACGTAGACATCTGAATTGTTTGGCTATAAATGATAAAACACAAAGTGATTTTCGATACAAAAATTCGTATGTGTAAAGTTAAGTACTTTAGTTTTTTAAACTCATAGATTTGACTTCTAGAACAAAATAAAAGGTCCCCATTTTTTATAAAAACAACATTTTTTTTGTATATTCTTCTTCGATGTACAGACACCGATCCGTTACATTTTTATTATATATAAGTATAGATTTTTCAAGTGTTATTCTATTTAGGAAAGAACTTTCCGCCCAATTCTTGTAGACATAGCTTATTGAGTGGGGAACTCATCGCCACGCATTGCTTACCAGAGCAGTGAAATTAAATTAATTTAAATATCCAACTCGCACTTGACTGCTTTTTTATTTTTCATTGTATTCGATAATGTATTTATCGAGGCAGGCTATGTATAAATCTTAGTTATCAGGCCATGCGAGAAAAGGCCGCGGGTAAACGCTAGTTTTAAATATAAAAGTCAAATTTGAAATACCTAAATATATATTTTTTTTCAGATTCATTATCCTTCATATATCAGGCTCGGCACAGGTAATCTGAGGACCTAGTGCTAAAACACTCCGTTTCCATTGACACAATTCTCTCGTCCACTCTCCGGTTTAGTGGCGGAATTCAACGCTACACAAAGATTGAAATATCTTGGTTAAAAAATTCAATATGAAATAAATATTATCTGAGTACCTACTTTAATTCTTGTTAATTTCACACTTAGTTTACACGCTTTACAAGTTATGTAAGTAAGCTGTGAGGCTCTGTGGTAATGTCTACAATGCCGGGATCACGGGAAACAGTTATCGCCTTATCCCGACGATCTCTAATGTTTGGGGACTCAATCATCAAACCAGTCCACTGCCCTTGTTCGAGGTGTTTAATTATCTTGTGTAAAATATGTGTTGATTATTATATGTGTGTGATCAGTTACTTGGAGTATATTTATATTTATATATGTTCATTGTCTGTCAGTTACTTGGAGTATTCGATATATATATATATATATATATATAGATATATATATATATATGACAATGAACAGACGAACTAGTGAACTTGTTGAAAATTGGCATTTAGGTAGGTCACGAGTTGTAGCACTAAGACAGAATTTCTCGAAATACATGACCGCAAAAACCGGATTTCGCCGTCTTTAAGCCAACATTAATAAAGTTACGGGTGACATCTAGTATGTTATAATGATAAATTCACTTTAGCATGTGTAGTAAGTAAGCTTCAAATTTGTTCCACAAACATGAAACAACACACACACACAGCAAAATAGATAGAGTGAACCTAGTGTTAAGACACTATGTTCCCCATTTTCCACCGAATACTAGAGGCATACTATGTTTAACCCTTTAAATCCCTATCTAGTATCACTTTAGATCCCTATCTAAACGCCGCGCTTTGCTTCGACACCAGAACGAAGACATTAAAGTTTAAGCATTTCATTCTTTCAAGTGGGAATCCAACCCACAACCTGTCGCGTTTACAGTCACACTTTTGGCATGTGCGCCACGACTGACCTTTACAAAAAAAGAACTAATATTTACAGCAGACCCACTCAAGGTTATTGCTAGAATCGAACCTTTAAATAAATATCGATGTGGTAAAACATTAGGTCCGTCCGTAATATTCAATTCCCGCTCGTGAAAATTAATTATTTTCATTTCTTCGGTCTGGTGCCGAGCTTTGTGTTCCAACGCTCAACGCGCAATATCTCGAAGGTCGAACGTCTTGTGGGGAACGTGGACCTTTGACACTAGCTAGGTAGGAAGTTAAAAATATAAAAGTCTTATCTGCCTATTAACACCTGGAAATTTTACTTAAAAGGCGTTTAAAGAAATATTTTACTGTGCTCAAATAAAAAAAGTGGCTAATTTAGGTGCGTTCGTGTCCACGCATTGATATTCCGGCGGTTTCTCGCCTGTTTTTACACCACTCCAACTTCCATATTAACTGGTCAAACAATGGAATTGGAATACAGTATTAAATTGGATATCTTTTGTATTGTTTTATACGGAAAAAGTGTCCCAATTTCGCTACGCTGATTGTTTTACGCGACCAGCCCCAGAAATAAATATAAGCGAGCCGTTTCGTATTCATAATGCAATGTAAACTGTGTTATTTATTAATATTTATAGAATTTATTGTATGTGAATTACGGAATTAATGTAAATAAAAAATTAAATTTAAGTACAAAGCTCCACGAAGATTTGTATTTTCTATTCAATATCATGAAAAAAAGCAGTTTCATGTTGAACCTGTTGTTAGCACTCCGTTCCCCAAGCATCGTCCAGTCTTGTAGACACTGTGTGTTGAGTGGTGGAACTCAACGTCGCACTCTTTTTGAATATCATATATTGCACATACAATAAAATGTATATATATATATTCCCACTAGAGCAATTAATGTTAAATATTAAATATACCAGAGAGGGAATCGAACCCACACCGTCGCGTCGCGCTTACAATCAGATAGTAACATTTGTTTAAATATTATAAAAAAATACATACCACGCATACTAACTATTTAAACACATTACCGTTACAACAAAAACGTGCAACAAAAGCGTAACAGTTCAAAATTCTTGGATTAAACATGGGACTGTAGCGTGGCCTAATTCTTGCGTGCATTCTTTATTGCAGTTCTTTTATTTTAAAAATGCAGCTTCACTTTTTACCCGCATAACAGGATAGGCAGAGGGATTTTAGTTTTAAGACACACTGTTCCCACTTCCCACCTCATTCTTCTAGACATTGCACGGTGAGCGGCGGAACTTAACGCCGCGTTTTATAGTGGCTAGCAGAGCGGTGAAACTAAAGTAATTTATGGTTTTATTCGCCTATCCGTTAAACACTTGCAACTGTCAGAATGCTTGCACTCAAAAACGCACTTTAAAGCAATTAGAGTTTCACAATTTTCGTGAGTATAATTTTTTAAAATATTTTGTCATTTTTTGTACGACATTTGAAGATTAAATAATAAAAGGCGCTTAGCTGAAGCTGAACGTTTATGAAAAAACGGGTTTCACATGAGATTATTATTTTTAAATAGTGAAACAACTTCAGTTGATATCACTGTTTCAGGTAGTAATGCTTTTTACAAAAGTTTTGAAATTTTCTAACATTAATATTGTCAAAATATTTGTCTTTCATGTTTTTGTTAAAGGTTCCTTTTTATTTAACCTAAACAATTTTGATTGATCGATAAAAAATATAAAGTTCTAATACTATACATACAATTAACACTACTTCATAGAAATAATTACACATGATGATTTTATTTGATACAAAAACAAAGCACGGCGTTGGGTTTCGTCGCAAACAAAAAACTTGGAAAATAAAATAGAAATCAGTAAAATATTAAATATATATGACTTTCTCGTTCCAAATCTTTACAAGAATTTGTATGCTCCAAAACAAAGTAAAATCTCTTTATTTTAAATGGAAAAAAAATACCATAGCCTTAAAGACCTAGGTCATATGACCTTATGGTGTCTTGTCCGTATCCTTGCAGTAACAAACATATACAAAATTAAAATTATTTTAAAAATTATTTACTCAAATCTTCAATAGACCATAATTGATTGTCAAGTGGCTTTACGAATTATTTTCATATCTACGCTCCGGTAAGTCATGACACTGGATTGGATTCCACCACGTACTTAACACTAGGCCCTATCTGCTTTTGCGAGAAGTATGAACAGACCCTAACCTGCTATTGCGAGAAGTATGAACAGAGGCTGTAACGTGAACAATTTGAGACGTTCCATGACGAATGGCGGAACTCAACGCCGCGTCTAACCTATTATGACGAAAAAATTGGACACAACGGCCATGATATCCATAATATTCACGAAATACAAACCACGCACTTACTTGATTTATGCAACCGTTGTCATTTATAGGCGGTTGTAGCGCAAATATTTTAATATCCGTACAGTGAAGCAATTAGTGACAATAGTACGTAGGTAATGGCCTTTATGCTGGAGCGAGTTGGCGTCCGGCCAGCAGGTATATATATATACTATTATCTATGTATGTATGTGTGTGTAGCTATATACTCTAGCCTTTTGTTTGTGACGTAACATTTACCAATGTATGAGTGAATTGTAATTATGGTATTTATTGGAGAAATTTGGTGTGAGAGAGAATAATTCGTGTGTGTTTTGTCAAATATTTAATGGTATAAAGAGGTACAATACTTGGTGAATGTATATATTTTGTAGTTTCACGTTCACATAGCAAATAAGGCAAGAGGAAACCTGGGAACCTAGTGTTAAGACACTTGTATTGAGTAGTGGAACTCAACGCTGGAGTTCAGCGCATTTTGTGCTGTGTGATCCCGGCTTAGAATAGGATCATCCAGGTACTGGTGGTGTCATAAGAGACGACTAAAGTACGTGTGGTAGAGTCACGTCGCCAGCAATGGCAACACGCATGGGCAGACTCGACCGGATCATTACCACCCCCGGCATTTAAAACCGGCGTTAAGTAGTGGCTTTACGCCACTGCGTTTCGCATCAGGTAATGCCGGGCTCCGGTGCCCACCCCCACCCCTCCCTGGAATATGATAGCGGCACTCAAAGACAAACTACCCCAGGAGGGTACCAGCTCCTCCGGTGCTGGAGAATCCCTCCCTGAGTCTTCAAACTCAGGCTGCCCTTCGAATTCTGGGGAGCACAGTTCCGCGCTATAGACAAGGCAAACGAGACGTACGCTCCACGGCAACCCCTTCCACGCTCAACGTGGACTTTTGCAATATCAGGGGTCTACATTCCAACCTGAATGCCGTCCACCACCATCTCGAGACGGCACGGCCGGCCTTGTTATTCCTGACGGAGACTCAAATTGCCCGACCGAGCGACACAGCCTATCTCCAATACCCCGGCTACAAAATAGAACACAACTTTATGCCTCATGCCGGGGTCGCTGTGTTCGTAAGGGAGGACCTAAGTTTCCGTCGTCTTACCCATTTTGAAGGTCGGGACCTGTCTACCATCTGGCTCCGTGTTGACTCGGACGATCGTGCCCGAGTCTACGCATGCCTTTACAGGTCCCACAGTGGTAATGCAGAAACGGATCGGCTCATGGAGCACATTCAATCGGCTATCGACGATATGCTCTCACAGATCCCCTCCGCTGAGGTCGTGATACTTGGCGATTTTAATGCGCACAATGCCAGTTGGCTTAGATCACGCACCACCGACCACGCGGGGAGGGCTGCATTTGACCTTGCTACGGCGAACGGATTGTCCCAATTGGTTGAGTCGCCTACTCACTTTATATACTTTATATTCCTAGCACTGTGGTGCCAATCGGTGGCAAGTCACAGCCTTGGTTTGATACGTCTTGTAAGCTTGCTGCCTCTAGCAAGCGCGAGGCATATCAAATCTGGGCTGAGGCACTGGTTACTAAGGATCCGGAGGTGAAAACCTCAAAAAGAAAGTATAATCGAGCCTCTAGGTTCTTTAAGCGGCAAATAGCCAGAGCAAGGTCCGAGCATATCGCCAAAATTGGCGAGAAGCTTGAGAGCTACCCGTCCGGAACTCATCAGTTCTGGGCGCTCTCAAAGGCGGCTCTTGGCAACTTTAGCCAGCCTTCGCTTCCGCCATTACGCACGGGAAATGACATCTTGGTCCATACGGCAAAAGAGAAAGCCGATCTCCTGGGCGCTCTCTTTGCCTCAAACTCGACTTTGGATGACCAAGGAACGACGCCGCCGACCATCCCGCGGTGCCAGAGCTCAATGCCTGAGGTTAAGTTTAACCAAACAGCTGTTAGGCGAGCTCTGTTCTCTTTGGACATCCACAAGTCGAGCGGGCCAGATGGCATCTCTCCCTTAGTGCTCCGTTCTTGTGCTCCTGAGCTGACACCGGTGCTAACGCGTTTGTTTCGGCACTCCTACTCAGTCGGCGTAGTCCCAGACTCATGGAAGAGCGCTCTTATCCACCCGATCCCAAAGAAAGGCGATGGGTCCGATCCATCCAACTACAGGCCTATTGCTATCACCTCCTTGCTCTCAAAAGTCATGGAGAGCATTATTAATAGCCAGCTCTTGGTCTATCTAGAGGATCACCGATTGATTAATGACCGACAATATGGTTTCCGCCATGGTCGCTCAACCGGTGATCTTCTGGTTTACCTAACCCACCGTTGGGCTGCGGCTATTGAAAGCAAGGGGGAGGGCCTGGCAGTTGGTTTGAACATGGCAAAGGCCTTTGATCGAGTGTGGCATAGGGCGCTCCTGGCTAAACTTCCATCCTATGGGCTTCCCGAGAATTTATGCAAGTGGATCGCCAGCTTTCTCACTGGGCGCAGCATCAGGGTCGCTGTCGACGGTTTTTGCTCGAAACATATGCCCGTGAACGCTGGCGTTCCCCAAGGCTGCGTGCTGTCCCCTACGCTGTTTCTTCTGCATATCAATGACATGTTAGAGAATTCTAGCATTCATTGCTATGCAGATGACAGCACGGTGGACGCTGTTTATTCCGGCCGAGCAAGTCTTTCTCGGGAAAACGCTGAACAGTGCCGAAATAAACTTGTGTCTTCTGTTGAGGCGTCCCTCGACAATGTTTCCTCATGGGGTGAAAAGAACTTAGTTCAGTTTAACCCCCTGAAGACACAAGTTTGCGCGTTAACCACAAAAAAAATCCCATTTATCGTATCACCAGTCTTTCAAAACACTCCCCTTACAGCCGCGCCCAGTATCAGTATATTGGGCCTTAATGTTTCGAGTGACTGCCAGTATCGCGATCATCTGGAAAGCAAGGCCAAGTTGGCCTCGAAGAAACTGGGGGTCATCAACAGAGCGAGACGGTACTTCACGCCAAAACACCGATTGGCCCTATATAGGGCCCAGGTTCGGCCTCATATGGAGTACTGTTCTCATCTCTGGGCCGGTGCACCACAGTATCAGCTTGAACCATTTGATCGCATACAACGGAGATCCATTCGAATCATTGGGGACCCAATGATCTGTGAAAGGCTTGACACCTTGGCTTTGCGTAGAGACGTCTCCTCGTTGTGCGTTCTCTACCGCATTTATCATGGGGAGTGTTCTGAAGAACTGTTTGACCTGTTACCTGCCGCCGAATTTTCTAACCGCACAGTACGTCACAAGTTAAAATACCATCCACACCACCTGGATACGTGGCAATCTACTACTGTGCGGTTTCGTAGGAACTTCCTTCCACGTGCCACGGAACTGTGGAATGGCCTACCCGCGGCAGTGTTTCCAGGTCGATACGACATGGGTATCTTCAAAAAGCGCGTCTATCTCCACCTTAAAGGCCGGCAACGCACCTGTAGCTCCTCTGGTGTTACCACTTACCACTTACCATCATTCATCATCATTGGTGTCCACTTACCATCAGGTGACCCGAACGCTCGTTTGCCTTGTCCTTTTCCATAAAAAAAAAAAAAAAATTACACTTTGAAAGCTTTTAAAACATTTTAAAAATGTGCTTCTATAATCATATTTAGTACAAACTTAATTTCTATTAACTACATAGTTTATGACGGTTCATTATAAATCAGTATTATTAAACATTATAATTTAAGCACTAGAATACAGGATATGTTTTTGCTGATGTATTTTTTACTAAGCTGCATTATGTATGTGCTATGATATAGTTGTGGATTTTATTTAGCGAAGATGCTACCATCTAACTGTAAGCGCGACGGTTTTAAGTTCGATTCCTACTCGGGAGATCGAATAATTTTCAGTTTCCCGCTCAAAGCAAAGCAAAGATCTTAGGTGGAAACTAGAAAACGAAGTATCTTAATAGGTTCCTTCTAGCTATGAAGTAAGCTATGTGCGAGATACAGTGTGAGTCTAAAAAAATCTTTGTCTTTTTCACCCTGGACCCCTTCGTTTACGATATTAACACAGATTTTCAATCTTATATACTTTTATAAAATTAAGTTTTTGTAAAAAAAATTTCCGTTTGGTCAACACAACACAGTATCGATAAAAGCGATGTACCGTTTCCTGTTATTGGTTTAAATACGTAAAGCAGAGAGCAGCTCGTTTCAGTTGGATAATCTCTTTACTTTGGCTATTTATTTACATAATATATTTTAATAATATTTGATAATGAATATTAAATTATATATAAACTAGCAACCCGCTCGCGGCTTCGCCCGCTGAAACTACATGATTGTTGATTTAATAAACAGAATTGATTGACAACTATAATCACTTCTAATGTTATTTTTTTACTACATTATCGTAATTTCTATAAGAATGTTTAATTGTTTTGAATTAAAAAATACGACCAGTGTTGATATTTGATATTTATAAAATACACATAAAGCTAATTATTTATTATACGTATATATTTTTGTAACATTACATTCTTTTTATCTATGTTATGTAAGTCTCATCATTATTTTAAAACTCTAATAAATGTGCTGAAGTCAGTGAATAATTTAATTTACTGCTTCAGAAACAGCCTTAAATGTTAAATTATTGATTTGGTAAGAATTCATAATATTCTTTGTAAATTAACTGTAATGATTGCATATTAACTCCTGTACAGTTTTTAAAGTAATTACATAATATGTTATTAGCTAAATGTACAATTGGTAAATATGTAGTTATTACAGTGTACACGTGGATAGGATGTTTTAGGCATTTTTATATAGATTTATTTCAAAGGAACGAACGAACCAAAAAATCGTTATATATACTTGATATTTCATTGAAGATCAAATCGTTCTTCATCTCTGTGTTAAATTAATTAAGACTTACTTATTTTTATCAACAGTCATATAACCAAGTCGTTTAGAATGTCATTCTAAGAATGGCCAAGAATCTTACCAGTGCCATTGCTATATAACATTCGTATACAAACTAATGCCTTGAGTTCATTCAAATGACGATAACTTTTTTTTTAATGAACCGATTTTGATGAACCAAACTTTAGCAGCTAAGTTGAGTTAAAACAAAGCAATTGGTTTTTTTAAGTAAATCGGTTCAGTACTTTCAGAGAAAAATGCGGACAAAAAAATATCGAGACAGACAGACAAGAAATTAAAAAAATATATTTTTGCTTTCAATTATTCTTTTTAAGTGTTCCTCTATCCATTTCAGTCAAAAATACTAAATGTATAGACAAAATATTTTTACTGTCTTATTATATATAGAGATTAAATTAAAATTAATATAGAAATTAAAAATTATTCAAAATTAATCCAACAAAGCTGTAAATTTTGTCTCTCAACATGCTATGTTTCGTGACGAGAGAGAAGAAAAAAAAAACAAAAAAAAATATTCCCCCGAAAAGAAATTGAACCTCTAATCATTTCGCTTACTATTCTCTATATTACATATTATGTATACCGTAAAGCTACATAGTACAATCCCCATACAATATTCCGTAGCGACGAGCTGAGGCAATATCGCGCTCTACAATGAGTCTAATCTTACTTTATTACTCGGAACGCTTACAGGGTTTCATTAATATGGAATAACTAGAGCGTCCATGAAGTGGGTCGGAATGAAATATTCTCATCAGGGCTCTAGAAGTATGCCTATTTGATATATTAGAATGTTTAAGGTACATTACTAAGGGCAGCGGTAAAGTTGGTTCGATTTACATTGTGGCATTGATTGAGTTCCACCAGTCAACACGTAGTTTTGAATCCAGGTGGAAAGCGGGAAACGGAATGTCTAGACGCTGAAATAAGATCAACTTTACTAAACTTCACTCCACGCTTCATCCCTAGCGGGGTAGTCAGAGAGAACGGAGCGCCAAACGCTACGGTTTCTACGAGTACATACCTCTTTCGTCTCGTTTACTGGCATCAACCTCTTCATACATGCCCTCCGGGGGGCCCTCATGCTTTTTATATGATATTCCTCCAATATCTTTGATATTGTGTTTTCGTAGGCCAATCGAGGTCTCCCCCTACCACTTTTACCACTCTCTTTTCCATCATAAATATTTTTTGCTATTCTTTCTTCACTCGTCCCACGTGCCCATACTAGCTGGGCACGTTCTTCTTCATTGTCACCATGACATGACCATCCTCGCTTAACTTAAAACTTTTAAATAATAAAAAATATTAACTTCTCGCAATTACCCGCACACAGCAGGGTAGGCAGAGGGAACCTAGTATTGAAACACTCCGTTCTCCACTTTCCGCCGAGTTAAGGTATTGCGTGTTGAGTGGTGGAACTCGACGCGGCGCTTTGCCTTGACACCAAAGCGAAGAAATAGAAATGAAAATGTAAATAGATATTTCATTGCCTCGAGTGGGGATCGAACCCACAACCAGTCGATTTTACAGTCACACTTTGTGCCCCTGCGCCACGATAAATGATATAAATAGAATTTTAATGTATATATTAGAAATTGTTTTGATTTTAGTAAAGTACGTTTGTAAATTAGCATGAGTGACCTCAACCTCACTGGTTTTTTTTTAAATATTTTAATACTACTGTTATTTCTATAATTCATGCTTCTAAATTACTATATGTACATACATCAGTCTCTAACAAGCCCATCGAGAAGATACTCTATTCCTATGCGAAATTCAGAAGCTACGTAATAAGATAATTTAGTCGGCCTCCATCCCCTTGAGAGTCGTCGCCTTTGTTACAGTGTAATAATTGCATATTTAGTTCGTACACTTCAACCGCACATTTAAGCGTTTTGTCCGGATTCCAGTGACGGGTATCTCTTAACAGGATTTTTTTAAATTCACCCTGTATCTCACACACGACAGGGCTGGTAGATGGAATCTAGTGTTAAGACACTCCGTACTCATTATCTCCCGTCCTCATTAACTCACTCCGTTCCCCATTTTCTGCCAAATTCTGAACCGATGAATCGGACCCTAAAACAATTAGTAGATTTAAATCTAATCTGTATAGTTACGCATATAATCGTTTTCGTTTTCCAAATGAGCAATATGTTGTTGGCTACAGTTAGCTCTAGCTAGCTCTCTAGTACTTGCGGAAGCCAAGCTGGAAGAGCTTCGACCTTTCGACTTGGACCATGCTAAGTAAGACTCTGTTTGCGCTCTACGGAATTTTAATTGCTTACTCCATTGATATTATATATAAAAATCTTTGGTGGACTACGCCCAAATGTAAATACTGGTCTTAGAATGCCGTCGAAGGCAGGGACACCTAGTTTTAAGACATTTTGTTCTCTAGGAATTACTCAATTTTCGAAACATTGCGTGTTGCTTGGCGAAGGTCAACGCTGCAGTTTATCTTGTTACAAAAGTAAGAAAATAAATGTATTGTGTTCCTAGTGAAAATCAAACTTGTAACCATTGCGTTTTCAGTCAGACACAGTGTCATTGCAATAGTATAAAAAAATACTTAAAACTTCTCATCAACCAAATAATATATAATTTTACAAACAAATCTTTTGAGCATTCAACAGAAATTCTCAGTCATTAAGAAGCTTAATTTTGTTCATGGTAACTTAATTTTTCTTTTATTACTTTGGATGTTCCACTTGTTAAATTAAAATCTTATTATATTATTTAAGTAATTAAAAAAATATAAAATAGGTTTTTTATCATTAATAACATATCTTCCCTCTTGAGGCAATTTATTATAATAAGGGTAATAAGATGAAACACAGCGGTTAATTTCGCCCTTTGACACGCCAAGTCTTGAAAAAATTAAGACTGGAGTGTCTTAATATTTTCCCACTGTTTTCCCTATTTTTTAACTTTTTAAAAAAAAAGAAAGAAATATGATTGACTTAAAATTGTTTTAAGCACAGCATCTGTGAATTTTCATTTAACTCTACATTACATTAATTTTATAACTTTCTGGATTATATTTTAAGAAAATGTTTGAAGAAATAATATATATTAACAGCCATATTATTCTACTTATCCTGCTGTGTGCGGGATACAGCGTAAAGCTGATTATTATTATTTTTAATTTTTTTCTTGCATAGCAGACCGGATAGGCGAAGAGAGACAAGTGTTAGAATACTCCGTTCCCTACTTTTCCCCCGATTTTTAAGATAAAGCGTGTTGAGTGGTGAAACTCTGCCAAAGCAGGTCTACAACCATTACGTTTACTATTAGGCAGCCGGTCTTAATTACATAAAAAAACTAATTAAAAAATCTACTATAGATCTCTTATTATTAAGAATGGATAAGAATTGTATTAAGAGAAAATATAGATATACATACAATACTTCATCAAATGTTTTGTAATCATCGCTCTAATCATTACTTTGTGCTATTAGCGAGCATTTTTTTTAATATTTGCCTGTAGCGTTTAATATTACTATTAGGTGCGTTCAAAAGCAATGCTGAGTGAAACGTTACATGTCACATGGTTCTGTCATTCGTGGTGATGAAGCTTGCAACTTCATAGGGGCCACATTGGCTTTTTGTCTCCGCGTATGACGCGGTATAAGTAGAGAAAATTTTATCATAAATTACGCAGCATAGGAGATTTTGTGTGTTGGGAAATGATACCTAATATTGTATGTTAAGTGAACAGGCTCTAACTGGAACTCGACGTTTGTGGGTTCGTTTCCTACTCGGGCTAATGAATTGTTTTCATTTCTTTGCTTCGGTAATAAGACACAACGCAGCGTTGGGTCGTGGCACTCAACTAATGTAATGTCTCGAAAATTAGACAGAAAGTGTAGAACAGAGTGTCTTAGCTATTAGTACTATAAGAGAAATACAGCGTAACACTAAAAAATATTTAATTAACATCCACATGGACAAAGTAGTAACGTATTTAAACTGTACCATGGTTACAACAGAGTGACAAATTAATGAGGCTAGTCCTGCCACAAAGACACAAAATGTGACTGTAAACGTGACTGGTTGTGGGTTCGATCTCAACTTGAGAAAATGAAATATTTATTTAAATTTATATATTTTTTTCTTCGCTGTAAATTCGAAACAAAGCGCGTCGTTGAATTCCACCACTCAACACGCAATGCCCTCAGAATTCGGCGCAAAGTGGGGAACAGAGTGTCTTATCACCAGGTTCTCTCTGCTTACCCTGCTGTGTGCGAGACACAGCTTGAAACTGATTAGATTTGATTTTTGACAAATTAATCCGTACTCCATGTATGGATACCAAGACAAGAACAAATTCAACATGATCTTTCAAAACTAAAATGTTTAGTAACTATGTAATTCTTAGGCCATGGCTATTATAAATAAGTACAATAGTTTCTTATTATTCACGCAAAGATTATTAATTCAATCCCCATTCAGAAAAATAAAAATTATTTATTTTCAAATTATTATTTTTTTCCACTAGGAAAAGATAAAGAGCGGCGTTGGATGCCGCTATTCAGCAGGCCTTAAAATTAAACTAAAAATTAATAACAGAATGTGTTAACATTACCTTCTCTATACTTGGGTTATCATATAAACGAAAGAGCGTGAAATTGGCATACAACTTAGCTGGATTTGAATATAAATCCACAAATGCCGACGTCAAATGAATATTTTGAAACTTTTTCAATGGTAAAAATTTTACGTTTGTTTTGTTATATGCAGGCATGTGTACGCGACTCGTATCCGTATCGTGCTCGTACTAATATTTTTTTCCTCTTTAACTTTATTCGCTTATTAGACGCTTGGTGACAGAAACTTTACGTGTTGTGAATTTTGTAAATTAATTTGTAATATTTTTATTATTTTGATGAAACTGGTTAATATAAGAATACATTATAAGCCTAATGCCATCATATAGACATTTATATAGCGACCCCCGTGCTGCTACGCCCGCATGAAATATACGTATGTTTATTTAAATGTATCTAAGAAAAAAACCAACCAAGTAAGAGTCGGACTCGCCTACCGAGGGTTCTATGCCAACGTCAGAATTGTTATTGGGAAATTGATGATGTGGCGAAAAAAGATAAGAAACTTAATTTGACACATATACATATACACTTTCCTTTAATACGAAATAAAATAGGAAAGAAACTACAAATATAAGCTTATGATGATTTTTTTCTATGAAATACTAATAAATTTATATTTTTCTGATTTTTCCTCATCCAGATCATAGTCGATTTTATAGTCACACTTTGTGCCTCTGCGCCACGACTGGCCTCTGGATTTTACTTGAATATTTGATATTAATTTCATTTCATTTCAATAACGCCCTGATAGACGGACAAAAGGACAACAAAGTGGTCCTATAATTTTTTTTTCCTCTTGAGGTACAGAACCCTAGAAATTAATTAATTATTTTAGTTTGGTTATGCATTGAATACAACGTTACTTAAGTGTTTTAGAATTTAATTTAATTATCACATTTAATAGAAAACCGTTAAGTTATTTTAAATTTGTCTAGGCAAACGTAAGTATCTCCACATAAATTCTGATTTCGCAAAAATTCCATGTTAATATATATTACTCCACAAGTCACTTTTATTGAGATATTTCAAACACTATGTGGGTGCTTGATAGTATGTCAATTTACATTGGAGAATTCTTAATCTTGAAATCTCGATCTATTTAATAATCATATAATCTCGAGTTTTTTTTATCATCATTGAAATAATAATTTACAAACAATGTCAAACAACAAAATATTGAAAACTAAATATTTATCCAATATATTAAATTGACCAATATATGAATAGTTGCATAACCACTAAGACATAAATTTAGTTATTTTTATAGTACAAATAAATAATAAATAATTTTGCTATATTAGCTATTTGCTGGATACAATTTCATTACACGAACTACTATCAAACTATTTACCCGAAACCCTAAAGTTTATTCTTATATGGTCTATATTTTAATTAAATTTCGTAGTACACTTGACGTATCACAGGATACGCGTTAGTCATTTAATTAAATACTGTGTACATATTAAGTTTAGATTTCGTCATGTAATTAAATTACCAAAGCTCGTAGTTGAAGCTGGAATCGCTTAATTGCTATATAGCAAATATATATTTTAAATTTGATATTTTTTGAGTATGCTCATACTTTAGTAGAGTATGTAGAGTCAGTTGCAGTTGGTAATTGGTTGATGTAATAAGTGAATGTGAATTGAATGAGAAGATATGAAATAAGTGCATGATTTTTATAAATTATTGATGTTTTCTCAATATTGAATCACTTTTATTATATAAAATATTTTAAAAGAAAAAGATTTTTTGTTGATAGAGGGATAGGCATTTGTCTCAACACCAGAGTGAAGAAATGAAAATATAAGCCGAACGGCATCAAACCCGCAACCAGTCGATTTTACAGTCACACTTTGTGCTCCAACGCCACGCAGTCGTGGCCCATAAAATATTGAAAATAACAAAACTCGATAGCAGCAACTATATTGCTAAGTTTTTATGTCAGCCAGAAATCAAATAGCGTTCGTAATACACGTCCTATGTACAAAGCGATAGTTTTCAGTCGGGCATTTTGTGATGAATCGCATTTTGGTACTTTTCATTTGCGACATATAGCGCTTACCAGGGTGTTGTTGAATTTGCCCTGTAAATATAATTTTTCCTAATTTTTACTTATCTTACACATTTTGTTTGGCAGATAGAGAAAGTGAAGAAAGAAGTCACTCCGTTTTCTAGTTTTGGAGTTCCGTACTTCACGTTAACGTCCAACTAACTAACTATCCATCTGCTTAGATCGTTTATCTAAAAATCGTGTGTAACTATCAAGCGGAAATAAATATAAAATATATATTTGAGGCCAGTCGTGGTGCAGTGGTACAAAGTGTGACTGTGAAACCGACTGGCTGTGGCTTCGATCCCCACTCGCTCTGGTGTCGAGGCAAAGCGCGGCGTTGAGTTCTGCCCCTCAACACGCAATTCCTCCAAAATTCGGCAGAAAGTGGGGAACGGAGTGTCTTAACACTAAGTTCCCTCTGCCTACCCTGCTATGTGCGGGATACAGCGTGAAGCTAATTTATTTATTTCATTTATTTTATTATATATATGGTCCCTTGAATCACAAAAAGTCAAGCTTCTATGTGTTAGAAAAAAAAAAACATTATAAACTTATATTTGAACTTCATTTCGTGCAAAATGAGTGTATGGGTACAAGCACAGGTTATTGCATGTTGTGTGATGGAGCTTAGCAATTGGTTTGAGTTCTTACTCGAAGAATACCTACATCTAAATCGAATTTCGAGGTGCCGCGCCTTGTCCGCCAGATCAGAGAAAGGAAGATAATCATTCTTCCGAGTAGTAATCAAATTCACAACCAACGTATTTATAGTCAAACGCAGCGAAATTTATTATAAAATACCTTGTAGCAAAACCAAACGCCTCGTTTTGCCTTGAACGAGGAAATGATAATATTAAAATATTTTCATTTTCTCGAGTGGGATTTAAACTCGTAAAGTATCGCGTTAACAGTCGAATACATGCGCCCCTATACCACGAGCAGCCTCAACTCACTCAACAAACGACATTTAAAAAAAGTAAACTAGATATCAAAAATCCTTTTTTATTAAAGCTAGTGACTGCAACGGATCAAAAACGAATAGTAAAATGTAAACATTTTTATTATTCTCTACGTCAGTTACTATGTATAATTTCACAATATTTTTCGTAGCATCGCACTCGAGCTACGTTTGAAGTCACGTCATTCAAAGAATTGTGATCCTCACCATACAAAGCGCGCTAGTCTCTGTTGGGAACTATCAATTGAAAAATTAAAATACTATTTACATTCGTATTTGTTATTACTTTATTTATATATGTTTTTTTTATTTTAAAGGGTTTTTTTTTCATGTTAAAGATGTTAAATGTGCACTACTTGAGTTATAACATCGATTTTGTATCTGTTATAAACATAAAATTCGAGAAGTTTTTTTTAAATTATGAGGCGTCTCAAGGCTGTAAATTGTTATCAATCATTAATCCTATTTTAGTATCTCTTCTATTATTGCGTTAAATCAAATCTTGTAATTATTAACAATAACAGCTTAATTAAGCACTAATCTAGTGTTATTGTATTATTTTTATTCTCCATGAGAATCGAAACTATAACCGTCACTATCAATAACTGGACAACTAGATTGCAATAGTATATTATGTCATCTAAATCAATCTTATGAACAAATGAACTATATAAATAAAATATACTCATCAAATGTCTCACTGACACAAGCAAAAGTAAAATATATGAATAGTGGCAGGGGACTGACGTAGAGTAATGGCAGGCCTCGGGTAGCGCGCGATTGTGTGACGCGACACCGGCCTCGCGCATGAATGAATCTAAGAATGGGAAAATACGCCTTTAGGTTACGTATTTTGCACTCGCTCTGTTTATCGGTGGATCTTTTGCACTAGGTTTTTTTTTTTGGCGTTTCCTGGGCTTCAATGTATATTATTATTTTATTATTGATGAAAAATCAGTTTTACTTAAAATGTATTTTTCTCTTTCTTTACGGTGTTATCTTAAATAATAACAATTATTACATGCAATATTTTTAATTCTTACCGCTATCATTTTTGCGTTATTGATATTATTAAAACGTTATGACCTTAATAAATATATTTCAACAAAAAAAAAATTAATAAATAATATACAATACATTGCGCCAATAAGATGTAGTACTTACTTTTAAGTATACCTCAGCCTGTATGTGTCATACACACATCTCTGTACATCAAACGCAGGAACCAAGTCTATTCCACTGCATGAATACTAATTGCTATCGGATTTACGGGTCCCCCGCGACGCTACGGGGTTGCTCCTGTCACTCTGAGACTGGATCTAATGGCCGGACTGCGCGTCGCGCCATTTTGTGATGCTGTACCGAGCTTAGAGAATTGACAGCTATTATATTAAACTTATTATCCTGTGGATCACATGGGAAATCATTTAGTATGGATTTTTTTGTTTAAAATTTGTCAGCTTCACGTATTTTTTAAATATACTAGAATCAGCAGAGAGAACTCAGTATTAAGACAAGTTGGCATGACTTCGATTGCCGCTTTTGTTAGAGTATTATATGGTGGAACCCAATAACGGGCTTTACATTACAGGACCAGGGAAGTATGTTATAGTAAAATATTATGTTATACGTCACTATTGTGTGGCTTGACAACATAGATTTATACAAATTAAGCTATATCGATATATTATGTTATCGATCTTTACAGTTACTAATTGTATCGATGTAGTAACACAATATAGCACAATTGCTTCATATCTATTTGGTGAGATGGTTATTTGTTTTTTATTTAGATAAATATTTATTTTTATAAAACTCTTCTGCCCAGATAATTCACAGACGAAACTACTGAACCTAAGGAAAATTTATTTGGCATGTAGGTGTGTTGGAGCGCACAAGAAACGAGAATTTCTTCAAATTTCTATAGGAACGAGGGAAAAAATGATGTTTCACATTTTACATTCAAAGTTGCGGTCGATGACGAGTATGTTATAGTCCAAGGATTTTCGCCCTCTGTATTGAAATGTTACTAAGATTCCTATACATATATGGAAACATATTCTATTAGTATTTTTCTATAGCTAAGCCAATTTTAGATAAAGTTTAGCATACAAAAACAAAATGAAAACCGCAATATCCTCTCCACAACGAATTCCAACTACTGGGTCATATCGGACATGTCAAAATAATTCGGTCAGCGTTCCGCTCGGCTGTTCAAGAATAATGGCCGGACAGGATTTTGGAATACGTTCGCTTTAATGCTTTATTTCCTAGTGCGGTTTTGGTATAGACGTATGATAGTGCCCGATGCACAATATTCGTATATTAGTTAGATATTGTTTATTGACATTATTTGGTATTCGACTCAGTTGTATTGTATGTGGCACATAATTTTTAACTCCTATTTGCAAATCCTGCTGTATGTTCCGGAAACACTTAACGCGCCTAAGGTGGACATTTGTAACAACAGGAGTCTTCATTCCAACCTGAATGCCGTCCACCAACATCTTGAGACGGCACGGCCGGCCTTGTTGTTTCAGATTGCCCGATCGAGCTTGAACATAGGCTGTGTCCTATCTTCAATACCCGGCTACAAAATAGATCATAATTTTATGGCTCATGCCGGGGTCGCTGTGTTTGTAAGGGAGTGGATCGCCAGCTTTCTCATTGGGAGCAGCATCAAAGTTGGTGTCGATGGTTTTTGCTCAGAATGCATGCCTGTTAATGCTGGCATTCCCGAAGGCTGCATGGCTGTACGCTGTTTCTTCTGCATATCAGTGACATATTAGAGGATTCTAGCATTAATTTTGTACCCAGTAATCTATGAAAGGCTAGATACATTGTCTTTACATAGAGATGTCTCTTAGTTGTGCGTTCGCTACCGTGCGATTTCGTAGGAGCCTCCTTCCACGCGTCACGCAAAAGTGGATTGACCTAACTGCGGCAGTGTTTCCAAGTCTATCTCAACCTTGAAGCCTGGCAACGCAACTGGACGCATCTGTACTTCTCTGGTGTTACACGGGTTCGCGGGCGGCGGTAATCATATTTATTACTATTTATACTATTTTTCGTAAAAATAACTGAATAAATTGGGAGTAGGGAAATGACAGCAATAGGCCTGTAGTAAGTTAGTTCGGAACCATTTTTTCAGGATCATGATGGACTCTTAAATATTTTAGATGACAAATAAAAAAAAACATATTGCGTACAAATATGAGTACACTTTTGTTTTGTACTAACACCTAAGTATATATTAATAAGCACAAAATACTTCTTTATAAAACCATTAAATTGTGAATAGGAGTTGCCAAAGCATTCCTTCCACCCAAGATTTAATTACTTTCGAACTTTAGATTGACTCCCTTATCCTTATCATTTCTGAATCAACACAAAAACAAGAGGCCTATTCCTATTTTCCTTTGTTTTAATTCAAATATAATCCAACTTATTTTCTTTGTTGCTTCTGAAGACATAATGTCTTGTACTCATTCCTTAATATTTGTTGATTATGTTGTAAAATTAAGCAGAAAAGTTTTTTTCGGTTCTTTCGGCATTTTATGTTATTATATTATTAATATACTAGATGTAAAAGTTTATGATGACTGATGTCTATGTCTGTTCACTTTTCACGTGTTAACTAGTATAAGATATTTTTTTACAACAATATAGCCTATACACATATCTTATATACATAGGCTACAATTTATCCAAAGATTTTGAATAATTGAGTTATAATACAACAATAAGTTAATCCGATACTCCGATTATGAAACAGAATGATTTATCACTAGTTTCTTCCTCACAAATGACTTAAGTGCACAAGTTATCAAAATAGGACCAAATCAAAAATATTTTTGTCACTTTATCTAATCGGAGTAAAACCGCGATTTGGACCGAATCCTCAATAAAAACTTCTCCACTTTACCGAGAAACTCATATAATAAGTAAAATATCAAAATTTTATAGCAAATATTGGCTAACTTCGACATAAATTTTCAAATTTAATCAGATTTGCACCTAAGATTAAAAAAAAAAAATCAGCTTCACGCCGTATCCCGCACGCCGCAGGGTAGGCAGAGGGAACCTAGTGTTTTAGACACTCCGTTCCCCACTTTCTGCCGAATTCTGGAGGCATTGCGTGTTGAGTGGCAGAACTCAACGCCGCGCTTTTGCCTCGGCACCAGAGCGAAGAAATGGAAATATAAATTTAAGTAAGTATTTCATCTCTTCGAGTGGGGATCGAACCCACAACCAGTCGGTTTTGCAGTCACACTTCGTGCCGCTGCGCTACGACTGGCCTTTTAATGTTTATAGTTTTAATTAAATAACTAGAACTATTCTATTATGAAGAGGACTTGTGTTGACACGCGGCTATGATGTGATTAGAAGTTGGCAGAATGGAAAATGGTCGGGGATAATTAACTGACCCAATTTAACTTGGATATGCTTATCAAATTATCAAACCGCAAAACCTTTCAATCGATAGGTGGTTCAAACATTTACATAATTATATACAAAAGAGTTAAACTGTAATATAAATACCGAGACAGTGTATAATAAAATGAAATGACTGCGAGGGCCTCTAAAAATATTATTATATAATAAACAAAACTTGTTAATTTCAATATTTCCATAAATAGTATGTACTCGTATGTATGAATGAATTAAACGTTTAAAAAATAAATCATTTTCACGCTGTATCCTGCACGCAGCAGGATAGCCAAAGGGAACCTAGTGTTAAGAAACTCCGTTGCCCACTTTCCGCCGAATTTTGAAGTCATTGTGTGTTGAGAGGCGGGACGCAACGACGCGCTTTATCCTAAGCATCAGAGCGAAGAAATGGAAATTAAGTTCAAAAGATATTTTATTTCCTCGAGTGGGGATCGAATCAATAACCAGGCGTTTACAGTCACACTTTGTGCCCCCGAGTCACGACAGGCCTTATATATAAATGGACTGTATGTATAATAAATATTTTTAAATTGAAACACGCTTTATATTGTGTTTGACAAAAGATTTAAGTGGCGGAACTCAACGCGGAACTTTGCCTTGTAACCAAAGCGAGGAAATGAAAATATATAAATCAGTTTCACGCTGTATCTCGCACACAGCTTGGTAAGCAGAGGGAACTTTGTGTTAAGACACTCCCTTCTCCGTGAAAATATATGTTTGTATTTCCTCGAACGGTAATCGAACCCACAACCTATCGCATTACAGTTGCACGTTTGAGCTCCTGCGATTGCGACTGCCCTGAAGCAGCATACTTTTATATTGTATATGTTTACATTCCTATATTTGTGTATCGTCTTCATACAAAAGCTTAGTAAAGCCATCATCGTGCAAGCGTAGTTTGATAGCATCTGACAATTAACACGACAGTTGTAATCTCCACTCGAGGAAATGAAAATATATTAATGATTTTCGTTAATCCACTCTGGAAGACAAAACGCGACGTTGAGGTCCACTACCCAACACGCAGATGTCTGGAAAACAGAATGTGGGGTGCAGAGTTTCTTAACATCAAGCCTCCGTACCTATCCTACACTGCAAAAAAAAGCTTGAATCTGCTCTATTTTTCTTTAATTTAAAATTAATATATGTCATTCGATGTCATAATTTGGTTTGGTACATAGAAAATTGCATCTCACAGAGAACATTTAGTCGTTTAGTAATTACTAGCGAAGTCAAGCCTCACGAGACGTTATAACTTTAATGCAATTAATGTGATCGATACACGACTAACATAGCTTTATATAAATTATTTTATATGTACAAAGAAACCAAAGCAGTTGCACGCTTTTACACGCATAGCACGGTAGCCAGAGGGAAGCTAGTGTTAAGACACTCCAGTTTCTACGCACCCCTAATATTTGAAACACTTAGTCTTAATAACGAGAAATAACCAAATATAAATAACATTAAAAACTTTAATGTACTTGAATATTCGTGACTTATATTCTATTCAGTGGCAAGTCGCCCAACAAACAATCGTATTATGTAAATGCGTCGCGGCCGTGAGCACTCCAATTTAATTTCGCCTCAATTTCCCTTTCAAAATGACAACTTATTAGAAACGCTTACTTCTTCTTTATATACACTTAATATATAACTAGCTTCTCTCCATAAGTTCTTCTTAAAAGACTTCAGCGTAAAAAGGTGATTTTAGATTTTCTTAACTGAATTATATAGAACTAAGCATTATAGATTTGTCATATCTATCTGTTCTGTTCTCTCGTATCTGTCTGTTTGTCTGTCTGTCTGTTGAACTTGATAAACTGAAAAATAAAAAGTATTTTTAATTATTTGATTATTCCTACTTAATTTATTCCTTTTACATGTAACTTGTTTTTTTTCATCAAACCTATACTTACGGAGCGTGTAGATAACTTGGAATATGACATTTAGAATCCTAAATCTTTTTTTAAATAAAATTTGAAAAAATGCTGTAAATCAAAAGGAACACTTTCAATTATAAAAATCTATTGAAATATGCACATAAATTTCCATTTAATGCCACACGACTGGCCTTAATAAGCTAACTAAGATATGTACATAATAAACATTATCCTTTGTTCTGCGCTGCCTTGGTTCAATAAAAAATGTTATTTATCTCAAAATTTCTTACAATATAAGTATTATTGATAACAAACGATAAAAAGTATTTTTTATATTCGTAAATTATCATTAATTTAGTGTTGCCCACACAGGTGTAATCTAAAATGTAACGTTTTTCTCTCTTTTGAAAATCATTTGACATTTCGTAAATTATTACTGTACACGTGAAAATTTTTCAAGTATCAGAGAACATATATGAATAATATTTTTTTATTAACAAAATAAATAAATTTTATTTATTATGTAAAAGTTATTATTTTCATAATTTTTAAAAACTATGTCACATATCTATAGTATAATATTTATTGTTTATAATCAATTCAATTCAAAAATCTAGGAGGAGTATTAATATATACTAAATTATAATTATTATTAGTATATAAAGATTTCTTTTTAATTTTACTTTTAAAAAAAATAGTGAATAAAAAACCCATCATCTATATGTATAGTAGGGATAATTTCCCCTACTAGTCCTATAGAATCAAATTACATATTAATATAAGAAAGAAGAAACAACTTTTTTGATATTACCATATTCAGGTGCCTCACAAACGAAAGTCATTTACATGTTCAAATTAAAGGGAACACTGTAAAGGCTTTATATCGTTTAAATAATTACATAAAAGTTTCGTGAGAGCGGCCGCGGCTCTACGTAGAGTAATTATTATGTGGTCAAACGTTCTGTGACAATTACGGTACACTGTGACAGTCGATTTCTGTCTCTACACGCGCTTTGTAGAGCAAGTGATGAGAGAGAGGCGGTTACTTTTTATGGACTATTAGAATTTAATTTAAATTTAGATATTTTTTTACTTATTCGCATTTAAATATATATTTTTTGTATGAAAGCAATTATAAATGTCAACGTCGTGTAGTGGGATTCATATTTGGGCGTGTCGATGGAAACGGATGTAATAAGTAAGTCCGCATTTTTTTATGTATATGGAAAACTAAATTAATTTGATTCTCTTTGTTTATTGTTGAAAAAATATACTATAATACTGGGTGAGGGAACAGCGGACAGACGACGTGGAAAGTTAGCATTCTGTTGAAACAGGAAAGAGTAAGATTTTCGATGGAGATTATTGTAATATTATATATTTCGTAGTTTGTACCACACTAAAACCAAAATGGAATCGCTTAGAGGAATGGTCATTTAGTTAATGGCACTGCGAGTTGAACAGTGTTTAATATTAGTCAAGTACCATTGTACGGCACTTGAGCTTTTGACATTATTAATATTATGGGAGTTAAAGCCAAATAGCAATTGCATTATGTGATTGAACCAGCGCCCTGTATAGAGTATTTCGAAATTATATAACGTTCCATTTATTTTTGTACTTTTAAAATTGAGATTTTTTGAATAAAATTGATGTGTATTTATTATTTAAGTAAATGTATTATTTATTTGAGGCTGTGGCTCTTCAACTTTCTTAGAGATGTTAGAAATTATAAAATAAAAAATCTATTGCACTAAGTACATCAATATTACAAATAATGGGTGAAGAGGGGAGAGAACGGTTATATTTTCCATTCTAATTCGGAGTTAACTTACTTAGTTAATTTTCTAACTTTCAATTAGAGTTAATTTTTTTTTCGATAGGAAACATGACGTTGATTTGTGCACTTATCTATACATATTGTCTCAAAAATTCGACAAACTAAGGAACGGGAACGTGTCTTTATACTGTTACTTCTGCCTACCCTGATTTCTACAGGATATAGCGTTACACCCTAAAAAAAATTTAAAAAAAACTCAAAAAATAAATTAAAAAATTAAATTAAATTAGCTTCACGCTATATCTCGCACACAGCAGGGTAGGCAGAGGGAAGCTAGTGTCAAAACACTCCGTTCCCCACTTTCTGCCGAATTCTAGAGGCATTGTGTGTTAAATGGCAGAACTCAACGCCTCGCTTTGCCTCAACACCAGAGCGAAGAAATGGAAATATAAATTTAAGTAAATATTTCATCTCCTCGAGTGGGGATCGAACCCACAACCAGTCGGTTTTACAGTCACACTTTGTGCCACTGCGCCACGACTGGCCTCAAAAACTCTAAAATACAGCCAAAATCATTTCTGGTACATTTACCTTGCTTTCAACAGTACGCTTACCTTGCTTTCAACAGGATATAGAGTAGACCTCTAAAAAAATAAAAAATAACTCTAAAATACAAAAAAAAATCACAATCATAACCTAGTAGAATAAATCAACAAACAAGAAGCCACACTTAAAACAAAGTAAAGGTATTAAAGTCCGCTGAGTTGCGTCCCCGACGGCATTATGCAGATAAGCTGTACTAAATCAGAGCGAAGCAATTATTGTGCTTTTTGGGGCTTTATCAGGAAATATGCCTTTTTATAGTCATTTCCTTGTATTAGGATTATCGTGACATTATTGAAATTTTAGCTTCACGCTCTGTTCCGAATGTAGCAGGGGAAGTAAAGGGAATCTAGTGTTAAGACACTCCGTTTTCAACATACATTTCTTTTTTTTTTGAGTTACAGAACTTAACGCCCTGCTGTATTCTTACTATAAAGAGAAGGTGAGAATAGTTATATTTCGCGAGAGGAAATGTAACCTGTAAATAAAATTAAGAAGAAATAGTCTTATATTACTTTATCAACATTACGCTGTATCCCACACACAGCAGGGTAAGCAGAGGGAACCTAGAGTTAAGACACTCCGTTACCCACTTTCTGCCGTATTCTGGAAGGCATTGCCGTGTTGAGTGGCAGAACTCAACGCCGCGCTTTTGCCTCTAGAAATAGTCACTTCAAAGTATAACCTATAAGTAAATAAATATAAAGATATCAATTGCAATATTTTAAAAAGTAAATAAATATAAAGATATTAATTACATATGAATTTTGATACAAAATAAAGAACATAGCGAATCCCAACAGAAAACGCAAAGATACAAAAAGGTCCCGACCAGAGACTTTTTGCCAGAGGATCAGTAAATCATAATATAAAGAAATTACAACGTGCTATCTCATATACACGTAAGTAGTTCCATGACTGCGTCAATAATATTGGGCTTTTACTAGCTTATTTATATAAGCTTTGGAAACTTTATGACCATAAAGCACACTCAACTAACAAATATTTTATAGTTATCTCATAAAGCTTTGAAAAATTGCTGAAGCCAATATTTGACCGTAATCAAAACGGTTGTGGGTTTAGGTTCCACTCGGCGAATTGATTTATATTTACACTATTTTAATTTTTCCGCTCTAGAGCGGAAGCTAGTAGCAAAGTGCAGCGTTAAGTTCCGCTAATCAACAAGAAGTATCTTTAAATTTAAGCCCATAGTGGAAAATGGAGTATCAAAATACTAAGTTTTCTTGGCCTACCCTGCTATATGCAAAATTTTACTACTAAGTAATACTTATAAATTTATTTTTACATTTTTTTGCAGAACTTCATGTTAGCTTTTCTTGGGAGCCGAATATCAATGGAATATATTATATAACACACTCCATTCCTCACTTTGAAACACATAATATTTAATTTTTCAGTTACACGCTTTGTCCCCAATATATGAGGACTGAGTGTAACTGACACTGCGTTCCCTGTTTTCCGCAAGAATTCTCATAATTGCGTGTCGAAAAATAAAACTCAGCCACGCACACCGCGCGAATACTCATCGAATCCACACCTCACACAATATATATAGGGTGGAAGTGTCAGAACCACTTTAAATAAAACCATAGTTTTAACTACTTCATAAAAGCCTAATGAAATTTTAAAAAATCCCAAAAATGAAAAAGTGATTATTTAAAAAAAAAAAATATCGTTTTAAAATAAAACACCATTTGTCAAGAACGACACATACACCTATCAAAGGGATATTCCGAAATCGAGTCGTAGGTATTGGCTGCAAAGTTCAAAGTTGCTTAACTTTTAGCAGTATTTTTGTAGTAGTGTGCGTTTACGTTATTTGTCTCTTTGCGTAACTGCGTCACACGAAATACCGGTAGGGATAAACATCGTTAAATGAAAAAAAAATCGTACATCCATACTGTTGAGTTATCTTGATTAATTTCTTTAGGGTAAAATACCTCAAACCCATACCGGGTTTGAAGTATTTTACCTATATGCTGTTTCCGTAAAAGAAGCGCTGCCTCTTCCATCCTGTATATCACAACGTCACGAAATTTAAGTCAGCATTTAAATTACAATATTAAGTTAATTCCTAACAAAGAGCATTTATCCAAAGAGGACATTAAAAAGTTCGCAGTGGACGTTATGCAGATGCAGTAAATATAACTGAGTCAAAGTGTCGCAGACTTGAAACTCATTTACAGTCTTTATTGAATAAACGGTCAGCTTAATACCGAGCTATCACTTTAGACTAAATAATAATTTGGTTTTTGTAAAATGCTTATGGAAAAAAAAATTATTTTATTTACTACGTAGGACAGCGTCTGATTATAAATAAGACGGTTGTGGGTCCTTTGCAAATTTTTGAGAATTTTTTATTACATATTTGGTAAATAAAGGGCGGTATAAATATCAGTCTCTTAACAATATTTCCGAAATTAGAAGAAAAATAGAGAACGGAGTATCGTAACCCCAAGTTGCCTCTTCTTTATCTCATATGCGGAAAAAAACGCGAAAGCATGAAAACGACCTTAATTTATTTTATATCTTTTCCTATTGAAATAAAATAACACCATGTATCATTTGATATTTGAAAATATATTTTTGTAACAATATATTATTATCAAGTTGAATGTTTATGCAATAAAATGGCTACGAGAGATCTATCAATTCGTCGCTCAAACCACTAGTAATGCGGGAATTTAGATTGTTTATTGAAAGACATCGTTCGGGAAAGGATTTTATGTAACTCTCTTTATTTTACATGATCTTTTGAGGCCAGTCGTGGCGCAGTGGCACCAAGTGTGACTGTAAAGCCGACTGGATGTGGGTTTGATCCCCACTCGAGGAAATTGAAATATTTCCTTAAATTTATATTTCCATTTCTTCGCTCTGGTGTCGAGGCAAAGCGCGGCGTTGAGTTCTGCCACTCAACACGCAATGCCTGAAAAATTTGGCAGAAAGCGGGGAACGGAGTGTCTTAATACTAGGTTCCCTCTGCCTACCCTGCTGTGTGCGGGATATAGCGTGAAGCTAATTTTTTATTTTTTTTTATTTCCTAAATAAAATAATTTTGGTTCTCAAATGAAGTAAAAAAAAAAATGTCTGTCTTTGTCTTATCAGAACGGGAAAATGCAAATAATTCTAAACAAATTCATCGACACGCAGTATGGTTGTACTTTATCATATACTATTTATTGTTGGTCGTTAGAATCCATCTGTAGAATGTGTATTTCAATTTTTTTCGCTCTGGTGTCGAGTTCTGCCACTCAACACGCAATGCCTCCAGAATTCGGTAGCAGGTGGGAAACTTAGTGTCTTAACACTAGGTTCGCTGCCTAACCTGTTGTGTGCGGGATACAGCGTGAAGCTAATAAAATAAATATTTCGTTTCCTCGAGTGGCGATTGAACCAGCTGATTTTACAGTCACTCTTTTTGCGCCTTTGCCACAACTTTCCTTAATATATAATATGTAGTTTTTTTACGCGTAGTGGAAACGGTGTCAAATTGAACTTTAGAGTTACCAGTTACCTGCGTAACTCATCGCCCCTTTTTACAATACTAGATCAGTAAAACTATTATTTTCAATTTCCTATCATTATTTGCATTTTACATAACGGTGAAGTCGAGTCGATAGTTGAGAACTCTAATATTATTTAATGCAAAGAGCTTCTAGTTAGCATAACAAAGTGTTACTCTGCGACTGTAGAGTGTACAGTGAAGATCATAGTACAGAAATGAGAAAATTATTCACAGGAATCAAGATAAATTTATTCTATTTTTAGTAGCTACATCCCGCATATGGTAAGGTTGGCAAAAGAAACCTAGTGTTAAAACACTCCAGATCTCACGTACCCCCTAATTTTCGAAATATTATAAGAAGTGGCGGAACCCAACACCAGGATTTATATTGTTACCACATCGATGAAATGAATGTAATTTATTCTTTTGAGAGAAAATCAGACTCAAAGCCATCACCTTTGCAGTAAGAGGCTGTGCCGCTGCGCCATGAAGGTCTTATTCTTATTTTTTTTATTATTGTAAAAGTGAAAGCAGAACAATATTTATTTTTGACTCTTTCGCATCTTCTTTATTCTTTCTTCTCCTTTCTCTTCTCTCGCTCGTTATACATGAAGTGAAAGCTAATAAGACTATCTGTCATACAGATAGTCTTATTAGCTTTCACTTCATGTATAGCGAAACTACCTTACTACGCCACTATTGTCTTCACTATTAACAAGCATTAATTTAAAATGATCAATTTCCTCTACAAAATAATGCTTGGTAAATGGAATTCACTTAGTGTACGGTATTATGCAGATACCGCCGGTAAATCAACGGAATAGGTGCCTTTAATCCCGCCTTGAGCAAATGATAACTTCTTGAATAGTCATTAGCTTTGGAACTAGTCTCTTATTTGTAAATTCAGAGTTTCAATTTAGTTGTGTTTGTATGAATCATCCATATTGGGTGAAACTTTAATTATTTTTCGCTTCACGTAAAAAATCCATATGTAACAAAATTAGGCATAGTTTTTTTAAACATTGTATGTTGAGTGGCGAAACTCAACGCCGCGCTAAATTTAAATTATTTATTACCCTGGTCGGAATTGAACTCACAACCGTTTCGTTTACAGTTAGATGTTATCCCACTGCGCCACGACAGATATATTAATAAGGATGAATAAGGATAGATATATATTATGGCTTACAAAGCACATCAATGTGTATACGTAATGAGTGTAGGTTCAACTCCATTCGAAGGAATAAAATTTGTTTTATAAATCCGCTCCACTAGTCCGCGTTAAGTCCCGCCACTTGCCATGCATTTGTAAATGCGGTAGAAAGTGAGAAATAGAGTGTCCTAATAGTATGTCCTCTCTGTCTACTTACCTACATGCGAGAGATACGTGTAATAAAAAAATAGAACGATTTGTACGTAACAAAGCATTTGTCCCGCATACTTTCACGTTTTAGCGAACAAATATCCTTTGAGATAGAAACGGGCTTATTGGTTGATCTTTTTATTGGATTTATTTGTACATGAATACGTCTACACTCCAACTGTTAAAATGATGTGAACATAGCTTTATGTAGGTATTTCATTTAAATTGTTATTAATTAATATCTAAATTCTTCCTGTTGTTTTACAAAATGATTTTTATTGTTGTTATCTACACAATAAATTAAAAAAATACTATAAACGCGACAGGTTGTGGGTTCGATTCCCACTCTAGGGAATAAAATATTTTGTATCTTCATTTCCTCGGTCTGGTAACAAAGGCAACGCGCAGCGTTGAATTCCGCCACTCAAAATCAATGCCTATAGAATTCGGCGTTAGGTTCCCAGGATCCCTAGGAAGAAAACTTATATGAAACAAATAATGTTTGACTAAGTAGCCCTACGTTTTTTTCCACATTGATAAGTAGGCATAGAGTAGCTTACCTTGTGTTAAGATGCGCTGTTCCTCACTTTTCTCTCGACTTTTTAGACATTATGTCGTAATTGGCAGAAATTAGCTCCGTACTCTGCCCATGATGTAAGTACATGACGAGCCTTGAAAATAGACGACAAATATTCAAAGATTGTTTAAAAAGACAATTTTAAGGCAAATTAATTAAAAATGTCAATTCCCTTTCTCTACATAACATAGAGTCCATTAGACCAGAATAATTCAAAGACACCTCTCTACATAATAAGAACGTGACAGTTACAAAAGGATTTAGGATTTCTTCCAGTCAAATGTAAAGGCATGCGGGATAAGTGTTTTGTTGGAAACCCTCGTTAGGCATATTGTTGTGAAATTAAATATGTCAAGTAGGTTATTACTGGACGATGTAGACGATGTAGATTCAAATTTTTAAATAGATATAAAATAATTATCGTCGTTCGCAAATTTATGGAATTGGACTTTAAAAGGTAAAATGAAATATTTAGTTTTTTAATATTTCCGTATGAATTTTAGGAAATTCCTTAAAGTTTCTCTCCTCTATACTCTATTAAGAATCTACAGGCAAAATTTCAACTTCCTAAGTCTAATAATTTATATGTGTGTTGTCTATTATTAATCACTTAATAATAGTAGAGTCTTAGACGTAGACGAATTTATAGTAGTGATAGTGTAGAATAAATAGAGAAAATTATAAAACGAGATTGGCGTGAGATGGGGTATAGTAGTTGGTATGCCAAATAAATGAAAATAATTAATTTCGAAATCAAACTCACAAACGTCGCGTTTACAATCAGACTGTAAAGTTTTAAAAATGAAAAAAGAGGAGACAAAGGTATTTCACCATCCAGCCATTAAACGTATATTGAATATGGGACTCCGTTCAAAACAATAGACAGTCGATACACCACAAAGAGCAAAAAGTAAACAACGAAGATTAAAACCCGCGGCAAGTAATATACCGTGAATATGAAACCTCGATAGCTCTATGAAATAAGCCTTTGAAATTTATATTTTTTCACGTTATCCTCTTAACTATTATATGAATTTAAACCTTGTTTTTGTAGAGCTTAAGTTGAATTTCGTTTGTGTACAGAGTACAGGCGTCAGTCATTATATGTGACTAATTCAATTGCTTTCAGCATCTGTGTTTTGTATGTACCTACGTAGGTTTTATTATATAACACTTACAATATTGCGAATAAATTTTGTATATTTTTAATCTTACTTTAATTTTTTCCATGCTCTATAAGACAAGGTGCAGGATTAAACAACGTTTCGGTATCATTGGGAAAGTTGAAAACGAAGTCCCTTGTCACCAGATGTTATAACCTGCTACATGGAAAGTCAAACCTGTACCGAGTTGGAGGATCATAACGGGGACTCTATATTGTGTGCTTTAATTTCAAATAAGGAAAAAAATTAATCACCTCCCCCAACGACCGCACGCAACACCATAGAAGCTACAGGTGCGTTGCCGACCTTTAAGGTGGAGATAGTTACTTTTTTTGAAAATATCGTATCGACCTGGGACCAGGTCTGCAGGTAGGCCATTTCACAGTTACGTGGTTCTCAATGATGATGAAATGGCTCTTCGTTGTATGCGATTAAAGTTCAAGTTTCAAGCTGACACTGGAGTGCATCAGTCCCAGAGATAAGAACAGTACTCCATATGAGGCCAAACCTTAGCCCTATACAGTGCTAATCAGTGTTCTGGCATTAAATACCGTCTTGCTTTATTGATGAACCCCAGTTACTTGGAGGCCTACTTGGCCTTGTTTTCCAGACGATCGTGATACTGGCAGTCTCTAGACACATTAAGGCCCAATATGCTGATACAGGACGCGGTTATAAGGGAACCGTTTTGAAAGACTGGATTCTAATTTCGATCCGACAAATGGAGTTTTTTGAGTACTAAACGTAAACTTGGGTATTCAGGTGATTGAATTTAACCACATGTTCCTTTCACCCCATGAAGAAACATTCCCTAAAGATGCCTAGACAGATTCCCTAAAGATGATCCATCAATTTTATCACGCTGCAGACGTCAAACCTGCAAAGTTCACACCGTGTTCTGCACATACCATAAATTCAATAATCAGCCAATATTTAGGCTAAACACAACCACAAGCAAATATTAGTGAGAGATAATAACAGCAGGTTATAATTTCGATCTATTTCAGATTTTCCGAGTAGGGTACGTGGCGCTTCACCGCATGTATGGATTATTCGTGTTTGGTCGTTTAATTACGAAATTCTGATTGTACTAGATATTATCATAATTATTGTTCGATTTTGCTACTTACATTAACAACGTGATAGTAGGCAGGTTGATTTGTTGAATCATTTTTTTTTTATTTTATTTTATTTTTGCAAATTTTCAGCTAATTTAGTTAGATAATGATTATATTATTGTACATAAAAGTCGAATTGTCGTTTTTTCCGCATATAGGGTGACAGAAGGATCCTGGTATTAGGACACTTCTTTAGCTACTCACTCAATGCCTGGATTTGTCATCCTTCTCCCAAGAGTGAGAAAAAGAAAATAATTCGTTCTTCCAAGTTGAAATCTAACTCACAACCATCACGTTTATATTTGTGATGATTACCGCTCCACCACGATCTTAAACGAAATATTTTATGTATACTTATACAGTAAAACGTAAAAAATATTCATAAAAAAAATACCTTTTAGCCGAGACCTGTCGTGGCTTGCGTGCGGCTGTAAACGCGAAAGACTGTGAGTTCGATTGTCACTCGAAGAAATGAAACATTAAATGTAAAAAAAATCTACGTAAAGTGGGGAACGAAAGTATCTTAATAGGAATGAAGTGTCTTAATAGATTCCTTCGCCTACTCTGTTATGTGCAGGATAAACCTCTTACCACAAGTATAATGAGTTACATTGAAACGATTAATGTGATATTACATAGCTTCATAACCGTTCTCAACATGGACTGATGACTATCCAACTTACAATCATTTTCATAATTAATTAAATCAGTAGTTGAGATAAATGCGTTCAACCAAAACAAACTCTTAGGTTTTATAATATTAGTATTAATTTATAAAAAACAATTTAGTCAGTATAGCCTATATAGCTCATTAGATGAGCTCGGCTGCCTCATATCGACGCATATTAGCTTGTAGAGGTCGTGTCGGCGTTTTGTTGCACGTTTTATGAGTTTTATTCAATTTTCAACTGACAGACGCTTAAATTTTATACTCGTGTCTGAAATATGAAACCTTATTATATTTTCCAAGTGATATTTTTTTATATATGTATATTATATTCGGATAAGTTGAGTATTTAATAGTTTCATTCATCAACCAGAGCGATAAGCGCTGGTAACGAGGGCAAAGGGCAGCGTTGAACTCCGCCACTCAACACGCAATCCCTCGGCGCAATTTCGGCGGAAAGTGGGGATAGAAGTATCTTAAGGGGAAGGGAGTGTCTTATCCATGAGGTTTCCAGGCTTCTTTTACGAGTACCTTCAGCGTTCAAAGAAAAACTATTAATTTACCAGAGTGGGTTTCGATCCCGCGTCTATGCTCAAATGTTGTCCCACTGTTCCACGACCATATATCAAGTAGAAGAATATAATTAGTATTTCGTAAGCAAAATAACAAATAAAAATCCGAATTGCAATTAAATTATATTCTACGGCACTAGCTATTTTTAAAGTAGATTTTCATTAATTTAAAAATACGCGGCTTCATGTGTTCCCCATCACAATATTGAAGGCACTTTGCGACAGATGCGACCTCGTAGCACGATACGGGTCATAGCACCGAGTTTTTTGTATAAAAATATAATTATATCTCACCCACTTTATTTATATTTTTTATTATTTTTTTTGCAGTATAGCTAGAGAAACCTCAGAGTGTGAAGGCACTATATTCTCCACTTTTTCTACTTACGAGTGCTAAAAAAGTAGTTTTTTTTCTAAATGTAAAATAAGACTGAAACTGTTAAATACATAATAAATTGCATTGTGTCTTATATTAATAGTTCTAAGCGAATATTTTTAACTTAGCGAAAAACTTTCAAAAATCTCTCAACAAAGGATGCTAACCACATAAATAAGTTGTAATAAGCGTATATGATTTTCAACGTGGTTTGACGGTAACATATAGCTTAGTGGTCACAGAGGAGCGGATTCAAATCCTAAGTACTCTAGAGTCAATGTTACTTGAGTGATGGAAACCCAAAGACAATGTAATGTCCACATATGTGTGGAAGTTGGTTTAATTATCTATACATTCTTTAAGTAAAACCTGACCACACAACTATGGTATAATATTCACTCCCAAAATGATTTTAAATTTAAAATTTTATCCAAAACTCTCAGTAAGTGGGTTCAAGGTATATATTTACATAGAATAAATGTTTTTATTTTTATTTTCAAGCAGACTACGGGGAAACGTTGACTTGATGTCTTGCCGCTTGTCACTCTATTTAGCATTATATCTATATTGTGGAAATTGTAGGAATTACCTACCTGTCATTTCGCAATGTAATTCTTAAAACTAAATATCTAATATCGATAGAGGCTATCGTGGCTCAGCGGCACAGCTTCAGAATGTAAGCGCGACTATGTATTTTCATCTCCTTTTTATTGAGTCCCATTCCACGGTAGACAGAAGGAATCTAGTGTTAAGACACTCCGTTCCCTACATTCCGCGCAATTTTCGACACGGAACCTCTAGGTCGCGTTTTGTCTTGTTTTGTAAATAACTTCAACAGTTATTCCCCTGAGAGATGATCGAACCTACAACCATCCTGTTTATATTCAGATGCAGTCAAGCTGCACTACGTCGGCTTCATGTAAAATATGTTTAAAAACTGAAAATATTGCACAAAGTGATTTGCTCTCAAGTGAAGTGTTCAAATGCTTTTTATTTTCAAGAAGGTTAAAGCAAAACGTCGACTCGGGGATCCTTTGCGGTAGCGGCTTGCGACTTTTTATATTGCTTTGTTTCATAAATATACAGTGATGAATGGATTTTCATTTCACGTTGAAACAGTAAAACACCTTTTAAATATATTATTTTTCTACCTTTACCTATTTTATATTGTATAGATGAACATCAAGACGGTTGTGGGGCTAGATTCAGATGAATAAATAATATTAATTTTTTTTCGATGTGGTAACACGACAAAGTGCGGCGTTGAGTTCCGCCGATCAACTCTCCTTGAAAATTGAACACGGCTTCACTCGCTGGAACTATACGAATTATTTAACAATATTTAAGTGTATTAAGGGAAAATTTAATCATTAACTATTATTTACTATTAAAATTTTAGTACTAACATAGGAAAACCCAAAATTGAATTTAAATAAGGAGAATGCTTTGTGTTAGTGACAGGCTATTTAGTTTTAATCCATTCAACTGTTTGGTGGCGAGCCAGCACATCCTACATCTATCCAAATACAAGCTTATCATTTTTTTATAAACTCGTATGTAAATTGTTTTATGCACAATTTTAAATGTATCTACTAATAATACGGAAACCTTCCGTTACTGATAGACAACGTAGAGCTAAACTACGGCGTAGAGCACTGATATTTGGCATTTAAGTGGCTAATAACTAACGTTTAGACGATTATTAGAAAGTAAAAAAAAACAACATATAATTGAGTTATAGAGTGTACAGAAGCCATAAGAAAGGTTTTTCCGAAATCTTAACCGAGCAAAAATAATTGAGACTTTCCGTTTTACCTTCTTTATTCCACAAAAATGCGGGGTACGACGACAATTTCATTTAAATATCTATATAAAAATAATATTTCAGTATTTATTCAATTCACAACGTACAATATTCTCAACAGTCTTCTAATAACATCTTAAAATGTCTCCGTTTAAATATGATTCGTAGCAAGTATTATTTTGTTTTACAGTTTTGTCGGTCTTACCTGTCGCTTAGTTACGGTTGGCAGACTCGCAAACTACATAATATCTCTCACAATAATTTCCAAATAGCTATAAAATAATGTTCTATTCTTCTTGTGTTCCATCTTTCAAAAAATATTTTTCTTAAAAAAATATTTGTATTTATTTATTTATTATCTTCAAAAACTCTTTGAAGCCAAAGTGGCGTTGGAACACAAGCATGTGATTGTAGTCGCGATGGTTGTGGATTCCATTTCCACACGGGGGGATAAAAATATTTAATATTTTCATTTCCTCGCTTTAGTAACCAAAGAGCAGCGTTAAGTATGGCCAGTCAACACGCAATGCATCCAGAATTCGGCGGGAAATAGAGAACAAAGTGTCTGTATACTACATTTCCTCTGCCTACCCTGATAATTATGTGGGATAAAGTGTCATACTAAAAAAAAAAAATGTTAGGTTTAATTTTCCACCCGAATTCGAACGTCTGACTGCATACGCGGTAGTAGGTTTGATATCTACTCAGGACAACGAAATATTTAATTTTCGAATTTGGGCAGTGCAATAGAATATTCTATTTCTCTTAATACTAGGTTCTCTCTGCATATCCTGTTATAAATAGAACGAGAAACTAAAAAAAAATTAGTATAAATATTTTTCGAATCAAATATAAAATAATCTTGTTTCAAAACCCATTATTAAACTTACCTGGAGCATCTAAGAACGTTTCGTCTTCAATACAACTCGTTACGACTCGCCTAAGAGATAACGGTACTGACAGTTGCGGCGCCGGCATCGCGCGTCATCTTTAAATGTCCTATGAAGACTTGAAGTTAATTTCTAAGGAATATTGAAGATGTTATAGTTACATAATTTTTATATTATATTATTTTTATATTTTTCGCGTTTTGATGTAAAAATCTTTATAGATATATGTGAATATGCGAATTCTTAGTTCTTTACTTTTTGAGTTAAACGCCTAAGATAGGTTAACGTAGAGGGACTTACAGTGCAAGGTGTTACTAAGAGTGGAATATTTCTGGCAGTAGGCCTATTCCAATAGGCTTGCAGAAATTGGTGTTGAAATGATCATCACTAATATATGAAACTTAGGATTATATATAGCCGCGCACAAGATTGAAGCGCTATAGTTCTACTTACTAACGAGAAGCAGGGTGCCTAATTTACTTATTCGTGTGAGTGATCATCATGTTCACGGGGTTAGGCGTATGAAATATTTAGGGCTTACATCAGACGGTCACTGAGGCTTTGTTAAATGCTTTGACCGCCTAGTCCCTCTGATAGACAAAGTAGTGGATGCTCTGCATAAACTATTGATTATCTTGGAGTGCCAACAGATGACATTGGTCTGCTATATGCAGGTGTTGTCCCACTAATGCTTCTATACGATGCATCTGGTGTTACAGAATGTCAATTTGACGCTGTAGAATTATTTATTTTTTGCCTATAGCGCATAGCCACTTGGCTATTAGGATCGTAGATGGTTACTATACTTTCTTTGAGAACGCGACCTTACTAGCACGCCTTTAGACATACTGGCATCTACGAATGTGAGAACATATTGTTAGATCTGTTGTCACCTCCTTTAAGACAGTTATGTTACATAAGAAGGCTGCTGGGCAAAATTGGGAGAGGACTGATCCTTCTCTTCAGAGACAGCGGCATGCCGTGGATATACATATGTCAATAGTCCTGTTCCTGTCATCTGTGACTAATTTTTCAAGCTCGATAGCTTGAAAAATTCGTCTTTTGTTTGGGAAATCTGCGCATCGTATCCCATACAAAGGTCTATAGTCTACAGACAAGTACATTAGAATGAATCTGTAGAGGAGCATGTCACCTAAGGAGGGCTACTGACGCAGTTCTATCAATTTCCCAGGTCCTTTCATTATGACGAAGTCGGCAACCACAAAAAGGAAAACTCAAACTCGCGTCCCTGTTTCTTACGTTACGTATCGAAGGTCGAAAGATTAAAAAAATTAAAGAAAAAAGATCCGCCATCGACATTAAACGCTTCATATTCAATGGCAGAATGGAAGAAACCAGAGAACGGAGTGTCGTAACAATCTACTAAATGCGGAAGAAAGCATGATATTAAAAAAAGAAACATCCCAGTTTTATCGTAAAAAAGGAGCCTTCATTTTACACAACTACAGTTTCTTTAAATAAACAACACCTACACCTATAAAAATACTTATAAATACATAAATGCAAATGAAACAAAATTGCAAAATGAAATGGAAAAATATGAAATAGCGCGAAACGTAACGTTAGAAACATTATTAAATGAATGTTTAGAACATTTTCATTTTCACTCCGCCGACCGTATCATAACGGTAGCAATAACCAAAGATTAAGACAAACGAGTTCAATATACTGGCATGAGCTAATTACTGTTTACGCTTTATTAAAAATAGTGAGAAAGTCCGTCGTTACCCATGGGCATAAACGTGCCACTGTGAGCGCGACAGGTAGACAGTTTGATTCCCACTCGAAGGAAAAAATATATATTTTCTTTATCTTGTTTTGGTAAGGGCAAAACGTAGCGTTGAGTTCCGCCAACACACCCAGCATGCAATGCTTCCAGAATTCAGCGGGAAATGGGGAACAAATATGTCTTAAAGGGAAGCGTGTTTCACCACTGGGTTCCCAGGTTCCCTGTGACTACCCTGCTATGTACTGTATGCAGCGTAGAGTTGAAAAAAAATGTTGGACTGTTTTAATAACTTCATTCCAAATGTATTTTTTTTTAAATCTAGTAGTACCATTTGCGCGTAGTCTGCCAAACATGGAGTCCTCACTTCTTGGCCCTTGCCCATTTTTATCTTCAATCATAATTATATTCTTCCGAATGTGAATCGAATCTATTTCGATGAATATAGACAAGGCATGATTATAATGGATCTATTTTCATTTTCCTGCTCTGATAAACGAAGCACAGCGTTAAGTTCCGCAGCGCAACACGCAATCTCATGTCGCAAAATGACATGCATCGCATATGAAAACTACATATTGCATGTTTTTAATATATCGAAATACGAACTCAAAACCATCACGTAGAATTAAATTCTTCACAAGTGAACAACGACATTTAATTTCTTAGGTTTTCTAATATAAAAAAATTTTCTAAATAAAAAATGGAAATTAAGCTTCAGGTGCGAAAATGAAATTACTGTTGGTTATTAAATGTATTTATTATATTTTTTTTGCTGACGCCTTGTTTATTTTCATTAAAATTTATCTAGTGGCCATGGCACAGTGGTTCTGCGACAGGCTGTGGGTTCGCTTCCCACTCGATTCAAATAATTATTTTCCTTTTATGGCTTGTATTTTTTGTTGTATTTGTTGTTTAGACATTGTAGTCTCGAAACTAGGCGGTAAATGCAGAACGGAGTGCATTATGTTCCATCTAACTACAGTATCCTGAGTACAGCGTAAAACTTTAATAAAAGGGTTTTGGTCCGCACGCTCCGAATATCATACGAAATGCAGCAAAATCGATGTATTTATACAACGCTCGTATATTTTGATTGCGGTGACTTGACTGGATTTTTTTGTGTTTTAAGGGACCATACGCCCTAAATATTTTAAGTTCATTTCACCTAAAAAGTTTTACGTGGTATCGATATAAATGATCTAAGTAGACGGATACGATACTACAATATTATAAGTGTTCCGTTTTTACATGATTTGCTCAGGAAATCAAAAAACTGTAGATACATGGGAGTATATGGTTTAAATTTCACCTCGGTAGCTCCCGGCTTTCCTGAGATAAACGCTCTTGATAGACTGACAGTTAGACGGAACACAAAGTGACCTTATAAAGATTCCTTTTTTCCTTAAAAGACACGAAACTCTAAAACCAAACTTTTTTAATAATTGTTGTTTACTATACTGTTGAGGCCTTAGTGGCCTAGAGACACCAGTAGGTGACTGTAAGCGCAACGGTTGTGGGTTCGATTTCCACTCAGGTAGTAAAAACCTTATATATTTACATATTTTTTTTCCTTGATCTATTAACAAAATAAGCTCAGCGTTGAGTTTCGCTACTCAATATAATGTCTTGAAAATTCACCAAAGATTGAGGAAGGAAGGAAGGAGTGAAGGGAGACAGACGGAGTGTCGTAATACTAGGTTCTCAATACCCACCCTGCTATGTCTTGCAAAACGTGAAACTGCAAAAAAACCTTTGAAAATGCTTAGTTTAAATATTGTTAATTTTACCCGAACCGGTTGGCCCTTCCCAGTCCATTTTGTTCAGTCACTTTAAGTTACAAGCAAAGATCACACTTGATTGTTCACAGTATATTACATTGTGAAATTTGTTTGATTTTTAATGTTAATGTCTTAAAAATTCAGAAAAAATAGGAAAGTGGTTTGAACACAAGGTTTCCTCGGTTGACATTGCTATATGCTGGATATAACGTGAGACTTATTTCAAAATTCTTTACGGTCAAGTACACTTAATGCACACAATGGGTTTTATAATTGCATGCGTCATTTTGATGCACTTATTGCTTTATGGCGACGTTTGATGTCCTCTAAGTCATCTAAATGAGGACGATTACATTTTTGTTATCGCTTCGGGGGGATTCAGTTTAATGACAGTTTTAAGCGCAGTTATATACTAATCATAGCCTTTTTTGAGTTTATTGTACATGCGATGCTTATAGGGTAGGGATATTTCTAAAATCATGTGTTTTTAGCTTTTCGCTTCTTGTTCCCTCAAATCTTTAATATGTTAGCTAATATGATTTTAAGATGTCAGAAGGCATTCACAATCAATTATTTTTTAGCTTCTCGCTAAAATATTAAGACACTCCATTTTTCACTTTCCTTAATTTTCGAAATATTGTACGTTGAATGGCGGAACTCAACATTGATTTTTATCTTCTTAAAATAATGTTTTGTTTTATTGTGGTTTTCTCTTAAAATTATGTTATTAGATACAACGAAGTAATTTGTATACAGATACAGTGCGTAATATACCATCAGATGACCCATGTGCTCGCTTTGCCTTATCTGTTCCATAAAAAAATGTCTATAACCGTGTGAAAAGTACAGGACGAGTTATATCGGGAGCTTATTTCAATTTGACCATGCAAGTGAAGCCTCATTCGATTCCCAATAGAGGAAATGAAAATATGCTCTGGTAAAGAGCAAAGTATTGCGTTGAGTTCCACCAAGTATCTTAATTAGAATGGATTGGCGTAACACAGAATCCCAAGCTCGCTCGTTCTACTATTTTATATGCAATATACAAAGTGTACAATAAAAATAAATAATTGAATTATCATCATTTTTTTATAATATAATTAAGTATATCCTAGTCATTAAAATCAATCCTCGATATATTCCTTTAAAATTATATTCTAACCACATGCATACAATTTATAAAATGAATATATTATATTCCTATATCAATAGTCAGTCATGCAGTCAGATCGAGGCATCCTAATGGGTTCGCTAATGAACAGAAGATCGTTATGCATCGGGGACATATTGTACCTATATATGTATGAATACATACATATATAATGTGGAATAGTACTCAGATCTATAGTATAATGGGGACCAGGGTTATTTATATACTTACTTATAGTTTTATAGGGGACCATGTTGTTGATAAAAAGGGAGTGATTTCTATGGATGGAGAATTGTGGAAGGTGGAACGATTTGTTGAAAATATTTATCAAATTAAATGAATTTAATATTTATAAAATTATTTAGTTTATTTTATTTTGATAAATTAATTATAAAAAACAGGACATCACGTCATGGTGCAGTGAGGCAACATTTGATTGTAAATGTGACGGTCGTGGATTTGATTAAAAGGAATAAAAAGGAATAAAATATATTCATTTTCTCGCTCCGGTAAAAACAAAGGGACGTGTCAAATACCGCCACTCAACCTGCGGAACTTTAAAATTTGACGGTGCATGGAAAACGGCATATGTTACAAAAAAGTAAAAAATAAATTTACTTAACATACGGTAAAACGTACTTTGATTAAGTTAAACAAAAATTATTTAAAAAAGATTTTTTAATTAAATAAAAAAAAATAACTTGTACAAATTCAACCGGATCCCATAAACGGATGCTAACCCAAGTATCCAGAAGTGTATCATTTCAAATAAAAAAAATCATCGGAATCGATTAGCGTGATATTGAGTTATTCGTCTATTTGTCCCACACATATTTGCTATAGCTATTAAAGCAAATTTAAGACTTATGTGATTTTCTCATAGATACTATTGTCAGAAATTCACAAAAAAGCCACACGGGAAGTCAGCTTTCAAATAAAAAAAATCATCAAAATCTGAAAAGTTCTGAAGTAACAAACATTAAAAAAAATACAGTCGAGTTATCAGAAGTCGGTTAAAAATGTATGTTAATCTGAAAATTGTGAATGGAGAATAAAGAGATTTACCTAGATAAAATTAAGATAAACATAAAAAGAAACGAATTCCTGAACAAATAAAAAAATATATTTATGAAGTTGAGACATCATTTTATTTTTCATGCAAAAAGTTACACGATGATTATGGTTCGATTTCCACACGGAGAGTTCCACAACACTATGCTTTGCGTTGCCGTACTCTCAAATTTAGACCTAGGTTCTCACTACGTATCCTATGATGCTAAAAGAGTAATGAAGATTTCTCTCATTCCTTTTTTTTTTATCGAAAACTGTCTTTTTCTGCAAAGTCAAGAACTTACAACTTCAATACTCCGTTATCTCTATAATAATTCAGTGTTTGTAGAGTCCCAAGTCCCAGCTTAAAGCTCTTGTAAACGTAGAAGTTTTATTAAAAATAAAACCCCCTTACGGTCGTTTTACCGTATGTATGTAAAACGAAACGGCCGAAAGTATCCCGCAATTTGCCGGATGAACAATACACGTCGCTCTTAAGGCATACCTTGGGTAGGGCTGGCCAGGAGCTGGCCATTTTCCATTTTTTTTTAAATATTTTATTTTTAATTGTTTTAGTACTTAAGTAGAAGCCAGTCGTGGTGTAGTGCCACAAATTTTTGTATGTAAGCATGACAGGTTGTAACAATATTTTTATACTCCCGCTCTGGTAATAAGGCAAAGTGCGGCGTTAAGTTCCGTCACTCAACACGCAATGCCTCCAGATAGGAGAAGGCGGAAAGTGGAGAAAGTTATAACACTTAAAGTACTAAGTTCTCACTGCCTACCCTCCTCTGTGTGGAATATAGGGTGATCATTATATAAATTGAGGCCAGTCGTGGCGCAGCGGCACGAAGTGTGACTGTAAAACTGACTGGTTGTGGGTTCGATCCCTACTCGAGGAGATGAAATATTTACTTAAATTTATATTTCCATTTCTTCGTCCTGGCGTCGCGATTAAGCGCGGCGTTGAGTTCTGCCACTCAACACGCAATGCCTCCAGAATTCGGCAGAAAGTGAGGAACGGAGTGTCTTAACACTAGGTTCCCTCTACCTACCCTGCTGTATGCGGGATACAGCGTGAAGCTAATCATATAAATTAAGCTAATCATAAAAAAATGTTAAAATACAATTTCAGTTAAGGCAGATATAACATTCTGATCTTGAGACATTTTGTATTAGATAGGAGAATCAAATGCCGTAATGAATTTAATAGATTGAAATAAACATATTTTTTATCCTTAGAATGAGAATCGATAGCGATAAGATCAATGACATGTGAAAGTAAATATGTTAAAAATATAATAATATTTAAACTATATATTTTTTAATATAATTTTTGCATTATTGTAAAAAAATAATAGATCTAAATTATTTAAAAAATTGTACATAATTCCAATACAATAATATTTATTACTACTATATAAATAAAAATATAAAGTGACACCCCTAGCTCACACAGAGCTTTCAAGTCCACGCGTTCTGGTAAGGACACTCATTGCACCATTCCTCGCGTACGTGCATGATACGTTGCTAATCCATGCTGCGATCTATGCCTCTGAAATATAACCGAAATATGTATGAAAAATTGCTAAAATCTATATGTAAATGTTATTTATGTAAATGACAGGTAAATTATTATTTATTCTTGTTTTAATTTATATATGTAGGAATTTCGTGGTGTAGTAGCAGCAGTCTCACTGTGAACATTACAGCTATGGGTTCAACTTACACACAGAGAAATGTAGTCTTTTCACTTAAACGTTTACGTTGAGTTGCGCCACTTAATACGCAATGTCTTAAAAGGAGTGCCTTGGCACTAGAGTCCCTCTGCCTACCCTGCGGGATATTAATTATTTACTTATATAGCTACAAGAATTAATTATTTATTTATATAATACATATTGTTTACAAGTGTTAATTTGTAAAGTAGTTTGGTATAAAAAGTTAAGGTGGCGATGCCTTTCAGACCATTAGCGTTAAACTTCTGTTAATTAAACTTGCTCGGGCGAGTCATCGCTTGTCTGTTGAAATTTTTAATTTAATTTTAGAAAATTTAGTTTTCTATAATTAACTTAAGCTTTTTTATATGAGTTTCATTAAAAGTTTACACTTCTATTGTAAGTAATATTCTAATATCAGGCCGAATAAAATTTGACTGTAAATGTGACTGTTATGGGTTTCATCAATGTTCAAAGCAAAAAAATATTTTTAAGAAGACCAAGTGTGTGTGGAAAAATGTTCGTTCCCCACTTTCCGCCCACATTTCTTTTTTTAAGGCCTTTTTATTAGATTACATTTTCCCAAAAAAAGTTTTACTATAGAAAGAACAGGAATTAAACACTTAACATTTGCTACAGAAAAAAATATATAAAATTAAATTTACTGCACCACGACTGGCATCATATTGTTAATTGAACAATATGAGGCCAGTCGTGGCGCAGTGGCACGAAGTTTCACTGTAAAACCGACTGGTTATGGGTTCGATCCCCACTCGAGGAGATGAAATATTTACTTAAATTTATATTTCCATTGCTTCGCTCTGGTGTCGAAGCTAAGTACGGTGTTGAGTTCTGCCACTTAACACGCAATGAAATGCAAATGAAAGTGGGGAACACTACAAGTGAAAGTGAGGAACGAAGTGTCTTAACACTAGGTTCCCTTTGCCTACCCTGATGTGTAAGGGATACAGCGTGATTCAGCTGATTTGATTTAATTTTTAATTTTAATAAACAATATGCTAAAAATTAAGGAATAAAACTTGAAAATATCTATACAAAAAATATTAAAGAAAAATCCGATACAAAATATTATTTACAAACTTTGAAAGCATATTAATAAAGGAAATTCTACTCGACCATAGTAAATGAATTCGCTAATTTCAATTTCGCGAACGATTGATGCTCAACGTCTTCATCTTTCAAGCTGACTATTAGTCTTATTGTAGTTCTCAAATTAATTAAAACTTGTATCGGATGGAAAGTTTTACACTTTCTTTTATTTGTGCAATATCTAGCCGTTGATTAATGATTAACTTTAAGGTACAGATACACCCGTGATCTATTGGAAATAATTTGGCTTTACGCTATATCCCTAGCGGAATAGCCAGAGGGAACAGAGTGCTAAATGCTACAGTCTATACTAACTCTTTCGCTTCGTCCATAATAATTGTGACATGCCCTTCGAGAGGTCTTCATGCTTTTTAAGTGTCCTTCCTTCATTATCTTTGTTACTGTATTTTCTAAGGTCAACCGAGATCTGCCTATACCTCTCTTACCGCTCACTTTTCTTTCGTAAATCTTTTTTGCCACTTTTTCATCACTTATTCATTCGACGTGACCAAATAAGCACGAGCACGTTCTTCTCACTAAATTGGAAATAACAACCAATTGTGTAGAACAGATGCACCTACTCCGTGCTCAAACTCTGACCACAAATACAGCGGGTTAGGTCAAAACGATTAACACGATGGTAATATTTCTCTAGAAATGGACTATTCAAGATAAATATAAACATTTATTTCAAACCACCAGTTTCTGAGTAAACTGCATTGAAGTAAACATATTCTTCAGCGTTATGATATGAGTATAGACCATGATCTGGCAGAAAGTGGGAAATTGAAGTATCTTAATGGGAACGTGTCACTAAGTTCCTAGATTCCCTCTGCCTACCTTGCAGTTTTTACCACATACTTAAACATTAATAATAATATTTCTAGTAGGACATATAGTTATGTATATCATAATACTTAATGCGTATAATTATGCATTCTATAGGTATCTATCCATGTATATAAGGTTCAGTTCCGGATTGTTTCTTTTTTCCGTCCTCACGTCGCAGTAATGGCCGCGGTTTATTAAAAATGCAATTCTTTACGTGGAACTGTGTGATACTCGGTCGCGTATGAGAGTGCTAAGGTCTCTTATAAATGGTATGTATGTAAAGTGAAGTGTATTAAATAAATTTTGTATGGTAGGGGTTTTTGTTTTAGTTTTTACTTTATGAAGAGTCTTTGTTCAGTGCGTTTTTTTTTTGATAATTATGTGAAGCCGTCGTAGCGTATTAGCGATGGTTGTTAAAAAACTTAAAGATCTTATTTGAAGTATTTGTAATGAATATTAATTAAATTTTGATTCCGTAGTTTACAATATTAAGATAATCCCCAATAAGTATTTTCATGAGTGTTTGGACAGAATATGGAAAACAGAGTGAATGTCCTTACTACATGCGGGATATAATGTAAAAGTGTTGGTTTTGCTTTCCATTCCCGCGAATGGGAAATTATCCATTTTCCACTATGACATGACAAATGCAGCGTTGAGTCAAACCATTCTCCTCGTAGAGCCTCAAATTTAGGATAAAAATTTAGCACGGAATATCTTGACACTAGTCAAGTGATAAATTTATGTGACATTGTAGATATACTTCTACTACTAGCCTACTATATACGGGATACAGCGTGAAGCTATAATATTAGAAGAGCCAGTGATAAATCACTCCATTCACCACATTTCCAGGACATAAACTATTTAACAAAGTAAAAGCAAACCAACATATAAATCAAAATACGTGTTCAGAATACAAAGTAAGATGATATTCATTCATATACTAGCACACTTTAATTTCCTGCAAGTGGAACTTGTATAGTAGTTTTGTGTATTTCAAAGATATTTATTTGTATAGACGTTTATAAAGTAAGTAGAAATCTTTTGAATTGGTTTGTTTATTTTGGCTAGAACGGAAATAGTGGGTTCGATTCTCTTCTAATTTTTGTCCTGACGGGGCTTATATGTTTATGTAGGCTTTTTTTACACATTTAACATATTTTTTGTTTATGACTATGTAAACAGACAGGTAGAGGCAAAAAATTAATTGCTACATTACAAAATTAAACGCCACAAAGCGCGAGTTGCTTTTTTGCCTGTTAAGCTGGTTTTCACCAATCGGTAATATTCGATGCCTTAAAATTTAGGCGGGAACTGGATGACAGCGTCTTAATATTATTTTTTTCTGTCTATAGTACACCTTCTACTTTGCAATGTCTTGCTTTTTTAAGTTTTCACTCGGGGAAATCTCCGATTAAATTATTGCGGCGTTGAGTTCCGCTACTGAAAACGCAGTTTCGAAAATTAGGAAGGCGGAATACGGAGAAAGCCTTAATAATAGTTTCCCTCTACCTACCCCGTTGTATGCAGGACACGGCGTGACACTTTTACAAATTTAAGCAGAAACACAAGATACATCAAATCAACAATATCTATTTTTGTATGCAAAACAAACGCGAGTATACATTTCAGACAAGAACTTTGTCACATTACGCTATCAAAACTTCCCAACAACTTTGCAGCTAGATTGGTAAATTAATACTGAATGCGACAACGTTCTAACATTATTATCACAGTAAAAGTTAGGATAAGCTCGTGGAATTCAATTTGCGCTAATATGAGTTTTACCACTGAATGTGTATATCATTGCAAGGTACGAGTATATGGGTTTGACATTCTTGACGTCTCAGTTTGCTTATTTTTTTTCTTAAATATTTTACTTGTATGTCTTTTTTTCGATTCACGGATATCTCTTATAACAGGAATATAGTGAATGTCCTCCTCACTATCCTCCCGATTTTGAAATATTTCATGTTGACTGACGGTGCCCTATACAGTGTTTTGTCTGACTATAACTGGAAATTAAATTAAACTTAAATAGAGTGAGCAACGACAATGGCGCATATACAGTTACTAAAAAAATAAAGTAAATTCAAATGCACCTTTGAATTAGAAGTTATGTACCTACTTTTAGCATAAATCGACGAACAATATAATTTTAGTCACCGTTGCGCAGCAGGACTACTTACTATAAGCACAATGGTTGTCAGTTCAATCCACATTTGGGGAAATACATTAGAAGTAAATTAAACACACTTTGGTAGACAAAGCATAGCGTTGAGCTTCGCCGCTCAACACGTAATATCTTCGAAATTGGGAGGAGAGTGTCTTAACAGTAGATTCCCTCAAGTAGCCTCAAGCTATCCTGTTGTGTAGAAAAAAGTATAAACTATATTTCATAACGTAATTTGGAAATTTAAAATTATTTTAATATTTTTTTAACAAAAAAAAATAAAACCAATATCGAATAATTTACCTACCACTTGTTCACTTTTGCCAATGTGTTTTTCTGTGAAGACTATCTCGAAATTGCGTATCTGCTGCTAGCTAGCTAAAATTGATATCAAATTATTAATTCCACATAAAATGAGTGCAAATGCCCACAAACTTAAGCTTGTCAGCTTTTGTAACTTGCACTTCTTTCCCATTGACCTACAATTCTGAAATGGTACGTAACCCTCGATGGACGGTGGCGAATACTACTCTCACTTAATTGGTTTTATTTATTTATTCTATCAGAACCTGGAATTACATAGAACACTAAATTTCTACTTCTTATCATTGAAAAGATATTATAATATGTTTGAAGAGAAGTGATTACAGCTAAAGATTTATAATCAGGTAAGTTACGAAATTTGTTTAATAAAATATGAAATTACATTACACTATAAATTATATTTCCTCGAGGTAGTGATAAGATAAAGCGCGGTAGAGCTCTGCCACTCTACACGCAATGTCTCGAAAAACTTAGACGTGCGAGCGAGTAAAGCTAACATACTAATTTATAAGGCAGCATTAGGTCAAAAGAAACTCTCAATTGGTTTATTTTTTTAAATATTTTTATATACATTATATAATACGATATAAAAATTAAACCCGTGATAGAGACCCGAGATATTTTATCAGATTTTCTTTTATTTATTATTTCTTTTTACATAAAGAAAATCCTACACGAATAAGCTATTATTACAACTTTCTCATACATTTATAGTTTAAAAATCTCTATATTCTTTGCAGAAAGGTTTAAAATCGCTTGAAACGAAAACAAAGAGACAGTATATTACTCGTACGTAATTACAGCTATATTAGGGATCCACGTCTAAAATACTTTAAAAAAGATAATTAATGTATATAAATAATAATATGTTTTTCTTTTATTGTTAATTATTTTTTAACATATAATATAAATGTACAAATTGAACGCACGATCTAAATAACGACAACCTATTATAAAATTTTATATTTAAATTCAAGAAACCTAAATGTAATAGCCAATTTTTTCATCTTCACGTTGCACTCACACTTCGTTACCCACGCACTACCGGAATAGCGGAACTCAATACTTTGTCTTCAATATGAAGAAGAAGGACCGAGAAAATAAACTTATAATCATTTCCTCAATTAGGAATCGAAGGCACAAACGTAGTTTATACAGTCAGATGCTTTACCGCTGCTTCAGGAGGACTTCTAAAAAAATTATAAAGTAATTAAATTGAACCCTTTCTGAGATTGCTACTAATCGCACTTGGCCGGTTGTATTTAATTACGCAAGGAACGTCAGAGGTCGCAGTATGAGGTCGCTTCCGCCGGAAACACTTTTGTACCAGAAATGGTCTTAATGCAATAGAATTTTTCCCCATTTTGACTTTGAAATGTTTTTTTTCTGGTATGTAATAAAATATTGTGTCTATAATCTGTACAGTGAATGTGATATATTGTAATTCTGTCTTAAAACTGGGGTTTGATTTTTATTTTGGTTTTGATAAATTTTATTAAATAAAAAAAACAGCTTCACGCTGTACCTCGCACACAGCAGAGTAAGCAGAGGGAACCTAGTGTTAAGACACTACGTTCCCCACTATCCACAGAATTCTGGAGGCATTGTGTGTTAAGTGGCGGTACTCAACATCGCGTTTTACCTCGACACCAGAGCGATAAAATGAAAATATAAATATAAATAAATATTTAATGTATGTGGAGATGGAAACCACAACCAGACGCATTTTCAGTCACAATATGTGGCCCTGGACCACAACTGACATCGTCATAATATTGCTTTTTATACTACCTTTTTGCTTGTCTTTCTTTTTGCGACGCTGGCTGTTAACGATTGTGGGTTCAATTTCGAGGATATAGCGCGGCGGCGAATTATAATACTCACCACACTCAATGTCCTATATATTGGGAAATGGATTGTCGTAACACTATGTTTCCTAATCCTACTTATACAACGAGATGCTAAAAAAAGCTTTTGTTTCTTACAGCTTTTGTTTCTTGTATCACTTCGCCCTTTGGGTTATAACAATATCTTTCTGTGGGTATAATATATTTACTATCCTGATCATAATAGTGATAAAGTCCAAAATCATCCCTACATTTAATACATAAGTCACTGTACAAAAAAAGTATAGTCTACCTTTATAATTTTTCAAAATAAATCATAAATCAAATTTAAATTCCATTCTTGTTTCAATTTTTAAGTTAAATTAAAATTACTTTATTTTGACTTGCAACATGTAAAATGCTATTTTAACATTGAAATTTTAACTAGTTCCCAATTTTCAGGTAATCCCATTCTGTCCATCAACCAAGTGTTTATGTAGAGACATCACAAAACAAGTAATATAACGTTATTCAGTCCGACAATGCTACTTTGCATTGCAAATATAGCTACTGATGGTGGAACGTAACTTTGCATCTCAAACCGGTACTTTGAGTCTGCATCGAATTATGTCCCGTGTTATTCTATGTACTTGCTGGCTCTATTTTGTGCTCTTATATAATACTAGTACCTTCACACAAATTTATTTGAGAAAACATGAAATATCCAGTGAGTTTTTACCTGTTCTCATAGGAATTTCGAGCAAGGCTGATGAGCCTTAGTAATCCCCTATACCAACCCTGCAACAAACTTACATGCCAAATTTCAACTTTTTGAAATTTATTTAATCATATATTTCATTAATTTCCTTTCAAAACATCTAAATGTCACTTTGTCATATACACAAAGGTTAAACAGAAAATTTGAAAGTTAGCGTTTTGTTACAGTAACTTTAAGTTAAGCAATGAAAGTGGAACACATTTTATAATTACGCTCCCACGTCACGTCACGTCACGCTGACAATTTGCCAACGATACGTTTGTTTGTAAATTTTTAGATAAGGACAATCCTCTTTTTAATGTACATGTATATTATGTATGTCATATGTGACACTCTTAGGTACGTACTTAATGTATAGCTTCACGCTGTAGTGGACCTAGTGTTAAGATACTGTGTTTCTCGTTTTCCTCCGAATTCTGGAGGTATCGTATATTGAGTGGCGAAACTTAACGCTGCGCTTTGCCTTGATACCAGAGCGAATAAATTAAAATAATAAATATTTCATTTCTTTGAGACGGAATCGAAGCCACAAGAAGTTGCCCGCAACTTACGATAATTATTATATCGTAATGTTTAAGGTGGTGATATATTATCTATAGCCTTCCTCAATAATGAACTATCCAACTCAAAAAAGACTCATCAATTGGACTCATCAGTGGGAATCTGGGAAATTAGTGTTAAGACACTCCGTTTCTATTAAGACACTTCTGTTTCCCACATTTCGCCGAATTCTCGTAGCATTCTCGCCGAATTCTTCTGTGTTGAGTAGTGGAACTTAACACCACGCTTTGCCTACCAGAGCGAGGAAATGAAAATTCTACATATTTCATTACCTTGAGTAGGAATCGAGTCCACAGTCGATCGTGTTTACAGTCACACGTTTGTACCTCTGCGCCATGACTGGCCTTAATCATTCATATGCGCATAAAATATTCATCAGTGACGTATGTGACCTTTCAGTCAAAATTGGATCCCGAATAATTAACTCGTTGAATAAACAATCTTATTTGAATTCTTTCTATATTCATTTCCTGGATCAATGTCTGTGCGTGAGTGACTAGGTATGTTCTCCATTTTTCGTTCAGTTTAGATACCATCCACATCCCAATACCCAATTGTTGGTGTTTCTTGCTTCTATTTAGTGTAATACATGCATATTACACTATGTTTGTTTCTGAAAACCATTCGGTTTTACAATCCATGGCAAAATACATAAAATATAATATATTGTTTTCTATACTGACTATTGAGGGAAGCCGTTATGGCGCAGTGGTACAGCTTGCTGCTGTAAACGCAACGATTGAGTATCCGATTTCCACAAGAGGAAATGAAATATTTTCATTTCCTCCTCGTATCAAAATAACAGTTCCACCACACAACACAACGTCTCGAAGCATGGGTGGTGCGTGGGTAACGGAATGTTCTAACACTAAGTTCCCTCTGTCCCTCCTGCTATATAAGGGATACGGCATTAAGCTATAAAAAAGACTATTAATTATTAATACCTATAAATAGCTCAACTATATATCTTTTATACCATATATAAAATATATCACAGTAAAAGCATTAACATTTTAACGATACCGTCACCGTCGTGTAGGCGTACCGTTTAATTATATGATCGTTTTATGAACACGACCCTTATATTTTATTATTTTTGAAACTGCATCATTTAGCGACTGTTTTATAGAGACTTTCTCTAAGAAGTTATAAAATTAAGTCTCTTTTATGACTTTGTTGAAGATCTCTACACTAAGGTATAGTCTTAATGATCGACGGTTTCATGTTTGGTTATTTATGGGATATATTCTCTCTTTAAGGCCGTTGAAGTATAAAGGGAGTGTCTGACCGTAAACGCGACGGCTGTGAATTCGATTCCCATCGGTGAACAAATTATTTTCATTTTCTCGCTGTGATAACAATAGAAATTCAGCATCAAGTAACATTAAATATCCTCTGACTACCCTGCTGTACGCGGGATACAACGAGAAGCTAAAAAGAGTTAGAAATACTACCTACTTCGAATAAAATCTAATCCCATAGACTTCCTCATCGTAAATCCATTTAAAGTAACTGAGAGCTGCCGTCGTAGTAGTGACAAGCTTGCAGCTAAGCTCTCAAGCGCTAATGACTTCAAGAACGCTTCACTAAAAATAAGAATACTCTACATTTTTGAAACGCCTTGAAATGTTTCTCAGATATAAATGTGAAATGTAGGAATTTAAAATATTTTCTTTCATTTAGGTATGATAAATTCAGAATCTGGGTTGTGTTCATTATTTAGATTACATTTAGGCCGTCTTGATGCATCGGCACAGTGTTAGACTATAAAATGTGACGGTTGTAGATTCAATTCTCAATCAAGAGAATGTACTATTTTTATTTCTTCGTTCTGATGAACGATGATGATGATGGTTGAGTATCTCCAATCAACGTAATGTCTCTAAGATTAGGTGGAAAATGGGAAATTGAGGGTCTTACCATCAATCAAATAAAAATCAAATAAAAAATTAAGAACATGTATAAAAAATACTGATTAATTGCAAGTCAGACCGAGGCATTCGTATTGGTATGGCAATTTAAAGATGGTAGGTTATAAGGTAGGAAGTGCACTGTAGACCTTATAAAAGTTGACAAAGTTAAATGTGCGGGCATATACATTCATCTTGTATGAAATAAACTACAAATATAAGTATGAAGTATTTTTTTCTCTTTTCAAAAGTTTTTCTTTATCTGTGCTATATGACATTGCTTAGTACCAGATTTTTAAATTTTGAGTTTACGGGAAGTACGCTGTAGGTTTTGATTCCCCTGTGAGTTTCTGAAATTTGCTGTTTCTTTTGATTACGTTGGATTAGAATTTTTTTATGTTCACAGCTCCGTAGGCACAGTAGCTGGACCTGAGTATTTGATATAATTTTTAGTCTGATAACTGCACGCCTCCCTGAGAAGAAGGGTATTCACAGAGGGATAGAGAGAGAGGACGGAGAACAAAGTAGTCCTATATATATATATATATGTATATATATATGTGTATATATATATATATATATATATATATATATATATATATATATATATATATTATATATAGTATATACAGAGTGGAAGCGTCTACGCTCCCTTCACCGGAGCAGTAAGTAGAAAATACTATTTTACACCTTTAAAAATTATCAAGATTCGTCAATAGTTTAGACGTAGGATATTTCTTTATTTTGCGATTTTTTTCATACTGTATAACATGTGACGCAGTTACTAATAGATACCAATAACGTAAACATCAACTACTCCAAAAGTTCTCTAAACGTTGCCGATCTGCCACTTTCCTTCTCAAAAAACATACCGAACGAGAAAGGGACATATCTCGTTCTATTTTACGCAATTACGTATTTTCTGTAATATATAATAATAATTTCTGTAATATATATAATTTCTGTAAACATTCAACTTCACCGCCAATACCTAAGACTCGATTTCGTGAATTAGGCGTGTGTGACGTTTAATAAATTCGTGATCATGTGAGTCGTTCTTAACAAATGGTGTTTTATATTATAACGATTAATTTATTAATTATTTTGATTGAAAAAGATATGATAAAATCTCTTTTGTCTAAATTATATTAGGCTTTTATAGAATAGTTAAAATTGGGCTTTTCATTTAATGTGATGAAAACACTCTTTATAAATATTATTATAATCTTAATAATATTTTGATTATAAGAACGACATTCTATCCACAACGTATACTATATATAATACTATATATAATAGACAATAACCGGAAGAGGCTATTGTCAATAATTGCTTCATAACTTCTTGAATGCGTGACCCGAAGATCAAGCGCTTTATGTATATATCTTATATTATTTATATGGCTTAATATATTAAAGCTTTATTTTATATAATAACTACAGTAATTAGCTTACTATAAAATATGTGTAAATTTTATTTATGAAGGCTTACCAAGATTATTAGCGACGGTTCTGAGTTCGATTCATAGTTCCATATAAGAATAAAAATTATTTTTCCTCCCTCGGGTAACAGGACAATATTGGGAGGTGGAACATCGCTTGACCTACAATGTCTAGAAAATGGAAAGGGAAATGGGGATCGGAGTGTCTTGTTAATACGTTCCCTGCGCTTTTCCATCTATAGGCGAGACACAAAAAAAACATTAAATATTCATAAATATACAGACATTGACATAACACATACTCCAAATAAAAGATTACTCAAAGCGTACAACTAAGCAACGTTTAGGGTAAAAGGGTTAAGCCACGGGTTACTTTGTTATTAACAAAGTTCGTCAGTTATGGCTTATCCCTTTCGTTTCAACGTCAAAAATGAGTATTTCATGAGTGTATTGGAAAAATAGAGCAGTTATTTGAAAACGAAGCCACGAGTTCATTTATTTTAATTACTTTAAGTCTACATTAGTTTTTTTTATTAAAAAGATATATTCGTTCTTCCCCAACTATAATTTGAGAGCGAACCTTGTCTTCCCAATTCTCAAGATATTGCGTGCTGAGTGGCAAAACTCAACGTAGCATTTATTTTCGTTAAAATGATAAAATGAAAATAATTCATTTCCCCGAGAAGGATTCGAAGCCGTAACTGTCACGTTTACGGTCATATACGGTTCCACTGCACCACGACGCTCTTCTTCAACGTGACTTTTTTTATCAGAAAGAAATAATATCAATTTAAATATAAACCCTTTAGCGGAGATCAAAAGCAAAGTTATCATGTATACACCTAAGTGCGTTCCACTTAAAATTAGTAATAAAAATTTTATTTCTTTAATACCAACTCCTTAAGAATTTATATTATTATTCTCTAAAACTGATCCAACGAAGAGCAGCGTTAGATTACGCGATCTAACAAAATCTTATAAAGAACGAAATGCTTACAATATTTTCACGCAAAATTAATTTCTCTACCTATCTAGTATTATGAAAAGATTAATATCATAATTTTCTAGTTACCTCACTTTATTATCAACCGTGTAAAATATAAAGTGTAATCCCCACAAGCAGTTACACAATTAAGATTCCTCATACGATGCTGTAAAGCTCGTAGATCGAAGCTTAATATCTTATGAAGGCTTACGTTATAAGTCTTTGACAGTGCCAGCTACTTTTATATAATACAGTACTTTTATGTAATAAATTATATTAAAGTAAAATATTGGATGTCTCTTTTACACAGTGATTGTGGGTGCGATTCTCATACGGGGGATTGATTTTTTTTTATTTATTTCCATGTACTAGCTTTGGTAAACAAAGTGCGGCGTTGAGTTCCACTACTCTAAAGGTAATGTCTCGAAAAATTGAGCTGTACTTGCATAGAAAGAGAGGGGGTCAAGTGAGTGGTGCCCACTTCTGAATAATCTTGTGCCCACTCCAGACATTTTTCTAACATAAAATTTTATTTGAAATATAAAACAAAAAATCTTGACATAAACATATCTGTTCAAAGGTAAAGTCCAGGCCCGCCCTGAAACATATCTCTAAATATGCACTAGGTACCCAAGTACTTGGGAACCTACCTAACCTCGAAGGAAATCTTCTCCATCCCAGCATACTAGACAAGAAAAAGTGTGAAGCTGCTTTTATTTTTCTAACTTAAGTTCAATCGAGAAAAGATTTTATCAGTTTTTTAACAGGATGATATACAGCTTAGCGGCAACTTTAATCTGAAGAAGTTAGCGACACAGGGACTTGAACTAAACGTAAAGAAATATTACAATTAAGACTTAAGAATGTAGCCCCTGCTCCTGCCAGGACAGGGGTCGTGGCACAGGGACGCAAGTGTGCAAGTGTAAACGCGAGAGGTTGTGCTCTGATAACGAGGTAAAGCGCGGTGCTCATTTCCGTCTCTCAGCACGCCATGCCTTCAGAATTCAGCGGAAAGTGGGGAACGGAAAAGTCTTGATAGGAACTTATCGCTAGGTTCCCATGTTCGCTGTGCTAACCCTGCTTTGTGCGGGATACAAAATATGAATGGATGAAGCTAAAAAAGAAATATTATATTATATATTGTAGTAAGCAGTAGTTAGTTAAATAAAACATTAGCTTTTCCTGTAGCTTCACCTACATATTTTTTATGAAGTACATTTATTTGTGTATGACATAGTATGACAACTTCTAAGTGCCCGAACTGACTCTGACCACTGGTACTGTTAGGTAATGGATTACATACAATATAGCCTATAACCTTCCTCTATTAAGGGAATTTTATCAAAATAAACAAAAGACACAAAAGAGCTGTATCTTTTGTTTATTTTTAGCAAAAGAGTAGTACATTTTTAATTTAGGAATTCAAACAAATCGTTTAGTCTTTTCACTACACCTCAATGCTATAACAATATCACAGAGTTTAATAAAATGATATTACTCCCGCCTCAGGCTCAAGAGGCAATCAACTCCGTTCATAATACAGAGTGGAGACGTTTCATACAGTGTACTATTAGTTTCTATTTTACAGGTGCGTGATGCTATTATACATTTTATTATACATTTGAACTATTTTTTATTTTATCTATATTACTCTCTTTTGTTTTATTATACTATTATAGATAGATATTTAAAAAGAAATATTTTTTAAAATTAATATTCTATGGTGGGAATCGAACTTACAAACATCGCAAGTAAGTCAGAAATTTCTTAAATTCATCACAAAATAAATGATTATTCACAAAATAATATTATTATACACTACAACTTGAAGCTGCGATCCCTAAGTAATGAACTGCCACCACTAACCCAGACGGTTCCCTAAAACAATTTAATTTCACTAATTCGAAGTTTGCCAACTTAGTTTATGGGGTGGCGACATCAAAAGCGGTCGAGACGGGACGGTGGTATGGGCTTGAACGTTGAACAATTAATTTGGAAAGCCGCTTGGAATTTTAATAATGTCGCTTAAACAGCTCAGAGGATAATAGATACACTAGTAGGTACACATGTTATGTACTTAAATAACTTTTTTTTTGGGTGATTTAACCTGTATAAATATGAGTAGTTTACATGTGTTAAATGTAATAATCGTTAAAAAATATATATTAATGCCAGTCTTGACGCGAAGGTCACAAGTGTGTTATAGTATGCACGATTGGCTGTGGGTTCGATTCCCACTCGAGGAAAAGAAATATTTTTTTACATTTATATTTTTATATTTTCGTTCTGGTGTCGAAGCAAAGCCGTTTCGTTTACAGTCAAATCCTGTGCCACTGTGCCACGACAGCCTTCATACATAATATAGTATATTTAAATTAAGTTAAGCAACTCAAATTATTTTCAATAGAATGCAATCTACGGTAATGCCTTAAACTTGTAAGTCTAGAGCTGTTAAAGTGCTCGAGCAACTTCGACATGACAAAGTAATAGTGACGTACATAGGACTGTTTAGTTACTTTTGTGAAACTAGTATATAGATAAATTCTATATATAATTTTTTCTACTACGTTTTCTAAAAAAAATTATTTTTCTATACCTAAGTGTGGAATATTTTTTTTTTTTAAATTGTAAAAAAAAACTATTATAAAATAATCTACCGTCAAAAGAACATGTTTTTAAAATCATATTATTTAAGTTCAGTTTCGTTACCTATATAATTGTATATTCATTTTGTTATGGTAATGCCGCTTTGAAAGAAAACCGTCGCGGGAATACACGCACAGCACACAACCTGTAGCTGTTTATCTAAACCGACTACTAGACTCAGACCATCATAGGTATAATAATTAAATTCAGTAAAGAACCTAAATGTTGACAAGAATTAGTGGAATAAACTCAGCAGCAGAAATCAATACTATTAAAGCGCTTATACTTTGTCATCTATAGTGACGTTTGGCTGTATTTAACTGTGTCATACTGTAAGACAAATAACCGAACAACAACAACTATATACACCAGCACTGGTACATAAAATAGCATCACACACCAGTACCAGGGCATAAAATAACACTAACTAACAATAACACGGAATATGTTATGTCTAACACAGTGGCGTAGCTAGGGTATTTGCTGGCTGATGCAGCTTAGGACTTGATGACCTTTAGAATTATCAAAATTATTTTCAGATTTAAAAACACAGTAGAGTAGATATATATTTTTTTCATTGCTTCAAAACTATAATAACTATATATAAATTATAACATTAAATGCAAAAATTTAAAAATCGGATATTACGCGCTTTTTGACTAGGAAAGTCATTAATCACATTTTCAAAATCAATAGTATCGACTAGTTTATATTATCATCAGTCCAGGTCAACAACAACAAAGTCCATTCGAAAAAAAAAATTACCCGGCCCTCTCGCATTGTACGTCCGCACCTCGGCGCGATTGTGCCTAACGGTCAAAATTTTCGCTGATTAGCGCACGCAGGGCATCCCCGTGCAACTCTTCACGAGTGCCCATCAAAGCATGTACTTCTTTTTCAGAGGCGAGCTACTCTCGCCCATACCCGGTGACGCTGTCAAGACCAGTCCAGGTCAACAACAATAAAGTCCATTCGAAAAAAAAGACAGCGACCGATCATTTTAGTATCAATGAAATCGAGCAGCAATTAGCCGAGACTTCAACATCAGTTGCCAGTGAAACATATATTTACTGAACTCAATAAGTTGTACGTCACATAATATTATTATATTATAAAAACTATAATTTTTATTACCAATATCTTTATATTTTTAATATAGGTGACTGCTAAAGATGCCAAAGGCATATAAAAAAAACAGTTATTTTATATAACATACTTTTGTTATTTTAAAAGCGCTACTTCTACTTATTTTTATAGCAAAAACAAAAAAAATGTGTCTTTTGTTGTACGGAATATGTTGTTACATTTTGTGGTAAATGTAAAGCTGGTGAATATGACGTAGTTTGATCATATGTAATTTTTTGTTATTTTTTTATTTCAAGTTAATGATTTTAAGGTATTCCAAACGTGTCGCCATGAATAATTTATTTTCTGTTTGTTATTAAAAATTAAAAGTATAAGAAATGTTGTGATATTTAAATAAACATTTTATTTGTTTGTATAAGATAGTCTTATAATAATAAATTCATAAAATATATAATTAATTGTGTTCTAGCTAAAATTTTACTTTTGAAGGCGCGTGTGCTGCCGTGTTGAATAATCTTTTTAAAATTCACCAACAAAGTATTCCAAACAAACAATCGTAAATAGCGAAAGCACTTATGACTTATCTAACCAGCCTAGAATATGTATATAATTATATTTACAATATCTCATGTTTTTACATTTAAAATTAAATTAAAATGTATTCATTAAAAATTAAAACTTCTATAAGCTTTTTCCCTTCTTTTTCTTTCCTATGACTTTTTATGTTGACAGTAACTTATTCAGCCAATATTATATGTTTAATTTTTTTTTATTACGTTATTAATTCTTCTAAATATAATTTAATACCGAGGTTAAAATTATTCAATTATATTGTAATAAATCATTGTGATAATTATGTATTTGTACAATTATTTGTGAATAAAACGTGTAAACAAATAACTGAGCTAAACTAATATTTATAACTTAGTATTTATCATAATTTTATAGTTTTAAATATAATTTACAATACCAGATGTAGCAAACAAAAATAATTAATTTCCCCGTAGGATTCGAACTTACAGTTAGCACATTAACAGTCAGATACTGTGCTGCTGAGCCACTCTATTTTAAATAACAAAAAACTACTTTAAATTTTAAAGAGCCTAAATGTATACAATATTTCTGTTTATAAATTTCAAATGAAACTTTTCATTGGTTGTATGAAAATGTTTCAACAACACAAGTTTTGTATTAAAATAGTTTGTAGACCGCTGCTCTGTAAAGTTTATCAAATGTCAGATCCGCTCGTGTCCTTCGGTTGCGACTATTTCAATTATAGAAAATGAAAATAGTGCATACACATAGTTATATTAAGTAAAAATACTTATATGTATATCTATAGTCAGCCAGTCGTGGCGCAGGGGCACAAAGTGTGACTGTACAATCGACTGGTTGTGGGTTCAATCCCCACTCGAGGAAATAAAATATTTATTTACATTAATATTTTAATATCCTCGCTCTGGTGTCGATGCAAAGCGTGGCGTTGAGTTCAGCCATTCAACACGCAATTACTCCAGAACTCGGCGGGAAGTGGGGAATAGAGTGTCTTAACACTAGGTTCCCTCTGTCTATCCTGCTGTATGCGAGATACAGGGTGAAGCTGATTTAATTTGATTTCACTAATATTATAAAGCTGATAAGTTTATTTGGTTAAACACGCTAATCACACGAAGGTTCTAATTAATAAAATAGATACCTATCGCACTTAGAGTGTGTCATAAAATAATAATAGATATACATAGTTACATGACGTCAACATAGTTATATTTATGTAAAATAGGGATTGGTGTATAAAAGTTTTGACAGCTGAATACAATGCTTATCGGTTCCAACCTACCCTTCTTTTTTAGGTATCCCTACGTCAAAAGGAACAAACGGAACCCTTACAGGATCATTTTTTTAACCATCTGTCCATTTGTCACGGCCATTTATCAGAAAAACAGGTAGCAAGTCTAACTTGATATCAAACGTTAGAATCTTCGGTCCCTTTGAGCACAAAAAAAAATTAAATTCCTAGGTCAACGCAATCAAAAGATACTAGTACATACGAGAATACGTTGTTTTATCTGCATATTGTATGAAATTCGCCGTATAATCGAAACCTGTATGATACTTCTAGTTAACCTACAGTTATGAAATTTGGCATGAAGGGAGTACTTACAATATGAAGACGGGAAAAATCCGAAAAAAGCGAATTTATAAATATTTAATTAAGAAAACCTCATAAACTTACATTTGTAGTTCATTTTATACGAAATGAGTGTATACGCCCGCAAAATTAAATTTATATATTTTTGTTATTGTACTTGCCGTGGACTTATACTCTTGAAATTAGTACGGAACTCTCGCTTGGTGAGCCCAGCTCGCACTTGACCAACTTTTTTAGCTTTTCACCTAGTAAGCAAAAATACATAGTAAGCAAAAATAACCTAATTACATAGGGCTAGCACACTTCGTTCCCCGATTTCCGCCTAAATACAGAGTTGAGTAGCAGAACTTAACACCGTACGTTCTACTAAAGTGAATCATTGAAATTAATTTATATCTCCGAATCGAGGTCGGGTCCACAACCATCGCGTTCTCATTTAGAAGATTTTCCACTGCGCCACGATGACCTCAATTTATAATTTCCTTTTCTTAATCAGTCAAAACATAGTCAATGATTTACAAAGCATTGTCATTTAAAAATATTTAAATAATATTGAGCGAGTAAGGACTTATAGGTATATTCAAATTGATTATGAAGTATCTAGAAAACAGATTTAAAATTTTACAATATTTTGAAAAATATATGAGCATATATATGAGCAATGTTATTTAAATAACAAAATCTTAATTAAGCAAAAAAAAAATCCTAAAAATGAACTAATTTAATAAGTAACAAATGTAACGACAAAGCATTTCAGTTATTCTCAACTGAACTGAAATTCCACTTGAGTCGTCAGTCGTTGTAAAGAAAAGTTTTGTGATCGTTAACAAAAGATACAGAAAAAGTTCCCTTTAATCAGTTTCATCGTAAACTGTAGCGTTTAATATTTTACCACTTTTATTCTATAGTATTGTATGCTACTTAAAACTTGTTCATATCTATAGTTAATATTTTAAAGCTTGGTTAAGTGCTCTTATCTCAGAAACTATGGGTTCGAAATAAAAAAATATATTTTGTATTTTATATTTAATTTAAATGAAGAAGGATATAGACTATTTTACTTTACCTTAATAGTTTCAATGCTACCCATATCAAGATAATAGGTTTTAAATTAAAATTATATATATATATATATATATATATATATATATATATATATATATATATATATATATATATATATATATAGAGATGTATAAGATCAGATAAGCTTATATTTTCCTTAAAGAAGCTAATATTGTGCTTACTATTTTTCTTTACATAGTTTGTTTATCTTTGACATAAAATATCAGTAAGTTCGGGCTCTAATTTTTAATGTTGTTGTCAATCATGTTGAAATGACAAAAACAATAAAGATAAAATTCGTAACGTAAAGAGTTTGTAGTCCAAATTTACGACAGAATTAAGGACTCGTAAGAAACTCTCGATAAAACTTAAAACATATCTGTTTCAAACTTTCAATATGATGATAGTAGATTTAAATTTTATTTGAGGAATACCATTACAATCGTCATCATTATATCATGGTATTAGCCTTTCATTGCCCACTGCTGGACAAAGACCTTCTCCAAAGATCTCCAGGGTGATCGGTTCTTTGTTACCTGCGTCTAGCGGGTCCTGATGATCTTGATCAGATCGTCGCAGATGCCCACTGAGCACCATTTGTTTCGTTTTCGCCACTCGTAAACAAATAATATTAATGGAAAATTTAACCTTAATATATTATTAGATATATACCTTAAGTTTATTATATCGTAGCTTCATACTAATAAAGTTGCGTAATTGCTTTCAAGCCTTTCCCACCAATCCCCGCGTGTGTCGATGTGTGAAATTGTTGTTCTCGTATAATTTTCTGTAATAGTTTGCGCTTGTATATCGCGGTTTATTCATAATTATGATGACGGTGAACTATTAAACGTAAATTGCTTTGTAATATTAGAAATGTAATATTATAGTAATGCCAGCGTGATTGGCGTGGCTTAGTAAGATAGCGTATGGCTGCCAGACAAGGCGCGGTGTTGGTTAATAGGGCAAAAAGTAGGAAACGAAATGTCTTAACACTGGATACCGCCTAGCTATCTTGATATTTGTATCATGACGTAATTCGTATTATTGCCATCCGCAATATAAGATTCTTATTGTTTTAGAATAAAATATTTTATATTGCTTCTAGTTTTTTATATCTATATGTATCTTGTAAAATCATATTTTTAAATTAAACGCATTAACTTACTATCTTTGTTCCAGTGTCATCATGTCACAGTCAGTTAATCTTCCTAATGGAGCCTCCACCACGGCTGTCCTTCTCCAATAGTACTGGAGCCAGTGTTTCATGTGCAGCTCATGGCGGACCTACACCAACGATTACTTGGCTCACTGAAGATGGTGTACCAGTGTCTGATGTGCCTAGTCTCAGGTTAGTATAGAAAAAAATATTAGAAGATTAGTCGTATGTATGTAGAGAAATAATATAAAAAAGTACTGATTGAATGATGTGAGAACAATGTCTGATTATTATCGCGGTGGTTTTGGGTTCGATTCCTTTTGAGAGTAGAAAAATATTCTGTAAAAGGAGGCGGTGAAGCTAATGCTACAACTAAATAAAATAATTAAAGTAAGGTTTACTACAATATCAAATTACTAAGCCTGTTTGTTTTACTTGGCACCGACTACAAAATTATAATATAAACAATAATAATTAAGTTGTTTTTGTTGTTTCCTAAATCAAAATAGATTTTACTTTATGTTAAGTTTTTTTTTGTTACTGTTTGACATCGGTTTTTTTTGTGAATTTTTTTTTTTCAGTTTGCTGCTCGGGCAAAATAAAGTATAATTTGATAAATTGCAGAAAATCGAGAATGGAATGTCTTGAAACTATGATCTTGATCTTGCCTTGTTGGAAAAAAATGAGAACTTTTAACAGTTGACATTTAAGGCCAGTCGTGGCGGAGCGGCACGAAGTGTGACTGTAAAACCGATTGGTTGTGGGTTCGATCCCCATTCGAGGAGATGAAATATTTATTTAAATTTATATTTTCATTTCTTCGCCCTAGTGTCGAGGCTAGGCGCGGCGTGGACTTCTGTCACTCAACACGCAATGCCTCCAGAATTCGGCAGAAAGCGGGGAACGGAGTGTCATAACACTAGGTTCCTTCTGCCTACCCTGCGGTGTGCGGGATACAGCGTGAAGCTGATTTAAAATGTTATTCCAAACTTAGGAAGGAAAAATGTGAATTTGCAAAAAATTATATAAATTTACTTAAAATCTATTATTTATTTAAAAAATCATAAGTTTATTCCAAATGTATTATTATAAAGCTTTTCAGACATCACAGATATCATATTAAAAAAAGTAATAACAAAAGTCAAAGTCAAAGTCGAATATTCCTATCAACCTGCAATGTAAAATATTTAATTTTCATAAGCTACATAGATATAGCATCACCACTACAAATTTCCAATCAATCTCTACACTAAAATTGAACCAATCGCTAATCGGAAATACGAACTAAACGGTAAGCACTCAGACCTTGTTATCTCCTACATATTAGACGTTGAGTAATCCTCCACACGTAACTGGATTAATCCTGCCTAATGTGTAACTAATACCATTAATAATACTCTTACGATTGAACGATTTTTAGTTAAAAATATGGACTTATACTTTAGAAAAGCTATTATATATTTTTTTTTGAAATGTCACTCGATACTTAAAATTTCGAAAAAAAAGAAAGGAATGTCTTAACACTATGTTCTTCCTGTCTGCCCTGCTGTATGCAGGATACACATTGAAGGTAAGTAGCTTTAAAATTATTTTGTTTTAATATAACATTTTTTTTTTTTTTTTTTTATTTTATTTCTTAACACTACAGACACTTGGTCCGTACACTTTTTAAATTTATTATTATATCTAATATCCTTATCATATATATTAATTACATTGTCGTTTACATACAATCAATATCTATAATAAGCAAATTATATTTTTATCTTTACATTATTTTACAAAATTTACTTAGATCTAAGGTTAAGCGAGTGTTTATATTTATATATATATTTAACAATTTTACATATTACAATATATATTTAATTACATAATTATAAGTACATGCTACACTTTTATCGTAATTGATTTGGATGTGAGGAATTTTGCACTAGGATAAGGGCATGACCGCTATGGTGGAAGAGGTGACTGCTGCGTTCCTATCTTTCAAAGCCATCTTTAAATTATATTCCATTTTAAAACGTATAAAATATTCACGCTGACGTACTTATTAGTAGTGTATCGTACGGTAGTATCTACAGAGAGAACTGAGCAACTACCTACCCGTAAACAGCATATTATGTGTATATCTGTCACGTAACATAATATTCATATCGGTTCTCTCATCCTGGAGCAATAATTCAGCTAAAACAATTGAATCTTTAACTGTTAAACGTTTTTAAAATGTTATTTTATACTTAAGAGACTAAAAATTTCAACAATTTTGCATTTTTCGGTAAATTTAAGTTGATTAACATATTGAAATTTAGATGTTTGTTTTAAAAAAACGCCTTCTACTGATATACGCTGAGATATATCAAACTGCAGGATGATTTTGATGTTGCTTTCACTAATGGATAAAATAAAAATAAAAGGAAGTCTTATATGATTATACCTGCATAATAGATATACTATTGGTATAGTCCAAACGAATTACTAGCTATAACTAAAATGTAACGACAGAAAGATTAATGTCAAGAGATATAACTCTACACGCGAATACTGAAAATACGTCCTAATTCCTCCAAAAAGTAAAGCTTTTGATAAATTTTTAAGCCTTTTCTAAGCCTTTGTAAGCTTCTTACTAATTATCTCTAGAACCTTTTTTTTAGCTACACACTGTATCCCTCTTAAAAGACGATAGACAACGGGTTCCTATTATCAAGATACTTCGTTCCACCTCGTCCGTCAATTTTCGGGGTATTGCGTGATCAACGGTAAGATTCAGCATAGTGCTTTATCTTGTGACTAAAGTGATGCAAAAAAATAATTCTTTCCCTCAAATGGGAATCGAACACACAGCCACACAACGCATTTTCAGTCAAAGATTGTGCTAGTGTGCCATAAAATCATCCTTAATTATAATTAAATCTACTACTACCATTTACCTATACATATCTAAATTTTCATATCTAAAGTTTCATATAATCCCCATAGCTCCACTGAATTCGATTTAGATATAGCGCCATCCGTCAGAATGTCACCGTGTCAGTTGAGTATTACGTACTGCCAGTAAAGCAACGCTACGATCTTCGTACACGTAATTCAGAAGGTAGACAAGGGTTTTATAGAAATTATATGATTAGTTTGTAAATTTTCTTAACATCTATATGGTGTGATGGATCAGTGTGGGTTTAATTCACGATTAGGGGAGGCGTGAAACTAAAAACATATGTTTTCTTCTTCTTTATATTTTATTTGTATCTGTGTAAACTATTACATTTGTGTAATATTTAAAATATAGTTTATTTTCTTGTATTTTCTGCTATTTTAATTTTTTCTTTACAAATTTTAACTGATTTCACTTCTTAGATAGATCTTTTGTTCATTTCGATAAAACTCGCTGTACCTGTGATTGCAGCTACTTCGAGTTCTTAGACTATGTCGTGTTTCATTTACATCATTATTTCTATTTTACTATAGAACGAATTCATTGGAAAATTCTAAATATAAATATGGAAAACAAATGAATATTTAATATAACAAATTAAATAACAAATTATATAACAAAATATATATAATAATAACTACAAATACCTAATATTAATAAAACTTACTAAAATAAAACTGTTCATAATTAGTATTACAAATTAAATGTGGCCTTTCCAAATATCTTTGCTCTAAGTAGAACCCTAATCCAGTCGTCACGGGCAAGATTAATGCATGTCACGACCGAGCGGGTTTTGTTTTCTTTTACCGTCCGAATGAATGAATGATGCGTCTCTCCCTTTATTTGGAGCTGAATATGTTTATTTATTTTTTTGGTTATATAGTTGTATGTTAAGTTTTTGTCTATATCTACATTATGATAATACTCTAAACATTGAATATATCAAAGACTATATAAGGGAAATTAAAAACACTAATAAAATACGATACGAAACTATTTTTTTTATTTTAGTCTCTTTTCGTCTATTCTTTTGTTTGTGTTTTCGTCTGTTTTTTTTATGTTTGTAATTACTGGACGAATTTGAATAAATGAAAAAATATTTTTTTTCTTATGTAGCTACTAGACCTGGGCAGGATCTAGGCTGTATTTGGTTTTGAAGACTGGTGACACTTGATCAAATAATGAAATGCCATCAAAATAAGTTGATCATGATAAGCACTTTAAATAAACATATTAAAATAAAAAATCTGGAACATTTGATGAAAAATTTGAATGGACCGTATCCACATATTCATAAGCTATAAGAAGTAATCAAATGTCCCCCAAAAAAAAGTTATTTTGTTTATATATAAAAATTGATGATTTGGAAACTCTGATGATGTCCAACAGCTCCACTCTAAGACATAATGAAATGCCACCTTAGTTGAAGATGTTCAGCGTGATAGGGCAACGTATATTGACTATTTTAAAATTGTACTTGGAGTGCTTGATTGGAGGGCTATAAATTATAGGACAGTAAAATGCTATCTTAGCTGAAGATGTTCAATATGAAAAGCAATAATTTACAAATTAAAATCATGGAAAATGAAGGCAATCCTGGCAGTATTGTATAATACTGCGATGGTTATAATTTCTATGTCGACTCAGGCAAGCAATTATATTTAAATAATATTGTGGCGAGGAATAGTAACACAACATGTGGTGTCTCGAATTTAGGTGGTATGAGGATGACGGTGTGTCCAGGCTCTATGTTCTCTTCACTTATCTGCTGTAAGTTTCAATCACAATAGGCAAGGGTGGCTTTCCGTATACGGCATTGCGGGAAACCACTTGTATATATAAAAAAACTCTTCCGTTACTAAGTGACTGCCAGACAAAGCGACGATGAAAGTACTGGATTAGAATGTTGAATTTTGGCATGTAGGTAGGTATACTCGTACCTACGTAGCAAATTTTCTTAGTCCTTGCAATCGAAATTCCGAGTAACGAATAACATAATATAGAGCTTTATAATAATTATCATATTTTATAATAAGAAAACAAAAATTATAAGAAAGACGTATAACTTTTGTCAAGTTGAGGCGAGAGTTCATATATATTATTATAGTTCATATATATTATTATATTGAAATTTGGTAACGTTAAATTATTATAGATATTCAATAAAACTTGATAGAAGCAATATCCTCTTGAACGTTCGAAATGAATAATGTCAAGTCTATATTAAGCGTTTCATCATGTTATCTAAGAAAATGTGGCTTCAAACGTCTTTGAAAATTTATGAAAGTTTAAATTTATGAACTTATACTGTGAGAATATCATATATTTCTTATAGAATCAATAATATTGAGGTATTCCATATTTTGCTTTACATATAGGCAGAACAGACATATTTAGTATATGTTCATATTTCATTCTCCACTTTTTGCATAATTTTCGGACGCAGCACGCAATGTGCTTAATGGCGGAACTCAACGCCAAGCTTTATAAGCTAATTTCCTTAATATCGAAACCAAAGTTAATATACGATCATAAGCTGAAGACACACAATTTTTTACATTGATTAATGTATTGAAGAAACTTTTAAATTTTAATTCAAAAATTCGATACTCCGTTTTTAACTTTTCGGCCAAATTAGAGACATCACAGCATCTTCATCATGGCAGGTAGGCAGAGGTACCTAGTGTTAAGACACTCCATTCCTCACTTTAATATATGAAAAAAAATACTTTAATGTATGTAGATAATTTCCAATTCAAACTTAAAATTGGTGTGTATAGTCAAATACTTCAAAACGAAGTCACATTAACATATGCTTTTATTATATATATTTCTTTATTAATTAACCTAACTATTGAAAAATAAATTTCTAAAAACCTAAAAAATTACATAAAAAATATAGAAAAACGAGATACTATAAATAAGTCACATAATTATATCCCAAATGTAAACAGCTCAGTGTGACATCAAAGAAGAAAATTTTCTAGCTCGTTAATCTGTGGGAGGATTAACGTCCTTTGATTTAGATGCTAATGGCGTTGTGTCCGTTTTACATAAACTTTTAAATGAACGCTTAATTAATATGCTATTTTAGTTGAGAAACAATAAAAATACAGTATTATATAAACGTTTAATTATGTCATTCAGCATTATCTGTGATACCTTGATGACAGTGACTTCAAATACGTATTAATATCGATTCAATTTTTCTCCTAATCGATATTTATACAGAGTATGCTTATTTATTGTATTGTGTGATAAAATGTTTTTTTGGTCTAAAAACATTTTTTATATCATATATTTCTTTCAATAAAATCATATTGAGAACATTAGTAAAATCAGATCATCTACATAATGATATTTTTACAAAAAAAAAGAATGTATACCTATTATCCCTATAATATACGTTTAACGTGTCACCTAACATTTTAAAAATAAACATCCCAATTGAAGTGCCAGTCACAACTCAAACACTTTACAAAATTAATTTACCTATTCATAAAATTAATTTAATTACATCCGAAATCCTCAACGCTCGAACCCAAGTAGAGAAACGAGGGCCGGTGAAATTCTTCGGCTCATTAATTTGGTCCTTCGAGTCGAATTAACTCACTTTGACTTAGATGCTAACGACGTCCTGGTGTTAGACATCACGATTTTATAAAGTTGGTTAGTTAAAATTTTTATTATGTGGAATAACCTGCTAAGTTGTAGTAATTTTCAGAATAACCTGATTTTACTTGATTAGATTTCAGTTTACATTGAATAGAATAGAAGTGGAATATTTAAAGATTGTCAAACAGTACTTAAATACACTCATTAATAAGCCATACAACTTACACGACGTTGAATTTACTCACTAATACGCATTTTATTAATTGGAAATAAGAGTTTTGTTAGCTAATTTAATAGATGAGTCACTAAACTCTTTCAGTTACATGAAAAATATCAAAATGATATAAAAAAAGATAAAATTCAATCAACATATTAATACCTATCTACATCAACATAATGGATATGTTTATGTTTACGCGTGGCGCCACCGCAACCTCGTGCAACGTCCGATCCAATAATTGCGTACACGCTTCAATGCTCACCAATTTCCACTGTACTGGTTGCGTAACCCTGAGTGATTTGCTAAATAAAATCATTATATAGTCGTATCAGCTGATACCTGCCGCTTTACCACTCAAGTGATAATAAATAAGATTTGTGTATGATATGAGACACTCGTAAGTGTTTAATGTAACTAACTCTGACCAAAATATTCATCAAATGTATTAATTTTATTTAATATAGCCGTCGTAAACAAACATAATATTTCAATTCCAATCGCTAATCTCCGGAATTATTTCCCAATGTTGGCACGTTGAACCAAAGAAAATTCTGTTTTGTAATATAAGTTATTTATGTTTGAAAGCTACGCGGTTAATACGAAACGTTGAGAAAATAAAAACCAGTCACTTGCAAGTTCGTCTGATCGTCACAGAAACGGCTTAACCGATTTAAATACAATAATACAATTAGTCTAAGCGGGGACCACTAGTTACATAATACATTAGAGTTAAGCCGAAAATACTATACCGAAAGTCACGGCGGGACACTAGTAACTTATGAAAATCAAATAGTTCGCTAGAAACCGTATAACAAACACCAGACACAGGGGACAGTACAGTGCATATTTACACAAACAGAGTTGCATTCTGTATTCACTCTTACAGTCCTCTGGGATAACAATACTAAGACTTTATGTAACCATTCATATGTGAAGGTCTTTTTTTATATTATATCAATAGTTTATGTTTATCTTTTATTTATTTTTTAGCTTCACGTTTTATCCCGCATGAAACTAAAGACAATTCTGGAAACATTGAATAGCATGTAGCATGTTGAGCAACGGAACTTAACGCCGTACTTTGCCTCGTCGCCAGAACGAAAAATATTACATAATTAATTCCCCTGATTTGAAATTGAACCCAAAACTCATGTGTCCCTACGCTACGAGGGTCTCAATATCATAAATACTATATAAGTATACTATATTATCAACACTCTTCTTTCATAAAATGAAGACTTGAATACTAGCCGACCGTTGTTGCGTCCCCGTAACTTGGTTCGCGTTGATTCTAAAAACGGAAAACGGAAAATTCCGGAAAACGGAAAATTCCGTTTTCTTATTCAGAAATTCTAACTTTGTGCTCCCCTATACGTCCAGTGGTTTTGTCTGTGCATTATCTGTCAGTCACTTAGTTACGGAAGAATTTAATATACATAGAGTTGTAAATGCTTCGCGTGATCACAGGTTCAAACTAAATATTAAAAAATACAAAAAATATTCCATTCATAATTTATCTAGAAAATGTATAATTCCCTAATAAAAATCTGATTTGCAATTTATTTAGTAGAGCTATTACACGATATACACCAAGGCACTTAAAAAACAATGTAAATATTTTTTGTAGTAGCACTTGTAGGCAGGCATCCTGATACAGTGAGCACAGTAAGAGTGCCTAATTAGTGTTCAATATAGATAACGGTAATTATGTCTATATGTATTATTGTTATTGAGACCAGACGTGGCGCAGGAGCACAGAGTGTGATTGTAAAATCGACTGGTTGTGGGTTCGATCCCCTCTTGAGGAGATAAAATATTTACTTACATTTATATTTTCATTTCTTCACTGTGGTATCGAGGCAAAGCACGGCGTTGAGTTCCGCCACTCAACAAGCAATGCCTCCAGATTTCGGCGGAAAGTGGAGAACGGTTTGTCTTAACACTAGATTCACTCTGCCTTCCCTGCGGTGTGCGGGATAAAGCGTGAAGCTGATTTTACGTCTGTATCTACTTATTGCGACAGAGAGCGCCTATTTACTAAAGGTTGATGGAGAGTTGATTCAATTTTTATATAAAATGTATAATAATTATCATTTAACTTGAAGTTGTAAAAGAAGCAGCTTCGCATTGTATCCCCGCAGCCTAATTTTCGATACATTGCGTGTTGAGTGGTGTAACTCAACACCACGTTTTGCCTTGTTACCATAACGAAGAAATGAGCAATTAATTTACTGGAGTGAAAATCGAATTCACAACTGATGCGCTTACAATCAGACGGTGTGCCGCTACGCCACGACGACCTCTAATGACATGTATAGTTAATTTCATAAAAAATATAAATGTGATATGAAAGCGAAGTTAAGTAGTGCGTCGTTTTCGACTTCACCTACAAAATAATGGGAGATCTATATGGATGCCGAGTTCCGTGATAAAATTTAAGCTCTACATTTCATTCTACAGATTTTTATGTAGAGGCTTTATTATATTTGCAAAGTAGTACTTAACTAAATTAATAGTACTTCCATTTATTGGAATTTTAGCAAATTTTTTTCTTTGCTGCATGGTGGTAAAAATAGGCTATTTTAAAATAGCTTTATATTCTTACGTACTGTGATCTGTGACTGTGTGATATATATATATATATATATATATATATATATATATATATATATATATATATATATATATATATATATATATATATATATAGAGCCAGTCACAGAAAAGTATGAAGTTTTTGTGTTAAATTGTTGAAATTAAATATACATTGTAAGCTAGGAGGTTTTAACAAATGTTTAATTTCACGCATAAACTAATTGGCTTACGAGTAAAGCCCTTCGGCTTAAAAGTAGCTTGTGAAAGTTACATATTACATGTTTCCAGCTTTTTAAATTTAATACGCTGCCGCATGTCTTGATAAAAGTATATTTAAGTGGCACCTTTTGTTAATATCGTAATTTAAATATCAGATTTTGGTACTGTGTCAACCATAAGAGGACGAACACAATAAATTATATAGTTAAAAAATAGAAATTTACATGCATCGTACACAAATACACCAGCCACAGCTACAGCAAGTGCTAGAAATGTTATAGAAAGTTCTGAAAGCTAGAAATTGTAATAACTTGAACTGAAGTCGTTTAATACTGGGGATTCCAATTGTTCAGGTCCTGGCTCCATCATCGGACCAACTCGTTGGTACCATATTATTTTATCAAGTTTCATGGTCAAATTCATTTATTACATTTTATAAAATAGTTACAAGTCGACATAGTAAACTGTTTTTAAAATAAATTAAACCTTGGATTAGTCAATGAAATTGTTATTCTGAAAATAAAACTAAAACTGAAAGTTTTAATTTTTATCAATTTATTTTTTATCGCTTTTTCAATCTCTCACTGTATCCAATTTTGATATCCATGCCAATAAAATTTCAAACAAAAATTGATAAATTCTAATTCCACTGTAGTTTTACATTTGGCTTATTCTACATCAAATATGGTACGTCGAGACAACCTACACTCCATTAATTATACACATAAATTATGAACTTTTTTCTACACCATCGTGGCTCAGTGAGGTAGCATTGGACTGCAAAACGATGGTTGTGAGTTTTATACTCATGAGAATGATATTGTTATTTATATTATTTATAAGTTGCGAATTTGCCAATTTACCAATGTCTCGAAAAATGAGTGAAATGTAGGGAACGGAGTATCTTTAATCTAGGTTCCTTCTGCATTATAAGACACCAAGTTCCCCACGTGCTATTCAGAAAAGTAAACGTAAAGCTGTTTATAATAGTTATGATCGAAGTAAAATTAAAATACACTTGAAATTCTTTAAGTAAATCTCGACTTCATATAAAGTCTAAGATTTTTCAAGATGCAATGCAAACTTAAACTCTCAAGAGCTTTCGTCGGTCAAAAGTTCTATGACAGCTTGAGATTGTTGTCTATAAATATTATATGTAAATATATATTTTATATCAGTAAATAAATAAAATGACTGACTATCATGATTATTCTAAACGAATTTTTTAAATTAATGGTAACAATTTGTGGTGTTAAACTACTCTACGTAGAATGACTCATAGGTCGAGACTTGACAAATATAATGAACTAAAAGAATAATTTGCTATTTTTCTTTTGGATTTAAATGCAGGGCGCCATTTTTGTACAATTATTTAGCTTCACGCTCTTTCCGCACATAGCAGGATAGGCAGGGAGAATTTAGTGTTAAGACACTCCGTTCCCTATTTTCTGCCGAATTCCGGCAGTATTGCGTGTTGAGTGGCAGAACTCAACGCCGCGCTTTGTACAATTACTAATATGTTGTATTTACTAATATGTAATTAATTTAAACCCTATTATCCGTACATTGCCTATTAAATGGTGGAACTATCCACAATTCTAGGCATTATATAAATAATACCCTTTTTTAACGGCTTCTTTGCCGTGGTCAAATATATTATTAATTTTTGAATTAACTTAAGTCTTTGAGCTTCACGCTGTAATTCACACAAAGCAAGACACTCAGTTCCCGTTCAAATGTTTTCGTTCCCAACTTTCTGCCGTCTTCTGCCGAAAGCAAAGAAATAAAACTATTAAATATTTCATTCCCCCGAGTCCGCCGAGGGAATTGAACCCGTAATCAATCGCGTTACAGTCGTACGCTTGTGCTCTTACACTACTGCTGGCATTATGGAAATAACTAACAATTGTGAGTGGCTGTGTTTTCTGAAAGCCTGAGGTTTATTTAGGCTTTAATTGATGTTACAATCAAATGATAATCTTAATAAAGCGGCGTTTAATTGACTATTGAATATAAAGATATTTTTTCAACAAACCAGCAGTTTCTGATATAAGCGCGTTTAGACAAACAAAATCATCAGCTTTATAATATTAGTATGGACTCAAGCTATTATAGAACAGTAGCTGTGCATATTAAATTCTAAACTTTTCTCATTAGAAGCTCTTTAGAGTAACAGTATATTGTTTAATGTACTTCGCACCATTGAACTGCAAGACAAAGTGAACAACAATGCATATACTTATATAATTATATATATATAACTTGTGTAAATACATATAGGTAACCAGCTACTGGTGGATAGTACTAGAAGGGAATGAAAAAAACGATTTTATATTTTACATGAGCACAAAATTCTTTTGTACAGCTATATCTTTTTCCTATTTTGTACTTTTTAAAAAGTATAAGTGAAGCTACTCAATTTAGTGAAGCTACTCAAGTTACGATAACTGTGATTGGAAACCTGGCGAATTCAAAATAAACAGAAGCAAAATGGAGTGTATAGTGGACAATAACTTTTGTCTACCTGTAGGTGTATATGTGTAGAATATAATTCGATTCCTACATGGGGGAATAAATTGTTTCCTTTTTCCTGTTGTGGCAAGCAATTGAGTGAGGGATTTTAATGTTGAGACACTCTGTTTTCCACGTACTGCCCAACTTTCGAGACTTATTATTAAGAAAATTAATTAGAAAAAGTAAATACTTTAAAGTATAATGACAAACAAATAAATAACGAAGCTTAACGTTTCCAGCGGTTTACATAATGAAGACGAACGAGTTTCAACTACCTTTTATTTTGTGTTAACTTTGCATTTTCAACTTGAATACTGTAAAATGGAATAGTTATATGGAGTAGAAACTTAATTCGGTAGGATGCACATAATACGTAACAATATTAAATATTACTTCAATTTTGGCTTCACGGTGTAGAGCTAATACTTCGCGGAACTAAACACCGTTACTAGAGCGAGAAAATGAATATAATTCTAAACATTTCTCCCGGGTGGGAATCGAATCCACAACTGTCACATTTACAGTCAGACACTGTCCCACGATGGATATATATGTATATGGGTGTATATATATATATCCATCGTGGATATATATGTATATGGGTGTATATATATATTTCATAATTTCGTGATGATGATGAACAATAATTATCAGTTTTCAATATGTTTCCTAAAACTACTAAAACTATAGAATAATACTTTATTGCACAAATAATAAATAAAACATACAGTTCATAATAGGAGTAAAAGATACACAAATGTGCAATGGCGGCCTTATCACTAAAAGCAATTTCTTACAGGCAACCATAAAAGCTCAAAGGATTTATTTCACGCAAGAATACAGAAAGGTGCAAAAAGTATTGTTTTATACATATATATATGATATAACAGAAAATATAAAGCACAATAATTTTATACATACATATATAAATATATAATCATAGGTATACATATATAAAAAAAAAAAAAAATACACATACACACATACACATGTAGATAGATATACATACATACATACATACACACATACATACACATATACATACATATATATACTTACAAACGTACACTTATTATCGTATTGTCCGTTCATACGTTTAATTTTAGATAGAAGTCTTTAAGACGGCGCTTAAATATTCCAATCGACTGTGATCGTCTTACTTCAATTGGCAGCTCATTCCATAGCTTCACTGTCTTAACAGTGAAAGAATCACTGTAACATTTCGATCGGCATAAAGGAATTTCAAGGATATGGTTGAGACGGGAGCGGAGGCTTTGGGAATGGAGAGTGTCAGACCCCAGAAACTTAAAACGTTCCTTGAGGTATGATGGAGTAACGGGATTGTAGAGGATGGTGTAAAGGAGGGTTAGGGCATGCAAATGACGCCTATGTTTTATTGTCAACCATTTGAGTTGGCTACGGTACTGCGACACATGGTCATGTTTTCTCAACCCAAAAATAAATCTTATTATAAGATTTTGCAGCCGTTCGAGCTTACACAGTAGTTCCTGAGACAGATCTAAGAAACAAGAATCAGCATAGTCTAAAATAGGTAGAAGGAGAGCATGGGCCAAAGATATTTTGGTCTTGAGGGGCAAGAGATTCTTCCACCTTCTCAATCTACCCATAATACAGAAAATCTTCCGACTAAGCTCACACACGTGAGGCGACCAGCAAAATGCACTATCCATCCTGAGTCCCAAATTCTTAACACTCTCACTAACCTCCAAAGAAACATTGTCAAATAAAACTAAGGGGAGAGGAGAACGTAATTTAGAAAGCTGCTTAGAGTTACCAAATATACACACCTGAGACTTATTGGGATTGATACAGAGCCCAAACGATTTACTCCACTTGCTAATTGCTTGTAAGTCGGAATTAATTTTATTAATTGCACTGGAGATGTCGCTTACCGCTGCAGTTGTATATATTTGTAGGTCATCAGCGTAAAGGTGGAAAGAAGATGATATATGTTGAGTGAGAGTGTTAATGAAAATGGAAAAGAGTAAGGGAGAAAGCACACCACCTTGCGGGACGCCAGCGTTGATAGCACATTGCGACGACTGCTTTCCGTCAATCTTAATGCTTTGTGTGCGTCCGTGTAGATAAGAGGAAAACCATTCAGTAGCCTTCGAGGAGAAATTAATAGTTTTTAAAATTGCTAATAAAATATCAAAATCTACCGTGTTAAAAGCGTTCGAAAAATCTAATAGAACAAGTAAAGTTACTTGCTGTTTGTCAAAACTGCATCGAATATCGTCACAGACTTTATTAAGAGCCGTAACTGTGCTATGCCCAGGACGGAAACCAGATTGGAAAGGGGACAGAATGTTATTATTGTGCAGGTATATATACATTTGTTCATGAACTATGCGCTCAAAAACCTTTGACAGGAAGGGTAGTATAGAAATAGGACGATAGTTAGAGAAAGATGTAGGTTTAGATGCTTTAGGAATAGGGATTACAAGGGCATGGCGCCAAACATCAGGAAATTCGTTATAGGATAAGGAGAAATTAAAAATATGGCAGAGGACAGGAAGGATTGAGTTAAGAGTTAGGAGAATCATGCGTCGGCTTATGTTATCAAAACCAGTAGCATCGGATTTGATTGCAAGGATATGCTTGCGTACCTCCGTTTTTGTAATAGGAGAGAAGTGGAAGGGTTCGGATACAGGATGGGACTGTAATGATAAAGAATTCAGTGTTTCTATTTTATTGCTGTCAGAGATTAAATTGACAGTAGTAAAAAAATTGTTCAGGGCGTTTAAATCCGTGCAGTTGTTTAAGATACCTCCGTCATTAGTACGCCGGCCTCCTATACCCATCGCGTTCAGGAATTTCCAAGTTTTTGCTGGATTGCTATTGTTAATTGATGAGAAGATATAGTTACGTCGGGCATCCCTGCAAGTCTTATTACATTGGTTCCGTAGTTTTTTGTATCTTTGCAGATTTGCATCTGTAGGATTCTTTTTGTATTTAGATTTTGCAGAATTACGTTTGGCCATAAGTAATTTAATATCCGAAGTTAACCAGGGAGCAGGGAGATGTTTTATTTTAACAGGCCGGAGCGGTGCATGTATATCGAAGAGCTCGGTCAAAATGGAGTTGAAAATATTTAATTTATCATTCACATCACCGGCGCTAAATATGCAATCCCAGCTAATACAGGCAAGATCGTTCATAAACTTCACGTTATCAATGTTATTGAAGCATCTTCGCATCACTACCGTCGGCTTTAGTTTTGGTGGACGTATTTTGTATGACAGGTAGATGAGGTCATGATACGAAAATGCATCAGCTGATATTTGTCCAAAACTTGCAACACGTTCCGTTGATGAGACGATCATGAGGTCCAGTAAGGACGGCGCACAACCAGGAAATAAGTGTGTGGTGTTCGTGGGAAGAATATTTAAATTGATACTGTTGATAATATGTTTTAATCTTTTTGCACGAAAGTCGTCCTTAATTAAACATGTGTTAAAGTCACCCATTATAATAGTGTGATCAGCCCCTGGAGCATATCTTTCCAATAGGTCCTCAAATGCATCAAAATAATTGATGTACCGGTTGGGACTATAAAAGACGCCGAGTAGTACTCTAACAGTGCCAAAGAGGACTTCTATTAGAATATGCTCCGAGGAGTGCGAGAAGGCCGAAGGTGATTTGTGTAGTATTGTGAAAGGAAAGTGACTACGAAGGTAAATAGCAACTCCCCCCCCACCCTTCTCTGTTCTATCATTGCGGATTAGGTGAAAACCAGGCAGGGTATATGAAGTAGATGGCAATCCTGGCTTGAGAAATGTTTCAGAGACTAGAAGAGCGTGAACATTATTTAAATCAAACGAGTCAAGAAAATCTGAGTAATGGGCTGGTATACTCTGCGCGTTAATGTGCACAACATTAAAATTTTTACTATAGTTATTCAACTTATTTTTTAGGAGGGAGCTCAGAGGATCAGAAATGCTATAACAACTACTATCAGAAGCGCCTGAATCACATTGGTGAAATGAATCATCACTTGTACTACTGCTACCGCCACTGTTATCAGTATACATTACGAACAATAAATATATAACCTATAAATAAGATATATAATATATATATATATAATATAGAAATAACAAAAAATAAGAAATTACTTAAATATTTGGCAAATAACAAAATATAATAATAAAATACAAAACTAGACAAATAAATATAGAAATATTTAATTCTAAATACGTTATTAAACTAAATATACCTAAACTTCATCCACCTGTCAGCAGTATTATTATAATAAAAGAGAAGAAAAAAAGAATGCGTGTAACGAAACGGGTCTTAGTGAGCAACCGATAACACTTGTTATAATATAATCTATTTTGACTGTCTTGTCAAATTGTCACTGACATTTGACAGATGTGATTACAGTGTTTATTAACAAAGTGATAAATATTTGTTTTAAACAAAATTTTGTGGGTACAAGCCACTTAGGTAAAAATATACATAAATAAATATGAGAATATAGAATCAACTAGTACATTAAAAGAGAATTGAGTGCAATATCATAATAATACGGGAAAGAAAACATGTAATACTATCAATATAGAAAAGACAAACAACACAACATAAATTCCCTCGTTTTGTGGCGAGCTTGGAAAGCCATGATCAGAGAAGCATACCATATCATTACTTTTTTATTATTCTCCTGGTACGGATGACTTGCTTAGGTGCCGTGGTTAATTTGGCCGAAGAAGAAATAGGATTCCCTTGTCCTCGAGCTTCAGTATTAGGAGCAATCTTATCCAGCTCAGCACATGAGACTATACTGTGGTGTTTACTGTCTGGACCAATAATAATAATATTTCCATTCTTTGTCCAGCACTTGGAAATACCAAAGCGCTGCCGTGCCACCATAAAAGTATCGTGTCTGGATTTTGTCAAAAATTCAGAGAGTGTGATTCCAGTGCTTTTAAGGGAGGTTTTGGAGTACCAGATTTGGTTCCTCACAGACAGATCTCGGAATTTGATTAAAATAGGTCTCGGCTTACCTGGAGAGGTCTTACCCAGGCGCTGGCATCTGCTGACATCATCTATACAAAGCTCTGGAATTTTTAGATGTTCAGTTAAGACTTGTATCACATGAGAAGCAGTGTCTTCTTTATTCTCAGCAACACCATGCACTAATAGAATCTTCCTTCGACTATGCATTTCAAGGCTGTCGCATTGCTTAGTGAGAAGCTGAACCTGTTGTTGGAGGGCCTCAAGAGCAGTCAGTACAAAAGTTCGAAACATATTGAATTGTATTGCTAAATTAGAAGGAGGACTCGCCGTACTGTTTGTTGAAACCAGTTGTTTTTGAAATTCAGCCATTTGAGTATTGAATTGTTGTGTCAACTCTGCAATTGAGTGCTTGATTGATTCCATTGCTTGGTATTATAGTGACGGCACAATATAGAACTCACAATGTACACAAGGTTAGACAAGGTCACCGAATTTATTGATACACCTGTAGTGTGCTGGATATTTTTAAAGGATTATCACTGCTGGCAGGTAAGAAGGCTTAGTTCATAGCTTTTGTCTATCAAATAATGTATAAAAACTGTTTTTATAAAAATTATCTTAGAGTGCTCTATGAACAGCAGTTGCTACTTTTGCACCTCTATATATATATATATATATATATATGAATATCATAAGATAATTTTTTTATTTACATACTTTTTTCACCTGTATTTCATATTTAGCGGGTAGTCAGAAAGAAATTAAAATTACCGAACACTCAATCAGCTTTATTGCAAAGCTTAGATAGTGAAAATCCACAACACGTTTCAATGCCAGATCCATAGAGATATAATTAAATATACATAAAATACCTCCAACAGGAATCGAAATCGCTACTATATATCCTATTAGCTGCATTACATACATAGGTGTCAGTAGTAAGTAATGTTAAATAGTTCTATGACTGACTCAACATATTGACATATAGATATTCCAACATACTCCTCACATTCGATCGGATCACGGCACCTTGCTTGTCACTGATAACTTGATTGACGAGACTTTCTATGAAATATGACTTCAAATGTAGCAAAAAAATCGGGTTCATAGATAATACTCTACGTTATTAAATTCAAATAAATGAAATAAATCAGCTTCACGCTATATCCCGCAAAAAACAATGTAATCAAAGAGAATTAAGGAAACCTAGTATTAAAAACTCCGTTCAATTAATTCCTTCCAGTTTCCTCACCAACGAATGCACACAATATGTACAAAATATTTCGAAAATTTGGTCAGAAATGGGAAAAAATTCAACAAAATCGTCCCAAGTCTAGGTTATCTTATTACACCCCACAGAAAATGTACGAATATATCGAAAACCTAGATATAGATTTAAAATTTTCTTCCCATTTCTCCGGCTTATAGCGGTGCTTGTCACTGATAACTGTGTGTTTTGATTGACGAGGCTTACTCCGATATAAGCCATCGAACGTTGCAAAAACTTCACGTCCAGTGGTATTTATTCGATTAAATTTTGACAGCAATAAACGGTTTAGGACGCGTTGAAGCTGTAAAAGCGGTTGTGGGTTCGATTCTTACTCAGAGCAATGAGTATTCTTAAAATGTTTGTTACTATTTTCATTTAATAATATGAATATACGTATAATAAAATTGTAAATAATCGCTGTCTGTACCTGAAAGGTATGTGAGAAAATCTATTATAGACGGCATTGCATTAGTTCTTTAAATATTGTGCGTTTTTTCACGCAAATCTCGGAATCGGCTTGACAAATTGCAGTTTTTACTATAGGATTTAGGTTAACTTTCCTTAACATGTGTTTTTTTTTGCTAAAGCTGATTTTTTTTTAAGATTTTAAATGTAACCTTTCTAATTGAGAATCGAATCCACAACCATCATGTGATATAAACAAGGACTTCTTTTCTTATTATTTCCAATATAAATATTATTTTAACACACATTCCTTAGAATGTTTGCGTTATCCGTACTTCTAGGTTGCTATTCAACTCAATATGGTATTTTATTAATTAGACTCGAAGTTATTGAACTCCATTTGTTAGTTTTAACAGAAGTTGTTAGATATAAATGCTTATAACTGAGTTTAATAAGTCTAACTTATTAAATTATATCACTAAATGAATGTCGGTATGGTGTTTATGAGTTCGATTCTCTTTCAAAAATTTTCATATTTTTTTATTTATTTTGTAGTGTTCTCTTGCAATTTTGTTAATTTTACTTTATTTTAGATGGGAGTCCAGTCATGGTCACAAACGTGGGACTGTAAGGTGATCGTTTTAAGTTCAAACCCCATTCGGGTGAATATATTAATTTTTTAATATTTTCATTTCTTGCTCTAGTACCAAGACAAAAAACGGGGCGTTGAATTCCGCTACTCAACATGTAAAGCGTCCAAAATTCAGCGGATAGTGAAAAATGGAGTGTTTTAACACTAGGACTCCTGCTGCTGTATGCGAGATACAGCATGAAGCTGTTTTTTTTAGTATAGACTTCAAGAATACTACAAAAAATTGCCCTTCACCTGTTACATAACTACAGCAAGGTATAATTTACAACAGCAGGCGCGCTAATACCGCCTCTACATAACGGAGCTTAGTAAAACGTTCAAGCAAAGAAGTCTATTAATTTGCGTCTTTTATACTTTGTGCTGCCTGTGATAAGAATTTATAATGGTATAAAAATGTATTCAAATCGTAGGATAGCAGAATAATTAGTAAGCTCATTTAAAGATATTGGTCTTTTTAGTTCCAAGTATCTCGTATGTAGCGGGGTAGGTAAACAGATTATAGTGTTAAGACACTCCGTTTTATACTTTCGACCTGTTTTAAAGGTATTGTATAAGAAGTCAGCATTTAAAGTTATAGTATGTGTTACCAGTATGAAGAAATATAAATAACAATTTCCCACGTATATGGCATTGTAACAACAACGATTGTGGGTTCGTTCCCCAAACGAGGGAACGAACCCACAATCATCGTGTTACAACTTTGTGCCCCTATGTCACGATGGCCTCTAATCGTAAAAAAATATTTTTTTTTGACTGATGTACTTTAGGTCCTCGATATAACTCTAAACGTACTCGTAGGTACAGTAGATTACAGCAAATGGATTAACGATTTGGCTTTTTTTACTATCCAGTGCAGAAAAAAACAATTTTCTGTATAATAACGTTTATTCTATATTTATACAAGAAATATCGTAAAATCATTGATCAAAATACGAACCTAGTTGCGAAAAAATAACTTTTGTTATAGACACGTTTAAAATAAATGATTTTTGTATTTTTAAAAAATTTTGCTTTTGAATAAGCATGTGGACGTCGGCTTATGTTTGAACTTTTAGTATCTTTATCTAGCTGGAAATGAACCTGACACCATCGCACTTACAGTCAGAGCCTACAAAAATGCAACAATGCAACGTGTAAAATGCAAATTTAACCCAATTTTAAAACATACATATACATATAAATGGCAGCCAAACGTGTCCATTGCAGTGTAAAGCCTGTGTCCATTACGAGACGTTATTACAGTAACGAAGACAAAGTGCGACCGGCGTCGGGTATTAAGTGCGGGGTGAGTTATGAGAAAACTCTACTTATAAATATATTATTATGTCAAATAGTATTAAGAGAATGAAATTTAGTGAGAATGGCGAAATTTTCTTTGTGAAAATATCAAATTGTAATTTGTAATTGTAGTTGGATGACATGTTAGCGTTTTTGGGACAAATCTTGTACGTGATTGTTGGAAGTTGGAATGTCATTTTTTTAGTTTTACGATGTATAGGAACTAATATATAAATATACTAAGAACCTAGTGCTAAAACACTCTGTTCCCCATGCACTGTCCTATTTTTGAGACATAGATTGTTGAGTGGCGGAAATTGACGTTTGAGCGTTGTCTTTGTCGTTGAGCTTTGTCTTGTTATGTTGTCTTGTTGGAAATGAAATGATTCACTGTCCCAACTGGAAAGAATGAGAATCGAATCCACTAACGTCGCGTTACCACGGCAGTCTCCATATTGATATAATTTTAAAATAAAATAACTTATAAAATAATATTAATATATCTCCATACGTGGCCGAAGTTTTCTCACAATGCCCTCCAAGTATATGATTTATAGTCCCAAGTGACCTTTAAAGTACTATTTCAGGTACTATTCATCATACAGACGTTTAATACTGCTATGATATATGCATTTCTGTAGAGCTGAGGGAAATTTAAATTTACTATTATATGATTAGAAGAGGCCATTGTAGATTCTGTAAATACGAGGGTTGTGGACAGGGCTTGATAACGTTACCAGTTCAAATTAAAAATAACGAAACGTAACGTTGAGTTCTGCCACTCAACACGCAATGCCTCCAGAATTCGGCAGAAAGTATTGTACGGAGTGTCTTCACACTAGATTCCCTCTGCCTACCCTGCTGTGTGTGGAATACAGCGTGAAGCTGATTTGATTTAATTTTAATTTTATTTACCGGTAATTCCATACAGATACTTGAGCATCGTTACGATTTAATAGCGTTACTTGGTAACTTAACGTAATAATAACGTTTAATTAATTAATTGCGTTAAGTCTTAACGTATATTTGCGCGACGTTGCCGGTTTCGTCGTCGTTGCCGTCGACGTGGCGGGTGTCGGCTTTCTTTGCACTGTCGCGCGCTGTTGCCACGTTGTTTATTGTATACTAAAATAAGCTTAAATATTTATTTAAACTAACCAACCACTTGAGGCATATAATATGCGTTGCCATAGCAACGTACACGTCACTCTATACAGTAGTGTATATTGCCAGACATGTCATGTTTATTTTATTAATTAAAAATATTTTAAGCAATATTTTTAAAAAAATATTAGCGACCTTGCGGCTTCACCCGCCTATTTGATTATTTATTTAATACATTGAATTACGTTTATGTTTTGCGACGGTAACCAAACTAGATCATAAAGATATTATTTTAACGGTGTTTTAAGCCCTAGTTATCCATTTTCTATTGGCGCGAACGGAATTGGATTATTTAATTTTCACGCTCTGATAAAAAAATCTGCCACTGTTTGATCTTAACTTTGAGTTAATTTAAAATTGAACGTTAAGTGTCGGAGTTCAACGCCGCATTTTGTCTTGTTATAAGAGCGAAGTAATGGACATAATCTTTCGAGTGGGTATTGAAGACATGTGGGCTAAAACTAGTACATTTATTATTTCGATCTACCATTTTCAATACAAAATATTATTTCAAATTCATTTCAGATGAACTATCACCAAATATGTGAAACAATTTAGAATTTCATTGTCAACAGCTTTTCTTAATAAAAGAAAGATTGCAAGCAGATGTTTTAAAGATAACGTTCGTGCCTCGAACGTCTTGGGTTCGGCGTTTTATTTTGATAACTTCACGTTTCTCTGTGTTTCTTATTTTACTAGTGCTGAGAAATATTTTGAATTTATAAAATAATATTGGATATTTTTTGTTATAGAGTAGATTTATTTGATATTATATTTTTAGAACAGGTTTAATTATTATAATAGCGGTTAATAATTTATATTTATTATTTGTTATTTGCAAAAAAACGCCTTATATAAATAATTATTACTATATAAATATGCACTTTTGTCGAATCGATATAAATGTAATAAAAAAAAATCTTAATAGAGAACAATAATAACCATCACTAAATGGTCACTAAATGGTCATATTATACTTTATTTTTCAGCTCCACGCTGTATCCCGCATGTAACAGGCTAGGCAAAGAGAACCTAGTGTTATGACTGGGTTCGAGTGGGTATCAAACGCACAACCTGTCATGTTTACAGTCACTCGCTAGTGAAAGTTATTTTTCTCCAGAAAAATATATTCCGTAATTAGAGCGTCTATAAAGGTTACGGTTGGAAATAGATTAACTTTGTTAACAAGACAAAGCGCGGTGTTAAGTGTTGCAACTTTTACACCGCAATTTCCCGGAAACTGGCCGACAAATGAGAAACAAAGTATCTTCTATTTGCAGGATACAGCATAAATCTAAGCTAAATTAAATGAAATAAAAACAATAAAACATTATGAATAATACAATAACATGTTATACGTGATAAACGTATTATTAAAATAATACCCTTCCAACAGTCAATGAGTATGGAAATGAAGCAAGTTCGTGAACAGAGGGCAATAAAGTTAGGGGTGACAAAGGATTGAATGAAAGTCTGTTCAGAACTTTTGCGATTAACGAAATTTTGCTTATTACTTGCTCTTGCGATCCCTTCGGAAGGAATAAACAGGAATTTAGGTAGCTGACCTTACAATTTGTGAAAGTTGATTTACATTATATTTATAGTTTCTATGTATATGTAATAATATGAAATGTTATGAAACAGTTATATAAATTTGTCAATATTATGGATTAAATGTATAAATATGTGACGGTCAAGGCCCAGTGGTACAGCATCTGGCAGTAAAGCAATAATGTTAGATCCAATCCACATTCGAGAATTATGTATATTACTTAGGGAGAAAATAAAAATAATTCATTTCAGCGGCTGGGAATAGAGCCCACTACCGTGGCGTTTACACTCAAAAAACTGTACCACTACAGCTTCACAATAACCACAAATGTACATTACTAATTTGATATGTTTTTTGACTTATCTAATATGAATATCATTTTAAATAAAGCTTCGAGCGAACAAAATACTAGTTAAAAATTTCTGCAAACAGTTTCACCGCACTACACTAGAGAAGTTATATTTTAGTAGAGGTTACTGCTCACCTCAATTGGATTAGTTTTTAATTGTTTTAGTTTATCACACGTCTTTTATGTAATTGAATTGAATCAGATTGAAATGTATGTATGTAAGAAACATTACTTATATGTATACTACTATGTATATGGGTGGACCAAATTTTTTAATTTTTTTTAGTTATCGTGAAAATATTGTTCTGGACGCTGAAAAAATATGTCTGTTGAAAGGGCAACTCTTGATTCTGAACCGATTTCTGTAAAAAAAGGAGGTTGTCAATTTGACTTTTTTTGTTTGCTACCTCAGAAGTTTTTACTGGGTGAACCGATTTTGATGATTTTTTTTAATTTGAAAGCTAGTGCTTCCTGTGTGGTCCAATTTTTTTTGGTCCATTTCTGACTATGGTGTCTATGAGAAAATCACATGTCTCAAATTTGCATAAGGTATGGGCGAGACAAAAGGACGAATAACTCAATATCAGGCCAACTGATCCCGATGAATCTTTTTTTTTATTTGAAAGGATAGACATCAAGGATAGTATAACAGTTTGATTTTCTGATTATGGGATCCTGTTAAATTGAACTTGTTTTTTTTTTTGGTAAGAAATATAATTATACTGCAATAATTAAAAACATTGTTAAAATAGGTGTCAGAAGTGAAATTCCTAACCTTTTTTTTTTTTTAACCGACTTTTAAAAAGAGAATGTTCTCATTTTTAGCTGCCTTCAAAAAAGCGAGAGGTTCCTAAATCGTCCTAATATTTTTTATGTATGTTCTTGTACAAATACCAAAATGTTAGTAAGCACAATAATACCTAATCGACTTTAAAGATTTACATAGGACAACCACTGACTTGAGAGAGATTGATTTACTTGTCGCGCACATATCTAAAGCAAATTTAAGACTTATGTGGCTTTCTCACAGATACTATTGTCAGACATGGACCAAATAAAAATGTGACTACACGATAACCACTAGCTTTCAAATAAAAAAAAGAATCATCAAATCTATTCTCTCAGTAAAAAGTTCTGAGGTAACAAACATTAAAAAAATACAATTGATAACCTCCTTTTCTTACATAAGTCGGTTAAAAAATAAGAGCTGAACTTTTAACAGACATATTTTCTCAGTATTCAAAACAAAATTTTCACATTTAATTAAAAGAAATGAAAAAAGAGCTTCTGCCTCGCTACAAGAGCGAAAAAATAAAAATATTGAATATTTCATTCCCCAAGTGAGAATCAAACCCACAACCGAAGCGCTAACAGCCACTTGTGTTCCTGCGCTACGACGACCTCTCGACATAACATATATACATATATATAAAATAATGCTGTATACAATTATCTAAATGAAGTCAGTCACTGTCGATCATCAAATGACAAAGCTCGCAGGAAATACGAGGGTATTTCAGTGGAATTAATCCCTCCGGGCTGAACTTAAATTACAGGCGGTGCAACGTTTTAGCACCACTGTGTGGGAAGGCTATACGTACACATGTTTATATTTACTTTATGTTGGTATTACTGTTTTAATTAATGAAATTTACGCCTTTGTAACACTTAGAGACGATAATTAGAGTTTATTTGATATTATATTAAAACAGTTATATAAAATTTTATATTTTTAAAGTGTTCTTTTTAACTCTTGGATAAGATTTTTTCTTATCTTTCTTAGAACCTAGTGTTTTAGACACTCTGTTCCCCACTTTCTGTCGAATTCTAGAGGCATTGCGTGTTGAGTGGAAGAATTTAACGCCGCGCTTAGCCTCGACACCAGAGCGAAGAAATGGAAATATAAATTTAACTAAATATTTCATGTCCTCGAGTTGGGATCGAACCAACTGTAAAACCAGTCGGTTTTACAGTCACACTTCGTGCCGCTGAGCTACGACTGGCCTCGTATAACGATGAATGAAACTAAAAAAGACACAAAAAGACACATTTTCATATATTCTTGCATTGAGCTACTGAATATTTTAAGCATAAACACTCTTTTAGGCTCTTTCATCCCAAGCAGAATATTAATTACAAGTTAATTACCATATTATTTATGCGTACAGATAAATGCATGAAAGTGGTTTTCTTTTTTTTAGCTTTATTTCGCGTACATATCAGGGTAGACCAATGGTCAATGGTCAATGAGAGCCAATGGTCTAACCACCGAGGACGCTAAAGACCGTGCAAAGTGGAGTAGGTTGAGCAGAAAAGCAGACCCTGGCTGAAATAGCCGGGATTAATGCCAGGAGGATCAAGAAGAAGAAGATCAGGGTAGACAAGATTTCGTCAACAGGGTACATATTAGGGTAGACCAATAGTCTATGGTCAATGAGAGCCAATGGTCGAACCACCGAGGACGCTAAAGACCGTGCAAAGTGGAGTAGGTTGAGCAGGAAAGCAGACCCTGGCTGGAATAGCCGGGATTAATGCCAGGAGGAAGAAGATCACGGTAAACATAGGGGATCTAGTTTAAGGAATTCCTTCCATTTTCCGCTTAATTATATCGAGACACTGCGTGTTGATAGAAGTAACTGAAAATATAATTCAATAACTGAGTTCGTCAGGTTGCTACGAGTAGGTACGTATTGAAATAATTGATTAATTGAAACCCACTGTAGCTTTTACAAAATTAAAACGAATGTGGACTACTTTTTCAAATTAATATTGCCCTGTATGATATGATATGCACAAAAACTTTTAATTTCAATGAAAATTAAATATTTTTTTATATTCTCATACATATTTACTCTATGAACGTAGTGTTAAGACACTCGATTCTTTATTTTCCATCAACTTTAAAAGTATTTCGTATAATAAATAATCTTCTAAAGTAAAAAAAAAAACACTTTTCTTCCCATAATTAATAATAAAAATATTTTACACAATTATATTCTGTCTTTTTCATAAAAGAATATTCTATGGACGAAATCCTTTTCTACATTTTTTATTTACAACGATATCGTATGCTAGATCATGAAACTTACGGCACTTGTCGTCCTTGGTAAAATAATGTTACTTTTGGAGAAGTTATTGATTTTTTCTTAAACTCATGCTGTATCCTGCGCATAGCATGATAGCATGATAGGTCTTAACACTAGATTTTCACGTCCCCCAGGACGTGAAAATCTAGTGTTAAGACACGTCGTTCCCATTTAGACACTTCGAGCGATGAAATGAAAATAATAAATATTTAGTTGTCCCGAATGGGAATCGATCCAACGACCGTCGCGTTTACAGTCACACACTTGTGTGCTGTGTCTCCACGGCCTCATAACACTTTTTTTTTATAATATCCATTCATTAATTTCCATCATCCATTAATTCCAATTACTTATCACTATACTCTCAATCAACAATTCCACTAAAAATTCCTATAAATCAAAAGGTCAAAAAACGAATATCTATAAAAACACGATATATGGACAAAATGCGGTTATGAAATAAATATAAGGAAAAAAGTCAAGTCACGAATGTATGAAAACCAACAAAAACAGACGGAACAGATATTTGTTTTGTACCGCTACTATGCTATTGTATGGATAGGAGACAAAATTAGCACTTTATCTTCGAAGGCACGTACGAGTTCACCTTTGCGAGGTGCTTGCGTCCCACTCGGCATTTTTTATATGAACCATGTAAACTTAGTAGATGGCGTATGTTGAAAACTTGAATAGTATGGTTATAAGAAAAAGCAGATGGGAACTTGTCTGAATATGAATATTGTAGAAAGATTTCCTTGAATAGAAAAAAATATTGTGAAGATTACACTTCTTTGGCAATATTATGTACTACGAGCGAGTTGAGGATTCGAAGCGCAGCGGAGCAGCGTAGCATCTGCTTGTAGGCGCGACGGTTGTGAGTTTGATTCCCATTCGGCATCTTAAACTATTTTCAGTTTTCCTTGATCTAGGTCAAGAAGAAGAAAAGTCAAAACCCGGTGTTAAGTTTCACTATTCAATTCCCAATGTTCAAAAATTGAGCATTGTGAATTTAATAAGTCATTGTCCTAACACTAGAGAAGTAAAAAAAATTGATTGATGCTATCGTTTATAGTGGAACGGTCTCACTGTAATCTAAATCGATCTCACTCAAAATGTTAACATTCTTCTTAAATGTAGACTATTTTCACCTGCCCGCCACACGCTCGCTTGAACTACACAATTCTTTATTGACTAACTTCAATTACTTAAGTGTTTTAATAGCATTATCGTTTGAAAGTTTCGGCATAGAACAATTATTTTATAGCAATTCACAAAATAGTTTATACTGATATTTTATTTTATTAACTAAAAAAAAACTAAATTTTATTTTAATTCTAATTACCCAAAACAGAGTAATGAAAGCAGAATTTAAATTGGTGAAGCTGTTTTTGAGAATAAATACGTGAACAAACGCAAAAAAAATAATAAAAACATTGCTATGGTTATATTACATTGTTAAATGCCCCCAATAACAATTTTTCTCACATATTTTCCACGTACCAACACCGATCAGTTTCAAAGTATAGAAAAAATGTGCCATTAAGTCTTCATATGAACAATGAAAACCAAAAAAAAAGGATTATATCAAATATTCATCAAAGCTTTTTGAGTGAACAACGAAAAAGTACAAAATATATTTCCTTAACGTCGCTCTCAACAATAGAATTTACGAGCGTCGATCAAATATGTATACGTAAGTCCCACCACATGTAAATTTTAAGCATTTTTTTTTAGTTTCATGCTGTATCTTGACGTATATTCCTCATTTCCAGCCGAATTCTAGAAACATGAGTAAGGAGAGGTGGAGCTTAACGCCGCGCTTTTGTCTTACCAGAGCGAGTAAATGGAAAGATTAAATTCCACAAGTAGCAATGGTACCCAAAACTTATGAGTACACTTTGAATTAAGATTAAATTTATCTCTTTAAACAAAATAAATATCGGTTATAAGTTAATTTAAGTCTTCCATTATGTGACTGAGACTGTGTGACTGAGAGACAATACACAGCTAACACTAACGGACGTGGTAAGCTGCAAATTGTCAAAAAGTTTGTATAAAAAGTATAGTTTGTATAAAAAGTAGAGCACTGAAAGTTGATTTTACAAAATTGCAACTCGAAAAAGTGGAATAGGCTTAGGAAACCTTTAAATATAAACACAGAATTAAGACACTCCGTTCTTACGTTTCGTTCTAGGTTTCCTTTACCTTTACTTACAACGACTTATGTTACTTTTGTGATTAATTAACTGAAATTATAGACTTCTTAGGTATAAGGGAGCATAAAGAGAGGATGACCCCAAAATTAATAGGTGCCAGTCGTGGCGCAGGGGCACAGAGTGTGACTGTAAAATCGACTGGTTGTGGGTTCGATCCCCACTCGAAGAGATAAAATATTTGCTTACATTTTCATTTCTTTATTTTCATTTCTTCGCTCTGGTGTCGGGGCAAAGTGCGGCGTTGAGTTCCGCCACTCAACACGCAATGCCTCCAGAACTCGGCGGAAAGTGGAGAACGGAGTGTCTTAACATTAGGTTCCCTCTGCCTACCCTGCTGTGTGCGAGAAAAGTAGGTTCTTATATTTTTATAACCCACATAAAAACGGAGTTCCTCAACACTGAGTTCCCTCTGCCTACGTTACTGTAGGAAGAATACAAAAAAATAGCCCACGCAAACAAAATTATGGACTATATCCTAGTCGTTGTGTATAAAACAATACACTTTACTAGCATTGATCAAAAATGTATACGAAAGATATCCCACGGCATCTGAATATTAAACGCCATCGTGACAAAACTCCAATTTTATAAAATTGAATGTGAACAGTGAAACGACGATAAGTACATTTCGCCGTCGTTTTAATCTTACGGGGACTGCAAAGGATGGCAGTAAAAGTCCTAACAGCTTTTCCGACACTGGGCAAAGGTCGGCTTCAAAGTTCTTTAGAAGGGTTTACTGTAATTTAAAAATAAGTTAGATGTTTCTATTTGTGATTTTTATACATTTCGTTAGTCGTTAAGTCTTTTTTTTATATAAAATTTGTATTTGATATTATTATATTATTTCTATGTTTCATTTTCAATAAATTTAAGTTTAGTTGCTTAACCTTGTACTATTTTGTCTAAGTAGCATGAATCTCTGATCTTTTAATATAAGTCGGTAACTAAATACGCAATATCTCGATAATTGAGTGTTGCGTGACGGAGTTTATTAAAACTAGGTTCCCTCTGCCTACCTGCCCATACGTATCTAATATACGAGATACAGCGTGATAGTAGTTTAATTTATCATAAAATAAAAAATATGTTAGCAAAATCAAGAGAACAAAAATTGTTACTAAAAAAGTTTCATCTAAACAAAATTCGCTTTATAAGGAGATTACAAGCGTAATACTTAAAACGTAGCGTATTTAACTTTCCACGACCCAATCTCGGATAAAATGGTGTAATAGAAAATAAAATTGTCTATTAGATTCGCAGACTACCTCCAGTACGACGTAACTTTATTAACTCACTCCATTAAACCGTCTTTTTGTTCGTTGGGAAAAATCTTGTTTTCATTTAAAAGCGGTGCGTGAGACACCATTTAAAATATTTCTAGCTATTAAAGGGGCGGGGGGATTAATTGACAGTTAGACCCCCGGGGGTTTTCTTCAGAAAATTACCAGTTGGACAAAGGGTAGGTTATATATTTTTATGGTCCTTCGAGCCTGATTCGGTTTGGAAATTGTTTTTCCCCGCCAACAGGTGCGGTCGCGAGAGTTTTCACGTAATTGAATTTGTGGGTGCCGTTTAGGCGGAATTTTTATGAAAAATTATTTAGTTTTGTGCCCAATATTCGGTTGTTTTAAACATTTTTATAGATTTTGACATAAATTGATGATCTTACCATGATTATGATGATGATGACTATAATGATCATTTATATTTTTTAAGAATAATCTGAAATATTTTTTTATATTTTTTAAATTTCATCTTAGAAGTATGTCTTTAATCATTTATTTTTACCATAGATACAAGTTTAAATCAAAATAAATATTTTCTGTGAAAAAATCTTATTAAAGTTTATGGCCGCCCTAATGACAATTAATTTTGCCCCCAAATACATAGAATCCGTTTATTGAGGCGAGGGTGAAGTTAATGTGTATCACAATTTACATGATTATGCCAACATGCTTCAGTGTTCAGGACAGGCCGTAAAACCAACATACTTATATACTGGTACCTACTGCAATAACCGTTCTACGACCCCATCTAGCCGAATTGTATGGAATAAAGGATAGGATATAGCGATTAATTAAAAAAAATTAAAAAAATTAAGAAAATTGAAATTTTATAGTTTTTTTTTAATTTTTATCCTATTATATAGAGGCCAGTAGTGGCGCAGCGGCGCGAAGTGTGATAGTAAAACCGAATTGGTTCATTGTCTTAACACTAAGTTCCCTCTGCCTACCCTGATGTGTGCGGGATACAGCGTAAAGCTAATATAATGTAATTTAATTTATTTATACACAGCTATTGATTACGATGTACAACTATGCATACATTTTGGCCCTGCAACGCTAAATAAAAAATTCGGAAATGCAATAGCAGTCGTCTTAATACTATTTTATACTTTAAAAGATTGTGATTGAAGATAAGAAAGTATATTTAACAATTGACTTATTATATTAGATTATGCTTTTGTTAAGTAATTTAGGGAAACAAATTAAAGAAGAAAACACATACCAGTAAATAATTAACATAATATATTAAACATAAACTCACATACATAAATGTAATTTAATTTTAATCTGTACGCTTTTAACTCGACCTAAGCAAATATTGGGCGATGCCTGAAACTACGCTAGTTTGAATTTCAACCCTTGTTGACCCTCACTCGCTGAATTGATATATGGCTTTGATGAATTTAGTTTTTGTACTTAATGTTGCTAGCGAAATGTGTTGACTTTGTTTACTTGGGACTGTTACAAGGACTTTTTTTGTAAAGGTCTACTAGCATTATATTTATTAAGTAGGCTAAAGTAGATAGAATTGTCCTTAGAGTAAACTTTTTATTTTTACCCTTATTTACTAGATGGAATGTGTAAACCTATAAAATATTGATAAATATATAAGAAATATTTATATTTTTACTATTTACAACTGTTCAAAATGTAAGGCCAAGTAGTGAGGAAGTTTAGTGATGATAAGTTCTTCATCCATTGTCGTTGACATCGCGTGTTAATAAACAAAACTCAACACTGCGCTTTACCATCTGTGGAAATCGAACCCACAAGCAACACTTAGAAGCATTGTCGGTGCGCTACGTCAAGTTCTAATAGTCAAGATACATGTACTGAAAAAAATGTTTTATTTTAAACCAATAGCTCCTCAGATTAACGCGTTCAGCTAAAACAACTTTTTAGCTTTACAAGATTAGTCTAAATTTATATTAACAAATATTTAAAATAACTCTACATACTTAGTATCAAATATCTTTTTCTTTGTACTTTAGCTTCACGCCGTATCCCGCATGCAGCAGGGTAGGCAGATGGAACCTAGTGTTAACACACTCCATTCCCCATTTTCCGCCGAGTCCGCCGACTGGAGGCATTGCGTGTTGCATACCAGAGCGAAAAAATGAAAATATAAATGTAAATAAATATTTCTTCTCCTCGAGTGAGGACCGAACCCACAACCAGTCGATTTTACAGACACACTTTGTGCCCCTGGTCCACCACTATCAAATATCATATCACTCTAACATTTATGACGACAGTAAGCACTCAAAGCAGGTACCAGCAGGTATCGAGACACAATTACAGCTTTCATTACCATACGAGCGACGTGTGTACACCTCAGCCAATGTGGGAATATGTTAAGAGGAGGATGTATCTTGTTAATAAAAAAATAAAAATTATAAGGAAACTTACTGTTTTAAGCAATTTTTGTAAGTTGCTTATTATATGTAACTTTTACTAATATATAGAAGTTGTAATTACATATATTAATATTAATTTGCACAGTATTTACGAAAATATTTTGTACTTTCTAAAAATATTCACAATTACTTGATAAATGATAGACTCAAAATTAATAGCAGAAATAAAAAAAGATGATCATTCCTAGTTTTTGTCTTTAAAAAGCTACTAAATCATCTACAGGAAATGGTATACGTATGTATAATAAATTTTGATAGGTGATTAAGACTTGCCATTTGAACAAGTCAAAGTTAAAGTAAAAGATATGTTATTAGGGAAAGCTTACTATTGTAATCCAAGATAATGATAATAATGGGAGAAATTTAATGCTATTGGTCTTTAAGTCGGAAAACTAATTATATTTATATATTTATTGTAAATAAAAATTTTGAAAGAGTATCATGTGGGATTCTTACAGGCTCTTCTCAGCAGAACTGCTTTCCAAGCCGGTGGTAGCTTCCTGTAATAGTGACTCTATTGACATTTTTTGTAAATTGAAAATACAAAAGTGCTTGTAATGCCCTAATTGAATAAATAATATTTTGATTTTGAATTTTTTAATCAATTATATGACAAGATTTGCTTTGCAAAAGTAGCCCAACCTAATCAATCATAAGCGCTGGTGCTATAGGTGCTACAGTTGAGTACAGGAACTCAAAACCACACTTTATCTGGTTACCAAAACGAAAATATGAAGACGATTTATTTCATAGAACCCGAAACTGTTGAGTTTAAAGTCAAACGCAAAATTACAAGATTTTGAATTTAAAAAAATCTTAGAACTTACCCTTAACATAAAACCAGATAGCATGCAAGGTGCATCATTAAGACACACAAGGGTCAGTAATCAAGTCATATTTACTCAAGAACATTTTAATTACTTGCTCATAGCGATGACACGAGTGTTGAAATTATTTAATACACTTAAACACACAAAAGATTTTACACTTTGATGTGTAAAGCTTCTTATAATTGTGGATTTTTTTAGTAGCAGGGTAGGCAGTGGTAAGTCAGTTTTTAGACACTAGGCTACCCGCTGGCACTCTACGCCGCGATTTTTCTTATCATAATAGCAGAAAAAAATAGATAGTTCACTCCCCCGATTGGGAATGGAATCCAAATCAGTCGCGCTTCGTTTACAGTCTTATAAAAATGTAAACGTAATAGAATGCTTGAGGACAGTGGTTGCAGGTTACATTTTTTTTTTCGGAGGCTATTTTGGTAAATATGTTTTTATGTATAATCGGAAAAATAGAATAATTGTGATATTATTTGTACGAAAATAAAATGCTATTAAACATACATACACAGACATAAGTATATTTTATTAAATACTGCAATTTCTGTATAATATTAGCTCAACTTCGCGCTTTTTACAAGAGCGTGGAATAGAAAATATTAAATATTTCATGGCTCCGAGTGGGAATCGAACTCACGACCGTCGGGTCTACAACATTTTTTTTAGTGTTTGATTTTCGTAGAAATGCAAGTTAAAAACTTGTCATGTTTATTATCATTATGTTTATCATTAAAATAAACGTTTTCAAAGTGAACGGGCAAATAGGCAATATTTTGTAATTAGTAAAACACATTTTATTTCCAAAAATATATAAATCTTGTCTAACAAACACCTGCTGAACCGTACTGTTCCCGGATTCATATTTCCTCTCGTTTTCTTTATGGAAAATCAAACGTCATTAATCTTTTTCAGACTCAAATTCCGTTACAAGTTCGTGCTTATTCAAAAGTGGCCGAATTGAATAAGAACGAAATATTTTTTTACATTCATTAATGAATTATAAATTGTTTGCCGTGATATCTTATATCAACGCTTTTATGAACGTGATTTATTATGATAGAGAAGTAAGAATTCTAAGAAATAATATTGTATGGGGCTATATATAAATAATATGTCGGTACAAAATGAGTTACTGAAGGACTGTTCGTTATAACCAGTAATTCTTTTTATTTTTTCAAGGAACCTGGGAACCTAGTGTTAAGATACTTCGTTCCCATTAAAACACCAATTTCTGTTGAATTTTGGAGGCACTGTAGGCGTGTTGAGTGGCAGAACTTAATGCTGCACTTTGCTATATATATATATATATATATATATATATATATATATATATATATATATATATATATATATATATATAGATATATATATATATATATATATATCTATATATATATATATATATATATATATATATATATATATATATATATATATATATATATATATATATTGTTTATTGCACTATAAATGAAACAAACAAATAGAATAAAGTTACAAAAATGAGGTTAACAAACTTATCTCTAAAAGAGATGTCACCAGAGTGAAGAAATGAAAATATTAAATATTCCATTCATCCGAGTGAAAATTTTACAGTCGCATACATGTAGTCCTGCACGAGGGGCAAGTTTAATTTTTTTAATATTTAAGAATGTTTATTTGTTGTGAGGTCGTCAATCTACCTGCCGTGAGTTAATACATACCCTTTTCCACCATTCAACGCTATTTTTTTAATTACATAAGGGGAAAAATACAGGATATATGTATGTATAGTACACATACTATTGAAATATTAAACTATAATCTTCACGCTGTATCCCACATAGCAGGCTTAGCAGAGGGAAGTCAGTATTAAGATACTCCATTCCTCACTACCCGTCCAATTTTCGAGACATTGCGTGTTGCGTATGAAAATAACTCATTACGCAACCGCGTTACGACGTGTAACAAAAATTACATCTCTTGTGTGTAACAAAAATTATTGCGTTATGGGTAAAGATTTTTATTGTTCATTAAGTATTCTTATATAATTCTACACTTTGTTACAGGGAGGCTTTACCCAACGGCACATTGTGGCTGGGTTCGTTCTCAGCAGCACAATATAGGAGCGACGTCCACGCCGCAGTGTATCGGTGTCGGGCTTCCGGCACTGTGGGCACTGTGCTTTCAAGAGATATGCGGCTTGAGGCTGGTTAGTATGGAAGTTGATATGTATTTATAATGTGAAGCTAAAATTCTTAGATTATAAATTAGACTTTTGCAAGGACTTTCGCATCGTCGAATGAACATGAAGCCACCTGATGACATTTCTGCTGAGAGTAAAAATAAGTAAAAATAAATACTTAGTAATCTACATACATTTTATTAAGCTCCAGTGATTTATATGGCCATGATTTGAGCCAAATCCTATTCTAATTTGCATGTACGAGTATAGCTTGATTGGAAACAATTGACAGCTATTTGGCACACATTCGGAAATGAGTCCGATGAGAGATAAGAGGATGGAGATTATATTGTTTCGCCCGCTTATTTGCACCCTTAGGGGTGAATTCTAATTATATTAAATTTTCGCCATGTTTCAAGAAAATAAACATTGTATTGTAAAATATGAAAATGTTTCAATTTCATTAACAAGACAGCTTCACCTTTTTTCTCACATAGCAAGGTGTCGCTGCTTAGCTGTCGCATAGAAGAAATATAGTTTTAAGGACACTCTGTTGCTCATTCACCATTAAATTTTCGAGACAAAACTCGTTGATTGGTGGAACTCAACGCCGCGCTTGATCTATCAGAGCGAAGAAATGAACATTTTAATTTTATAACTTAATAAATACTTAAAAGCTGATCTTGAGAAGACAGAAAACTTAAGTGTTGTCAATAATAGCCAAAGAAAATTTAATAAATACTTGCTACTCAATGTTCGACAAACTTCTAAATTGATGTGACCTTACACGTTCAGTTCAAAATATTTAAAATCTTATTGCCATAGTAAAAAGGTTAACAATCCAATAACATTTTTCAGATTACATTTTCCATAGAGAAAAATAGAAATGTATTCCTTTGACGCCGAATTAATATAATTTATTCGACAAAAGATACTTTCGTGACTTCTGCTTTTCACACTTGAATTTAACCTTTTTGTAAGGGATCGTTAAACGGTTCTGTATTCGAAAATTTATAGTATTTAATTATCTCTTAATTTTATTATAGTTAAGATTGAATCTTTATTGTTTTCAAGATTGAGGAAATTGGTTCAGAAAGTAGTTCATATTAAAAAGGGAACGTAGCTAAAATATTACATTATCTAAAGTTTTTTTATTTATCATTAAATAAAATCAGCTTCACGCTGTATCCCGCACACAGCAGGGTAGGCAGAGGAAACTCAGTGTTAAGACACTCCGTTCCCAACTTTCCACCGAGTTCCGTAGGCATTGCGTGCTGAGTCGCAGAACACAACGCCGCGCTTTGTCTTGACACCAGAGCGGAGAAATGAAAATACAAATGTAAATAATTCATTGTAATCATCATCATAAATTGTAGAATCGACTGATTGTGGGTTCAATCTCCACTCTATGAATGAAAGAATAAATGTAAATATTTCATTGACAGAGTGGAGATCGAACTCACAACCAGTCGATTCTACAGTCACACTTTGTGCCCCTGCGCCACGACTGGCCTGACTGGTAATTCAATATTTATCATATTGTGATATATAACTTTCCTCTATCTTCGAAATTGTCCTCTATTCTTAAGATATTTTTTGGATCTATTAGGATTCCTCGCCGTATCGCAATGGGACAATATCAATTTATAGATAAACACTAAAGAATAAGAGATGTTTAAATTACGATATGAGATTTTTTTTATAATAATTTGATTATGAACACGGTAAGTGTAATGGTATTTACATAAACTACTTAATCTACTACTTAAACTACTTAACAAAAAACGTGAATCATTTTGGTACTCAATATTTCAAGGGTTGCTTCCAGCTAAACCACTACAGTCACTATTATCACTATATACAATCAAAAAATATTAACGTTCTATATACAAAATACATATAAATAAAGCCCCTTGAATTATGATCGGCCCAACACACATCACGCTCCTTTCCATATCACTTGTCATTGATACATCCTTGCTTGAAATTAGACCATCTTGCTGATGAAATAGGTGTCAAAGTTGCTTAAAAAAAAATCCTTTTGACCTCAGTATTGGCGTAAGTCGGGATCTCTGAGGCTGGAATGCAAATACGATTTTTTATAGAAAGCCTCGAGTACCATAAATCCTGTGATTGAACTCCCAATATTCTTTGTAGAGGTCCGCTAATGGAATCAAGTGAAAATATAAGAAATCATATCTTTAACCGATAAATTTCCTTCTCGTGGATAATCGAGGATCGAGTGTAATTGCAGATTAAATTTTTATTTTTTGTATATTATTGGATAACGATAGAATACGTGTATAATATTTACTTATTATTCTAAATATAATATTTAACTACCAATCGGAACTGTAAACGCGACAGGTTGTGAGTTCGATGACCACTCGAGGAAATGAAATCTATACTTATAATAAATCTGTAGAAAAGTCGTTTCTGTACATTGAAAATATTTAAAAAAAAAATAGCTAGGGTGTTAAAGGATAACTAACAGAATCCATTTCCAACATTTTTAGAATTTTTGTCTGTTTGTCTGTTTTCCTGTTTATGTGAACACGCATCACGTCAAAAGTACACAATATATTTAAGCAAGTTTTATACGTAAAAATTACCAGTAAATCAAGGTAACATTTAGTGTTTATTTCATTGTAATAGCTTCACTCTATCAAAAGATATAAGTATTTAAGTTTCCAAGAAGCTTATATTTGAGATAGTAGAACTCGATACTAGAAACGCTATCTATTTTATATTTTAAGTAGGTAGGTAGGTGGGTAGGTAGGTAGGTAGATGGGTAGGTAGGTAGGTAGGTGGGTAGGTAGGTAGGTGGGTAGGTAGATAGGTAGGTATATAGGTAGGTAGGTAGGTAGGTAGGTAGGTAGGTAGGTAGGTAGGTAGGTGGGTGGGTAGGTAGGTAGGTGGGTAGGTGGGTAGGTGGGTAGGTAGGTAGGTAGGTAGGTAGGTAGGTAGGTAGGTAGGTAGGTAGGTAGGTAGGTAGGTAGGTAGGTAGGTATGGATGTATGGATGTATGGATGTATGGATGTGTGGATGTGTGGATGTGTGGATGTGTGGATGTGTGGATATATGGATGTATGGATGTAGTGTATATTTTTTTCAATTATTATTACCAGTAAAGTATCGATACTAATGTGATATCTATATATTTAATATATTAAATATTTTTTAGTAAGTTTTATAATTCTAATAGAATTAAACAACTTTATAAAATGATTTTTCCTTGCATGCGTTGTAATAATTACAACATAATATATAAGATTTTATATGTTATTTTAATTATTATCTTAAAATAATTAAATGTATTTTGATCAAATTTATTTTCTTAAAAATTAGGAGTGCCCAACAAAGCTATCATTTCTCTATGAAGATATAAATAAATAGTTGTAAAGGTCAGTTATTTAATCATTCCGCCATTCATACATGACGAATATTACAATAAAAACAATTAAGCCGATTGTACCGCTCCCGTACCCCGCTCACGTCTAGGCTCTTTAAATCGCTTAAGTCGTTTCTGAGATAAGCGTCGACTAAAAGAAAAACCAAGAAACCGACAAAATTTATAAATATTATTGTTGCTGATTCTATTACTTTGTTAATTGCTCCAATAATAATTTGTTTAATGAAAATCGAAAATGTCATAGTTTTAATCATTTTCACATTAGAAATCATAAGTGCACTGCAAGCATACATTATTTATTACAACAGGAACGTAATTCCCTGTACCGAAACAAACAAACAATTCACAAATTTAAGCGGGTGAAGCCGCGAGCTGGTTGCTATATTTTATAAAATTTTATGTTGTGTTTATAATAGATAGATCACGTGGTGATGTCGATACGTTTTAATCATTGGCATTTAGGTACGTTATATTAATTTATCATCATCATCATCATCATCAGCCTTTCCTAGTCCACTGCTGGACATAGGCCTCTCCAATGGCACGCCACTGCGCTCTATCTTGAGCTCTTTGCATCCAGCCGACGCCAGCCATCTTGCGAATATCATCACTCCATCTTGCTGGAGGACGTCCTACATTACGCTTGCCGAGGCGTGGTCTCCACTCTAAAACGCGTTTACTCCAACGGTCATCGGTTCTGCGACAAATGTGACCAGCCCACTGCCACTTCAGCCTGCTAATCCTTTGGGCTATGTCGATAACTTTGGTTCTCTGTCGGATTTCTTCATTTCGAATTCGATCCTTCAGAGATATTCCAAGCATAGCCCTTTCCATAGCACGCTGAGCGACTTTAAATTGGTGGATTAGTCGCACTGTCAGTGTCCACGTCTCGGCTCCGTATGTCATAACTGGTAGGACGCACTCGTTAAAGACTTTCGTCTTTAGGCTTTGCGGAATCGGTGATGAAAAGACTTTCCTATATGCTGCCCAACCAAGCTGTATTCTTCTGCGAGCCTCCATCTCGAAGTTGTTTCTACACAACTGTACAGTTTGACCAAGGTAGACATTTTCCTGAACAGCTTCAAGAGGTACTCCATCAAGTACGATCGGTTCAGGTATAACATGTTCATTGAACATTATCTTAGTTTTATCCCAGTTCATCCGAAGACCGATGTGAGCAGAAGACTCAGCCAAGGTGCTCAACATATATTGCAGGTCCTGCACGGTTTCAGCCACAATAACAATGTCGTCTGCAAACCTCAAATGTGAGAAGAACTTGCCATCTATGTTTATGCCCCGTCCTTTCCAGTGCAGCGTCTTGAACATATCCTCCAATGCATTTGTGAACAATTTGGGAGAAATTACGTACCCCTGTCTCACTCCTCGATGCAGGTGGATAGGTTTAGACTGCTGATTTTGTACTTGGACGGTTATAGTCGCTGCATTATAAAGGCTTCCCAACAATTCGATATATCGCCAATCGACTTGGCACCGTTGCAAGGACTCAAGAACAGACCAGATTTCTATGGTGTCGAAGGCTTTCTCATAGTCCACAAACGCTAGGCACAAGGGCAGATTATACTCTTCAGTCTTCTGTATAATCTGCCGTACCGTGTGAATATGGTCTATGGTACCAAAGCCTTTACGAAATCCAGCCTGTTCGGCAGGCTGAAATTCGTCAAGTCTACGCGTAAGACGATTCATGATGACCCTAGAAAATAGCTTATAGACATGGCTCAACAGGGAAATTGGTCGGTAGTTCCTCAATAGGGTTTTGTCTCCCTTTTTGAAGAACAAGACGACAGTACCGTTGTCCCATGCCTTTGGAGTTTTTCCCGAAAACAAGACGGAATTAAATATACGTTGGAGACATGCAATTATAGGTTTTCCGCCAGCTTTTAGTAATTCCGTCGTTATTCCGTCTTCTCCGGGAGCTTTTCCATTTTTAAGCTGCCCCAAGGCAATCGAAATTTCGTCTTGACTTACTTCTGGCAAGTCTTCTGAGAGATGGCGGGATAAAGTGGCTCTGGGATCGCCCAGATCGGGCTTAGGACGGGACGCTTTTGAGGTATAAAGTTTACCGTAGAAATTCTCAACTTCCACAAGAATGTCCGGCTTAGAAGTGACAATTTTTCCATTAAAAGTGGTTAACTTTGTGAGATGGCTTCGACCCAATCGTCGTACAAAGACTTTTGGCCCCCGATTTTGCTCAATCGCTTCTTTTATAAGACGTGTATTGGAGCTTCGGAGGTCGCGCCTTACCAGTTTTGATATTTTTTTATTCAAATCTGACGAAGTATCAGTAGGATTTTCACGACGCCTCTGTATTAGCCGTAGGGATTCTACCGAAAGTTTGGATTTCTTACTGGAATTTTGCGTCTGGTAAAATTTCGTCCCTTCATCACGAAGGATTCCCACCACTTGGTCGAGTTCGTGGTCAATATCAACCTCGCTTGTAGTTTCCAAGACAGCAAATCGGTTCTCCAGTTTCAACTGAAATGTTTCAGACCCAGAAGCAATTTGAAGAAGATGTGGCCGAAGTGTAGATTTTATGAGACGTAGGCGTTCGAGTTTGTAGTGAATATTTAGGGTGCCTCGTACAAGACGGTGATCACTCCCGGTGTTGAACCTTGCAACCACGGAGACATCTCTAAATATTCGTCTTTTGTCTGCTATAATGTAATCTATCTCACTTCGTGTCATAGCGTCGGGGCTTTGCCACGTCCACCTCCGTTTAGGATGTTTTTTAAAGAAAGAGTTCATTACAAACAGCCCCTCTTTCTCCAGGAAGTTAATGAGCATTTGCCCCCTGTGATTCCTGCTTCCAAATCCATGTGGTCCTACTACCGACTCTCTGTTAGGTTGTACTCCTACTTTGGCGTTGAAGTCCCCCATGACAACGTTAAAATGGGCCTTTTGAGTGGTATGTAAGGCCTTTGCAATGTCTTCATACATTTCCTCCACTTCATTATCTGAGTGTGCTGAAGTCGGTGCATACACTTGAATTACCTTAAGATTATATCTTTTGGTAAGTCTAATCACAAGGTACGCTACCCTTGTCGACACACTTGATATTTCTATAATGTTGTCTGATAGAGTCTTGTGGACCATAAACCCAACACCGCCTTGGGATTGTTGGTCTCCCTCCCTGAAATACATAACATGACCTGACTCTAAAGTTATGGTATCCTCCCCCTCTCGTCGGACTTCACATAACCCCAAGATGTGCCATCTTATGTTGGTCAGTTCTTCCTCAAGCTGCGCTAGGTGTTCGTCGAGCCGTAGCGTGCGTCCGTTATACGTAGCCAGAGTCAGTTGGTGTTGGCGGCCTACCGTAACCCGGGGATTCTTAGCACCCCCTGCTCCGCCGTTACCAGAGCCGCCACCTTGACTTGGAATAGCGGAGCGACCGGGAACTGAGGGCCTTTGTGTGTGGTTGTACTGTGCCATAAAGGATATTGCCCGTAATCACCACGCTGGGCATGCGTGTTGGTGATCGCAGAACGTAGCTTCTCGCACCAGTAACGCTGCTGCCCGTTACCAGTCTAATATTTAGCTACGTCTAAATGAGATGGTTATACCGCCATTAATCGGTCGCCAGAGCCTCGTTCGTTATTTGGCAGGGTGCACCACGTGCAGGTGAGGTTGACTGAGAGTACTGTGATGGATTTGTACTCCCTTACACATATTAATTTATAGTAGATATATTTCTCAAGAGAACTTAATCAAAACTTTGTATATAAAAAAATACATGAAATAATCATGTTAGGGAAATATCAAATTTATTTCATGAATCAATCTTAATGTTATATTCGAAACAAATGAATTGTATGTAAATTTATTAATACGTTTCAAGTATGAAAAAAGAAAAAATGCAATAAAATTGCGTTTCTGCTTTTCTTTCCAATAATTTATATTTCTATATATGTGGGACGTAAATGTGGGAACAGAGCTGCCATCTTAGTACAGAGTAACCTCTAAAATATATATTTACGTATAGTTAAAGAATAAAAAGTGTGAAGAGGAATGTGTGATTTCTCTATAGAATATATTATTCTACATTATATAATAAAAAAACAGTACATATAACGGTATCCTCCTGCAGTATAATTATTTTTAATCAACATTTTTGAACTTTTAATTTTGAACATTTTAAATATTTTCGTGCCATTATGATGAAAAACTTAGACAATTTTTTAATTTGAAAAAAATAATTTATTAACGATAAGAATGTTGGTAGTTTTTCAAAAGGTATAAGAATTTAAAAAATGTCTAAAATATGCTTTCTTCGCAAGTATTGTAATAACTATTAGTTCTATTCACTAAAAAATCACTATAAATATTAAATATGCTCAATTAGTGTTTTTGTAAGCACCACTTTAAATGAAACCATAGTTAATCACTCTATAAAAGCCTAATACAATAAAAAAAATCCTAAAAGTGAAAAAGTTATTTTTCATACAAAATAAATTATATATTATCGTTGATATTAAAATAAAATGCTATTTGTCATTAAACACGCAAACAGGCATAAGCCTATCAAGGGAAACCGCCGCATACGCCTCATTCCTAAATCGAGTCGTATGCATTGGCGACAAAGTTCAAAGTTGCTTAACCTTTAGTAATACTTTTGTAGTAGTATGTGTTAACGTTATTGGTATCTATGCGTAACTGCGTCACACGAAATACAGGTATGGATAAACATCGACCGTGAAATGAAAAAAAAGTGTACGTCTAATCTGTTGAGGTATCTTGAATAATTTCTTTAGGTATGGGCTTAAAATATTTTATCCTATATATTGCCCCCGTAAAAGGAGCGCTGACGCTTCCATTCTGTATTAATATTAAAGGCCATCGCGGCGCAGGGGCACAAAGTTAGGTTAAGTTATTTAAATCGGTTAAGCCCTTTCTGAGATTATCCTGAACGCACAGATAAACAGACAAATTGACCAAGTTCTATTAATTACATTGTTAAATGTCCGTAATAATAATTTTTCTAATATATCTTCCACGTACAGACACCGGATGAGTCAGGATTTTATTGTAAGTAGCGATATTACTATAACTATATATCTATAACTATAACTTAGGTCCTAAAGACTCCTTTAAGGCAAAAGTTTAAAGAAATTAATATATTGACAGTTGCATCTCTCTTATGGGTGGTACGAAAATGCGACTGCGTTGCAAACATACATTATAGGTATATTAAAACACGAACATAATTTTAGTGCATTAAGCAAATAATTCTGTGGTTTAAGCGGGCGAAGCCGCGAGCGGGCCGCTAGTATTTAATAAAGCGCGATGTTGAGTTCCATCAATAATGATTAAAGATTTTTTTCAGCTTCCCGCTGTATTCCACATATAGTAGGGTAGGAACAAAAATATGAGATAAAAGGTAAATAATAAAGTTATATTATGGGTCACGATTGATGGATCTTAATATAGTAAGTAAAAAAAATGTCTAAGGATTTATCGATATAAATAATTTATTAAAGGATGCCTATAGAACTTATTAGCTAATAATAATTATGATTTTAATTTATCGATTTCACCTATAATTAAATGTTTTTTATAATTATATCTGACATAACTGACTAAAAGTGAAAAAAAACGAATATAATAACCAGAGATAAAGATCTTTTTTTCATATTTAAAGCTAGGAACATTGAAAGAACAAATTTCAAATCTTATCTTCACGCTGTATCCCGCACACAGCACGGTAGGCAGAGCACTTTGCCTCGACACCAGAGCGAAGAAATGAAAATATAAATTTAAGTAGATTAAAATATAAATTTAAGTAGAAGCTGATAGCTTCACGCTGTATCCCGCACACAGCAGGGTAGGCAGAGGGAAGTAGTGTAGTGTTAAGACACTCCGTTCCCCACTTTTCGCCGAACTCTGAAGACATTGCATGTTGAGTGGCAGAACTCAACGCCGCGCTTCGCCTCGACTCCAGAGCGAAGAAATGGAAATATAAATTTAAGTAAATATTTCATCTCCTCGAGTGAGATCGAACCCACAACCAGCCGGTTTTGCAGTCACACTTTGTGCCACTGCGCCACGACTGGCCTCTAAAAAAATCATATCAACTCCATATTAAACTTCAGAGCAGACCAAAATAGCACCTATATAGGATAAGTTCAAATATTTGTCGTGCATACATATTGAGGTACAAGCACAAGTGTAGGTACTTGTGGGCTTTGGCAGCGTTCGCAACTTACAGTCGACAGCCCCTCACCGCCTTTCAACCCTCGAAACAATGGCGAGTCAAGTCTTTCCCTTTTTGCGTAATACACCGAAAAATTATCAATAACTTGCCCTGGATTTTGCTTTCGATATTGGTTTCTCTTTGTATGTGCCATTTTGTATAGAATTTATGGTATATTGGTTAAATTTTGGATGACGGGATTGCTATTAATTGATTATACTTTGGTTTGGACTAAAGATACTAATAATTCAGGTTAATAAGATTCGTCTTTTAGCTTAACGCTTTATCCTAAGCTGGGTAATTAGACATATCGGACCGCTAAACGCTACGATCTCTGCATACCTATTTAGTCTCATCCACTGTCCTCGACTTCTTCATACATGCCTTCTCGGGGTCCTGATGTATGTAACTAAGAGTTTTATTTGTTTGATCTTCGACTTTCAACGATCTATATATTTACACGTGTACGATTCACAAATTTAAAATTTTGTTCAACTGACGCTTTATATAAGTTGCTTGACGACGTTTTGAATAATAAAATAATAAAATATATATATAAGGAATTTTAAGCTATAATATAGTCATCGATTCTATTTATTTTGATGTCTTTGTAATGAATCTAGTATTAAGATACCGCCGAATTTTCAAGACATTGCGTATTTAGTGGCAGAATGAGAATAATGGGGAGAATTCGTTCCCTCGAGAGGAAATCGAACCCAAAACCTCCAATTTCAATTTTCAACATACTTTCTAAACTATTTTTAAAACCTTTGATTAAGTACTAAATAATATTACAAAAGTATTAAACAAAGTACTGTAACGATCCATACCAGAATTAGAATGTTTATGTTAATAATATATGTAATTAATTCAAATTAAAATTTAGTTCACTTCTTTAACTACGCGTTCCATTCACAAGTAATGTTAAAGGGACGTAATATACCGTAGATAAAACACGAAGATATAAAATATATTTATTAAAAATATATTTAATAATTATATTTAAACGTTATGTATGATCTTTTAAAATACATAATAACATAATTAATATTTTAATTATTGTAAAATATCCTGTTGGCTGAATAAGCTACCGTCAACGTCATCGTCATGTTTTAAGAAAAAGACACAAAATAAGGAGATGGCGGGACGCGTCTGAGGAAGGATGGATGTTTTAAATGTTTAGAGAAGTTTTTATTTATAACTAACATATATCTAGTTATATTTAATATATAAAAGCATGTGAGATCATGTCTGCAGTTGTGATATAAGTATTTGAAGTTGCTAAGATAAGTATAAGTGCTTTCACTAATTACAATTGGTTGCTTTGAAATACTTCGTCGGTAAGTTTTTAATAGATTATTATTAAAACAAAGAAGAATGATATTAATACATATAATGCCGTCAATATCCAGAGATAAATATTATTTATTTAGTAAATGGAAATAATTACATGAAGATGTTTTGTGAGATATGTAAAATTACAATTATATTAATGTACGCAGAATGCCTGCCGCCATCTTTGTTAGATGCGTGTATGGGAATTGTGAAATGAGATTTAAATAGGTTTTGTGAATTATAATAACTTATAAATGTAATTTCTATATATATTAGTAAATATTTAACATGTTACTATAAATATAAATATAATAGTACCATTTATAATATGATATAAAACTATTATTTCAAAATATATATTTACGATTAATACGACTGTTAGAGTTCATTGACCCTATGTTTTACTATTAAACAATATAGTCACAACCGACTGCTGCTTGGCTTCGCTGGTACTAATGTGCTTGGCTAAGTGAAATGCTATGGCATCTAATTTTATATATATTATATTAAGATAGTTTCGCGGTGCCTTGCGCTGCGTTAACGATAACACTTAGTGTATGGTGGATAGGTGTGTGATGCTGCTTTATGTCCTGGTACTGGTGTATGTAGTAGTGTCCGCCCGTCTCGTACGGGTGTGTGGTGCTATTTTATGTCCTAGCTCTGGTGTACGTATATAGCAGTGTCCGCTTATTTGTCTAACGCTTAGTTTATCGAACTAAACATAATGTGTCAATCGACTGATGTCGAAGACATGCTTATAATATATAGCCGGGCGTCACTGGTGCTGACATATTGATATAAGCGAAATGCTTTAGTGGAGTTGGATTCTGCTGCTGAGTTTCTTCCGCCAGTTCTTCTCAGCACTGAGGTTCTTTACTGAACTGGTAGTAGAATCGCGCCTACTTGGAGTCGCTGACTGTTCTAGCGATAACTGAGTATTTTCAATTAATGATTTTATATTACATTCCCACAACTCTGAGTCTAGTGTCAGTTCAGACAAACAGCTGCAGGGTGTGTGCTGTGCGTGGTATTCTACGACGGTTCTGTTTAAAAGAGGCGTTACAATAACAGTGAATATAAATTATATTAATATTGGAATTATACTAATATTAAAAGAGGCGTTACAATAACAGTGAATATAAATTATATTAATATTGGAACTATAATAAGTGCACGTAGGAAATAAATATAATATGAAATATATTATATGTACGAATTAATACGGATATAACAAACACGTCACATTATACATACAGAATTTAATATTATTAAGATACAATTAATAAATATATAGTTATAAGCAAGACACACGAAGGTTAAATATATAGTTATAAGCAAGACACACGAAGGTATATTAATATAACGCCCTCTAAAGAAGCAAACTGAAGTGGATTCACATAATCGGCCGCCTAGCGGTAGGGAGTTCGATCTGATATCTGAAGCAGAGAGTTATAAGTCATGTAACTATGGCTACGGCCTACATATAATAATCTCAACTCTATTGCAAATATTCATATTAGACTTTGGTCTTTGAATTAGTTATTTAATAATTGATCTTTCGCAAAAGCATTATAAGAATCACAAATATTAACTATTCCGATCCGTCCCGGAGGGTTCAGAGCCGAACGGCCGGAATCCACGGTAAGTGGCGGGTGCGGGGCCACTCACTATCCCCCCTTAGTTATCTTTATCAGTAATGATTGGGTATAACAGAGAGGCGGATAGGACGTCTACGATATTCTTAAGAAATATCACGGAGATTGAAACGGACAAACTATAACATTTTATTTATCATAATATATTTATTTGTACTTATATTAAAGTTATGGTATATTTCATATTAATACTGTTACCTCTGAATCTCTAAAAGATCTTGGATTACTTACGATCACAATTATAAACGGTTCTAACCACTAGACACATACACTACTCGTACAAAGTCACCGTAGTGTTGAGACACTAGACACTAGCCAAGGCATTATTTATTAAATAATATTTTCAAAGGAGTTTGGGATATCAGTTACAGTACGTCGAAGTTACTGAACCGTTATAGAAATATACAAAAAGGCACTTAATATTGCCAACTTGAGATTTCAACAAGTGCTTAACGTGTGGAGATGAGTGTTGAGTGTTGGATGCTGATCAGAACAATGACATACGGCAAGGACATTACAACTGAAGTGTCTTGAAAAGACACGCCTGGGGAGGATAATATAAAGCTTTCCGGTTAAGCTTGATAAATTTTTGCTTAAGTTACGGATATGTCACTTTTTGAAAGTCACCGTAGTGTTGAGACACTCGATTTACGTTTTTTCAAAATTAATGAAAGGTAAAGGTACTTGCTGTTACGATTTTTACTAGTATTACAAGAAATCAAATCAGCTTCACGCTGTATCCCGCACACAGCAGGTTAGGCAGAGGGAGCTTCGTGTTAAGACACTCCGTTCCACTCTTTCTGCCGAATTCTAGAGGCATTGCGTGTTGAGTGGCACAACTCGACGCCAAACTTAGCCTCGGCACCAGAGCGAAAAAGGGCAATTATAAATTTAAGTAAATTTTTCATCTCCTCGAGTGGGGATCGAACCCACAACCAGTCGGTTTTACAGTCACACTTCGTGCCGCTGCGCCATGACTGCGCTCACTAATATTTATTATTCAATTATTTTAAACTGAGGCATTAACTGTAACCAAAGATTAAAGTAAAATATTTCAGAATTTTCGTTTAAAGCTCAAAAAATTGAGTTTCAAGTTGTATAGGTCTAGCGGGGTACCCAGATAGAACGGAACACAAGACTGCAAAAAAATGCAAATGATCTCTGCATATCTCTTTCGCCTCACCCGCAGTCATCAACTTTTACATACATGGTCAATACTGAAAAATGTATAAGCATTATCCATACCGTTTAATTCAAAAGTGAATTTTCATTTAAAAATGTGTTTTACCCTCCATTTAACAAATAAATGAGGCAGAGGTAGCCTGAAAATGATAGATTCCATTTTGTCTGTCACTTTATATAAATTTTGCGGTAAGTGATGCAACAAAATAATACTATGAATATAAATAACAAATATTATAAAAAGTTTAATTTGAACTTACTTATAATCTAACTAATCTTCTTTGAATTAGCAAAAGGAGAACAAAAATCTTATTTTTGATTATTTACATAAATTTAATTATAGTGAATATAATAGCTTTTTAATTTAATCAATTATTAATTTTAATATAAAAACAAAATATTTGTGTACTTAATCCAAAATTTTGTATAAGAAACACGTTTTTAATTTAGCACGGTTATAAGACAAATAAAACGAAATTGGGCCTCGCGAATATAAAGAGATAAATTGGAGGAGGCGACGATGCCGTCATTCACAGGAAATAAATTGATTTCACTTCGGAATGAATCAACTGGGACTGATTGTTTGAACTGATATTGTTTAAGGACGAGATAAGAGCTTTGATTAAGTTACAATTTTTACAAGTAAAATTAATAGAAATTAGAGTTATTTTACGTTTATTTTTGAGCTTCACGCTGTATCCTACGTTCGCATGTATCAAGGTAGGAAGAGGCAACTTGTGAACCTAGTATTAAGTCACTTCCGCGACTCACTTTCCCCAAAATCTGTAGGTATTGCATGTCTATTGGTCATAACGCTGTGCTTTGCCTCGTTACCAGAGCCCGACTGTAAATGCGGCACATTTACATTCGTGGCTGGCTGGCTCGTGCTCTTGCGCTACTACTACCCTAAGACGGTAGGATGATTTGAGTGATGTAAATATGGGCTTACAGTATACTTTGTAAGTTTTAGGGAAAAAGAGAACCTAAGCACGAAGTATAAGTATTGTTGATGGATGGAGTTATTATTCTAGAAGTGTGATAATAACTATAGCTACGAGTTCAAATAAATTAAAATATATTTTTTATTTTTCTATTCAATCTTGTGACATAAAATGAGTTCCGTTATCCAAGGGTAGCGTTTGGAGCTCCATTTTTTTCGGCTATCCCGCTAGGGATGAAAGGGAAGAAACTTAAAAAAAACAAAATGAGACATTATATTCCAACACCAGGTTCTTAAAAGGGCTGCATTATATGATGAAAAGAAGCTTAAGTTAACTAAAGAAAGAAATAATACTAATATTCACCAGAAGAAAAAAAAAGGAAATTGCACCACTGATGTAGATAATCAGACTCGACAAACAACTTTCAAAGTAAACGTCCTCTAAAACCTTTTAATTAGAAGGTAATCCAAACAGAACGATATAAGCCGATGCAATAAGCCTGCGCTGGATACTGCATCTCAAAGGATTATGTGGCTCTTAATCCTGTCAAAGTTGGACAATGTTGGACACTGGATGTCCCATTGGTGCCAGAGGAAATTATTGAGCCGGTTATTATTGTATTATTTATATATGGTAGTATTTTTTATATCTTCACTCTGTATCCTAGTGTAAACCAGCGTTGGGACACTCCGTTACATAAATATCGCGCAATTATCAACGCAATGTGTGTTGACTGACTGAATTTAACGCTGGGAACAAAACAAAGCTGTCTTGTTCTCAGAGGAAATGAAAATATCGGATATTTAATTTCACCGGGTGGGAATTTAACCCACAACCATGGCGCTTACGGACATTGCTCCACGAGGAGCTCAAAGGGTAGATGGCTCTTACCTGTCGAAGTTGGACATTTCTGGGCATCCCATTGGTGACATGGGAAATCATTGGCCCGGTTATTATTCATGGGCGGCGGATTTTCATTATTTCGTATCCCGGGAGGTTCACTGTGTTACGGTATCGATTGGTAAATTTTCATTCATTTATGTGTACACTTTTCTCTAGAGATTTTTAATTTATTTATTGGGATGTTCAAGTTTGGTGACGTTTCAATATTGTGTTGGTACTTGTTATGTATATATATATTAAAGAAGCTATGAAAAGAAAAAAATAAGTGTTAAAGGACTTGAAGAATTTGAAGGACTTTATAGGAACCAAGGCATTGATGGGAGTTCGTTGCATAAAAAAGATCAAAGATCTTTTGAGTGGTAGTATCTTCTGTTCAAACGTGTCGCGCGTCGTAATTTTGCAATAGACTTGAGCAATTTATTGAATTGTTAATAATATTCTATCGTATTCTCTTTATAAAATTTCGATAATCTTCTTTTTTTTCGATAATTTGTTTCGAGAATAATTTTGACAATCCTGGTATAAGGAAATTGTACGAACTTAACACATTTTGAATTTTTGTAGAAACCAATATTAAAAGTTAAAAAAAGAATATTAGGAACGATAATTGAAAATATTATTAGTGTCCATTCATCGTACAGCAGAGATAGCAGACGCAACGGTCGTGGATACGGTCCATACTTGAGGAAATTAATTATTTTTATTATATGGTAGGTATGTCTGGTAGTCAAAGCACTGCGGCTAAATAACTAAACAACTAAATATAGAAATTTCAAAAATAATAAATATTAAATCTTAAGCCACTAAACCAGCGTAAAAAATAAATTTCTATTTCAATTGATAGCAACGGCCTCCACAAGAACACGCTAAAACTGTATATACCGACGATAATTAATTAACCCTCAAGTGTCAAAGAGTGACAGGTAGACGCGTGTCGCAAGTACTGTGAATAATATAAATTTAGTTTCACGCTAGTTTATGATCATAAATATTAGGATCATGTATTTTAGGGTATGTCATACATATAATTATGTACGTAGGTACTTATGAGTAAACGTAAAGTTCTTTTACTATTTAGCTTCACATAGTACGGGTTTTTACTGCTAGGCAGAGGTAATCTAGAATAAAGGCACTCCGCTCTCTACTTTTCACCCAATTTGAGACATTTTGTGTTGAGTGGCGGAATACACCGATGATGATCAGTAGGAATCGACTGTCCGTCATGTTTACAGCCAGATGCTGTGCCATTGTTCCTCGATAAACTTAAATTATAATTAAATTAATTATTGTAAAATTTTTAAAAATATGTTTGACTAAGTATTTATTAAAATAATAAGAATTCTACATATTTTATATAGTAACTAACTAATCAAAGCATCCAGTACACTACGGTTTGATGAAAAGGATCCAAGATATAGAGTTTTAATAAATAAAATTGGAATTAATTAAACTAACGTCAAATCAAGTTCTCATAAAATGAAACAAATTATAATTAAACCTGTGTTTTTTCATTTAATAATAATTTTTGTATAAACATATCGAAATTTATTATAAGATCTGAAAAGTAAGAGAATTTAAAATCGTGTATGATATCCAAAATACTACAAGCGTAGTCCAATAAGTCATACATATGTAGATATTACATTAGCTTGCATTAGCTTTGCTTATGTACAAGATATTCATAAAAAGTCTCTACGTCCTCCACTAAGTAGAAGTAGAAGCAATTCGTTATTGTGCTTCACTTTATATCGCACACATAACACGGCAGGCAGGGGAACCTGGGAACCTACTACACTCCATTCCCCACGAGATAAATACACTTTCGTTCCCCACGAGATCGTGTATGTCATAATAAAAGTTTTTTATTATATATATAATACTAAATAATTATCCTCTGCAGTAATGGACGTACCCTGGGAAGTACGAGTACAGCCCACCCACGGCGTGTCAGGGGGTTCAGCCTTGATGACTTGTGCTACATCAGCACCTGTCAGAAGTCACATCACTGTCACTAGGTGGTTTAAGGATGGAGCTGTTCTAGCTCCTTTGGCTGGTGATGCTGGTAAGTAAAGATTTTTATTTAATAATATCATATTAAAAAAATTATTATTTGAACTTGGCTTAAACTCTTTCTTTTCTATCTCTCTTACACTTGTATCCATACCGGAGGCTTTATAATCCTGCTTTCTTCCTTCTTTCTACAGCATCTTGCATTTCATTATCCCACCCATATACCCCCTCGCTGCTTCCTACGTACAATCCCTAAAATTCTGCCAGAATACTTCAATATTTCTATTTCCAAATTCATGCTGTCTAGCTTTTTTGAAACTGTTTCTTGATATTCCTCTCTAATCGTTGGCTCATAAAGCCAGTTTCTTATGCGGTAATTCGTCTAAACCGATCTATTCTTATAATCTAGGTAGTGAACTATTCCCAGTAAAGAACTCCTAAACACTCACATATCCAAAATTTGGCTTCGAATACGCTGATCTGCTAGGACTAACTCAGTAATACTTTTACATTCCGTTCGCTCCCATGTAAATATGTGAATTTGTTTATGGTTCCCGTACTCCTAAACCTCTTGTTTTATCTGTCAATTTCCTTAGTGTGTTCTCTATACAACGTGTTATTGGCGAAATGAATTGTGCTCAACTGGCACGCTCGAAAGCCATAAATCAAGAAATCAAATCAAATTAGTAGATATATTTTTTTAATGCCAAAATAATATTTTTATTTACATTGAATAATGAGAAAATATCCTTGCATTGGAAATGCTGTGACAGAATTTAGTGATGACTCAAAAGAAGGATATAATTAAAAAAAAAATGACGAGGTGAAGTATGTATTGCGGGAACCATTTAGCGCTACAATATCTTTTACAACCCCACCAGTGACAATATGTGAAGCTGAAAAATATATATTGATATTTGATAATAATTAGCATAGTACTGAACGAGATAAGCATAAATTCTGATTCTGGCCAACATTTTACATCCATATATTGTACAACTTAACCTTTTTAATTGGTCAATGATTAACAGTTACGCTCCAACAATAAATTGCAAACTCAAACACCGGTTTCAATATAATACCATAGTCTGGAAAGTTGCCAGTTATAAAATCCAAATTAATTTCCACCCAGAGCCGATTATTGCCGTTTCGGAGGGTGTAAATTAAGAATTTTTCCTACAAAGCGCCTGCCGGTGACAGAAACAAGGGGATACTTTATGAGGTCTAATTCTTCAGATTAGATGGAAATTCGATTAGCGTTTTATTTCCAAATGATGCGAAAACTGTTTGGGAGCATCATCTATTTGTGTGATAATTTGTTTATTTGACTTTAGATCGTGAAATGAATTAGTCTTTTATTTTTAAGTTATGAATATAAAAAAATAGAAGCACTGTGTTTATAAAGATTTTTTTTTCCATTGTTCGTTTAGAAATTTCCTTAGGAAAATATTTTAACATAAAAAATGTTCATAAATAAAGTAAACTGACTAAAAATTTTACTTTACAAAATTCACAATTTATCTTGAAAAATGTCAATATAATTAAACACCATCGCGGCACTATTTGTTCTTGTAGTTGAATGAACACAATTATTGGAGATTCGAATACTACTAAGAAAAATATTTATATTCATAAAAAATAGATAATACCATTTATTAGGCCAACCAACGTGCGGCGTGGAGCTTCAACGAATTTTAATTTTTTCTCTTTTATAAGATGATTTTAGAGAATGCAGTGATATGATGTACATGTTTCTTTTAATCTACCAGAAAGTTTCAAAACTTAGTGATGTAACACTTACTATTGTCAACCTTTGTCTATATAATCACTACTACTACTTCCTGGTTGATTACCACATACAATGGTCGCATAATTGAAGTAAACACGGTATTTGAGTTAAGTTGGTAATATAGTTTGTTTGTCTTTGCCCTAGGCCTGGATAAAGCCGCATGCGACCGGGATTACTGACGCTTAGATGATTCCCTTATGTTATGTTAATACGGTCACTATACGGTTTTAGGATATGTAAATGCAGATAAGGTTGTTTTATGATCATTCAAAATAACATTAAGTGTGAAGGGTCGTGGAATAATATGAGTAGAATATGTTTTATTGTCATATTACCATAAGTATTTAAAATTTCTCAGCAACGTTTAATTTTACCACGCAAGGTGAAATAAAGAATTTTTAAACTCAAAAGCGAAAGGTCAAGATGTTTTATACCTGTATATATTCAAGTCATGAATAATTAAAAAATAATTAAAATCTATAAATAAGTGAAGTTCTGCCACCAATACTCAATGTGTGCATTTTGACCAGAAAACAGAGAATGAAGAAGTATCGTTGATACTATTAGTAGGGTTCCAGGGTTCTACATTCAACTACTCAGATTACTCTAATATGAAGTATAAATAACAAAAAAGAATAGCCTACAATTAAAGTAAGCCCAAATAAAGAAGTACCTACAGTTAACTCGATTTGCAAATTTAAGAGAATTGTCAGGAATTAAAAGTGCTAATGCATGTTTAATGTTCGTTACTGCTCGTTCTATGAATCGTGAAATTTGTTCCGCTTGTGTTTTCTTATTTGAAAGATAACTTTTTGTTTTGTTTAAATGTCATTGATGTTACTCATCGTTTTATTACAAAGTTATATACAATCGTTTTATTACAAAGAATAATCTATGCCAGTTTTTGTATATTTTAATAGGTAAAAATTATTGACATCAAAACTGAAATATTTCTTTATTTTAGTGATAATTTAAGTACCGTGTTACATTACATTTTAGATACTTGTTTATGATAGCTTAAATAAGGATAATAATATAAAATTTTGTAAGATTCCGTATCACAAAAGGAAAAAACGGAATCCGATAAAGTATTGGATTTCTTCGTTATCCATTATTGATAGATAAAAAAATATTACAAACTTATATTTCGCACTTAAACGTCTACAGAATTAAGTTTTTCTACTTTAATAAATGTACTATTCGTTGACATACAATTTTTAAATTCCTATGGAACCTTCTGTATGCGAATCCAGCTTTAATTTGTCCAGATTTTTTTTTGATTACACGTATCTACTTTACCTTTTAATAGCCTAGTTTTTTTCCGTTTTAAAGAGTTGCGGAACCCAAAGCCGCTCTGTCTGACCAAAATAACGAATGATAATATACAATTACCACAAAATACTTTTCAATTGCATCACGGTAGCATCACGTACTTTATAATACCAATATTTCATAGAGATAAGCTATATTTCCACTATGCTCCATCCAGAGCACTAATCGCCTTTCGGGTTGGCAGATCTAAGCGTTTATGCAGATTACCCTTGTACTGGGTAATTTTTGGCAAAAGCTTCGAAGTTTGGCTGTTTGCTTCATAGGATTAAAAGGGCTGAACGTGCTGACGAATTAATATCTAACTATTACATACGCTCATACGTATGTACAGCATTTGCGAGGATTATATGACTAATTGTATTAGGAATTAAGTATTTGTTAGTGTTTATATTAGATTTCGTTAGATGTCCTGTCGAGATAAATATGATTTTTATATTGTTAGCGTACAATTGATAGTGACAGATAGTACAGTTTATATAACTTTACTCTAATAGAGTACTCTGTCCCTAAGAAATAGCAAGCACTCATGGGCATCTAAATGGGACATTGGGTTGGTAAGTCCATGCCCACCCCAATTTATACCAACTAAAAATTAAACGCTAAGAAAAATCTTTTACACAAAAAGATCATTTAAGAAAAGATACGACCAATGCAAATAATTCTTATTAATAATAATTGTTTTAATTTCCTCGCTCTGGCAACAAAATAAAGCCCAGCGTTAAGTTCCCATACTCAATACTATAACGATCCATACCAGAACTAAAATGTATAGGTAAATAATATAATTAATTAAATAAGAAATAATAATCACTTATAAAAAAATATTATAAATATAATTTATAATATTATTTAATTTATAGCGCAGGGAAAATACAATCTTATAAATAATAGTTTAGTTCAGTTCTTTAATTACGCGTTGCGTTCACAAGTAATGTTAAAGTGACGTAATATACCGTAATATAAGTATAATACAAAGGTGTTAGGTAATTAGCTTACAATTTAATTTTGTTATATCTAATATATTTATATAAAAATTTACATAGTGGACTAAACACAAACATTAACAAAAATTGAAGATTAAGGGGGCGGGGAACTTTATAAGGAAGGACATCATATAAGGGACGGATCAGCTTAGGACAAGTAAAAAGAATGTGAAGAGGGGAACCCGTCCCGTTACGTTCAAATTTTTATACTTTTTCTAAATAAGTATTTATCTTTCCTAAGTGTAGATTAACACTTTAAAAATGTTAAAAAAAAACTGAAGTGAATTCACATAATCGGCCCCCTAGCGATAGGGAGTTCGATCTGATATGTGAAGCAGAGTTATATGTCATGTAATTATAGCTACGGCTTACATATAATAATCTCAACTCCATTGCAAATATTCATACTAGACCTCAGTCTTTGAATCAGTTATTTCATAATTGATCTTTCGCAAAAGCATTATAAGAATCACAAATATTAACTATTCCGATCCATCCCGGAGGGTTCAGAGCCGAATGGCTTGAATCCACGGTAAGTGGCGGGTGCGGGGCCACTCGCTATCCCCCTTTAGTTATAACTATTAGTAATGACTGGGTATAACAGATAGGAGGATAGGACATCTACGATATTCTTAAGAAATATCACGAGAGATTGAAACGGTCAGACTATGACCTTTTATTTATCAGCTTCACGGTGTATCCCGCACACTGCAGGGTAGGCAGAGGGAACGTAGTGAAAGACACTCCGTTCCCCACTTTCTGCCGAATTTCGGAGGCATTGCGTGTTAAGTGGCAGAACTCAACGCCGCGCTTTGCCTCGACACCAGAGCGAAGAAATGGAAATATAAATTTAAGTAAGATTTAATATAAATACAAATAAAATTTAATATAAATACAAATAAAATATATTATTTATCATAATATATTTTATTTGTATTTATATTAAATTTATTGTACATTTCATATTCATACTTGTAACCTCTGCATCTCTAAAGTTCTTGGATTATTTAAGAATACTACGAAAGGGTTCCAACTATATTAGACGTATCACGAGCCATACTAAAATATTAAAATGATTATTTAAATATTTTATTGAGTGTAGGGTGGGATGTCAGTTACAATACGCAATGTCTGGAAAATAAGGCGATGCGTATTATTTACACTAGGTTTTCTCCATCAACCAGAAAAGACAAATAAAAAAGTACTTTTTCTTTGTCCCACAAAGGAAGTTGAAAGAAAAATCTTATATCAAACTCACATCAAATGCTACTAGATGACAAATCTATTTAGGTTAGGTCATGGCGTTCGACAATTATACCTCTTCGTGCCCTGACTACTCGTTCACTCGCAACAATATGTTGAAAGGAGAGATACTCAAAAAATACTTTATACGTTGTATTTCACATAAGTCTCCGCTTCACCGTACTTGTTCTTTATTCACGATGAAATGAAAATGTAATTTTATTAAAATTTTATTTTCTGCAGAAACTCCATATATGGAAAAAAGATTATTATATTTTTAACCTAACACTTTAAATTTAAGCGTTTCGAGTAAAGTGACGTTAAAAAACTAAATCATAAAAAACATAATTGCAAACGAAAAAATATCCATTATCAAAATATGGGTATTATTATCGTAATGGAGAGATACTTGGATGGTTTGTGCATATACATATGTATTTAATTTAGTTTTTTGTAGATTTTTATTCGTGAAATTCACGTTGAATTCACGCGGGTTAGGCAGAGGGAGCCTAGTGTTGAGACACTCCATTCTCTACTTTCCGGAAAATTTTCGAAACCTTCGTCTTGAATAGCCACTTAACGCTGTGTTTAATTTGTTAACAAAGCGAGGAAGTGAATATAATTCTTTCAAGTGGGAATCGAACCCACAACGCGCTTACAGTTAGGCAGCCTCAAATACGTTACTATTTCAAGAGCATATTAAACAAGCTATATCATTAGTAGTTGTGACAGAATACATGTTATTTATCTTTACATGAATTAAAAAAGCTGTATATGTGTAGCTCCGCGCCGCAACACCGGAAATGATATGCAGCACGTTAATTATGAAATGTATCTTAAAATTTACATTATCGCTATGTACATTTTAATAATTTAACAGTAGTAACAGTAGTAGTATGCATTAGTAGTGCAGTGCGTCGTCATTCGTTCGTTCGTACGTGATGGTTGTGCGTTCAATTCTCATTAGAGGGATTTTGTACCAAAAAACCCAAAATCCGATAACAATAGAAAATATCGATGAGTAGCTCTAGTCGTCGTGGAGCTAAAGATCAGAATTTTACTGTAAACATAATATTCAATTCTGTTTCGGGGAATTGACTATTTTCATTCCGTCTTTCCAGCAACAAGACAAAGCACGACGTTCAATTCCGCCAATCAAAACGCAATGTCTCAGAAATTGAACAGAAAGTGTGGCAAGTGTCTTAACACTAATTTACCTCTGAGTCTGCTATATGCGGGATACAACATGCCACAGTTTCATAATTTTAATTCTAAAATCCACATAAAAAAGGTACAATACGTTTAATTTATATTCTCTTCTCTAATTATGTTCTATTCTCTTTTCCTTCACTGCTTATAATATTCTAAAGAAATAAAGTTCGAAACAAAAAGTAATTTAACTGTTCATTTTTATATCGTCAATTCGATCTCGAAACAGTTTCCAATGTTTTTACAAAATATTCTGTTACTTTAGGTACCATTAATGTATTTGACCTAAAAAATGATCATGTGGCACAAACTTAACAAAATAATACTTCAAACTGTTATTGGCATGCTCAAAAATCTAAAAATAATTAAGAGTAAAATATTAATAAATCATCTAAAGTAACCAAAACGGCAAGAACACCCCAAAGACCGTTAAGGTCAAATTATGGAATTAGATTATTTATTTTTATATAGAAAAGTGTTCCCAAAAATGAAGCTCGAAGCCACGAATCAATCAATATTGGCAATAGCATTAGCATTTATGTTGAACATTTCGGAATTTAACTTAATGCTTAAAATATATTATAGAATACATAAATGTTGTTTACGACCGCCATAATACTAGCGAGCCAACAGTCGTAAATGTGAATGTAATAAAATAATACTACTACAGGATACATTTAAATTTGACATATCGATTATACTCGTAATATAAGCAGAGGTAAACTAGTGTTAAGACACTAGAAACTCATTTCAAATATTTTTTTAATTAAATTGATTTAGTAGATATTTTATTAAAAAAATATTTGATTTGATTTTTATAGAAACAGATGAATGAAGTGGAAAATATACCACTTCAAAAGTATGTTTCGATAGTACATTTTGTAGAATCAGAGGATTCAAAATTAACAGAGTTCACGGTTAGCACGGTTAGCCTTAGCTGCATTGATAAGAAGAAAAGCCATACACAATGCATTGCATATGACAGCAAAACGTGGGTATTACAAAAGAATAATGAAAGAAAGATATATAGAATAATGAATGCAATAAAGATGTGATCTTTTGAAGGAAATTTGGACATGTCAAGACAATGAATGATGAAAAAAAAATTAAAAAGTATATGAGAGAAGAGTGAGTAATAAGAGAAGCAGGTGAAGATCTCGGGCGACTTTCAAGACACTGTATTTTAAATAGCACGAGCCCTTGGGGGTATGTATGAAGAGATTTATGATAATGGACAAAGTGAAAACAAAGTCCGTAGCGCTTGGCACTCTGTTCTCTATGGCTGCCCTGCTAGGGATAAAACGTAATGCTAAACAAATATTTCTTTAGTTCTTCTTAACTTGAGCTAGCAAGCCATAATAGAAATAAAAAAAATCCAAATCCATTTTCGCTGAAAACTGATTTTAAAAACTCATCTTCTTATATAATTATTAAGTAGAAAAGTAATTTACATTCGCGCCTCGGTCTGTTTAATATAACAAAGACGTTGTTTTCTTTCTTAGAATTCCATTCAATTATATTCGGTTTTCACCTGTGTACCATTACTTTGTATTTGACGTTCTAAATTGTAATTTTAGTTGTTGTTTTTGTTTGTTTTAATTTAACGCTATAGTGGAGGTAGTGGGTTCAAATCCTATTCGGGATAAATATATATTTTTTATTATCATCCAACAATTTGTTTGTAGAGTAAGGAAATGATGCAAGTATACCAATTAAATGTGTACGCAATGTCGAAAAGACTGTACTACTTTCTTATCAAACTCAAGATATTGCGTGCTAAGTAGCAAAATTTAAAGTTGCGATTTTTCGTGCCAGACCATAGAAATTAAGTTATCCATTTCCCCGGGTGGGGATCGAATCCACACTTCTATCACTTTACAGTTTAATATTTTGCTATAGTATATGTATTAGGTTACTAACCCAGTTCGCACCGACCCAATTTCCGAGACATTTTTTGATGAGTAGTGGGACTTAATGCAGCGCTTTGTCTTGCTATCTATCTATCTGGGCGAGCAAGGAAAATAATTAATTTCTCCAAGTGGGATACCCGGGAATCGAGCCCATAACCGCCGTGTTTACCTATCAAATGCTGTGCCACTGCGACACGGCGTCAAAAAGAATAAATAATAAAAAAATCGCTAATTGCCAACTATTGGAAATTCAAACAAACAGATAACAAATATGACAAAGGCGCGTCAACAGCTAACCTCATTATAGTTTTCCGCGCCGTCGACCCCTTTGTTCAGCTCACGGATGGACGGATGCGATCCGACAGATTGTTGCTAATTGTATATTTGTTTATGTTAAAGTATAATTGATATTCAAATATAAGTAGTTTGGTAGGAGAGTATAGAGATAAGACACCGTGTTTTGGGATTATTGTAGAGATGTAACGTAGGCCGTTTCACTATGCTCCCCTAGCCTATATAAAAAAACTATAAATATGTTAATTAGTTAAATTCAATTAAAATACTAGTTTGCTTTTTACAATTCCATAATTTTTTTTAACAGTGTGTCGCTTTTCCCTCTTAACAGGGTAGTCAGAGAGTGTGTTAAGATACTCAGCTCCCTATTCGATGTAAGATTTTCGAGACAGCATGTTAACTGGCGGAACTCTGCGCTACGCTTTATTAGAGCTGAGAAATTTAAAAAAATCTAATAGAACCATTGTTCCGAGTGCAGATTCAAACTACAACCATCATCAGATGCGACCCACTGCGCCATGATGGTTTTTAATTAATGATTGCATTCGCTTAATAAGTGTGATACTCAAACGTATTGTTAGATTCCACTTCACTGTCTAGTGCAGCTTTGGTCATAGGTTTGATTTCCATAATGTTTTATAAATTTAAGTACGTACTTGAATAAGTTAAAGGATACAAATGTACGAACTATTGATGTATATCTACTTTGTCATTATGTATTCATGTATTGTTCAAGCTTATATTGGGCAAAATAGTCATACAATGGTCCACAGTTTAAAAAAAGTTTCATTACGTTCTATATAACATATCATACTTAACAAATCAATTTAAAATATCAAGATTTCTTGTCATATAAACAAAATATAATTTTAGCTTCATCACCATCTTTCAGCCTTTCAGCACCTACAAACTAAATTAAATAAAAACAGAAATTATGTATTACTTAGGGTCTTTTTATTTGCTCTATAAAAACGAGTGATATGTTAACATATAACAATATGCAAGCAAAACTATCTCTTCAAGGACCTAGCACAATATGACAGGATTGGAAAGTATAAAAGGACTGTTATCAATGATCTAATGATAAGAGAGTGAGAGAGATAGCTACGAAAACTGTAACTGTACTGGCTGCGTGAAAAAGACAGAGCGTCAAAGTTACCGCGCATTTAGAATTCATTGAAAAAGTCGAAGTTGAAAGTTATCTGATCGTAAAATGGTGACGGTCTCCAGCGGACCATCGGGTTGGAAAGTAACAACATATTTAAATGGATATTTTGTAAAAATATTACAAAATTTTATTGCTTTCAAATCAAAATAATTGAAGAAAACTATCTCTATTGTATGTTTATTCTGATAATTATTATATTTTATTTTTATATATTTTACTGTCTTTTTTTAAACCACGTGCATACTTCACCTGTATCTTCATCTCGTATATAAGGGTAAACTAATATTAAAACAGCATGTTCTCCATTCTTCCTTTCAAAATTTTGAGATATTGAGTTTTGAGTGGTGGAACTCAATGCCGCGTTTCATAACTACTTAGCATCCAGCTCTTAAAAAAAACCGAATTTTTATAATCAATGCAAATATATCAGATAAATGTGTGCATTTTATAAAATAAATCCCTAACGTGATGTTTTTAATTTCCAATTGCTAATTTTAATGTAAGTAATTGCTTTGTAATTTTGCATTATATAACAATTTCACTGAATTAGTATATGGAATATGTTTCTAATTAATATTATGACATGGCTTTTGTGAATGAAACACGAGTAAATTATGAATAAAAGTAATTATAAATTTTGCATTCATTTTAATATATTGTTTGTTGAACATCACTTTATGATACAAAGTCATTATCTCTATATAACTAACTCTATATAACTGGTGGATCATCTTTATTATAATATCAAAAGTAAGTTCTTCTCATAGTCTCCACAAAGAACTGCAAAGTGTTTGAAGCGTCAGGATAATAAATGTGATAAGATTACCATATTATAAGTACTCGTACATTCAAATAATTTATTAGCCCTACGTCCAATAATAGCGAAAACTAACAAAAAAAAATCTTATGTAGTTGTATACCGGCAAGCCGCTCTATCTAGAGCGAAATCTAGTGTTACAACACTGTGTTCCTTTCTTTCCACTCAATTTTCTAGACAATGAATTTTGGGCGGTAGCGTTAAATACCGCGCTTTCTTTTCTACTAAAATGGCCCGAGTGAGAATCGAACCAACAACCATCGCGTTTACACTCAACTTTTTAAAATATCTTAAAATATAAATTACCACTTGTCTCTTTAACTGTACGCCTGCAGTTAGTCCGTCTGTAGCAATAAAGACATCTCACTATAAATTCGCAAGTGCACCCGATCAGTATCTACCGTCGCTTAATCTTTAATTCATGAATTTCGATTTAGTTGACTATGGCCATTAGAGAATGTTTATGTATATTTATCTCCCGCTATATATCACTTGAGTACAGAGATATACTTGAGTATAGAGAGTAGTGATAATGGTAGTGATGAGATGAGCGGAAGTACGGCGGTTATGGGTACGATCCGTACCACTGTTGCCACTTAACTGCAAGCAATATCACCTAAATTAAGCGGACAATAGAAAACGGAGTGAATGTGGTAGTGATTCTATGCTGCAAAAAAATTAACCCTCATTTTAGTAATTTAATGTCGCTTGATAAGTACTCGTACATCAGGAAAGCAAAAGTTTTAAAATATAATCATTCTTCTGAATAGGAAACAAACCCACATCCATTGCATCTAATCTTCATTACCACTAGACACAATCTTTAGTCGAAGTACGCCTAGTTATTCAGTTGCAATCTTCGTTTATTTTTAGCTAGACAATCTAATTTAAAAAAAAACTTCCAAACTTTTCGGCCATCCTGTAATTAATTTTATTTTGTTTTTCACAATTCATATCCCAAAACAAGGTTACCTAGTGTTACTATACTCCGTTCTCCAGTTTCTGGCCAATTTTTGAGACATTACGCCTGCATGTTAAATGACTGAACTTAACCACACCACGACACTTACACCTTCATGTTCATCAAACTCTTTATTTCAACACCGATGTCTATTTTGTTTTATATCATTCAGTATCTATATAGACATCTATTAGGTATAAACCTACACTCATAAATTCGTAAGTGCACTCGATCTGTGCTACAGTACTGTCTCCTAATTTCAAAGTCATGAGTTCCAGTTCTAAAGTGCCACGACCATTTGTCTTTCGTTTTTGATGTGTTTAAAGTACTTTATGTTTACATTGGTGAAGATAAAGTTGTTGTTACTTTTGCTTCGCAATTTTAGAGAGCAGATTATTATATTTAGTTAAATACTTTTTTTATTTATTTATTGCCAGTCGTAGTACAATGACATGAGCGTGCGACTGTAATCGCGATAAGTTGTTGGTTCGTTTATATATTTAATAATTTAATGTCCTCTCTCTGGTAACGAGGCAAAATAAATATTAAGACACTCCGTTCTCCGCCGTTGAGTGTGTTGAGCGGCGAAACTCAACGACGCGCTCTGAGCAAAGAAATGAACTTATTAAATATTTCATTTCCTTGAGCGCACAACCTGCCTGCCTTATACCACGACTGGCTCTAATAATATATTTTTAATTATTATTTAAAATGCACCACGAACATAACATGACGTGCGTCGACGACGTGTTTTTTGCTCTTGTTTCTTTTTTCTATTATTGAGATATTAATTTTATTTTGGGTATATTATTCACCTCCGTCTGCCTATCCTGCTTTGCGGGAACAAACAAGCGCTTTGGCGCTTTTGAAAATATCCTGTGAATAAAAAAAAATAAAAAAAAGGTAGTGAGAGACATAATATCAATAATACTGGAGGAAGTTTAAAGAGGAAGTAAAAATCATGAGAGCCCTCTGGCATGTAAGAAAAGGTTGATGATAATGGACGAGGTAGCTGAAGTATGCGGAGACTTTAGCGATTGGCGCCCCGTTCTCTCCGGTTACCCCGCTAAGGATAAAGCGTGAATCTAAAAAAATACAAAAAACAATACATAATATTATTTTTCAGGTGGCCGTTACATGATAGGGGGTAGTCGTGGTGATATCCTGGTGATAAGAGAAGCGAGGCCAGATGACGCCAGTACCTACTCCTGCGAGGCACAGCACGCCCTCACCGGGGAGAAAAGGAGAAGTCCATCGGCCATGATAGCCGTGTCGCGTGAGTATAATACATATTCGTTGAAAGAAAAAATTGAATTTATAAATTTTTGTGCCGTGTGATCCCGGCCTAGAATAGGATCATCCTGGTACTGGTGGTGTCGTAGGAGGCGACTAAAGTACGTGTGGTAGAGTCACGTCGCCAGCAATGGCAACACGCATGGGCAGACTCGACCGGATCATTACCACCCCCGGCATTTAAAACCGGCGTGAAGTAGTGGCTTTATGCCACTGCGTTTCGCATCAGGTAATGCCGGGCCCCGGCGCCCAACCCATCTTAAAGGCCGGCAACGCACCTGTAGCTCCTCTGGGGTTGCACGGGGCCGTGGGCGGCGGTAATCACTTACCATCAGGTGACCCGCACGCTCGTTTGCCGTGTCTTTTCCATAAAAAAAAAAAAAAATATATTAATTTCACTATTACTGCTGGTACATATCGTCTGAGTGCATGTCGGTAGTGAGCTCGATTCCACTCGCCGAAAATAAATTCCTATTTTCATTTCCTCACTTTAATAAGAAGACAGAGCGAATCACTGAATTATAAAATATAATGATAGTGTGGCAAATATTAGGATAACTTACTCATATTAACACTTAACTTACATGAATAAGTGATACAGCCTCTTAAATAATAATAATATTTTGCTAAGCTTTATAGAGCTTTTAGAGCTTTCCCTGATATTATTCGTGTGTTTAAATTAGATCCTTCTGGAAGTATGGCACCGAGAATCCTGACAATATCAGACGATGAGACAGTACCACAAGGCGGGGACATACGACTGGTCTGCTGTGCCATTGGTAGTCCACCGCCTACATACAGGTACAATTATTTAAAATTCGTGATTTGAATACTCACCTTTTTGGATATATAAAAACTGTAAAAAAGCCAGTCATGTCGCAGGGGCCCAAAGAGTGATTGTAAACGCGACTGGTTGTAGATTTGATCCCCACTCAAGGAAATGAAATACTTGTTTAAATTTATATTTTCATTTCTTCGCTCTGGACTCAGCAAAGCGCGGTGTTGAGTTCCGCTACTCAACACTTTAGAATTCCGCAAAAAGAGAGTGAGAGTGTCTTAACACTAGGGCCTGCCTACCCTGCTGTGTGCAGGATACAGCGTGACGTTGATTTAATTATTACAATCTCAATTGCCCCAGCATTGTGTATTTATCTACATATTTATATTTTTTATATTATACAATTTTAGTTGGTTTCGCCACGCCAATGGTCGTCTGAGCCCAGTCTCCAACAGCATCAGGATATCTGTGTCCGACCAAGTCCTCATAATTAGGAGAGCTCAGATATCTGACAACGGCGTGTGGACCTGTAGAGCTCATAACCAGTATGGGGAACAACGCCGCGACGCTAGACTCAGAGTACGGTCAAGATTGGTTGTCAGTGTCCATCCTCAACTACAGGTGAGTTTTTGTCATTGTTTTTATTTATTTATTTATTTATAACATAAAAATATTTTTCTTCGCGATCTTCAGCCCGATTTGGCTTGTGTCATATAAGCCAAATCAATAAAGTTAAAGAAAACATAAAAATTATAAGCTTATAAATAATTTTAACAAACATAAAAAAATATTTTTGTTTTTTTGATTGTGAGATCTTAGATTTTTACTTTTACCATTACTTCTCTATATAGATAGAATCTCTTACCATTAGGTCTCTTCTGTATAGACTATGCAGATTTGCAGAGATCTTTTTATATTTGAATATAGATACCTACCTATTTTTATTTACATGTAATATTGATATTAATTTTTTACATTTGCCATTAATATTACGTTTGAACTATATATTAAAAAAAATAGGGCATTACATACTATGAAATTGGATTACAAATAAAATATTTGAAACTTAATATATGTATGTTGATATGATACCACAAATTTGACGTCCGTTTGAAATTTAAGAGTGACCAATAAATTTATTATAATTTTAATTTTAAATTTACGTAACCACAAAGCATCTGATTGTCAGCGCGATGATTATGGATTCGATTCCCATTTGGAAGAATAAAATGTTTTCCTTTCCTCGCTCTGCTAAGAAGCCACAGCGGGATGTTGAGTACCACCACTCAACATTTCAATTGAAATACGCAATGTTTCAAAATTGAGTTAACAATTGCGGAACAGGGTAATTTAGAGATAGGTTCCCTCTATCTACCCTGCTATACAAAGGATTTTGTGTGAAGCTATTTCATTTTATTTAATTAAATTTTCGGGCTTTATTTATAAAATTTGTAATTAAAATTTTACCCAAATACGAATGTCACATAAAATATTCACTTCATTACAGTCCATTTCGACCGCAGTGTCCCAAACACCGGGGGCGATGTTCTCAAAGATCTTTTCTTATACGGTTACTGAATGTTTACAATGCCTTACCAGTATGTTAATTTATAAGTATGTATAAAGTTTTGTTTGATCTTTTATTTCTATTTACAATATAATTTTAATGGTTACTGACTTTTACCTTTTGTTAACAAGTTACTTCCGAAAATTTACTTATTTTGCTTATTAATTACGCTGTTTGGTTTTTAAATATCGCTTTGTTGTTGCTTTAGGCAAGGAATAAGAGTCAGTTTCGTCTGTTCGAATGACAAAAGAGAGTATATTTTTGAAAATAGATATTGAAATAATTTGTTACTTTCGAGATATTATTTAAATAACATCAAAACCTTTATTCAATATGATCCTATTCTAGTCTAATATATGCCATATTAGACTACGATATTTGAATTATTGTGTAAAGCGTCAACATTAAATCCAAATTATAAAAAAGTCAGGATTTAATACTTTTTATATAATTTAGAAAATAAAAAAAAATGGGCACATAATTTATTGTCTTTTAGCTCCACGCATATAAGAGGTAAGCAGAGAGGACCTAGTGTTAAAACATGGTTTTCTACCCACCGCTCCATTTCGAAACATTGCATGTTATCTGGTGAAATTAAACGCCGCGCTTCGTCTTATTAGAAGAGTAATGAAAAGAAACTAATTAATTTTCGCGAGTAGGAATTGAATTCATAATCATCAAGATACGCAAATTATTAATTATATCTATGTTTAGTTTACAAACATTTGAGCTACAAAACAAGTTTTACTACAAACATTTTATCCATATAAAATGGTGTGATTTCCAACCCGTTTCCAGTAGTGTCAGTGCGACGTGGAACGAGACGGCAAATTGAAAAATACCTTAGAGAATTCGGATCAGATCACTCGATAGCTTACATTCGTCGAATATCGACGAGATGTCACAAAACTTCGACGAACTGACGAATAGTAGACGGCTTCAGGGTTATATTGTTGTTTATTATAACACAGTTTAAATATGCCTTATTGGGGTGGTTGTAGGTTCTTTAAGGAAATAAAATAATATATGTTTATATTTCTATACTAATATTATAAAGCTAAAGAGTTTATTTGGTTGAACGCGCTTGTCTTAAGAACTACTTGTTCGAATTGAAAAAAATATTTTTGTGTTGGAAACTATCCAACACTATGTTTAAGTGATATTTGATCGTCTTAATAACTTCGAAAAAAAAAACTTTTAGGTTTTAACCTATAAGAATTTTTAAGGTTGAGATGATTTTCAAGAGGCGTAGGTTTAGATCACGTTACGTATGTTTTTATACGTTTCTTAAAACAACATTTCTTTTCTAAGTGTGGAATAATACTTAAAAAAAATTTAAAATGTTATACTAGTTTCTTGCATCACAAGAACTTCACGATTTCCTTATTAACGGGTCACACAAGGTATAATTAGACTGGAAAAGAATTTATAACATTAAAAATTTATTTCTCGAATAGAATTTCAACTTACAGCCACCGTTTTAGTTAAGCTAGTCGTTGCCTGTTTTTTTTTTATGTGGATCTTAAAACGTTCTGTTTTTACCTCACTGCGGCGATTCCCAGAAAGAGGATTATGTTTTAAGCATGTACCTACGAATGTATGTATGTGAATGTGAATTAGATTATCACTGGGACCTTTTTGTCATATACTTATATAAAGTAACAGTTGAGTCCCATGAAACAACTCGAAAATGAGCACGTGCGTGGGGAACGGAATGTTTTAACAGTAGGTTCATACACTGCTGCTGCATACACTGCTACATATAGCACTATAGGTAGAGGGCACCTCATAAAAGGCACCAATTCAGCATAGGGATACAGCGTGAACCTGAAAAAAACACTAGATGAGACAAAATTACTTAGATACGTGTGTGTATACCTATATGACTTATAAAAAACAGATTTTATGTGAATATAAAGTTTTTTAGCTTTTCCCCAAACAATGGATATTATTAAGTAAACCTACTTAAAACTTCGGTAATGACCAGCGCTTTAACTCAAATGGCATTTTAATATTTTTAAGCGAATTTTGATAACTCAGACGTTACAGCCCCCACAAGGAGCTAGGTGTATCTAATTCAAGTGAAATATAGAACCTGTTTAAATAAATGGTTATTATATATAAACATATAAAATCAGTAGATTAAATTGTATCTTTGCATTAATCTACTGTTATCGTACTCGTTTAAAAGAGGTAGATTAGGTGAAAATAATTATAAAAGCAGTAGAATTGTGTCAATCGGGGGACAGTTGCGTGTAAGTGACGGCCCCTATTGGAAGGAAACTAGTGTGAAGTATTGTTAGTAGGTGATAATTACCACTTATTGCAATTACGTGGTATCCATTTCCAAATAGGCTATAAACATATAGACGATTTGTGTATTTATCGTGTATTTTAAAAACTATAAGCGCTTCTTATTTCTAACACTACATATATCCTGCATATACTCGTAGCTAGATAATAAAATAGAACCTTGTGTTAAGACACTGCTTAGCACGCACTCTCACGTCTAACTTTCAAAAGACTGTTTTATTAGCAAAGAAATGAAACTCATACCACCGAGCGGGAATTGAATCCACAACCGCCACGCTTATAAGCAGACGGTGCGGCTCTATACCTCGACGACCTCGAATACTAATACTATCAATATTTTGAAACATTAATGTAACCTGTCAACACCCAACAACACAAAAAACAGAAACTAATCTTCCAAAAGCTCTCGCCACTTCACATAATCCGTTCAGAGATTTGCTCCCGGAGAATGTTACCAAGAATTATTCATGAGACGTCTTGTATTGACTTGTAACGTAAGACCGGGTAATGGATATTTTTTTCGACATTCATGAATTTTATGGTTTCAGCAGAAAAATGTATGAGTTTTGATCTGTTTCTTATGATTATTTTTCTTTTTATCTTTGAATTATGATGGTTCTGAACTTAGGCTGTGCTGTGTGCGAAGTAGGAACTTAGTAAAGAGTTTCGTTCTGCGCCCTACGCCCTATTATATAGACATTGAGTGGCGGAACTCAACGCCACCCTTTAACTACCAGAGCGGGAAAATTAAAATATTTTTTTCACACCAGACGTAATCGAATACACAGCTGCAACATTTTACGTTCACAAAATATTCTGTTAAATGTTCTAATAAAATGGTATGAGCAAAATTTTTATTGTGTATTAAAAATGCAGAAAAAATCTGTTTTTGTCATAATTGAACTATTAAACTGACTTTATCTACTAGAGGTGAGAAGTGAAAATAATTGAAAAGAAATGATTACCCCAATTGAACCCGCAACCATTTAACATAACGGCATTCGTCTAACTAGATGAACAGAAATATATTCATATTAAATTACTATATTGCTATATTTCTAATAACCAGGTAGCAAACTCGGGTAGTTCTGTCACCTTCAACTGTTCAGTGGAAGGCGGAGACGCGAGGGTCAGGTGGCTGCATGACGGCGTACCAGTGGGGGGAGGAGAGCGCGTGTTGCGCGTCCACGGTGTGGTCAGGGCCCATAGAGGCATGTATCAGTGTTTTGCTGAACGGGATTTGGATAGTGCGCAGGCGGCTGGAGAGCTGAGGCTTGGTGGTAAGTGGAATTTACTATTTTGAAGTGATATAAAAAAACAGTTTTACCCTAAAATTTAATTTCTACGCTACTATGACGGTAAGTGGAACGGAGCGTTTTTACACTAGGCTCCTTCTGGCTACCCTGCTATAGGGAAAAAAGCGGGAAGCATTTTTTATATTCTGAGGACTCTCCGTTTTCTACTTTTCAACGCGTTTGATGCCCATTTAAAAGATTTACAGATTTTTTTATGTGAAAATTATAATATTTCCATAATTCTTAAATACTACTTTTTGTTCTATAAACCTTTTAAAATAGTAACAAAAACACAATCATTTATGAGAAAAAAAAATTCCCTGTATTAAGCTGGTGGTTTTATAACTAAAAATCTTTGAATCCGCTAAGACGTTGAAACTTTAGATTTAAAGTGGTGTTCTTTGCTTGGCTTAATTGGTTTTTCTTACGAAGATTATCTTAGAGTTGTAAATAGTTCAGAAATTTCTCTTCTAAGAGCTCTCTAGTAATCTCTTTATTCAAATTTTACAAGTTAAACTTCAAAATTTTCAATTTAATTACGAGAAAATCAATGATAATTATTTTCGCCAAATGTGTTTTTATCTGATTACTATTTAGTTTCTAATAATTAAAAACTTTTCGTGATTTTTGATATCAAATTGCCAATACTTAGTTTTTGAAAGTTTTAAATTACTAATCCAAAATATTATTATAGTTTTTTAGAACTTCACGCCGCACTAAATAAAAATAATTATACATTCTTCGAGTTGGAATTGAACCTATTAACGTCGCGCTTACAGTCAGATGCTCTGCCGCTACACTATGTCGGCTTTTGTTGTTTTAGTTAACATACAGAATACATATACAAATATTTATATATCTATATATAGGTTAAGGAGGCGGCTTCGCCCGCGTGGTATATTAAAATGTCTAACACTTATCTATTACATATAAACATTGAATTACATCAAAAATATTTACCTGATGTAATATAAACTATAGTCCAAACCAATTTTCAAATCTAACCAACAATTCCTAGGATAGGTTCTCAACTCAACGAACTCTTCAGCATTATAATATTAATATAGAAAGTATAGAAAAAGTATAAAATTTTTGAAAGAGCTGAAGAAAGGACTGAATGCAATATCAGTGTAGTGAATGAAGTGATATACTTGGGAAGTATATTCAGTAGAGATGGATGATACGAGATGGATGTGGAAAGGCGTATCGCTGCCGGCAACAAGGTTAACGGAACCTTACCTGCATTGATGAGACGGCGAAACGTCAGAACAGTTGTACGTTTGGCCGTACACAATGCAGTTTTGGTAATGCAGCGAATCGTGGGTATAACAGAAGAAGAACGAAAGAAATATGAATACAGTAGAGATGCCATCTCTTCGTAGGATATGGGGAGTCAGCTTAGCTGATCGAATCCGCCATGAAGAGGTACACAGAATGCGAAGTACTAGCGAGGATGTCATGGTGAGAATGAAGAAGAACGTGCTGAGCTGGTTTGGGCACGTCGAACGAATGAGTGATGAAAGAATGGCAAAAAAGATTTATGATGGAAAAGTGAGCGGTAAGAGAGGTAGGGGGAGACCTCGGTTGACCTTCGAAAACACAGTAACAAATATACTAGAGGAAAGTTGTGTAAAAAACATGCTCTTCAGGTCCTCAGACCTGAAGAGCATGTTTGAAGAGGTTGATGACAGTGGACGAGGCGAAAAAGGTATGTAGAGACCGTAGCGTTTGGCGCTCCGTTCTCTCTGACTACCCCGCTAGGAATAAAGCGTGAAGCTAGATTAGATTAGATTACAAAAAACAATGATTTTAACATAAAATCGGCGTATAATTTTCAATGCACATACTACATGCAAGCAATTCAAAATAATTATAGAATTCTATAAAATCGATTATACCATCAAAAAGTTAACAATACAAAAATGTCAAATCCTTTTCCATATTGAATATAAATAAAGTACGGGCTATTCATTGGAGTTTTCAATTCAACATATACCTATAGTACCGTCATGATTTAAAGTATACTAGTCGTGGGCTACAATTTTGCTTGAATGGATTTTGAAACTTAAAATGGAGTATCTCGATTTTTATGTTCCCGTGGGCATATCGATAAATTCTCTCTTAGTGTTACCCTACACTCTCTACCTACATAACTGCTAAATTTTAGCTTTTCAAGTTCAGTATTTTTGTCTGTATGTTGACTCTGTACCACGACGATCTTCAATTTGTTTTACTTTTTTTGGCTCCACGCTGTACTTACACTTTAGAAAGAGACCTAGTATTAAGACACTTAGATGCCATTAAGACACGTCCGTTCCCCACTTTGAGCGAGGAAATGAAAATATTAAGCACTCAATTGATCGAGTGGGAATCGAACTCACAAGCTGTTGCGCGATTGGCTTCAAATACTCAGTGCCTCACATAAAACTTTTTCTCAAATCGAATTTGAATCCACTACCGCCTAATCTGAATTACTCTACGATAACATTCTAGGACCATAAATTAAGCAATATGGTGTTACAAAATGAATGTGACCTCCATACGTCACCTCAGGGTATGTATATTAGCATAATTTACGCTAGACCTGCGGAATATATATTTACGTAATAAGACTTTCCTAACTAAAGTGTCTATGTATTATTCGGGAGGGATTTATTAGTTGAATAATTGCTTTATTGTATTTAATGTTAGATAGTTTGTATTCGCTTTTGTGCTATGCCATTTTGAACTAAAGCTACTTTGTTGAATTAAGTTCATTTTTGAAATAAAGTTAATTTTTGAACCAAAATTTATATTTATACGAAAGTCCAATTTTGAACTAAACGTTTATGTTTTGCGCTAAAGGCAAGAAAAACATTGCTTTATCCATTTTACGAGCATTTTTTAGCTTCACTCTGTAACCCGCACTTAGCAGGGTCGGTAGAGGGAACCTGAGAACCTAATTTTAAGACATCCCATTCCTCAGATTTCATAAAACTCTGGATGCGTTGCGTGTGGAGTGGCGGAACTCAACGTCGCACTTTACCTCAATACCATAGACAGGAAATTAAAATATTAAATATATCATTCCTTCGAGTGGAGATACTATAGTTATAACTGTGGCGTTTAAAGTCACACACTTGTGCCTGTAATCTATACACACACTCCTTAGACTGAACCACATGGGTTTAGTTACAAACCCAATTTACTAAAAACAAAATCTATTTTAAAACTAAACATAACCTTTATATTTACATTTCATTTGTACAAAATACAACGTAACATAAATAAAGGCGACCCAATTTGGGAAATTTGTAAATCCCAATTGTGCAGTAGTATTGATTGCGTATGTATGTACCTATATATTACATACCTGTTTTTCACGTGGCTACGTCCGCTTGGTCTACTCTAAAATAAAATGTATGCATTAACCCATATAAAACTGAGACCAGCCGTGGCGCAGGGACACGATCGTGTGATTCTGATTTCGACAGGTTGTGGATTCATCGTCGTTCCCTTTTCCATTTTCATTTTTTCGCGCTACTATCGAGACAAAGCACGGCGTTAAGCCCCGCCACTCAACTCGCAATGCCTCTAAAATTCAGCGGTCTTACCACTAGGTTCCCTCTGCCTACCCTGCAGTGCAAGATACCGGCGTGAAGCAAAAATTTAAAACATATAAAACTTCCTCCCGAATCATTCCATTCATCTATTTTTCTAACGGCTTGTCGTACCGCTTATAAATTTATTTTTTCCACCTAATTTTGATATTGCCTGTTGAGTGGCGGAACCAAACGCTGCGCTTTGCCCTACCTGACCAGGGATATAAAAATAATTTAAATATAATTCCTACTCCTAGAAAATTTGTCTTACTGAAGTGGTCTCTACATATATCTACATATACCATGTATGTATGTATATCGATAGTTGCGTTATTCGATATACAGTATTGGTTTATTGATTGAAGCATCGGACAACCTATGCGTTACTGCGAGGGAAATTTTCAATGGAAAATATATATTTCAATAATTTCTCTAGAGATTTTTTTATATTTAATTATTTATAAATATATTATATATTAAATTCAACTCTGTGGGATTTCTGGAGGATAGGTACAGTAATTTTTATTCAGGTTCGCATTTAATCCCTCATATAGCAGGGTAGGCAGAGAGAAACTTGTGTGGAAATTTGTATTGAAAAAAAAATAAGTGCCTCAAGTGGGAATCAAACCTTCGCTTAACATGCTTACCGTCGGATTCTACCATAGATAAATGACATAGATAGATTGTAGCAAATCACTTTCTCTACATATTTGTCACAGCAGTGACACGGATATATGGAGTATCTGACAGTACATTCATTCAGCGGTTCAATTTCCATGCTATGAGTTTCAGATGTTATACTGGACTTACGAAACATGTTTAGTTTATTGATTCTTAGTAACTTAGTATCTTAATTTTTTTTAGCTTCACGGTGTATCCTGTATATAGCAGGGTTGGCAGAAGAATCTAGTGCTAGGCTCCCGTACCCAACGCAAGATGTTTAGTGGCGTAATTCAACTCCGCATTTTGCTTTGTTATCATCAAATGGGACTCGAATCCACATTCGCCTCGATTACAGTGATACGTTTATGCCCGTGCGCTATGACGTCCTCATATTATGTTTCTCGGTCTAAATTCCTATATTCATAAATTATATTTTGTTTCGCTTGCAAATTACAGGAAACACGTGAAAATAAAACAAAAATGATGATTTCTATACCAAAATATTGCACCATAAAGCTATTTGAAGATATAAAAGCACAAAAGAGGTTTGTAATATATTGGTAGAACGCCGCGCCGGGTCGGCCGTGTGCAGCGCGCGATCAGTGTCACATTCGTCAGCCCCGTCGAGATATTCCGCTGAGTTATGTGGAACGTTTACAATACTACCTACTACTATTTGTTAGATATATTTTATATAATACTAGTCGTCTCCTACAACTTTGTGATTTGATTGGATTTTAAAATAAAATCCCGTTTCTTTCCGTCCTTGTAGTAGTTTCGAGAAATTGTCAAATATATGCAATTTTAACTTTCTAAGTGTAGTTTCGGGTGTGCGTTATCTATCAATAATTTATTAAAGGAAGAGTTTGTATATAGGTAGCTAGCCAATAAGGTTAACAGCATAACATTCAGGCGGGGATTGTTTCAAAAACATCAAAATTAAAACGTCAATTTCGTCATAATTATAAAATACTTGCATATTAAAAACACAATAAAAACGGTTAAACAACTAGCGATTGTAGCTCGCAACTTTAACCTGTAATAATTTAAAAAAAAATATTTCATAGTCCTAACACAATATTTACAATGTATACAAAATTTCAACTTTCTAAGTATTTCCGATGTCGTCGTAGTCCGTGCAGCGTTAAATTCCGATACTCAACATGCATTGATTGGACAATTCGGTGGAAGGTGAGGAACGGAGTATCTTAACTCTAAGTTCCCAGTTCCCTGTGCCTAACCTGCTCCGTGCGAGATACAGCATGAAACTAAAAAAAAAGTCAAATAATTTAATCTGTGCGACAACGCACTCGATAACGGAATATACATGCATTCCGTGAACAAGAATGTATGTCAGACGGATGTCAGTCCCTTAATAATAGAAGAGTGTTGTTTGTAGAGGTATAGATAATAATTACTCAAAGTAAATAGAATACAAGTTTCGACTGGGCACCTATCCAAGAGGTGCACAACAGAAGTTCCAAAACTTAATATTGCATCATTTCTACTGTATATTATTTGCAGGTTGCGAATGGAGTTCTTTTTTTATTACAAAATTTAAATTTTTTTCGCATTGATATTATTGATATTATTATTATTTTGACTGAGTTATGACGCAAAAACTACGTTCGTGGTTTCCCATTTCTGTAAGAATTTAGAGCAATCCGTAATGTTAGGTAGGGTTACTTTTTTAAATACCAAATTTTAACTTTCTAAGTCTAGTACTTTCAATCACTCAGTAAGGAAACATATAATATGTATTACATAATATATACATAGATTATAAGCAAAAACTAATAAAAATCTATACATTAGTGAAACCTCTATATAAATAATTAAATAATATACCTTCACAAACAGATAGCGTGTCAACATCCGGTTGAGCAATAAAGAGCTCACGTCTGTTCCTGTTATTTACTGCCTCATAATTCCTCTGTCAAAGTCATTTAGAGTCCGCTGTTGTACTGTTGCTTTGAGTTATATGGCCGATTGTAAAAATATTTGTTCTATGTTTCTTATAGTTTATATAGTCACGTTAAAGTAATATCAGTCGTGGCGCAGAGGCACAAAGTGTGACTGTAAATGCGACTGGTTGTTGGTTCGATCTCTGTTCACACACAGCAGGGTAAGCAGAGGGAACCTAGGCCGAATTCTGGAGGTATTGCGTGTTGAGTAGCAGAACTCAACGCCGCACTTTGCCTCGACACCAGAGCGAAGAAATGGAAATATAAAATTAAGTAAATATTTCATCTCCTCGAGTGCGAATCAAACCCACAACTCGGTTTTACAGTCACACTTAATGCCGCTGCGCCACGACTGGCCTCCCACAATTGTCATTTTATAGTTAGACGTAAAGTTGCTACACCAAGACAAATATTAGAATCAATACCTCCTCTCCCTCTGCTAATCGTCTATGAAAGGATGATGGATGAGGGCTGCTCATTCCCGCCACGCTGATCTTTGTTTACTTAGCATTCGCAGCGTTGATTGGTTTCTATTTTGACATCCCTGATTTATAGCGCCCGTCCGAACACATTTTACACGTATTGATGAGGCCAAGTATAAAAAAAGATGAAATTTCATGAAAATTGATGACCGAGCCGGTTAATGTTTTGCCCTTTTTGTAGTTATTTTGCGGTTTGCTAATGTTATGATGTATGTATCATTTTAGCTATAACTTATTACATCTTTCTTATCTCAAAAATTTTCTTAGTCTATCTACAAAAAACTATTTAATAAAAACAACAAAAATTATAAGAATATAATTGAGGCCAGTGGTGGCGCAGGGGCATAAAGTATTACTTTAAACGCCACTGGTTTTGGGTTCGATCCCCACTCGAGGAAATGAAACTACGACGAGGAAATGACCTACTTCACCGCGGTAGGTAGGTTCCCCACATTTAATAAGTTTTATTATTTTTTATAATTTCTTCGGTTTGGTGTCGAGGCAAATCGCGGCATTGAGTTCTACTACTCAGCACTAATTGCTTCCAGAATTTGTCGAAAAGTGGAGAACGGAGTATCTTAACACTAGGTTCCCACAGCCTACCCTGCGGTATGCAGGAGGTTTTTATTACATACATATCTATAAGAAACAGTTAACTTTGTTTCATTCTCAATCTCTGATTTTGTTTTGTGGCAAGCCTACAATTTTTTTCTGTTCTACTGATATTTCTAGGTACATTATTAAACATATTATCGTTGCATCGCAAAATTCAAGATATAGATCAATCGCGAGAATTATTAGAGGAACTTCTGATGGATAATACCTTATTATCATATAAATAGGTGTTTCCACGGTCTGGTTAGAAACAACTACACGTAGGTACACCTTATTTCTGCTAAATAACCACAAATATAAATAATACCTTCAATTCTATTCTTAAATTATTACTCTATACTAAGAAAAGAAAAAAATCGTTTTTAATTAAACATATGCAATGTTGTCCTTCTTTATTCCTAGATACGGCACCAGAGCTTCACTATACGTTCATAGAACAGGCACTACATCCAGGTCCAGCGCTTGCACTTCACTGCTCCGCGTCAGGTTCACCGCCGCCAAGGTTCACTTGGTTACTTGATATGCAGCCGGTGGAAGAACACAATACTGCACAACGGTGATTTTTATATCAATTATAAGATAATTATATATACCCGGCATACCCGCCGGGGGTCCTCATGCTTTTTATGTGACCTTCCTCCAGTATCTTTGATTGTGTGTTTTCGAAGGTCAACCGAGGTCTTCCTCTAACTCTCTTACCATTCCCTTTTCCATCATAAATCTTTATGCCATACTTTCAGCACTCATTCGTTCGACGTGCCTAAACCAGCTGAGCACGTTCTTCTTAATTCTCATCATGACATCCTCACTAGCATCCGCCTGCATACACGTTATAATATATATAACAAGCTAACGGATTATAAACATAATTAGTCCAATCAAGGATCAATTCAACAATTACCCAATTGTTACACGAACGATAATAAAATTGCATTTAGCTTAAAGTTTAAGTTAAAGACGTAAAAGTTATATTATCAAATAAAATTGAGGCCGGTCGTGGCGCAGCGGCACGAAGTGTGACTGCAAAATCGACTGGTTGTGGGTTCGATCCCCACTCGAGGAGATGAAATATTTACTTAAATTTATATTTCCATTTCTTCGCTCTGGTGTCGAGGTTAAGCGCGGCGTTGAGTTCTGCCACTCAACACGCAATGCCTCCAGAATTCGGCAGAAAGTGGGGAACGGAGTGTCTTAACACAAGGTTCCCTCTGCCCTGCTGTGTGCGGGATACAGCGTGAAGCTGATCAAATAAAATAAATTAATTTAATTTAAATCAAATTAAGTATTTAAAAAAAGTCTTGATAATACTTTTATAAACTTGTTTTCAGAAGTATATCCCAATTCATGAGTCCAAATGGCGATGTGGTCAGCTATTTGAATATAACATCAGTTAGACCGGAGGACGGCGGGCGATACACTTGCCGCGCGCACAACACTAGAGGCGCTGTCGAACATTCTACAAGGCTTAACGTTTACGGTAAATATTATCGAATTATATAACTATAGCTCAATTAAATATTTTTGATGAATATATAGAAATATCTTAGTAATTATTTAAAATTGAACCGACCTCTGATAATATCGGAAAAAGTAAGCTAGGTCGTGTTGTGAATGTGCTGCGAAGGAATGGAAAGAATGTTAATAACATTAAAGAAAAAATTAAATTCGGAAAATTCAGGATAGCTGTTACCGAAAATTTCATCCTCTAATAGCATTTATGCTATTTTTAACATGTTTTAAAGTTCTCAGGACGTTCTGCTCAGTGGTCAAAGTACTTGGACGGTTTCCAAGAGGCGCGAGTTCAAATCACGCTACGTTAAAATTTTTATACGTTTTCTAAATTTTAATCCATTTTTTTTCCTAAAAAAAATATAAATATCTCTTGCCGGACGATAATTCTAATCAATTATCTTTGCGTAGCGGAAATTTGCAAAAATCTACATAATAAATTGTAACAAGTGTATAAGAATTTCAACAAGCTTAAGAGGACGTATGAACATATGGTCAGAGCGCTTGGACGGTTTCCAAGAGTCGCAGGGCTCTAAATAAATATTATTATACGTTTTCTCAATAAGTATTAGCATTTTTGCTATTAGAAGCTGAAATTTTGATAAGGGTACAGGTAAAAAGTATTATCCCTTTCCCAGGTCAACCGTCCATCCGCAACATCGGCCCGGTCCGCGTGGTCGCAGGCGTCAACACCACCATCTACTGCCCCTACTCCGGATTTCCAATCAGGTTGATGGAGGTGCATTTGTTTAGTAAGATTATAAGTTTCGTCTATGTTTTATTTTGTTTTTTTGTTTATTTATTTTATTTCGTCATTTGTGTTTTTTGGTTTAGCATGTCTTGTTTCTTACGTTTTTTACGAGCAATTCTCATATGTTTTGTACTTTTTTTTAATACTATTTTTTATTTAAATTATGGCTCATTTATAATTAGGTACACAAAGTTATAAGATAATTTAAAATAAAAGTAAACAAATTAATTTGCTATTTTTATCTTTTAAATTTAGATTAGAATGTTAAAAATCACGTATGTATTTGTATATCATTCTATTCTAAGTAACGGGACTGATTTGAAAGAAATATAATTGGAATCGAACCGCAGAACACAGCGTATACAACGCCGCTTGCGTTGTATTCGGTGTGTTTTGTAATAGACTGGCTAAACTATAAAAAACAAAAAAAAAATGAAATAATAATATTTAATTTATAGTACCAGGCTTGGCTAGTCGTGACACAGGGGCACAAGCGTACGTTCCCACAATAGGCAATGAAAATAATTAATTTTCCAGAGTGCGAATCGAAGTCACAGCCGGGTACAGGTAGACGCTATGCCGCTGTGACGCCATGACGAATCGACCTAGATATAAGAATTTAAATTCAAAATATAATTTTCTTTCCAGTGATATCAGATGGCAAAGAGGTGGTGTGGACGTTGGATCAACAGGCCGGACGCTAGCTGGTGGTGGTGGAGAGCTACTGCTATGGCCGGCGGAGACAGCTGATGCTGGAGTATATTCTTGCAGAGTTACCGCTCCTTCTGGACAGTATGTTCAGAAGGATGTACAGATTTTTGTTAGAAGTGAGTTTATTTAAAAAACAAGTTATTTAAGAAACGTTTATAGAAATATGCTTTCTTTTGAGTTACTCAAAAATTGGGCAATTCAAATTTTATATCCAATATACCATCTCATATTATATATAAAATTTAAAAAAATATATTTTTTCATTTTATGGTGTAAGCTATTTGTTTCTATATTTAAATGAAACCATACCACAGTTCTATTGGGTCATAATATTGAAAAACTATATATTCTGTACATACATACATATAAGTAATTGTGTATAAACTTGAGAAAACTTTTGAACACATGATTATTTACAGATCCACCAAAAATAGCAGGATTTTCATTTCCGGCTGATTTGATAGAAGGTAGTTCTATACAAGTGCTCTGTGGCATCACTTCTGGAGATAAGCCGGTGTACTTTTCATGGCTGAAGGATGGACTGCATATCCCTACCAATTTGCAGGTATTTTATTACTATTTGAATTAATCTTTCGTTGATGTGTATAGTGTTTTAATATACGTCTACGCTACGTATATTTAGTTTTCAAGAGATGGATTCGCTAAATTTAGCATTTGATTCTGTCAGACAACCCATTTATAATATAAGTAAACAAGGAAAGTCGGAGTGAGGGAGAATTAGTGATCACTCCGATCACTCCGAATGATAGGAAAAATACGAGTATTAAATAATAAATTATTATTTAAACTATATTTTGTTTGTTGTTGTTGAGGCCAGTCGTGGCGTAGTGGTACAAAGTGTGTATGTAAATTCTTCTGTGACTGGTTGTGGATTCAATCCTCGCTCTACCATTTCTTCGTTCTGGTATCTAGGTAAAACGCGGCATTGAGTTCCTGCACTCAGCACGCAATGCCTCAAGAGTTCGGCAGAGGCTTAACACGGATTGTCGAAAATTAAGCGGAACGTCGGGAGCGGAGTGTCTTAACACTAAGTTTTCTCTACCTTTCATGCTTTATGCAAGCTAACAACGTAAAATAACAAAAGGAAACATAAAAAATCTTTTACATAGAATTAGAGTACAGATAGTCTAGGGCACTATACACGGTACAATCAGTATGTATATACAGAGTATTTCTTTCTATATGCATATGAGTGTCTGTAATTGCAAAATTTATTGTGACACATCAGCCCTAGTGTGAACTCGTTATGTCCAAGTGTCTAGTATAGTTGAAAAGTTTTCGAACAGTTTTGACATTTTCAATAAGCCGCACGGCGCAATGTAAAATAAATATATTACATTACCACCACTTTGTGTGTCAACAGCTGTGACAAAATTCCTGTACACTTACAAATTGACACTAGTCAGACACAAAAGAATCATACAAGTGTAAACAGTACATACATTAATGTCTGACATTTATGTCGATATTTATGTTGTACCCTATTCATACCATTAGATACTCTATCTCCCAATTTATTAATAATACTGTTTTTTTCCCTTTTACTAGGTACAAGAGAAGTCCTTAGACGAGTTCAGCTTCCTTATTTTCTCTCATGTAACATCGAAGCACAGCGGCGACTACACCTGTGTTGCTAGCAACAGTGCAGCTGAAGTAAATCATACAGCCCGACTTGCTGTAAAAGGTAATATTGGAATATGTTTTTATATATAATAGGTCACATATAGTTTATTGTGTATTCGGGATTTTATTTCTGATTTTGGTCTAGTTAATAGTCTGCATGTGATATATATTTAATAATAATTATTATTTATATTCTAGTGGCGCCTTCGTGGGTGTATGAACCGCAGGACGTGTCGGCTCTTCTCGGCACTCAGATCCTCGTTCATTGTGTTACAAAAGGCTATCCTGAACCAAGGATCTCGTGGTCGAAGGCACACGGTGGTGAGTTGTACATGAAATATTATTTAAGCACTCATTGATGATTTTTACCCTCTTAAATATTATGTTCTACTGAGAAAATTGTTGAATAATCGTCTAATATTTGAAGATTCTTAAAAATATTTCCCAAAAATATTCAACTTTTGACTAATTTTGCGTAGCGGAAATTTGTAAAAAATTTTCCTACAGAGATGCTAACAACAGAAATAAGATATAACAAGCGTATATGAATTCTACGTAGCTCGATGAGAATATATGGCTTATCTTTAAACATTTTTAACGTGTTATTCCACACTTAGGAAAGAGAAATACTTATTTAGAAAACGTATAAAAATTTGAACGTAGCGGGACTCCAGGAGGCACGGGTTCGAGTCCCGCTACATACAATTTTTTTTCGTTTTCTAAATAAGTATGTATGTCTTAGTTGGTTAGAGCACTTGGACATATTTTTTGAAGATTCTTATTGAATTACTTTGTTATAAAATATGTATATGATTCTGTACATAAGAATCATATGTACAAGATTCTTGTGTATTCAATTAAACCTTGGTGAACGACGAAAGTCCAAATTACCTTAAAACCTTATTTAATCATTTAACCAACGAATTTCGACGTATCACTATAACATACTATTATTTTATACATAAAAAGACAAAAACAGGTTTACATTGTTGGTATAAAGGCAACCACAGGTAATCCTCTTACTTGTGTGTAAATGTTTTAAAATTGTTCTCTTATTATAATAAACTTACATAAATATATTACTTAATAAACTTAACATAGACTATGAACTTACATACATTTCTATACCAAAGGTCCAACATCAACCGACTTTCGTCCACTCAATCGCTTGGAGGTGCCAATATCGGTACTGAGCAACGGTTCCTTGTCCACATCAGCGGCGCGCGCGCATGAAGGCAGATATATGTGCCGTTCTGACAACGGCGTGGGGAGAGGATTGTCGAAGATTATTAGTGTTTCTGTTAATGGTTAGTGTAATGTAGGGTGTCGATGTATTCAAAGTTATATTGCCTAAGTATCGGCTACCGCGATACATAATGCATCCATACCTAACCACTCCCAATGTCAGAGTAAAAGTGGTCAACTTGTACGCCAGAGATATCTAGTCTTCATAGCGTACACTATATATCACATATGTATCTTTACTTAAATTACATTCATAAATTTTTATGGAACAGAGTAAGGGCAAATCTTGCAATGCTAAAATAAATACATTTATTTTATTTTATTATTTATTTATTCATATATAAGGCCTACCAACAATTGACATAATTATTACATGTCCTTAATATAGAAAAAAACAAAGTAATTCATATCTAATTGTTCAATCATTTACAGGTGAGCTCCACTTTGATACAATTTTTAAAATGTATTTTGTTATTCTATGACTGTGTCTAGCATTTTATGACAATTTATTACCTCAGATATCCTAATTGCATTTTACATGTTTTTTGTTCCCATAACCATAAATTAAATACCCAATTTTAAAACGTAATTTTAACTAATACGTGTATCTCCAGAACCAGCCCACTTCGAATTCTCCTCCCGCAACACATCAGTCCGTCGCACATCGAGCGCGGCGCTAGTGTGCTCCGCGAGAGGCGACCCGCCCATACAGTTACACTGGACTCATAATACTCATAGATTAGATTTGTCTACTTACAGGTGCTTATTTTGTTGATTTTGTTATATATTTACATGATGGGTAACTTCATACATGAATATAATATATATAAAAAGATTTAAGCCACTTTTAAATATTATAACATACAATACGCTTTCTTGATATTGCTTATTTTTTAATTTATCGTCACGTTACAGGATATCAGTATCAGAGAAGCGTTCAGAGAGCGGCGCTAGTTCCACACTCACTATAGCGCACGCGCAACGCCGCGACTCTGGCGTTTATCGCTGTAGAGCGGAAAACGCGTATGGAAGAGATGAGCTTCTTATTTATCTTGCTGTACAAGGTAATTTTAAAATTATTTAGTGCATTTTCAGGAGAAGTTTGTATTAAGACACTCCATTGTCTGTCAGACTATGAGACACTGTTTATTGAGTGGCTTACTTTACAAAATGGAATTAATTAAATTTATTTTGTATGTATAATCACTTCCTTCAATGTAAATTATATTAGCAATACATAGCTGACTATTACACTACACTGTACTAGTGCAGTTCCAGTACAGTACACTTTTAGTATGGAAGAAAAAAAAAATAGTTTCACATTTTCTCTCCGAAGCCAGTCGTCTGCTTTTACAGTAACATTTTGAAATGTAACTATAAAAGTAACTGGCTGTGGGCTCGATCTCTACTCGAGGAAATGAAATATTTATTTAAATTTATATTTCCATTTCTTCCCTTTGATGTCAAGGCAAAGCGCGGCGTTGAATTTCGCCTCTCAGCACGCAATGCCTCCAAAATTCGGCAGTGGTTGTCTACGTCTACTAGAGTAAAGAGTGGGAGGAGTTGAAAATATTTTAAATGATACTATTTTAACCGGATTAATCGTGTATATCGGGTCAGTCTACCCGTAAACACGGACTCTGCAAAGTGTTCGAAACGTCGGGTTTCCAAAAATGTATAAAACTACAAAATATACGCGATTAATCCGGTTAAAATAGCTTAATTTAAAATGTATAATAATCGTGAAGGTCGGAGTTGAAAATAATTTAAATAATATTATCATCCCACTAAGTGCCTATCGAACTCCAATCGTTTACGGTCAATTAATTTATATAATCGACACTCTATTATTGAATGCAATAAAATTGGCTTTTTAACTTATTTACTGATTTTTATTTTATATTTACAGAATTCCCAGAAGCTCCTCGTGGTCTAACAGTAATTCGTAAGGAAGGAAGAGCAGCTTACATATCGTGGCGTCGTGGGTATGACGGCAACGCCCGTCTCAGAGCGTACAGACTACAGTATAGAGTGGTGGGTGATGCTCGCAGAGCTGCGGACTGGACTGATGCACCGACTAGGGATTTGTCGCCGGATTTGCTTGTGCAAAGGTAGGTTTAAGAAATATACTTGTTTGATTTTGGTTATAGATGTGCTTTTATTTAGTGAAATATGAATATATCTTTTTTTTCTTTTATTATTTTAAAGATTAAGAATATATCATTAATTAATATTAAAGACAATGATATTTCGAATATTTTACTACTAGAGTTTTTAAGAAAATATCAAAAAAATCAAAAATTGTTTGAGAATCTTTCAAAATCATAATATTATTAAAATTACACCTAAAACCATGAATTACAGACAAGAAACGCCAAGTTTGAAGCCAGAAGACAATCAACAGTTAGAAGAACAAACAGAAGGTGACACGATCCTCGAATATCGCGTGGAAGGTCTCCGTCCCGCCACCGCGTACGCCTTACGACTGGCCGCAGTCAACGATATAGGGGATAGCGATTACTCTGACCCTGTTATATTGCAGACGTTAGAAGAATGTAAGTTTTTCTTTAGTAATAACTGATAAGATATGATTAGATTCTTACTTAAAAGTATATTTAAATTTTTAAAATAGTTTCGCTGACTACCGCGACTCGACACACACCGTCTGGAAAATTGGACGGTGAGTGTGAGTGTCATAATATTAAATTGCCTCTGCTTACATCAGAGCGCATATAGCTGCACCGGATACAGAGTGAAGCTAAAAATAAAAAAAAAGAATATATATTTAAAAACTGCTTCAAAATTTTGTTTCGTTAATCTTATATTCGTTGCAAGGATATCAGATCAATGTTATAAACATACTCGTATATATTTTTAAGTATGTAGCCCGCTACTTTGTATGAATCTATGTAAAATATGACAACATTTTAAATTTTCAGCTCCTTCCGAGTCGCCTCGAAATGTTGAAGTAGAAGCAGATGCACCGGGAGAACTACTAGTAAAGTGGCAGGTAATAAAAATAGAAAAAAGTTTTTTCCTTACTTATTAATATCTAAAGTAAAACTTTTTTTTTAAGACTAAATTATGCTATCTATCTACTTTGAACAAACCATTTTTTTAGTATTGGATTTTCTGCTTATCTAACCTGTAGAATCCATAAAACATGTTGCACATAAGTCTTGTGTTCTTACTTCTTCTCATACAACCAGACACTTCATAAAATTATGTAATTCAAAAATACTTTGTAAATTTATGAGCATGTATGATGAAGTTGATGACGTTTTGACGTTCCGATCTCTCTGACTACTCCGCTAGAGATACAGCGTGAAGCTTGTTTTGATTAGATTCGATTTTTAAATACTTAAAAATTAAAAAATCTAGCACTTTAAAAAAATGTTATAAATATCTAATTCTATATATTTTGACTTCCCTCCTCAGGCACCATCACAAGAATCCTGGAACGGCGAGCTCCTCGGCTACGCACTATGGTGGCGTAGTGATAACACATCGTTAGCACTCACTGTGCCTGGTTGGGGTTCGACAAGAGCAAGAATTGCGTCTTTAAAACCTCGCGCCAGATATGAGTTGAGGTTGAGAGCGTTTAATGCTGCGGGTGCTGGACCTGCCTCACCGCCTATTGCTGCTACAACTTTGGAAGATGGTAAGTTCAATTAAAATACATATATATTCTACATTCGCTTTTAAAGGCGGCTTCACTCTTATGGTTTCACAAAAATAACTAAGATAAGATCGTTACGATTTGAGTGATGCAAAATAATGTAGAAACGTTCCTAGATACATGGAGTATCCATCACATTTTTTTTTTCTGATTATTACGTTCAACCAATTTTGCGTTTCAGTTACATTTGTTGTAATAGCTATTAAAAGATTACGCTTGGACATATTCAAGAGCTAACCCACCACTGTTAAAAATGTTAAATTGTAATATGGTATGGTATGGTATTATTATGTTCTCTTATTTTCTAAAACAAGAAAAAATAAAAATAAAAAATTAAACAAGACTATCTATAGTCTCAATTACAATATAATATGTAGAGAGCTTCACACATATTTGTACATTAAAATGATAATGTAAATATTTATATTTTACACACATTTAATGATAAATACCTATAATGAGATCCCTTTTTCTTCATGTTATAGCAAAGTTGGCAAAGGGAAACTAGGCCATAAAACCTCCCTCTCTTTCCTACTGGCCGTTAAATCAAGGCAGAACTAAACGCCGTGCTTGGTCATAAGATAAGATAAATTATATAATATTATATTCCAGTACCAGAAGCTCCTCCCCAACATGTAAGATGTGAGGCGATATCATCACAATCACTGAGGGTATGGTGGGAGCCACCACCTGCCCTTGCGAGAGGCGGATTGCTGTTAGGGTACGAGGTTATGTACCAGGTAATATAATAAAGAATTTACATATTTTTTTCAATTTAATTTCTATATTTTATGCCTCTCGGCAACATAAATTCCAGACAATAAAGATATTCTATTAAGTTTTTCATAAGATTTTGACATGAAGATTACAGAAGAATTTAATCTGATTGCCATAATGTTAATTTCATTAGTTTGAAGTTATATTGATATATTAATAAATATGCTACTAATAATACGCATTATGATAACATATACTAGGTAAAGTATGAAATAATTATTTTCTTTTGCTAACTTTTAAAGAAAAGAATCTACGAAGATAAATGTAAATAAAACAATTAATTTTTTTAGTTAATTTACTCTTTCAATAGATATGACATATACGTTTTACATTTTCTACTAATTACAATAGTTATGTGTTCAGAAATACAAATGTGGTAGAAACAGGAAAACCGAATGTCCTTTACTATTCACTATTGTTCGTTATTAAACAAAAAATAATATAATAACAGGAAGAAGGCCATCCAGAGGGCATGTGGGAGCGTCGTAGGGCGGGCGGTGCAGAAGTACAGATAGGCGGACTTCGATCCGGCAACTACTCGATAGCCGCGTCGGCGCGCACCTCCGCCGGACTCGGACCGGCGGCAAGAATATACTGTGCCACGCTCGATGACGGTATTCCCGCTTATATTTTATTTCATATTTCATACTATGTGTGAACTTAATGGAAGGACTGGTGTGTTTAAAGATCCATTAAATCATACAAAGTCTTACACATGCCGTTTGACTGCAAACGCAATGGTTGTGAGTTTAATACCCATTCCCCTGGAAAAATTAATAATTTTCCCGGAACGTATTATTTTAACTTTCCCGTTCTAGTAACAGGGCGTGCAACGTGGCGTTGAGTTTCGCCACTCAGCACACAATATTTCGAAAATTAAGCCTAATAGAAACTATTAAGATAGGACTAATCATTATAAAACAAAATTATATAGATGTGATTTTATTCAGACAAGAAATATTTTTTCATTATTTCTTGTAAACAAAAAGAAAAATCCTAATTTATACTGAATTTGAATAAATAACCTGTTCTCAAATAATAAATTATATGTATTTTAATTATAGTTCCAGGACCTCCGGCCGACATAAAAGCAATACCAAACTCTGAAGACTCCATCATAGTGAGCTGGCTTGCTCCTATACATAAGAACGGCAAAATTAGACATTATACAGTTTATAATAGGCCACAGAGGTTAGTATAAAAATAATTTAAAAATATAAACAATTGTCTCTTGCCCGCTCTCCTCACTAGAACTGCCTGAGGAGCCAGTGGTAGTATTACGTTCATTCGACGATTCAAAAATTGCCTCAAATTTCAATATTTAGATTGGGAATTAAAAATTGACAGTTTCGAACTATCTGACTAAAGACAATTTGCAGTTCTGTATAGCATTAGTCGTGGTTTCGATTACAACTTTGGTATGTTGAATTTATATAATAAACACTATAATCTTTTACTAGCTTGCTGTCTTCATGAAAATATGTACATTTTTATCATTGTTTTTTTTTTGTTGTATGTACATTTTGACCATTTATTTATTTTTCTTTTGATTATAAGATATAATATATTTTATATGATGTTTTTAGGACAGGCCAACATTCCCATGTAATGGTGCCACAAACCGATGAAGAACAGATGCTAGAAATCCGTGGTCTTCAGGAACATCAATTGTACGACTTCTGGGTGACGGCGGCCTCAACTGCAGGAGAGGGGGAGATGAGCGCTATTGTAGCGAGAAAACCATCTTCTAGAGGTACTGAGACACAGTTAAAACTAGATATAAAGACATGAACATTTTTATTTCAAATACTATTACTGCTGTTTAAAATATTCAATTTTTCTTTTATAAATAATTTTTTTTTTTATTTAAACCAAATTCCCCCTACTTACCGTAGCATTTTGAAGGCATTGCGTATTAAGTGGCGCAATTATATGCCGCGCTTTGCGACACCACAGTGAATAAATGGAAATGTTAACTTAAGTAAATATTTAATTTCCTCGAGTGGCGATCGAACCCACAACCAGTCACGTTAACAGTCACAGCTTGTGACCATGTGCCACGAATGACTCCAATATTTGGTTTTGTTTGGTATGGTTGCACATAATTTATACATGTTTTGTAATTCGTATTCGTAATCATATAATTTGATCAATTATTCAAAAATGAAAAATTCAAGTAAAAATTATGTTGCAATAGAACAATATTAAATATTTATTTGTTGTAATGAAATATAAGGATTACGAACACGACCCTTTTATTCCGCTTTAGTTCCTATGCTAATATAAAATTCGAAATTAATTTCTGACACACAATATCTTAAAACACCTTTTTAAATTATGTTATTTATATTATTAAGGCATAAAATTAAGGATAATAATTATTTACTCACAGCCAGTGCCAAACTTTGGTCATTTCCGCGGCGTATAACCGCGCCAGTTGGCACCCGCGTAACCATCCCATGCGGCGCTGCCGGGACTCCCCCGCCGCTGCGCACGTGGGCACGTCGCGGAGCGCCCGCTACCGACACCAGGATTAAGATGGAGGGATATAAGCTTGTTATAGCTAGTGAGTGTTTTATATTATGTTTTTATGTTTACCTTACATATATTGCAGCTTCACGCTGTATCCCGCACACGGCACGGTAGGCAGAGGGAATCTAGTGTTAAGACATTCCGTTCCCCACTTTCCGTCGAGTTCTGGAGTGGGGATCGAACCCACAACCAGTCGATTTTACAGTCACACTTTGTGCATCTACGCCATTATTTAATGGTTTCAGAATTTTAATATTTACCAAAACAACTTGTTACGATACTACTATAGTGTTAAACTGTGTCGTAGATATTTCACGTCACGAGCGTAGTAACATATAATTATTCAATACTAAATGGCCTTAAAAGTTCCTTAAAGCTAGTCAAGTGAGCGACATTGATTACCTCTTAAGCTTTACTAAGCCTCGAATTCAGGAGGAAAATGGAAAAGGGAGTGGCACTAAGTTCTTCTGCTTATCCTGCTATTTGCGGAATAGAGCTAAAACTTAAAAACAATACAATATTTAATATATCAACCTCCTTTTCCAGAGTTAGAACCATCAATGTCGGATAACTACACTTGTACAGTACGGAACCCTTGGGGCGAGGAGCGCGGAACATGGGAACTACGTGTGATGTCGACGCCCGCAACGCCACGACTAAGGTTGACGGGCGCTGCGCCCGCCTCTTTAATGCTGGCGTGGGATGCTAGTGATGTACTGGGTACGTATATCCAACAATCTTCTCTCTTGTGTAGCGAGGAAGAGGCTATACGGCGTCAGGGTAAGACCCTCTGGCCGTGGTTTCTTTCGCCAAATCAAAATGTATATAAATATTTTTTTAATTCATTTTATATCCTTTATGTGGAATAATACTAAAAAATATAAAAAAATAGCAAATGATCCTTATAAAATTAAACATCTTTAACTCCAGGTTTCACTCTCCAATACGCACGTGGCGCAGAGCCCTACCAATCTATAGAATTACACGGTACATCGCGAACGCACGCGCTGCGTCGACTACAATGTGGGGCGACGTATAGAGTCCGACTTATAGCACGTAATAGTGCAGGGAGAGTCGATGCCGAGTGAAGCTTTGAATGTGGCCACTAGCGGTGGAGGTAAAATTTAAAATAGTTTTTTATGATAACAAAAATGAAAAATTCATAAGCCATTCTGTTCTTAAAAGTATGTTCTTTATTGTCTTCTTGTAAGTTTACTAGCAGTATTAAAGGCAAAATGTGACTTAGGGCAGCTAGGTTTTTTTGCAATATTTAAACTTTACAGTAATACCTACCTACCTCTTTTCTGTCCTATTTTATATTCTATAACATATGCCATACAATTCAAAGATTTAGCAGGATAAGCATAAGCAAACAGCGTATAAGTAAAAAGAAATGCAATCATAGAAGAAATCATTAATTAAAAACCAAAGATTTGGTCATATGCTTTTTCTGCAAATAAATAATAAAATAAACTTTAATTCTCCTTTTATTACAGTATCAAAACCAGCTGCAGAAAAACACCTAATCTCAAGCAACAGTACCTGCGTACGTCTCAACTTCCTAACTTGGGATAGCAATAACTGCCCTCTAATACATTTTGTGGTGTCCATCAAGAGCTTCGAAGACACTGTTTGGAGATCAGAGACAGTGTCTCTAGATGTTAATCCGACGACAATGTGTGACTTGCTATCGGGGATGTGGTACCATTTGAAAGTGGTAGCATTGAGTACCGCCGGAAGTTCCACCGCTACCTACTATTTTTCAACATTGACTGAAGATGGTGGTGAGGCACTTTTTTAAATTGTAACAGTATGTACCTTGGGTATGATGTAATAAATAAAAAGAGCATGCATCTCTTTTTTCACATATACACATAAATAACATAGTTAATTATCAATAATACAATCTATATTATATTAATATTATATTAATTTTGACTAGTTCATGTATTATCGTCCCGAGTGTCGCAACCGTCGTTTCATATATGAGTCGTTCGGCGGTCGAGTCAAACTCTTAAGTACAAAAAATATGAAGCATATAATGGCTCGTACCAATTGTATATTATGATAAATATAATATAATAATTTGAAGACTATAATAGCACGATTTTTTATGATCGAATTTCTTATAAAGGCAAAATGTGTGTTGGAGCGACATATACTGTGGATCTAAGTGGACTTTGATCAATATTACAATATTAAATGTTGCTTGACGTCGCGAAAGCTGACGTGATGGGCTTATGCGAACTGTTATAGCTCGAACTTCAAAGGTGTTCGGGGAATCAGTTGCAACATGCGAGATACGGCGCGAAGCTAAAAAAAAATATTTTCCATTCATAGATATAATATTTGTAAAAAGAATATATTGACAGTTTCTTTTCTATTTTTTACTCCCATTCTCTGTATTATATTTTACAGGACGTATACCTGCCCCAGCCCAGTTTCCATCAGGTGGTGAAGAAACATCAACACCTGGTAGCGCTGCGTTAATCGCTGCGGGCGCCGCGTTATTGCTGGCTTTAATTTTGTTATCTGGATTGGCTTATAGACGAAGGTGATATACGAAATAGTAGTGGCTTATTCTTTGCCTAATTCTATATATACTGATAGAATGAGTAAAACTACTGCGCATAATTGAGCAAAGCATAAAAAAGAAATTGAATTGCAAGAGCTTGGTCCTCTGGCCGTGTTTTCAAATATGAGAAAGTAGCAAACATTGTTCACTTAAAAAAAGTCCATATCTTCCTCAATTTATATATATATATATATATATATATATATATATATATATATATATATATATATATATATATATATATGTGTGTGTGTGTGTGTGTGTGTGTGTGTGTGTGTAGACACCATTAACATTTTCTACTTTCTGCCCATATAAGCCGACATAGCAGGTTAGATTGCAGATCTCAAATCCCTCTTGGATACGTCAGATACTTCTAAACTCCGTCATAATTTTAGTGTATTAAATATTATTTTATTTTCTTACTAATCTATTTTTTTATATAGCTAAGGATTAATATAACTAAAGATGCTTTATAATCTGTGTCTTATTTACAGTATAAAAACATCATGCTTCAGAAAAGGCTACGAACAGAGCGGAGCACCCGAAGAGGATAAATCAATAGAAAAGCGTGATAATAGAAGGAACTGCCAGCAAGTGTACACGTCCTCGCCTATAAAGCATACTAATAAAAAGGAACAACAAGGTATATTGTAATTTCTTATATTTTCCACAGCTTTCACCGGAGCTTAAACAATAAAATAGGAGGCTTTTTAAATGGAACCCAATCCCTACTTCCAATTATATTTCCTCAAAGAGATGATGCTTAGATGGTTCCCGGCTGTTAACCTCTTATATCAGAGAATTTTGAATTAAAATAAATAATTTAATTATGTATGTATAGATTATAAAATGATTTCAATGTTGTAAATATTCAGTATTTCTTGATTTGATATTTGTTTAAATTATAGGGCTTGTTTCTTTATTTTTAGTTTGTCATGGGTATGGGTTTTTGTTTTTCATAATCTTATTTCTTTTTATTTTTCATGGTGCTTAATATTATTTATAGGCATTTGTTTATTTAGAAAAGAACAACGGTCATTCATAAATAATTTGAGACCTTTGCTTATCCCTTTTCTAGAACTGCGATATATTAAATATATATGTTTTAATTGTTACCAGAAATGTACGAGATCAGTCCATACGCGACGTTCAGCATGTCCGGTGGGTCGACCACTACAGGCGGGGGCGGTGTGGGGTGCGAGGCGGGGGGAGGTACACTACGTACATTCGGCAGAGCTGAACCTGCACCCCTAGCCGCGGCACCACCTAGAGGCACGCATAGATCACCTGCGCATACTGGTATGTTATTTATTTATATTTAAATCTAGGGGCACTACATACAGTTTCACCTGTTTAAACTTATTATAGCCAAATTATAAAAAAATGTATCTAGACTGTAGCCTAATGGATTCTGATATACAAGCTAAATCGCTATAAAGTTTCATTTAATTCTATTTAGCATTAATTTAACTATAATAATTATAATCAACTGAATCTACATTTCTGAATTAAGATATCTAAGCTAATCTTTAAATTTGTTTAAAAAAATTATATGAAATAATTTTTACAACATAATTAATTGAATCTTGTTATATGTGTACCATATTTATACTCCATAATTTTATAAATTTCATCCATTTTCCAAAATCCTATATATATATATATATATATGTTAACACAAGATTCACATAAAATATCAACAATTCACAGACGAGTACACCCTCTCCCGAGCGATGACGTTGATGGTGCGTCGCGCGGAGTCCGACTCCGACTCCAGCGGGTCGCCGTGCGCTGAGTGTAGTTCAGCAGCTTATCGAATGCCACTCGCGACTAATAAAGGTACTTAAAAATTTCGTATTATAAACAAAATAAAAAAAATTGCGTAGGCGAAGTATTTTGACACTACGTTCTCTCTACCAGCATTGCGATACATGAAAAAAAAATCATGGTATTTAATAAAACATTTAATTATAAATATTTATTTATATTTGAAACAAAGCACAAGAGAGCTTGAAAATAATGAATGAAAAATGTCGAATATACAAGATGGAAAATCTTGAAATGGAGAGAAATTCTAGGCCAAACTATATTAGAGAAATTCGAGGTCGGTCGTGGCGCAGCGGAACGAAGTGTGACTGTCAAACCGACTGGTTGTGGGTTCGATCCCCAGTCGAGGAGATGAAATATTTACTTAAATTTACATTTCCATTTCTTCGCTCTGGTGTGGAGGCTAAGCGCGGCGTTGAGTTCTGCCACTCAACACGCAATGCCTCCAGAATTCGGCAGAAAGCGGGGAATGGAGTGTCTTAACACTAGGTTCCCTCTGCCTACCCTGCTGTATGCTGCGTGAAGCTGATTTAACTATATTAGCACTAAGTTGTATCCGGTCACTCTTCTTAATAGTATCAAAACACTCCATTTTCCGCCATATGATAATTTAAATAGAATAATCATTTTTATGTAGGATAGTCCATTCATCGAGGAAGTCTATTAATATTACATCACATTAATTATTTATTATATATTTAACTATGTGAGCGATAATTTTTTATTTCTACCCTTTTTCGTTTCTAATAGACCACGTGGAGTAATCCCCTAAAATTTGTAAAACCTTTATCTTCTTTCAGCAGAAGAAGTGTTCCGTACAGTGACTGACTCTAGCGCGGAGTCATGCGGCGGCGCGTCGCGGGACAAATCTCGACGACGACCGCGGCGGCACCACGCGCCTAACACTACTAGGTATTATCATTCAATCATTCATTCATTGATTCTTTCACTCATTAGTTTTCTTTTTTACTTATTTACTTTTTTTTAATCACCCACTCTTCAATCTATTAAACCACAGGAAGGAGCCCAGCAAATGTTAATTTTCCTATTTTTTCAAAATAATGTAGATTTTTTTTACTGTGTACTTGGTCAATATTGCTTTTGACAAAATATACTTTTGAATTTACTGTCTTTTTTAATTTTTTTTAAACAGCTAGATTTTTAGTTTTGTACTTCTTTTTTTATTATTCTAACAAATAGATAGGTTTACAAATAAATGACTTATTTAAAGTTAATTTACAAAATATTTGAATTATATATTATTCGTTATATTAATATAATTCCTTCGCTTTCGCAAAAGAAAACGCGATATTAGGTTAACATTGCCTAATAACATAATTGTAATATCCAAAAGCAAAAATAAACACAGTATTTATAAATTTAACAACATCCATCGCCATCTGTGATACATTTGTGGAACTACGTTATTGCTCCCATGCGTATCTTTTTGTCGCTTTTATGTGATATGAAGATTCTCCAACAGATGCCTACAGTAAAAGTATAACTCTTTTAAACTAAGGCATTACAATATAATTAAGAAAAAAAAAGACTTCAAGCAACGAACTTAAAAAAGTAAAGAAAAAAATATTTTGTTAAACAAAAATAATTTAAAAAAGATTTTGCAATTTTGAAGTCGGTGTCAAGCTAATGGTACAACAACCTCACTACAATACCAAATTACTGCTTAATAATGCTGTTTGTTTTACTAACACTTTGGTTCCCACGCACCGCACTATTTTTAAGACTTGCAGAGTAGACGCTGTGCGGCTGCATTACTTTGACTTTTAAAAAAATATTAACACAAATATATACATATGTAACTAATTAACTTTTGTTTCAGATATCAACAACGACAAGAACAAGAGCGCAGAGACTTCACGATACACGTATGAGACGAACGACAATAAAGACTGCTCCAAGCGTTTAGGATAAAATTAAATTGTTATATAGCTCTTAGTTAGTGATAGGATACGTTTGAATTTTGGGTTCGTTTATTTCGGATTTTATACTTCCGGTTTCCTTATAGATAGTTTTTTTTTTAATTTTGTTGTAAACAAATATAAAAAAGTGACAAAAAGCATGTAATATTTTTTTTAAAATTTGCTGTTAACCTCACTAGATATTTCTGTATCGTAGGTTCTAATATCTAATTTTACAGACCATACATTCTATATATGTTATATTCTATAATATAATATGACAGAATATTAATATAATCTTAAGATACACTACTTTTAGTGACATACAAATAGGGCCTTAAAATCTACACCGTATAAGTTAGTCCTAAAACTCAATATGCATCGAATGCCCTAAGGAAAAGTAGTGCAGTAAAAGTACTGTACTTATGGTTCATAGCTAGCATGGATTTTGTATAGATTTTGTATACTTTCAGACAGTTCAGCATTGTTTTTTGGACTTTTTTATAGCAACCGGGAGTACAAAAATGAATAGCGTTTTACATTTGACTCGAATTACTCGCGGCCTATTCGGATATTGTTAGGAACATATTTTCAGATTTAATGAATGATAATAATATGGAAAAAAAAACAAAAAATGTTAACGAAATTATTGAGAAAAAAAAATGAAAAATGTATTTTTTTGATAAGCGACTTTGTTATTGATAATGAATATACATATAGTAGATACGTTAAGGTAGGATGTTGGTAAGTTAGTACAAGGATTACTTAAATCAATATTTTATATTATTTCAAATGTTTACTAATAAATTTACTGTGTAAAGGCATCATGTAGCTATTGGATAATATATAGTTGTGAATTCGATTCTCACTTCTAATATACTATTGTTTTTATTAGTTTTATTTTTTTTTATATAGTATTGCAGTAATTTACTTTAAATATAACGATTGTGGGTTTGACTCCTACTTAGGAGTTTTCATTTCCTTGTGCTGGTAAAAAGTGTCGAGAACGGTTCTCTTTGCCTATTTATTAAGTTTGTATTAAAATATAAAATCTAATTATATTTAATTAAATCGAAATCGAAATTGAAGAGCTTTTTAAAACATCATTATCTATAAGTTAAAAATACTAAAGCTTATCTAAGATTTTGGTATATATAAGGCAGTTATTTTAGTTAATCTTAAGATTCCTTTTTAGGATTCCTTACCCAAATGTCAAAACTGGATCCTAGTGCTAAGTCTTTGCTGACTGACTATTTATCTGTCCGGCTGTCACCAGATTATATTTCGGTTTTTACTGTAACAACGCCAAAAAACACTTTTTTTTTGTATTAATCAGCCATATTTTTTTACATTTACAAATTTTTAGAAATAGTCGTAACGCTTGTCAACTTTATCAATTTTTGATAAATGCTCAATGTATGTAAGAATTTTTTTTATTGTACATGTTATAATTAACCTTATTTTGTTACGGTATATGTATTGATTATAACAATTAATTTGTAATATTTTATAATATTATTCTCCCGTTTAGGACTATTAAGATTTTAATTTCTATATTATACGTACACTTCATAAAATTATGGAAACATCAAAATAACTCCTAAAATACCTTTAATAAGAAAAATACAGCACAGAAGTGAAAATAAAAATTTAAAAATATTAAATCTATTTTTTCAAATGTATATTTCTATTTCTCCGCTCTGGTGTCCAGACAAAGTGCGACTTCGAATTCCGCTCCACTCAATACGTTATGCCTCCAAAATTCTGCGGAAAGAGGGGAACGTGTCAGGGCAAAGTGTCTTAACACTACCCCCTGCCTACCCTGCTGTGTGCGGGATACAGCGTGAACTTGATGAAAATATAAGATTAAATAAATATTCATTTCTTCAAGTATGGATCGAACCCACAAACAGTCGCGTTTACAATCACACTTTGGGCCCGTGCGCCATGACTGGCCTCAGTACGTACTTTTTTTATGATTTAAATCATATATCGCACAAAATATTATAATACATTATTCAGCTTAGATTTTCAAATAACATAACTGCCAATTTTTTATACAGCTTGTACATAATTATTTTAAATTTGTATACTATTCTTAGATAATTGTTTACTTAATATAATTGAATTGCAGTGAAGTTTAATATTCCGCTACAAAAGGTTAACCAATTTTATTAGCATTTTGATAAAATTATGATAATTATACCATTTTTAAGTATATATTACGTAGTTATGATTAAATTCTATTATTTATCTATTAAATAGAAACCGAAGTTAAATACAGGCCGATGCTGTTTTAGTTAAACTTAGATATAAAATTTGTATTGTATTTACAACGAGGTTGGACGTGGTCATACAAAAGGAATTTTAGTCATGTTTCATATATGAATTATATTTATAGCTTAAACTGATTTAGTTTTAGTCAAAGTCGACATTTTTATGTCATTGAAGGTAAACAGAAGAACATAAGATTTCAGTTTTATTAGGTTCAAACAACTTCCTGTCTTTTTCTCATCAATTTTAAGTAAATAACAAAAATTTAAAATAATAAAAGTCTTTCATTTCTTCCAGCGATAATTGAACCTACAACCTGTCGCGTTTAAAGCTACACTCTTGTGCGTCTGCGCCACGAATTATCTCTAAACATATTATGGCAAAACCAATATATTAGTAATAAAAAACTAACAAAGATAATATGGTTAGTCTTTTATAGCATGGTAAATTTTTGTATGACTACGGCCTTTTAATGTAAATCTCTTAACTTCGAATACCCATATGTACGAGTATATGTATGTTATGTAAAGATGGTCACTGCCTCTATTGATAAGATAGTTTTCTGTAAATAATGAACTGGAAATATGATCATTAAAATATAAAACCTTATTCAATTGTGTTGTTTTATTCAATTTTTTAACCAACTTCTGTACGAAAAAGGTGTTAATCAATTCAATCATTTTTTTTATGTTTGTTACCTCAGAACTTTTGACAGAGGGAACCGATTTTGAAGTTTTTTTTTTATTTGAAAGCTAGTGCTTCCCGTGTGGAGCCATTGTTTTGGTCCATTTTTGACAATGGTATCTATGAGAAAATCCTATAAGTCTTAAGTTTGCATTAGGTATTTACGCAACAAATCGATAAATAACTCAATATCATGCCAATCGATTCCGATGATTCCTTTTTTATTGGAAATGATGAACTTTAAGGAAAGGATACATTGTAGTGTAATAGTTTCAAGTAAAACATTGTTAAAATTGGTGTAAGAAGTAAAATTCCTCATTCTTTCCATATTTCTTTTCAACCAACATCACAAAAGGGAATGTTCTCATCTTCAACCAACTTCAATTGACGTGGCGGTTATCGATTGGAATCCTAATTAGGAAAATGATCAAGAAAATGATGTTTTTTCTTTTCCTCGCTACATTAATAAGATAAAGCAAGATGTTGAGTTCACTCGACGTCTCGAAAATGGTCGTAACGCAAGCGTGGATAATAATCTCTTTACACTAGGTTTCTTCTACCTGCCCTGAAACATGCGTTAGACACGTTAATCGCAAACAAACGATCTTACTGTTACTAATTATGATATACATGTAAAGGTATGACCACAAGAGGGGCACAAGTGTGTGACTGTAAGAGCGATGGTTGTAAGTTTGATTCCCATTCGTGCGAATAAAATATTAAATATTTTCATTTCCTCACCTTGGTAAAAAGAAAGTTCGGAGTACAGTGTGGAACGTATTTGTATTAACACTAGGTTCCCTCTGGCTTGCCCTAATTCTACTCTTCCAGTCCTGGCTTCGTCACCAGACCAGCTGGATTTTCATCCATCACTATATTGTCATCTAAGCTACGTACGTTTAACTGCCAAGTTTTAGAATGAACAATTATTATGAGCGGGTCAGTTTTCAGTTCCTAAATTCCAATACATATGTATAGACATATATATAGTATATGTTAAAAGAACAAACATTGTATGCAACATTTTTTGTAACCACAATACATGAGTGAACGGTTTTATACACGATTGTGTTTAAACCATTTCTGAACACCAATGTTGTTATTAAAACCGCAAACCATTTTAATTTCAATTTAAATTTCATCGTTATTTATAAGTTTACAGCGAGAATGGAATAAAGGCTGGTGTGGCGAAGTGACACAGCGCCTGTCTGTATAATAGTGTAATGTGGTGGTTGTAGATTCAATTTCTAGTCTAGTATATATTATTTTTGTTTTTCCCTCTTGTAATAAGAAAGAAGGCGGCATTCCGTGCCACCACAGTCAACACAATGTGTCAAAAATTTTGTCGAAAATGGAGAACGGAGTGTCGTTACACTCGGTTCTTTCTGCCTATTGCATTGTATGTGGAATACACCATTAAGCAATATACTGGATGTTAGTACATACCCAGTAGAAAACATATATAAGCGTTGAAACAACGAAAAAATTTCAACAAAATATATACAACGAACACATAATGAAGTGGTTTTCCTTGTATTTCGAGACGCGCTGTCTATTTTCATCGCGTAGTTTGTTCCAAGAGAGAAGACAATCAACACTTTCACAATTGCTTTACTTCAACACAATACAATTTTCACCGACAAATGAAGTTTAAGGAACAAATAATAGGAGGAGATAAAAGGAATTTCATGAAACCATACCTTGATATATTTATAAAAAATATTTCTAATATACGAGAATGTATTTTTTAAAGCTTCAAGCCGTTTCATTACAAAGAATGGTGAATTCGATTCCCACTCGAGGAACAAGGCAAAACGGGTTCCGCCACTCAACATGCAATGCCGGAAATTGGGAAACGGAGTGCCTTAACACTAAGTACCCTCTGCTTACCCTGCTTCAGGAGGGATATAGCGTGAAGCTGAATAAAAAACTATTTTTGCAGCGCATCATATATCATACAACATTTTTACTTATTTCCAATCAAACAATGGGGCGAAAGCGCAGGTAAGATCTAGTTTACCAAATACAAGTCTTCAACAACATACCATATATGTACATAAGAAGCTCAACAGTCGTAATAAGCTCAGCTTAGCTCAGTATAATATAAATTGGAAAACAAAAAGCTCAAATCGTGCTTACGTTACGTTACAGGCTAGTAGATACGTAGCTACATGGCTACGTAAAGCCCCTTTATTCGAGTGAGTGAATTGGAAAATCTTCAGGCTTCGTTCTAAGTCCGTCTAATCCCGTCTGAAACAGGGTGGTAAAACTGCCTTCTAAATCTTGCACTGTGACCCTTGCTATTTACTAAATTAGAGTATTTCAATGACGTTGTGGCACAGTGGCGATTTTGACTAAACGAGGAGGTTGTACGTTCGTAGTTTATTTAGGACAAGTGTTTGTGTATAAAATATTGTCGTTTTCCTGCCTTGATTCAATCGGGGGCTACTGATATTTTCTTGTGGAAGGATTTTATATTATTGACCAATGTCCGTGACGTTGCGTGACGGGCGTGTCTTTTTACCAGAGAGAAAAAAGAAAATAATACATTTCCATGAGTGAGAAACGAAACTACAACTGTCAGATTTACAGTCACATGCTACACCACTGCGCCACGACGGCCTCTTATAATTCAATATTACCATTTTCGGATCAAATATTGGTTATAATATCCTTTCCCCAATAAAACTAAAGTATTCCGGCTTTATATTCGCTGACTCGTCTAGAGGTGCTTCCTTTTAGATACAAATTTGCCCCATCACAGGCAGTTTTTGAGAGATTCTCTCCTATCCTACCTACCTCTAGTACACTTGCGATCAAAAGTTATAAATTTTTATGGCCAATGAATATAATATATTTATGAGTTTATTTATACTTTCATATTATTATTACAAAGCTGAATAGTTTGTTTGGTTGAACTGAATCTCGAGAAGTGTAAGTATGAGTTAGTTGTAAAATTATTTTTGTATCGGATAGTCAAATTATAGGAAAAGGCTTCATAAAATAATAATAATTAATATTATAGAAGCCACGTGGTGCAGTGGCATAGTTAGTGACTGAATACGCGGTAATTCGATTCCAACTCAGGGAAATAAAATGTTCAAAAATATACAGTTCACCCAGTTCCTAAGAAGCCAACTTTGTCTTGCTTTCCAAATATTCATGATTCTGGCATATTAATTGAGACATTAAGATTGTTATTGTTGTTGTAAGTTAAAATATAACGATACTGGGCGCGGATAACCCCATATTAAAGAATTTTTAAATAAATATTTTGCGCTTTAATCTATAAAATTATTCATATAAACTAAACTAAAATAGAAGATTTATTTTGAAGTCAATATAAGAAAAACTTTAAATGGGTACCAAAAAACACCTAACAACATGAATGGCTGTCGAGCAACACTGTCACTGATGTAAACAACAAATATAAAACTACCATTGATGAAATGACTAATACGGGTGAGAAAGAGGTGAGTAATTTGTCTCCGGCTATTTAAAATATCAACGAATTTCTTATATTTATCCGATTCAACCATTGATCCGACTCGCCTCGGTCTACTACTATATAGTAAAATATCCAAAGAAAACAGAGCACACTGAAGAACTTTTTGGGCTTAACCTCAATCAGAGCTCTAGTAATGGATGATCGGCGGCGGTAATCTTTGTGTTATAAAAAGTCTATTTTAATAGGCAGCGATTATGAGGTTGATTTTTAGTAAGGAAAATTAATATATGTTGATTTTTTTTTATAATGTAGTAAAGCAAAATGCGGCGTTGGATTTCGCTACTCAACACGTGATAGACTGGCCTAGGCTGAGAACTAGGTTCTATTTGTCTATTTTTCTATATGTTAATGTCTTAAATTAAAAAAATATAAGTACAATGTACCTTTTTTTGAGCACGCAGTGTACGGACACTGACATTAGACAAGGATCCTCTTCAGATGTCTGCATACTTTGAATTTTATGGTCATAAATGTTATTTCTTTCCCAAGTAACTGTCTTAAATATTTGGATTCTGTCAAAATATTTAATATCTTTAGTAGCAAAAACTTCATTTTTATGTACTTATATTTCAATTTTTATAGTTGTATCTTGTATATAGCAGGATAGATAAAAGTAAAAATTTTGTGTTTGAACACCCCATTCGTCACTTTCTGCCTACTTTTCAGGTCCCTATTTCTATATTTCGACGGTCTATAATAAATAAAGTTTTAACTTAAAAAAAAAATTAGTTAAAAACTATATTGGGTATAGAAATATAATATTTATTTTATATTCAGACCAGTCGTGGTGCAGGGGCATTTGGGGATTCTATCCCAACTCGAGGAAATGAAATTTTTATTCAAATTTATATTTCTATTTTTTCGCTTTGGTGTCGAGGCAAAGCGCTGCGTTGAGTTCCACCACCCAACATTCTGCAGAAGATGGGGAACGGAGTGTCTTCACACTAGGTTCACTAATTATCTTTTGGTAGCGTAAAATTTGTAAAAATCTCCCTACAGAGATACTAACAACATAAATAAGTTGTAACAAGCGTATAAGAAATTTCGACGTAGCTCGATGAGAACGGATGGCTTAGCGGTCAGAGCACTTAGACAGTTTCCAAAAGGCGTAGCTTCAATCCCGCAACGTTCAGATTTTTATATATTTTCTGAAAAAGTATTCTTCGTTCTTAAGTGTGAATAACTTAAAAACATTTTAAATATATATATATATATATATATATATATATTCAGGGGTCAGGTTACACCTCTTTTGACATGACCCCATCCTTACATATTTAATTTAAATAAAAAAATTATTATAACAATTATATTAAAAAATATAATAAACACATACATGCAATATTCCAAATAATAAGATTTCAGCTATATCCATACAAACTTCATTACCAAAGCTTTAAACCAAACTCATAATGTACGTAACAAGGTTCTTTTTTTATTTATCCCAAATGCTTTCGAAGGACACGCTCAAGCCGCGTTCACAATAAAATATTTCGAGCGTTACAATGAGAATGTGAAATTCTCAATAAAGCATTGGTAACAAACAGCGTCAGTCATCAAATATTCGGCCGTCATTGTAAAGAGAGGAATTTTCGACGGACGGCGCGATTAAAATTCCTTTTGAGCGTTATTCCACGCGTGGAATCCCCGGCAACTGTGTTTCTATATAGTGTTTCAAATAAAATATGACACCGTACACGCGCAATGCCAGTGTCTGTTGTAGTGTGTGATGGTTGGGAATTCATTATTTCGTATACATAGGATGGGTATCATACATAGAATGAGACAAGAGTTTGATTGTAAGCGCGTCAGGTTGTGTGTTCGATACCCACTCGATGAAAATTATAACATACAAAATTGATTAAATAATATTGAGGTAGTCCTGGCGCAATATTGGGTGACTTCGACTGGAAACGTGATGATTGTGGGTTCGATTCTAAATAGGAAAAATGATCATATATATAAATTTATGTATTTTTTTGCTATCAAAAAATGGGTGATGCGTAGGAAAGAAATTGATTTAACACTAGGTTCCTTCTGCCTAACCTGCTGTGAGGGTAAAATTATAAAATTATATTTTACATTATATATGATATCGCATACATATAGCTTTTTGACACTTTAAACTTTCCGATAAACGTAGAATGAAAATATTATTGAATTAAACTCAATACCAACACTTGAAATAGCATTTCATTATTACACCATGAAAGCTTTATTTAGTAGGATATTTTAATTTAGTATATCTAATTAGGATTATCAAAGAACCTACTATATAATATTATAATCGCCTTTATACGCCTTTATCTACATCCGGTTCAATGATTTTTAAGCTTGTTAACAACTTCTAAAGAGCTTTAATTGGCATTGCAAAACTTTAAAAGAAAATACCATCTTTGCATGATTTCATATAGTTAACGTACAATTTTATATTTTTTTGAATATTACGATAAAAGAAGAGATTCCAGATCGAGGTAATGCTCGTTAATATAACTCCCAATAATTTTTCACTTCTTTCCAATTTTATTTATTTTAAGGTTTATGTAAAGAGCTCTATATATTTTGAATTCCATACAAAAATGGGCGATTACATGCACCAACGATCATATTGCGTTGACTTAGAATACATTAACATATTTAGAATATAATTAATTAACTTCTCGCTGTATCCTGCACACATCACGTTAGGCAAGGTCCCTCATCCTAGTGTTAAGATTCCGTTCCCCAGTTTACCCCGAATTCTGGAGGCATTGCGTAATGAGTGGCGGAACTCAACGCCGTGCATTGCCTCGATACCAGAGCGAAGAAATAAAAATATACATTTAAATAAATATTTCATTTCCTCGAGTGTGGATCAAACCTACAACCAGTCACGTTTACAGTCACAGTTTATGCCTTTGCGCCTCACATATAAACATAATAGAAAATATTAACATTTTTTTTCGGTAATCTAACGATTTAAGAAAAAATATCTGAACAGATAGGTATTCGAATTAACAGACAAAGTGATCCTACAAAGGTTTCTTTTTTTATTTCAATGTATGGAACTCTAAAAAATGCAACAAACATAACAACAATGAAAAATAACATTTATTATCTGAAAATTTAATTACAAAATAATTAAATCCAAGCGTTCGCGTTAAATTTAATATGATGCAATATGATAGTTTTGTTGAATTTCAGAGCCCACTGAGCCGCGAGCTGCTTAATCGCTCGAACGATGAGTTTCTATAGACTTTCAACGTGCTTCCAACGGGTAAGTCACTCGTGAAATTTACCTATTTAACACAAAATCATTCAAAATTATTATATTTACGAATATAAATATATATTTTATATCTATAGTCTTATTATATAACTAAAGAGTTTGTATAGTTGAATGCGCTTACCTGAAAACTAGTAGTTCGAATTGAAAAATTATTTCGTATAATATTTAGAAAGGCTACTTACTTAAATTATTGTGTTTCCTAGGTGGGGCTGAGGGCCTCTGCAGTGCTGGAGCACTGCATTAGTAGCGCAAGGGTGGACCCTTGCGCTCTGTTCTGGACAGTTGATTTCGCCTTGGACTACGTTTGCCCAATTGCCTTTAGTTACGCTGTCACTGAACGCCTTCAAGTGTGCTTAGGACGGCATATCCTTTCCCTTGAGGTACTCATTTCAGGGCGTGCATTGGAATGTGAGCGGCGGCTCTTTTTAGAGTGTGCCTAATCCAAGCTCACTTGCGACACCTTATTTGTAGGCCTATCGGCTTCTCTGAGCAGAGATTCCATGTTCCACGTTGACGATCTTTTAAGATATTGCGACTAGATACCTAAGAGGATCTATCTAAGGCAACGGCCGATGAAGACTTGAACGCGTTGCAAGTTCTTAGTAGCATCTCTGTAGGGAGATTTTTACATTTTTCCTCTACATGAATTCGTCGCTTGATGAGAACAGGCTTCATGGTCAAAGCGCTTCCACGGATTCCAAGAGGCGCGGGTTCAAATTATGCTATAAGTATTTGTACAAGACCTGAACCTGACCTGTGACCTTGAAGAGAACCTTCGACGGCACTGATAATAGTGCGATTCCTCTCCAACTACTATAGTGACTGAGGTCATACATTCTTCAGCATAGTTATTAGAAGGCCTTTGTTCCAGTCATTTGGGAGATCTTCGGTGGTCCAAATTTTTTATTTTTAAGTCCATGTAGTATATGTACTCTCTTATTATAATAAGTAATTTCTAAACGTATAATATATTTAGAAATATCAAAACCGGCCTTCCTATCAACCGGTTCAGTTATTATTATGAGTGGAGGGTAAAAATATTTTATACAAAATATTGTTATTACAATGATTTATTAATGCGTAACTTAATAAAGTTATATAGATGATATATTAAAAATTGAAAAATAATTATTTTTTAGATTTACCCCGTATTCCCCACATGACAGGATAGGCAGAGTCAATCTGGGGATCTAGTGTTAAGATACATCGTTCTCATTAAAATACTTGCGTTAATCATTTTACGCGGAGTTTTAAAGGCATTACATGTTAAGTGGCGGAGCTCAACGATGACGAGCGCCTTGCTTCGTTACCAGAGCGAGGAAATGACAATATTAAAAAAATAATTTACTCTAGTGGGAATCGAACACACGATCTGTCACGCTTACAATCGCACGCTTCTGCTCCTGCGCTATAATTGACTTCCAATAAAAAATTCTGAAGCTTTTAAAAATTTACTTTTAGTACACAAAAATAAATTTCAATCTTACACCTATATTTCATTATAGAGACATCATTTCTTCAATCTCAGTAGTTCTTTGTGTAATTTAAAACAAAACCACTGGCATCGTCATGATGCTTTCTAATCATACATTTACAATCAAGTATTGTTTTGTTGCTACAGTCTACTACGGTCGGGACTCGGGACGGTGATTCATCCGCGCATTAGCTCAAATGAAGGCTGTGGGCGACGTGGTCTTTTTGTGTCGACGTGATGGGGACGACACGATATTGAAATTATTTTTTTTAAATTAGACGATATTGAATATATTTTTTTTTAAATACTATTCAAATTTGTATGTTCATGAATCTGTTAGAGAGATAGTCAATTCGTTCTCCATTTTTCACTTTTTTTAGAGATGTTATGTATAGTTTAGTAAGCCTCTTACACGTAATTTGTCCAAAGAGAACTAAACTAGCGTAAAGCATGATAGGCAGGAGGAAACTAGTGTCTAGACACTCCGTTTCCCACGCAATTGTTGATGGAGATATTGCATGTTGAGAGTTGGAATTCAATCACCATATTATTTAGGTGTTTAATTTCCATAAAGGGACGTGGTTAAAGAAAATATCTACGCATAATTTTTAAAAATTGTAATTGATCACTGTCAGAATATGGAATATAAATGAGGAAATCTATTATTAGGAATATTTATGTAACAAAAAACAATGATTTTAAAGTTGCAGTATTCACTATTACTTATATAATAGTAAGTAATATATATAACATAACTAAACGGTAAGGGAATTTTACAAAAATACTTGAAAAAATCAATTAACGTTTAGTTCACTTAAATCAGTCTCGTCCACTTAAGGTTCAGTAAATAATTGGAGGTCTCATCTCTTTTCTGAAAATCAAGCCTATAGTGTAAGTTCCGAGGGCTGCCAGACGTCCGTCATTTTAGTAAAGCTAACATTTTGAGGACTATTAGTATAATACATAGTTAAGATAGTATGTGTACTCACTAATCATTATCTGAGTATATGGTTTGAATTTCGACTCGATATCTCCTAGCATTCTCTTAACCGACAGACAGATAGACAGACGAACAACAAAGTGATCTTATAAGGGTTTCTTTTTTTCTTTAAAGGGAACCCTAAAAATATATCAATCTAAAATATTTTCTTCCACAAAACTGTTACAAAATAATTATTTTATTGAATTGACTGAAATTTTAGACCAATGCTACATGCATTGGTCTAAAATTTCAGACTTAATTAGTTAGTTAATGTGGGCGAAATCTTGAGCAGGTCCCTAGATTAAAATCAATGATATTTATATTACGTAACTTCTTCGTACCAATTATTTGTTAATAACAAGAAAGGAGTAATGAAACTTAATATATCATTACATCATATATACATACATATTTCCCTCACGCACCCTCACGTTAAGTGTAAAATGAGTAAAGGATTCCGCTATACAGCGTATACTCACGTCCTAATTGGAAATAGGATTAAATGTTTATAATTTTAAGCCCGTTTGTAACTCTTTTGATATACATTAGAAAATATATTGAGGTTATCTTTTTTTAATGGGATAGCGCGATTGTACTGGGTTCGATCGCCACTTAGGTAATTGATTATTTTGGTCTTAAGTGTTTCCACTATACACGTAATGTCTTCACTCTTTGCCTATTATATGAGGGAGACCGCCTAAAGTTGAACAATTACGTAATAAAGACTAAACACAAATAAATATGGCTGGATGGATAAATGCGATGATTATAGATTGAAATCAATTTAAAATTCACTAATATCATGTAACAGCTCCTCCTCACGACCTTGCTAGAAAAATTAAATTAAAATTAAATAAGCTTCACGCTGTATCCCGCACACAGCAGGATAGGCAGAGGGAACCTATTGTTAAGACACTGTTCCCCGCTTTCCGCCAAGTTCTGGAGGAATTGCATTTTGAGCGGGAGAATTCAACACTGCCTTTTGCCTCGACTCCAGAGCGAAGAAATCCAAATATAAATAAATAAATAAATCATATCCTCGAGTGGGGATTGACCCGCAACCAGTCGATTTTACAGTCACACCTTGTACCCCTGCGCCAGCACTGGTTCCAAAAATAATATTCTTTATTGCATCAGCAATCGGGATCATTGATAGCGCATCGATAGGGCACTGTGTTGTGTATAGGATCCAGATTCGGCCTCATATGGAGTACTCTGCTCATCTTGAAGTTATTGAACTCCAGTATTAGCTAGAACAACTTATTTAAATACAACGTAGAGTGAGAAAGTAGAGTTCCAATCAGTGGAGATCCAATAATCTTCAAAAGGATTGAAACTTTGGCTTTCGAAAGACTAAGCCATCACCATACCAGAATTAATTCATTTCATACCAGTATTTTTTGCATGATTTGTGAACAAACTAACAGACACCCAGACAGGCAGACAGTCAGACAGACAGACTAGATTCTTTTTTCCTTAAAAAGTACGGAACCCTAATCATGTAAATGTTATATTTCTAATGTGTTTTTTATTTTTTTTAAATTTCAGACAACGAACTACCTTATAAATCGGTACCTTCTTGTAAGCATGGTTTCTGAAAGTTTGCAAACACTTGAATATAATTTCAACTCTTGTCTTCCTGCACTTATTTTTATTATCAAGTAGTCGTATGCAATGAAAAATTCAAAATATTGTAAATGAAATAATTTTTATAAATTAATCTGGTTGGATTAAGCGCGTACATTTAGTACTAGCGGCCAACTGATAGATTATATAATCATTCAATAATTTTTCATAATTCTACGAAAGTGCAAGTACAATGTGGTTGCGTAGATATCATCAGCGGCAAGGGCCGCTTATTATACTAGTAAAGATTATACATTTTTGGGAACCAAACGCTTCTAAAACTTTGCAGTAGTCCGTGGTCACGGGTTGACATAATAATTACATCAAACTACCGCCAACCATTTTGGCCCTGGATTCCTGAGCCGCCTGTATATGTCCCTGTAGTATACTTTACGAGTGAGCTGGGTACTCATAAAAACATGTGGTATTTTATTTGTCTCCAGGTAATAGAAGCCCAAATATGTAGGTGACAAGTTTCTAACCGTCACCTTTGTTGAAATTGGGATGTTTTTTTTATTTCAATAGCCTTGCGAGTTATTCCAGGAATACATGTATACATGTGTTTTCCTCAGCAAGTATATGAAATTTATCAAACATACAAACTGGCGTGAAGTAGTGGCTTTATGCCACTGCGTTTCGCATCAGGTAATGCCGGACTCCAGTGCTCAACCCACCTTAAAGGCTAGCAACGCCCCTGTAGCTCCTCTGGTGTTGCACGGGGTCGTGGGTGGCGGTGATCACTTACCATCAGGTGACTCGCACGCTCGTTTGCCTTGCCTTTTCCATAAAAAAGAGCCCGTTAGTTAGTCTGCTATTTGCTCACACGCAGTTGTCTTCGATACATGACAATGACATCATTTATGTACACCAATGCTTCAGAGTATACCTACTGAGTGAATCTAGTTTTTATTTTTTTATTTATGTACCAATGAAATAAAACAAATACTAATTACTCGGGAATGTTTGCTGGAATGCAAAAGTACACTTAAAAAGGTCTAAATTTCTGAGATAATAATATATCCCAGGTGCTGATACTGATCAGTTACGATTTTGTTGTATATATCGATAAGTGGTATTATTTTTTTTAATCTATTGAATATTTTTATAGAAAGTACGATAATGCAACTTAAGATTTTAAAAATTTTCATATGATTTCTTAAGAATCGAAATTAATACACAGATGCAATTCAGTGTATTAAGTAAATAATTCTGTAGCTTAAGCGACCGATTCTATATTTTCGTTTCCAATTTGCACACGCTGTATGTGCCCAACATGCCCAATATATTATCAAAGAAAAATTGATTTTGAAAAATTACAGTCTCCTTTTTAATTCGTGAGGACAAATATATATATATATTTGTCCTAAAGAAATAATGTATGTATGTATGTATACCTACCTTTTAGAGGCGGAAAGGCTATATTTTCTTTTTTCAGTTTTTCATATCATTCAGAACTAGATCTCGTGCTATATTCAATAAACAATATATTTTATTTTATCTGTTCCTCTTAAATGATAAGTTTCAGAAAATTTCGAAATTATACCGAATTTTCTATTTCACGGTGTCTATGGGACATCCGCGTCAGTCGCCATAGGGTTAAGTTCTTCTACCTCTGTTTTTGTAAGGGATCGAAGTAAAAACACTAACACTTGGTGGATCCCTTCTCCTACGATTCATACTAGAAGGTTTGAGCTATAATAATTTCCGCACATAATGCAGTCACTCCACTGTCCATTTTCCATCTTTATTTGAGACATTGATATCAAGTGGCGGTACTCAATGCTGTGCTCTTGTCTTACCAGAGCGAAACAATAAATATTACTTATTCTCCTAATTAGGAATCAAACTCACGACCATTGAATGCATTGTGTTTTTCATTATAATGCAGTCTAATAATACAAAATATTATACACCTAAATATATAGGTAAAATGTTGTATACAAAGTTCTATCCCGACAGTTTGGCGTCTCGATGTCACAGAGGAATGAAAACATAATTAAATTGAACCACAGTCCTTCACTTACTTGTCCAATTACGGTCTGACTCTAACAAACTGCCATTGATAGCAACGGGTCGATTGGATAGCTTGTGTTGTTTGTACCATGTGCCCTTTTATTAGTGTTGTTGTTCCTTTTCTATTAGTGTTGTTTTAAGCAGTTTCCCTTTTTTCCGGTGTAGCAGGTTATGTAGTTTCATGACACTCCGTTCTCGTTCTCGGTGGATCGAAACGTCTCGTAACAAAGAAATTTAAACGATTCCTTTCTCCGTACTTGGAAGAACTCCATATTGCGCAATACCAATAGGTAAGGTAAGATAAATGCAATAGGTGTGCGTTCGATTCCCATTCGAATATTTAATATTTTCATTTTAATTTCTTCGCTTTGGTGTCGGGCAAAGCAGGGCATTGAGTTCCGCCACTCAACACGCGTCTAGAATTTATTGGAATGTGGAGAGCGGAGTGTCTTCACACTGGGCTCCCTCTGCCTAACCTGTATATATGTAGGTATATATAGAGAGCTCTGAAAATATATAGTACTATACGTCATAATAGTTTTCTTTTTAACGAAAGTAAACTAAAATTCTACTATTTAAAGTTTCAGCGTAAAGCTTATCTTGCACTGCTCGAACTTCGAACTTCTTTGACGCGAGGATTCGATAGCGACTGAACTAAATTGTAATTGACTTAAACATAGTTGTTATTAGAGTATTATATTGTCGAGTTGCAAAGTACAAGCGGATTTTGGTGCTTTTGTATAGAGTTCACGTCTAAATGTTGAAATTAGGTTTGGGAAAATGGAAATGTACAGTACAATTTTTCATTGGTCGTATGTTGTGTTGTTTTTGTTTCAACTGGTAATAAGAATGTTTTCTGGGGCAAAAAAAATATCACTTAACACTGGATTATGTCTGTCTATTTCGCTGTTTATTAGGTTACGTAAAGGGAACCTAATGTTAAGAAAATTGGGAGGTGTGTAGGGTTTAAGGAGGTCCTATATACTACGCATCATGTATTTTTCGAGACTTTTAGAACGTTACGCTTTTTCCTGTTGCCAGAGCGAGTTGAAATTAAAATAATTCATTCCTCTGAGAGGAAATCGATTACCCATGACCGTCTCTTTACAGTCAGACACTGAATTTGTTCAATAAGAGAGCTTTATGTAAAGATAGATAAGAAATTCACTACAATCAATGTGAAAAATGTATGTCTATGTACTAACCTGTGGAATGCTAATTAAATAGAATCTATATCATAAATACGGTTATTCATAATTAAAAAAAACCGGTAAAGTCCGAGTTGGACTCACATACCTAGACTTCTATACTAGTAGTAGGATTTAATAGAAGGTCAACGAGAAGTACGCCTTATAAAAGTCGATGTAAGTTTGCGGACATATACACGCATTTTGTATAAAACGAACTACAAAGAGGTTTGTAATGATATCTTTCTATTAAATATCTACAAATTTTCTTTTATTAATATTCTAAGTTTTCACTTTGTGCCAAATTTCATAAGTCCACGGGATGTACCCTATAAGTTTTAATTACGCAGCGATATTAATAATTGCGGCAAGATCGATGTATAAATAGTCGTATATTGCGTTGATAGCGTTGATCCAGAAAAGAACTAGAGAGAGAGAGAGACCTTTTTTCTGTGCTTCAAGGGGTTAGACTTGAATATTTGATGTTATTTCACCTTGATACTACCATGCGATGTCGAGATAAATAGCCTTGACAGACGGACAGGCGAAAAACAAAGTGATCCTATAGGAGTTGCATTTTTATATTTTGAGGTACGGAACCCTTACGTTTATAGTAATTTAATAATGCAGCATAGGCAAGGGAGAATTGAGAACTTAGTGTTAAAACAGTCCGCTTCCATTGAGACATTTCCGTTCCTCAATTTCTGTCGAATTGGAGGCATTTCGTGTTTAATGGTGGTACCCAATGCCGCGCTTTGCTTCGTTACCAGAGTGAGGTAATGAAAATATTATATAATTAATTTGCTCGATTGGGAATCGAACCCACAACCTAATGCATTTACAGTCCAACGCTTGTGGCCCTGTGTGCCTCAAATGACTTGAAACATGTACACAAGTATGTATTTTTATATATTAAATATATGATAATGTTATTAATTAAAATATGCGTGATTATGATGATCTCGAAAGGCTTTAAACTAAAGTCTATCATGTTATTCGTTTCAATATACTACTAGGCCACGCGGGTATAAAAGCTAGTACAAGTACTTAGCTAGCTTATAAAAAATATAAATATTATAAACGCGTATTGATATTTAAATAAGAAATAGATCAAATCAATATGGAACTTACACGAGAAAAACCTCAAAGAAAAACTTACGTACGAACGATGAAGTTGTTTTGAAACCATAAAAATATATTCTCGACATATAAAAGCTTCAGCTATTGCATTGCAAAAGTTATCCGTAATTATTTATTTTATATTTATTTTTTAGCTTCTTCCTGAATCCCACACGTAGCAGATTCCGTTCCCATTGTAACACATCTGTTGCCCACACAATTTTAAAATTACAAATAAACATGATATTTACATAGATTGTCACCTACGCGTACTGACATACAAGCTGTAACGTTATATTACTGTAAGGTTGCTCCTAAATCCGTGACGAACTTTCCACATTATAATATTAAGTCCTCTTAATTTCAAGTTTTTTTTTAAATAAAGTAACCACTTAATATATTATAAAAATCTATTATTATCTTATAAAGCAATATTTTGTAGTATAATAATAATAAAGAGGCCCATCGTGGCACAAGGGCACAAAGTGTGACTGTAAAACCGACTGGTTTGATCCCCACTCGAGGAGATGAAATATTTACTTAAATTTATATTTCCATTTCTTCGTCTGGCGTCGAGGTGAAGCGCGGCGTTGAGTTCTGCCATTCAACACGCAATGCCTCCAGAATTCGGCAAAAAGTGGGGAACGGAGTGTCTTAACACAAGGTTCCCTCTGCCTACACTGCTGTGTGCGGGATACAGCGTGAAGCTGATTTATTTATTTAATAATTATAATAAAGCAAATCGTTTATTATATAAGTTACTACTGAACCCAATTTCGTAGAAGCAGTGCTCTTGACCGATTTCCTAATACTTATTATATATTACTGCAGACGATTCTATTAACATAATTCAGTTGGACGCTTATTTGCGGATCCGTGGAGTTCTCTCTAACTATAACTAACTCGCTTAACTCGCGGTTCCGAACAGTGATCGAAGCTAAGTTATTTGTTCTCATACATTTCTTGGGATTTTTGCACTGTTCTTCTAACTTAGTGCCAGAAATGTAAACTTTTGGAATTATTTTTACTTCTAGAGATAGTAAATTCCATTCTGTGTCTGTTTTATTACAGTCGTAGAGTAAGGATTTCAAAGTTGAATATTAAAGGTTAGTTTTACTGTCAGTAATGGTAAACTTCGACTAAAATAAGAGGTTTTTGTTCTGTATTATGTATTTGCATTCGGATTCTTATACATACTCGTATATGCGTAGGCCGCCGTAGTCCAGTGGCACAAGTTTTTTGACTGTAAACGCGACGGAGGTGAGTTCGATCACCACCTGGGTTTATTTTCTTTCTTGAGAGCAAGAAAGAGAACGTTAGCACTGTAACAGTATGTACCTTGGGTATAAGTTGGAAATAAATAAATAAATGGAATGACATATGTGTGGCAATATGCAGAAATAACATAGTTAATAATGGGAAATAAATTTTCACAAACTATATATTATGTTTTTAATGCCATATTAAAGGAAACTAATTCGTGTATAGTCGTCCCGAGTGTCGCGACCGTCGTTCTGTCTATATAGGTGGTGGTGATGCTCGGAAGGCAGCGGTCGAGCCATACTCTTAAGTACTACGGTACTAATATATATGATGCACATAAAGACTCGTACCAAATGTATAATGAATATAATATGATAATGCGAAATCTATGATGGCACGATCTTTTAAGATCGAATTTCTTATAAAGGCAATATATGTGTAGGGGCGACACATATTGAGGGTCATGAGTGATCTTTGACCATTATTATAATATTAAATGTTGCTTGACGTCGTGGAAGCTAACGTGATGGGCTTATGCGAACTGTTATAGCGACATTAACTATGTCGTGGCTGATGCCGTCTCGCAGTACGCTCGCGATACGTAAGCTATGCCTGTATGGCGTTGGTCATTGATATATTGAATACCACTTCTACGACTTGGTATACGACTAGTAGGTGTGTGATGCTATTTTATGTCCCAGCTCCGGTGTATGTAGTAGTGTCCGCCTGTCTCCTACGGGTGTGTGGTGCTATTTTATGTCCTGGAACTCTGGTGTATGTAGTAGTGTCCGCCTACGGTTCGAGAGCGATCTTAATAATTGCGGCAAGATCGATGTATAAATAGTCGTATATTGCGTTGATAGCGTTGATCCAGAAAAGAACTAGAGAGAGAGAGAGACCTTTTTTCTGTGCTTCAAGGGGTTAGACTTGAATATTTGATGTTATTTCACCTTGATACTACCATGCGATGTCGAGATAAATAGCCTTGACAGACGGACAGGCGAAAAACAAAGTGATCCTATAGGAGTTGCATTTTTATATTTGAGGTACGGAACCCTTACGTTTATAGTAATTTAATAATGCAGCATAGGCAAGGAGAATTGAGAACTTAGTGTTAAAACAGTCCGCTTCCATTGAGACATTTCCGTTCCTCAATTTCTGTCGAATTGGAGGCATTGCGTGTTGAATGGTAGTCTTCGTTACCAGAGTGAGGTAATGAAAATATTAAATAATTAATTTGCTCGATTGGGAATCGAGCCCACAACCTAACACATTTACAGTCCAACGCTTGTGGCCCTGCGGGCTTCAAATGACTTGAAACATGTACACAAGTATGTATTTTTATATATTAAATATATGATTAAATATATGATAATGTTAATAATTAAAATATACGTGATTGTGATGATCTCGAAAGGCTTTAAACTAAAATCCGTCATGTTATTCGTTTCAATATACTACTAGGCCACACGGGTATAAAAGCTAGTACAAGTACAAAATGATTAATTTAAAATGAAAAGCTTATAAAAAATATAAATATAAATATTATAAACGCGTATTGATATTTAAGTAAGAAGTAGATTAAATCAATATGGAACTCATACGAGAAAAACCTCAAAGAAAAACTTACGAACGAACGATGAAGTTGTTTTGAAACCATAAAAATATATTCTCCACATATAAGAGCTTCAGCAATTGCATTGCAAAAGTGATATTTTTTATATATAAATATACTTTTTATATACTGTTAATTTTATATTTATTTGTTAGCTTCTTCCGTTCTCGTTGTAACATATCTACATCTGTTCCCCACACAATTTTAAAATTACAAATGAATATAATGTTTACATAGATTGTCATCTACGCGTACTGACATACAAGCTGTAACAATATATTACTGTAAGGTTGCTCCTAAATCCGTGACGAACTTTTCACATTATAATATTAATAGGATTTCAAATTTTTCTTAGATAAAGTAACCACTTAATATACTATAAAAATCTACTATTATCTTATAAAGCAATATTTTGTACTATGATAATAATAAAGAGGCCAGTCGTGGCACAAGGGCACAAAGTGTGACTGTAAAACCGACTGGTTTGATCGACTCGAGGAGATGAAATATTTACCTTAATTTATATTTCCATTTCTTCGTTCTAGCGTCGAGGCAAAGCACGGCGTTGTGCAATGCCTCCAGAATTCGGCAGAAAGCGGAGAACGGAGTGTCTTAACACTAGGTTACCTCTGCCTACACTGCTGTGTGCGGGATATAGCGTCAAGCTGATTTATTTAATTTAATAATAATAATAAAGCAAAGCGTTTATTATATAAATCTCTACTGAACCCAATTTCGTAGAAGCAGTGCTGTTGACCGATTTCCTAATACTTATTATATATTACTGCAGACGATTCTATTAACATAATTCAGTTGGACGCTTATTTGCGGATCCGTGGAGTTCTCTCTAACTATAACTAACTCGCTTAACTCGCGGTTCCGAACAGTGATCGAAGCTAAGTTATTTGTTCTCATACATTTCTTGGGATTTTTGCACTGTTTTTCTAACTTAGTGCCAGAAATGTAAACTTTTGGAATTATTTTTACTTCTAGAGATAGTAAATTCCATTCTGTGTCTGTTTTATTACAGTCGTAGAGTAAGGATTTCAAAGTTGAATATTAAAGGTTAGTTTTACTGTCAGTAATGGTAAACTACGACTATAATAAGAGGTTTTTGTTCTGTATTATGTATTTGCATTTGAATTCCTTACACATACTCGTATATGCGCAGGCCGCCGTAGCCCAGTGGCACAAGTTTGTGACTGTAAACGCGACAGGGGTGAGTTCGATCACCACCTGGGTTTAGTAAGTATTTTTATTTTCTTCCTTGAGAGCAAGAACGAGAACGTTAAGTTCGCCCACTCAACAGACATTGCCTCAAGAATTCGCGGGAAAGTGAAGAATGGAAGTGTTTTAATGGGCACGGATTGTCTTAATATAAGGTTCGCAAGTTCCCACTGCCTGCCCTGCTTGAATAAAATATATATACATACAGAATTTGTTGTTTTATCGTATATTAGGGTAATCAGAGAGGCCTCCATTTTAAGCCATATTGAGTAACGGAACTCAACATCTCCAATATTTTTATTTTATTATTAATAGGTTATTTTACTATTAAATTAATTATTTAATTTGAAATATTTAAGTAATTTTAATTATAATCCAAAAGATTGTGTACACTAAAGAAAGAAACTAACGCCATACAACTTTAACGATTTTGTTGAACAAAACGTCTCTTTTTAAATAAGGCCAACAGCTTTTTACTGTCAATTTAAATAGAAGAGGTCGTATCCCGGTCGCTTTGTAATACATACTCTATAGGCTTCCTCGGCAGTGGGTGGGTGTACCTCAGGGTGGCGCGCTGACCCCACAACCCCTTCTCACCTATACAAAGTTCGCTTTAATCTCCGCTCGCGTAATTAATTCTTGTTTTTGAAACTCTTATACAGTTTATATTTCACTTAACTTTTTATAGCCCTTGATATGATGCTCGAGAATAAAGTGAAACTTGATTAAATTTCGTTTTGTTTATTACATCTCTCTCGATTGGATAAGATAGTAAAAATATTGTGTTTATTTATTGTTATTGTATCTTTTTTGCTGATTTTTTTTTACATTTTTCTGCATTGCAGGTTAGATAGAGAGAACCTCATATGATGCGTCCTGTTTTACTTTCTTGCCAAATTTGATATGTTGCATTTTAAATTGCGGAACTCAACACCGCGCAACGTATAGAAACAGAAAAATATTAAGAAATAAGTAAAATAATAAAATATAGAGTTTCAGGAAAAAATAAAAAAAATTATCACCACCGACTTAATAGTTCAACAATACGTGCACGTACAATAGAGTATATTATAGAGGATTACATTAAAAGTAACCTATACTGAAGATTTTTCGCTGAAGAAAAGAAATATTTCCTAAGTAATTGAAATACAGCGCACCTCGCGGCGGCGCTACATAGAATGTCTGTGATCTTCTTTATATAAGTCATTGTAGAAGTCCGACATTACTAAGTAGTAGACTTTGTAGTTTTTCTGTTTTTCTTTTTCATTTTCATTGTAAAAGTTAAATATAAAAAAATGCTTATATATGTTATATATACTCAGGAGTATAAAGTGTGACTGCCGATTGGTTGTGGGTTCGATCCCCACTCGAGGAGATGAAATATTTATTTAAATTTATATTTCCATTTCTTCGCTCTGGTGTCGAAGCAAAGCGCGGCGTTGAGTTTTATCACTCAATACGCAATGCTTCTAAAATTAGACAGAGAGTGGGGAATGGAGCTATATATATACAGCTTCTCACATTTTCCACGTATTACTTAGGGTAGGCAGTGAGTATTTAGTTTAAAACACTGCGTTCCTAATTTTCTACTATTGATACTTCGCTCTGCTTCTGCTGCTTCGCTTCGCTCTGTTCTTTTTCTTAATTTATTAGAGATATGAAAATAATTAAAATATTATCATTCCCTAGTCCCGAAACCATCGTGTGTAATATACGTTTGTGTATATTGCACAGTGCCAGAATAGCCTCTTTACTATATTTGTATATAGTAAATGTATACATTTTTAGTACAATGTAAAGAAAAAGATGTATCTATTTGTAGTTTAATTTATAAAACATCTTAAGTAATTATCTAGAAACTTATTCAATTGCCTTTTAAAAGCTATCATAATAATTAACTTACCGTGATCTGTTTCAAACAGAATTATGTATAAGCTATTTGACATGCAAATTTTTTATATTAATTTGATACTGTGGAAAATATTTTAATACATTTATTAAAGTGAGGAGTGTCGTGGCGAAGAGGCATTAGTGTGTGACTGGAAACGCAACTGGTTGTGGGTTCGATCCCCACTCGAGGAAATGAAATATATAAACTTTACTTCACTCTGGCAAAGCGTGGTGTTGAGTTCTGTCGCTCTATACGCAATACCTCTAGAATTCGGCGGAAATTGGGGAATGAAGTGTCTTAACTCTAACTTAAAAAAATCGTTATAATATAATTCAGCTACATCTAAAATAGCGATTTTATAATCTAGCTCAGAGGCTTTGAGAGATGAGTAATGAAAAAAATTTGATCTAGACAATATAATACATTACAGAAATAAAGACTGCTATATATCTATAACAACGCTCGTACATTGCTTGTACATATTTTAACTTTTTTAGGCTCACGCTGAATACCGCACATAGCAGGCTAGGCAAATTGAACTTAGTGTTGTAGTATGTCTCAAGAATCGTGCGGAATGTGGGGAACGGAATTGTCTTAATGGAGAATAGAATGTCTTAGAGTGAAGATTAAAAAAATATCTGATGTGAAATATTTGAACTTAATTCCAACCTTAGTTAGTCCTTGCTGAATAATGCATTAAAATAAAATACATTAAAGAAAACTGTATGGAGACAGGACGAAGAATGAAACTTAAATTAAAAAACAAGCTTTCTAGATTATTTTTATGATGTTATATTTGACAAATAAATTCCTTTCATTTGTTACCCATATTAGATGGATTGTGGTAAAATAAATATTCTGCTGTTTTATAATAATAATATTGATAATATTATGTAATTTCGTTGTCACTAGAACTGAAGTGAAGTAATCTAAATTTTAGATCAACCGGACACTGAGAAGCGAGTCATATTGAGCTAGCACGATGTCTCTTTCACTAACACGGCAAGATAAAAGTTTGTAAACAGCGGACTACATATTTTTTAACTACTCTCGAAACCAATGTAGCCGTCACAACAAAATGGCGGACTACGTATTTCTTTAACCACAATATGGTTATCAAATGATGGGCTTGTCTAGAACAACACAGCACACTTTGAAATCTTGAATTTATTTAATAATTAACTGTATTTCTCTAGTAAAGCCCATTTATTTTATATTCATATCAAGGGTCGTTTAAGAAATATCTAATCATATCGAATGTGGTTGAAGAAAAATACAGATCGCTATTTTATTGTGGCGGCCATCTTCGATTTATTTCAAAGTGTGTATTCTTATGGTCAAGCTCTTTCATTTGATACCCGTATCAAATGTGGTTGAAGAAATATATAGTCCTCCATTTTTTATGGTGGCCATCTTGGATTGCTAGTCAAGCTCTTTATTAAATATTAAAATAAAACTATAATAAAAGCGCAATGACGAGTTAACTCTTCACCGGTCAGGATAATGTAAATTAATATAAGTTATTAGTAATAAGTTTTGGGGCCATTTGTAGCGGTGATCACTTACATTCAGGTGATTTGTACGCCTTGTTTGTTTATTTTCTCATTCAAAAATTTAATTTTATTTTTGCTTATCAAGATTCTAAAAACTAAGTTATTTCATAAAACAAAAATAACAATAAATATGTTTTCAAATTTGAACTACTGTCTCTTGAACCCTAGACGCAACCGACTATTAAACAGAATAGAAAAATCTGTGATATAGTATAAACACGTGGCAAATATAAAAGACATCTTAATAGAAGTTATTATACGATATAAGCTATCCCAGTACTGTTCAGTATCCACCTCACCTCGTCTGCTCGGACTGGCGCTCGTCCAAACAGTTTCAGACCATCCGGTCGTATAGTAAAGACTTACGTCCACTCAATTTATAAAGCTAAGCAAAATTTTTACTTTTTTCTAGAATAATATTTGATGTTGATGAGTGAGACCAACAAAAAAAAATTACGTAACGTTTGTATATTAATATTAATTCGATCACTTAGCGCCAGTATTCGACGCAGCTTTTTGTTAAATTACAATTTTAAATTATATATGAACGTAGATATTTCTCTGTAGACTGTCATTCAAGACTGCCTTAAGAGATCGACAGATACAAAATAAAAGGTGATAATCACTGTAGTATTTAAAATTTCATAATTATTACAATATTTGCAATCACAATATCTGCTGAGCGCAGCCTTCATGGGGAAAGTGAATTGTCGAGTAATAGTCACTCCAAGCAAACTTCTTATTATAGAGGCCAATGTGTACGCAACGGAGTACAGAGCTAGAGAGTGGGAAATGAAGTGTCTTAATACTAGAGTACCTTGCGCTTAACTCGTTGTGTGTGAAATATAGTGTAACGTTTTCAGTGGATCATCGTCTCAATAAGTGCTGGATTAATTGACTATACTGAGGCGGTTGCTTATTGGCCTTAGCTTTAAAGAGCAATTAAATGTAAGCTCAATAGTATTGGAAAATATTTCAAAATTATAACGAACAATTAAGAAAAAATAGTACTTTAACGTTATCTTGCATTGATTGAAGTATTTTGATTTTTGATCTAGGAATGCATATATATTACAAATTAAAATTAAATTAAATCAGCTTCATGCTGTTTCAGCATACAACAGGGTAGGCATAGGGGAGCCTAGTGTTAAGACTTTCTGCCGAATTTTTCGAGGCATTGCGTGTTGAGTGGCAGAACTAAACGCCGGAAGAATGGAAATATTAAGAAATAATTACTCATTCCCTCGAGTGGGGATTGATCCCACAACCATCGCGTTACTGTCTACCCTTGTGACACGACGGCTCGTAAGTGTCCGGCTTTAAATTCCTAACCTAAACTCGTAACAATGTATTGCAGTGAATATACGACCAGGTAATCCAAGTTGTGGCAAACTTACAACCTAGTACTTTAAGTGGAGAACTAGTTCTTATATTTAGTGATTCAAAAGTGCCAGTGCCTGTATAGAACAGATTTCATTACGATAATGGAGAAATTGCGTGTTGAGTGGTGGAACTTAACGCCACGCTTTTGCCTCGACACCAGAGCGAAGAAATAAAAATGCATTCATTTCCTCGAGTGGAAATCGAACCCACAATGTGTTACATTTACGGTCACACGCTTTTGTTAATCTATTATATTTAAGAAATCTAATAATATTTTATTAAAATTTTCAGTTTCACAGTTGTTTCATAAAAAGGTTTTATTTTTCATTTTAGCTAAACGATTGCTTCATTATTTATAAGATACTCCCTTATATATTAAATTCATATAAAAACTGATTTTACTCCTCAAAAAGCATTAAATCATCTAACCCTTATAACATTCCAATATCACAATACAATAAACCTAATGCTAGTAATTTCAGCCAAAGGCGGTCGTGATACATCCCTTGCTTTATTTCCAGCATATATTTATAAATCCATACGCTCCCTGACATGAGACTTCAATACAAATTGAAAAAGCTCCACGTGATCCTTATCTCAAGGTCATAAAGGTGATTTTCGAGTGCAGCTTATCGAAAGCTTAGTCGCTTGTTACACAGCGGACGAGATTAAGCTGTGTACGTGTCGCAGCTTTAAAATAGTATTTCCTTACGAAATACAAGTGGAATGGTAAATAGCGCGTCAAAGATAACTTATTTTCAATTTGCGTGAAGAGATTTTGTGTTACTTATGTATGTATGGTACATTTTCCTTGTGAAAATGAAATTCTAGTACATTTTGTAGGTGGTGACTATGATTTTATAATATTTTATAGTTTTATTCAAAGATTTCCCTAATATTTGAAGCTGTTGTGGCGCAGCGGCATAGTGTGATAAAAGTGATGGTCGGGAGCTCAATTCCTTCTTAGGGAAACTACTTTCGTTTCCTCGCTTTGGTAGCAATACAAAACGTGGAGTTGATCTCTTCCACTCAACACATAATGGCTCTAAAATCAATTGATACGCGGGGAACGGAGTCTCATAACATTAGGCTACAAATTCTTTAGGTAACAAATTCAGCAAAAGTTCAGAATAAATATGATTACTGCTGAGGCCTTTTAATGTGTGGAGAATAAACTGATCTTTGATCTTTGACCCCAATACACACACAAGTAGTAAACCAAGACTAATAGAGTCGGTTTAATGTTAATTAAATGCTATCGGATTATCTCTGAGATTAATAGAGATTGTAATTAATATATTAACGACGTAAACTGATAAGGGCGTAGCAAACACTACGCTGAGATTAACGTAATGTCTAATTATACTAAAGACAGTGAATGTTATGTAGTACTAGCTTGTTAGTTTATAATAGTTATATACTAATATAATAGCATATTGGCTATTGTGATGTCGCTTGGGGAATTAATTATTTTTAAACATTTTTATAGTGTTATGTCATAACTAGTAAAGAAAAATATGTATTAAGAAAACGTATTTTTTAACTTTTTTTAAATATCCTTTTTTCTTTTTTTAAATATACTTTTTTCTTGAAAGCACTGTGTTGAGTACCACCATTCAATCTAACACTAGGTTCCCTATGTCCGTCTTGCTATGTAGGAAAAGCGAGAAGCTGCAAAAAGATATTCAAATAGATTTTTATACTATAAATGAAACACGATAAGTGCAACAAAATCTTCAAAACTAGAACTATTGAAGACTTTTTTCGAACAAAGTTGGCGCTGTACCAACTCGTAAACAGATGCTAAGGTGGTATATTGTCTCTTTAGAGGTAGACTATTTTTTTATTGTCTTGGAAATGGACCAAATATGTAAGTGATTATATTTATAAATTTGAATCCTGATTTGATAGTTTTAAATTTGAATGCTGCCTGGGGAAAATGCTTATATTTAAAATAGTACAGAGTGGTACTTTTGTTTATCTGTATTTTCTCCCTATTTAATTTAAAGTTTATAAAAAAATACTTAAATTAATTTACTACTTTTGAGAGAACCTTGTATGCTCGTTGCAAATGAGGATCGAATCCACAATCATCACAGTACATGCTGTTGACTCACAGTCTCACGCTGGCCTCAAATAAATAAATGACTCAAATATTTATAACTTCTTATTCAGTTACTATCAAACTAAATAAATATAGTGTTGCAGCAAGTTATTGGTTAGGGATGGCTTCGCGCCAGCTCTAACCGACGTTACGGGGACAATGCTATGTAATTGCTTGTTTCAATAATAGATTAATGTGCATTTACTCTTCCTGTCGAATATCTGTATGTCTTTTTTTTGCTGCACGTAGCAGGGTAGACAGTAGGAACCTGGGAACCTAGTGTTAAGACATTCCATTTCCTATTCAGACACTTCCATTCCCGATGCATTGCGTTTTGGATGGCGGAACTCAACACCGCGCTTTACCTTGATATCAGAACGAAAAAAAATAAAATACACAATTTTCCATTCTATCGAGTGCAAAACAAACTTACAATCGTTTTGTTTATTGTAGCACGCTTGGGTTCATGCGCCACTATGGATATAGAAAAATATATATTATATATTTAAAAATAACATAATAGCTTAATAAATACATTGTGATAGATTGTAAGTAGAATTGTCCATTACAGTAGTATTGTAGGTACTAGTACTGGCGCTCTGCCAGCCGCTACACCCGGACAGACAAACCTCGATATAATATGTAAGTGTCTGTAACATAAACTAGATGCTAGTCTGTACACAAATGAAATGGAGAAATAATGTTTATTAACTTTCACTATCTCTTATAATTTATAGTTTATCTTGAAATCATTTCTAATTTTTTTGTAAAATTGTGTTATAATATTGTATAACATATTACAGGTTGTTCAGTATATTGAGTAGCAGGATAAGTTGGACCAAACCCACAATCAGCACATCTATATTCAAATCACTACATCACTGAACCATGAATACCTAGAGGTATATGTATGTAAGTATAATATTTTTTTTCACTTGTTTCAAGTGTTGTTCCATACAATATAGAAAAAATCCATACGAAGAATATACAAAAATATTACAAAACGAATAAAATTAAACGTAGCGAGGTTCGAACCCACTCCTCTTGAAAATGATATTATTATTATCGTACCAGACCGTGCCATATATAATATTTTATTTGTCATAATAATAATATGATGTGATTTTAAAAATTTGTAGACTAATCCACCCCCTTTCTATATTTAACCACCCCTTGCTGTCAAAACTTCACATTGCACACATACTAGTGCTGTCGTAATGTCAACACTGTGCTCTCGTCAAGCTTAGAGTGTCATCGAAATCGTGTTACAAAGTACCATTCAAATAAAAAAGTAGCAATATGGGTATATAGCATACGTTTTTTTTAACGTTATGCCGTATCCTGCATGAAAAAGGGTACACAGAGAGTTAATACACTCCGTTTCGAGCTTCAAAAGGTTGTGGGTTTGATTCCCACTCAGCATAATGCATAATTTTTTTTACTCGCCCTGATGGGAAGACAAAGTGAGATGTTGAGTTGAGAGTTTCGCCACTCAACACGCAATGCCTCCAGAATTCGGCAGAAAGTGGGGAACGGAGTAACTTAACACTAGGTTCCCTCTGCCTACCCTGCTGTGTGCGGGATACAGCGTGAAGCTGATTTATTTATTTATGTATTTTTATCCCAATCCACTTACGCTACGCTGTAGCGTATATGTTATTCGTAAAAGATTTTTTTCTATAAGTGCATCGGTAATATTAACTCCTCTGGGGAGAATCGGTTTAAGCTCGATCGTGTTGGTGTTTGTATGGAAAGAAATAACCATAACTTTCATCACTTGAAACCAAGCGAGATTCGTAAAACTAAAAAGGGGTTAGAGCTAGGGGTGTACTACTATTACATGGACTTATAATAAAGATAAATTCTTTAAAATTTTCAACTGTCCTAAAATCGATGAACACCGGCTGCTGGCACGAAAAAGTATGACTCAGGCGGAACGTGACAATTCCTCTTGAGGTCACCGTGCAAGCGAGAGAGTGTAACAAGCGATAGAGACGCACGATCGGCTAAAGCGTTCGGCTTTTGACTCATCCATTCATTCGTTGTTACTTGTAATTAGCCTGTAGAATTTAATAAATATATATTACGAGTGGAAACAAAAAAATCCTTTATATTATGCAAAAATTCATTGCCAGCCATGGCACAGTGGCACGAAGTGTGACTGTAAAACCGACTGGTTATGGGTTCGATCCCCACTCGATTAGATGAAATATTTACTTAAATTTATGTTTCCATTTCTTCGCTCTGGTGTGGAGGATAAGCGCGGCGTTGAGCTCTGCCACTCAACACGCAATGCCTCCAGAATTCGGCAGAAAGTGGGGAATGGAGTGTCTTAACACAAGGTTCCCTCTGCCTACCCTGCTGTGTGCGGGATACAGCGTGAAGCTGATTTATTTATTTTTTATTTAAAATGACTATTCATATATTTCATTCACTAAAGTATGCATCTTTTCATTAATATTTTCTTATGACATTATCATGTAAAATTATCGTCCGTTTTTTGAATATGCAATTTTTTTATAATAATATAAGTATTAAATATTGTCTATACAATATGAAATTATTTTTAAGTTTAAGTAAGATAAAACATAAAATTACAACACGAAACTTGGCTAAAATTCGCGCCACGAGTGTCTTAACAGTAGCTTCTCACTGCCTACCCTGATATTTGCGGGATACCGCGTGAGGCTGAAAATATAACTGAAACAAAGGAATCAAAAAAATCAAATAATTGAACAAAATAGTGCAAAATTTAAAATCTCACTATATATATCTATTTTACATAATCTCGTGTTACTTCACTCCACCATCCCTACAGCGTGATATCGCGATACATTACAAGTATTAAAGTACCGCTCGACGCGGGCCTGCACCGGCGCGGTGGCTGTACAGTGATCTCAATTATGTGGAAAAGCGGGTTTGTAGTGTGTAGTGCGTGTTGTAGCGATTAAGGAAGAGTAATTTTTTGTGAGGGTGTTACTGTAACGCAACGGTTGTGGGTTCGAACTCCATTGTAGGGAATGCACTATTATTTATTAATATTTTCATTTCTTTACCGCAAAACTGATTTAGTTTGCTTACGGTACATTGGGCTCGTATCCATCATGACTGATGATCGTGGTTGGAGGTCGTCTTATGAGCACGAATGTATTCCTGCCATCAATTGTGATCCATTGCGCATATCACCACTTCGTGGAATCTTCCCGGTGATCGGCCACGCGAGCTCTCGTCTTCAGTATTCCCAAAAACGACTAATCGTTTCAAACTTTAGCCACCTTTTCTCATTATATGGCCAAAATAACAAATAAAGTGTTGCTCCATTATTGAAGAGGGACGCGTCTTTATTTTAATATCAGACAATATGGACTCATTTCTGCGTTTCGCAGTCCAGTGTATTCTTAACATGCGCCTCCAGCACCACATATCAACGGCATCAGTGCCTTGCTTCTCTCTTCTTTTAATGGTCCAAGTTTCAGCTCCATTAGTAAATATAGAAAAAAGAAGGGTCCGGACAAGTTGCACTTCAGTGTTCCTGGAAATGATTTTGTGAAGATGTGTCCATGGCATCCTTGGCCATATTTATGCGTCTTTTTTTTTTCGGGAAGTAGCTGCCATTGTTGCATATCTTTGACCCAAGTATATAGTTGTATATAGTTGTTTATGCCCAGAATTGTATGTGCTACAGACAGAAGGCTGGCGCGATCTACTTTCATTAGCTTGGTCTTGCTTCGGTTGATTGTAAGACCAATTGAACTAGCATATAGCATATCTCTTAATATAAAAACTTAAACAGGCATACCAGTGCAAACATGAGTGAAACATATTTTTTATACGTTAACTATCTCCTAAATATGATTTGAGTCTATTACAAAGTAGTTAGCTACGCAACAAAAAAAATGAATATTTTCCCATTAATATTTATGTAGAGGTAGATATAAGTGGACGCAATGAACCACCGGCAAGAAATAACACATGAAGCTATAAAAAACAGTTGACTTGTTAATGTTGAGGCTGGTCGTGGCGCAGAGCAAAAGTGTGATATTGTAAACCCGATAGGTTGTGGGTTCGATTCCCACTGGAGAACTCAGCAGAAAGTGGAGAATGGAAGTGTCTTAGTGGAGAGTCTAAACACTAGATTATCAGGTAACCTCTGCTATGAGCGTGAATCAAAAAAACTTTTAATTTATCGCTTACACTGATACCTTCAACGACCATTAGCTAATTGCTTGGAAAAATGCCACGAGACGTCGCCCCACTTGCATCGCGTACTTGACGCCTCGTCGTGTAAATGTAAAGGTATTCTTTACTCTACTTGAGTTTTGAAAGATGAGCTAAAGTGGTTTTTTGAGTTTGGAATACAAGTGTAGGCATGTTGTATATTGTTGTGTTTCTTCATAAGTTGTCAACTTGTAAATAATATTATTGTCAATTTTAGTTGTATTCTCGTATATTTCTATTTCAAAGAATCCCGCTAGTTTGCAAGCCCCAGGCACAGCTCTGAGCTCCTCATCCTCAAACGTGAAACAAGATGTAAAACAAGAGTATATAGAAAAAATAAACAGAAAATGCTTAAATATAAAAAAAAAAGTTCGTCTTTAAAATCAAAAACAAACATTAATTATGTACTGTACTGTTTTCATATTACCAATGCAAAGTGTTTTTATAAATTTCATCTTCATTTCTCCACAAAAACAATCAGACAGGACAGACTTACCAAATGTATTGTAATTTTGTATCTACAAAGACGGGAATGTAAAGAGTACTTACCGTGATTGTCATCTTTTTATATAGGCACGAGGAGAAGCGGTTTACTCGAAATAAAAATGCAAAATATTTTAAGTTGCGATGTAACTCGTTTAAAATGTTTAAAGCTATACAATTATAATGTAAATACTGGATAGTCCTGGTTAAGGCGAAAATTTTTATTTTTATTTTAAGCAAAACAGTTTAGAGGACGTGGTTGCGCAGCGATGCGGCGTTTGACTGCTAACGCGCCGATGTAAGTTCGTATCTTACTTGGGACAATAGGTTCCCACAGTGGTAGGACGCTAGGTTCTCACTGCCTACACTGCTATGACGGCTAAAAAATGATGTTTTGGTTTTCACTTCAATAATGCATATTAAATGATACTATTTTTAAGCTTAATATCACTTAAAAATATATAAACAAATTTGTAAAATACATATTATAATATTTTTAAATATTTTTTAAAGTGTTAATCCACACATCTAAATAAGTATTTACATATTATAAGTCAAAATACTTTCATGTAGGCGGGTACAATCTGTCTTAAGGTGAACATAAAACTTAATTTTGTATAGTACCCATTACTATCATGTCAGGTAATTTTTAGCGAGCATACTATACTCGAAATCGTTGTATTAAGTTTTGTTTTTTGATGTAATGACGTCTTATAAATCAATGGACGGCTTGAATGGCTGTACGCACGAAAAAGCAGGACTCATTGTTACGTTTCGCTTGAGCCGAGCGTGCAAGCGAGAGTGCAGGACAGACGATAGAGAGGCACGATCTGCCTGAGCGTTCGGCTGGCAACGCATTTATACATTTATTGTCACTTCTAGTTAAATAGCCATTGTTGTGGGTTCGAATGCCATTAATAGCGAATAACCCGCGACTGAAAATAAATTGCATGTGGAGTTGCGAAACTTAACGCCACGCAAATTAGTTTCAGACAAAATTAATAATATTAAAAATATTTACAAAATTAATAATATTAAAAATAAATAATTTTAATATTATTAATTTTATCTGAAACTAATTTGCGTGGCGTTAAGTTTCGCAACTCCACATGCAATGCCTCGAATATTAGGTGATAAGTGGGTAACGGACTGCCTTAACTCTAGGTACAAATCGTAAAAAAATTACTAATATCAATATCTGTACTGCTAATATTTCTTAACCAATCCATACACTCGTACTAAAATATATGAACATCATTCTTATTTTCCGAGATAAACATTTCGGGGTGAAACGCGAAAACCATTGAATACAAATAGATGTCTCTTTAGAGATTTATGTTAATACAATTCAGTGATAATAAGCCACTTCTAAAGCAATCTATGGATGAAACGCGTTGGATTGCCGCCAGAGGACGCGTCGCTTTGCTATTACGTACTACACACATTGCCTTTTTAACGTGAATTGAGAACCACATTTAGAATAATTAGAGTTTCTGTTTATATTTCATTTAGATGAAGTTGTTATTTTTTTTTGTTAAATAGATACTGTTGTGTTAATTTTTTTAGGTCAATTTCCACCAAATTTCCGAGACATTGCGTATTAAGTAGCGAAAGTCAATGCCGGTTTTGTTACCAAGGCGACGAAATTAAAATAATTGTTCAATTTAAATGGAAATCGAACCCACAACCAACAATGACCTTAAAAACCGTTCAAAGTATTATCAATATCATATATTAATACAATATATTTATAAAATAAATATACTAAAAAATCCTTTTCTTAGCAAAAAAATCATTAAAGTGCCAAGAGTAATTAGAAATAAACAATAGCTTACTTTCCCTACTAGAAATTTCCCTACGGATGGACGGAATTCATTTAGAGAAATGTCTCTGCTACAATACTATCTTGTATAGTAAATTTCTTTGTCTTTCTATGAATAACCCGCAAATGGAGCATAAATATTTTAAATATATTTAATTTTTGTCTCAATGAGATTTTGATTTGATGTCAAAGTCCACCACATCACATGTTATATCTCAAAAATTAGGGATCGGACTGCCTTAACAATTGATTCACTATGTTTTTCCAGTTTTATAATTGTAAATGATAAAAAAACTTGAATTAAAAGTTAATTAAAGTCATATAAGTCATATAATGGTATATTAATACTTATTCTTTAAAATATAGTACATGTATAAAAATAAAAAAACTATATTAATTTGAAAATGTAATACAAAAGATTGTATAAAAATCCTCTCCATACGTAAAAAAACACGCAAAAATATATATTGCAATTGTAATGATGACATTGCTTTTGTTAGCGTCAGCGTTAGCCTGAATGCCGTCTCTACATCTAATCACTTAGCTTAAAAAAAATCGTTATCATTTCTTTATGTGAAATTATACATTTAGCTTCACGTTGTATCCCACATATAGCATGAAGAAGAAAGGGAACCTAGTGCTAGAACATTTCGTTCCCCACGTTCCACAAAATTCAAGAGCATTTGCATTGCTTGTTGAGTAGCGGAACTCAACGCCGCGTTTTGCCTTGTTACTAAAGCAAGGAAATAAAAATATTAAATAAATAATTCCTCGGATTACCAATTAAGCTCATAACCGTCGCTTTTATAGCCACACGCTTATGCTACTGGTACATATTAATTTCAAAAAAAGAAAATTATATAGATAAGTAACTCGTAGGCATTTCGTCGTTTTCAGAGCTGGTGGTACCTTCCCGTAGGACTGACACTACTAATATTTGTAAGTAATTTGACTTTTTAATATCAGTAATTTGCATTAAATAGTGTATGAACAGATGTATGTTTTATTTTTTTATTTAATTTATACTGTGCCGTGTCAACAAAGAAATGCGCACCTAATATTTAACACTATAAGTAATAGTTATACCTGTTTATTATTATCGTAATGTCGCGGTAAGGAGAGCATAGAAAACAAATTGAATTTAGTATATTTAGTTGCTGCATTCTCTCTGATTACACAAAGGCTACGTAAATAAAAAGTATGACTTAAAATAAAATATAAACCGTCCAAGTGTGAATCAGACTCCCACATGAAGGAGTAAAAAAAAGGATGAAAAACTCACGTTTGTTTTGTGAGCCCCTTTAAATATTTTATTAAATATTATAGAATTTGTAAATATCACGGTTCACAGACAGACAAAAAGTGGAACCTTAGCAATAGGGACTATGGATAGAGTAAGACGGGACCCTATTACTAGGTTTTACCTTTAAAAATGCAAATAAACCATAAAATATAGAAAAAAAAATAATTATAAACTAACACATTGTAATGGAATCATACGTAATATAATTATGTATTTAACATGACGTGCAGGTATACCTGAATTCATTTATACATATATAATATTTCAAATTTTACATATATATGAAATTTCCTTACGTTTCATTTATTTTAAATGGAAAATAAAGATTATACAAAATATGGACCTAATAAGGCTTTTTAATTAAAGGGCACTCCGACGAGGACATCGACGACTCTCGACGGATATCCAATTACAAGGTTTTATACATTTTAATATTACGCTATTTTGTTTACGTCTCATTATAATAAAGCAATTAATTTAAGTACTGTTTCTATTATTCGTGGAATTGAATTATTGTTTGATCATTTATATTCATGAAAGTCTTTTTGACCAACTTTATTTTATAATAAATTAAATCCTAGTAGAAAAATAAATGAAGTTTGTGAAGTCTTTTATTTAATTTAAGTTTTATTTTGAATAATAACATAACATTCGTTTAAGGGATAAAAACTGCAATGGAATTCTAGTGGCTAAGCTGTGCGAATTTTGAAACATTGCGAATTTAGTGGCGTAACTCACCGCCACGTTTTGTCTTTTTACGGGAACCGTTAAGGTTACAGCGTCACGCTGTGCCACTGCACACATTTTTAAAATATGTTTTATATAACTAGTAGATTAGACTTATCTCATAATGGAACTCAAATTAATGAAAAATCAAAAGAAAATTTGTCGAGCAGAAACTAAATTCTAAAAGAAAATTGTTACTTTTATGACATGAATCCAAACGTATACTACTCAGCTGTAGAATTAAAGGTGGCAGAATTAGAAATGCATTACGTTACTTTACTCCACAGTTTGTGTGATAGCGCTCATATAATGAGATTACTCGGGGGCTTACTCTGCTGTCCTGCGGCTGAATAGAGTATAAATGCAATTTAAAAAAATATACGAAATATTAATACTTCAATATAATAATAATTTCGTAGATTTATGTGAGAATTTATTTAGTGATGAAAATGATAATGACATTGATTTAACATTTTTAAGTACAATTTGCTTTGTTTGTGTAACAAATACAGACTAAAATTTCCAAATATAAGTATTCCGTAGAAAAGGATTTATATCAATTATCTTCGTATTCAGTGTTATAGAGCGCATCTATTTCGCAAAAATCTTTAAATGTTTTACTTCATCTGAAATATTCTTATGCATTACTATTGTAACAAACACTCTCTTATCATTACATAAATAAATAAAAAAAAATGTTGTAAAAAGAATTAGCAATAAGCATTTGAAAATGAGTAAGATGATAGAGACATCTCTATGATAGACTTTCCCTGTCTATTATTTAACGACAAAAACGAAAAAGCTAGAAAATATGCTTAAGTTTAAGTTTCGTTTTCGAAAATATATAATATTATGTTTTTGTAATATATTTAATATATATAAACAAGAAAAAAACATATATAAAAATATAATCCAAGCGCTACATGCGGTGGTACTAATCATGATTAAGTGACATAGCGGTGTAGCGGCAGGGGGCACGGGCGGTGGGGGATGCGGGGCTTAATCTAAATGACTTGCCCGGTTCAGCTCTTCGCAATTTAGACACATGTTATGCTGCATATAGCAAATATAGTGTATCTTTAATTTTTTTAATATGTTGAATAGCTGATTATGAAATATTGTTTTTTCTTCAACCTGAAAAAATTTTTGTTAAGAAACCCTGATATGTGCGCATTTGATATTTTTTGAAACTGCCTGTTGAGTGGTGGAACTCAACGTCACGCTTTGTCTTGTTATTGGTGTGAGAAAAGAAAAAAAATTAGGTTCTCCGGGTGTCAATCTGTCTCATAAATATTTAAATCATTATATTTATTTAAGCTAACAACAACATGAGCATTTTATCCCATCTATTAAACAGTTAAGATAGATAGAGTTAAGACATTCAGTTCTTTACTTTCTCTTTAAATTACGATTTTGTCGTGAATTTGATAATGTGGAATAACACTTTAAAAATGGATAAATATGAAATAAATAGCATTCACATTCACCAAAGAATAATTTGTAAAAATTTCCCTACAGAGACGCTAGCAACAAAAGTAAGTTGTAACAATATGCTTATTGTGACTGATTCCCCGAATACCTTTAAAAAAATTATTTTATGAATAATGCTTTGGCTCTTGATGTATCTAATGCTTACAATATTTTATCGTTGTAATCCTGAGAAGCTCGTAATATTTTAGATATTCAAAGGTAACAATGTTAAGAAAGTCATGTTTTCAACATATGAGTTTTAAAAAGTGCCATCAGAAGGTTTCTTTATCATAACTCGAAGCTCTTCAAAGAAAAACCAAGAGTGGAGCGTTCCTCTCCATTATGACTGTCCAACGTTGTTAGTTATAATAAAAGAAAGAAAGCGCAAGGGCACCGCTCCTGCCAGGGGAGGAATTCATGGTGCACTGCTCCTTCCAGGGGAGGAGCGGTGCACCATGAATTCCTACCAGACTGCGGATGCAACAGTCTTTGGTGAACCCTCTGAGAGGTTTACGTGTGATCTTTTTGAAGGTACTTGTTACACTTATTTATATTAAGATTATATTAGAATGATGATTTGTGATGTTGATTTATATAGATATTTGAATCTTTAGTTTCCAATGTTTGAATATTGCCTTTAAAAGTATAATGCTATTACACTAAAATATTATGTTTAGTACACAAATAATTGTGTCGATCATGCGAGCCAAGCTGCGAACGGGTCACTAGTATGGTACAAAAATGGAAAAGTCGTAATATTCTTAACCACTTGTATCACCAGATCAACATACCTATTTATTTTTCATTCAGAATCAGTATTCAAATAGTATATAATGGCATTTACGAATTTTCTTTTATTTATATTTGCGTTACAGGTTTACTGTTTATTTTTACTTTATACTTTAAGGTTGGGGATGATTGTTGCGCCCAAATATTTGTTTAGGTTGTAAGTAAATATACACAACACGTTCGTGATACGTAAGCGGTGAGTGATGTATTTATATGTCTTCTACCAACTTAAGAATGTTTTCCGTTGTACTAATTTTGCTTTTCTGTCATTGTGTTTTTAATTTTCCTTATAAAATTGTTATGAGAACTTGTTCTTTTTTTATTTTAGCTTTAAGAATATAAAGAATAAATGGCTTAACGCTGCTTGCCGTACATTGCAGGCTATCCCAAGATATGCAAAAGTAGTTAAAACACTCCGTTGTTCACATTCTGCCCAGTTTTCGAGACATTGCTGAGAGACGTGCTGAGTGGTGGAGCACAACGTCGCGCTTTGTCTTATTTCTAGAGTGAGAAAATAAGTTATTCCCCTGAGTGGGAACTCATTCCACTACTGTCGCATATACAGTCAGAAAAAAAGTCTGAGAAGAGCAAAAAATATGAAGACAGTATCAAATGTTTTGCAAATATTAGGTACATACATTTATGTACATCCTACCAAAGTTATTCGTGGGATGTCCGTCACTCGAGCGGATGTTAATATCCGGTCAGGATAGAGTGGTCTGCCTTTTGCTAACATCGTTTTGTACTTATATAGAATGATTCGGTTCATTAACTACCTATTTGATTTTATTTATTAATTTATGTATTTAAACTGTAATGGCACAATGCAATATCGTTGTTAAGAAAAACAAAATAGAAAAAGAAAGTAATTAACGCACAAAAGACGGTCTTATCACTAATCATAGATTAGTACCAGGTAACTTTTGGATTAGGAAATTTATATGATAATATAGAGAGAGTAATGTAAATAAACATATACATCATACTAAATTCTAATACATAAACATATAATATATATAAATACTATTTACAATAAAGTTGTATATATTGATGTCATCTCAAGGTGAATTATCATTTAAATAAAATTTTAACTATTTTTTTAAAGACATTTAAAGATTTTGATGTCTTAATGTTCAGCGGTAGATCGTTCCAAAACTTAATTATTTTTATTGGTTGTAAAGAAATAGTTTTTTTTCAGAATAATCGTCATTTATGTACCTTTTTATGTTTTTTAAACATATATCTTAATATATGTATAAAAAACATAAAAAATATATGTTGAAAAAAAATTACAAGAACATTTAATTTTTCAGAAATTAGGCCTACATTAGGTATGTACTTCTCGGTTAAAAAGTTTAAAGTATTGACTATATAGTTCTTCGAAAAATTCCCACAGTAAACCTACTAGTTCTTCGAAAAATTCAGAAGTTTATCCAAAAACTGAGCAGAAAGTCGGAAGCAGAGTATCATGCCTACTATACCTACCCTACGAAAAATGCGTAAAACTGAATTGTCCCAACTATATTTAAAACTATTAAAATATGAACCTACTACGGTCAAAATCAATTCAACTACGTAAAAAATAAATATTATAAATATAGGTAATTGTAATTATAGTAAAAAGATATATATTTCTAAAAGTCAATGGCTAGTTCAAATGGTGGATGTTAACAAAAGTACGCTGTACTGCCCGTTACTCGCCGTCCACCGGATATTAATATCCGGCCGGAGGTCCGCGGGTATCGCGCCTCCCCTAAGATAGAGGAGTTTTTCTTTAGTTAGAATGAGATTTCTCATTGAAAATTGTCTTTGATACTTGTTTTATTTTAAAGATATAATTTATTTTATTTTGTTTTTTGTGAGGTTTCTTAAAGAATTGATTTAATTGCCGTAATAATTTAGGCTGCAGTAGTGGAATCAGATGGCCTGTAACTGTATACACGATGATTGTGGTTTCAATCTCTTCTTAAACTGTGTCCTGCACATACTCGTTGCAGGACTCTGTTCCTATTAAGACACTTCCGTTCCCTACTTTCTGCCGAAATCTCGTTACCAGAGCAAGTGGGAATCAAACACAAAACCATTCCGTTTAGAGTTTAGAGCAATTTACAGAATAGTATATTGTAATTTAATATAACAAGCAATACTAGTACATGCATTTATGTAGTATTTAAGAGTAAGGCATCAGACCGGCAAGCGTGGCCGCCGGGGAGGCCGCGAGCTATTGTAAGATTTTACTTAAAATGTTTCCTTGTATTTTTTGAACACTTCTACGTATATAAGAATATTTTTTCTTCTTTGATTTCGTTATGGCCAGTCGTGGCTCAGTGGCATAAAGTGGGACTGTAAAAACCGACTGGTTGTGGGTTCGATCCCCACTCGAGGAGAAAAAATATTTACTTAAATGTATATTTCCATTTCTTTTTCGAGGCATTTTCGAGGCTGAGCTCGGCTATTCTTAACATTTTTAGTGTTATTCCACACTGAGAAAGATAACTATTTATTTCGAAATGTATAAAAACTTATAGAAAATTTTGGACGTATGGCTTAGTGGCCAGAGCGCTTGGACATTCTCCAAGAGGCGCGGCTTCATTTCCCACTACGTTCCAATTTTTATACGGTACTAAATAAGTACCATACTAGTAAATCGAATTTGAACGTATAGTTTATTTGGCTAAAACGTGTGAACGGATTCCGAAACTCGGGTTCAAATTACTCACGTGCATATGTTTATTTAGAAATTTGCATTTGCGTTTTTGTGTAGCAGAGGCACAGTGCTCTCTCTCTCTCTCTCTCTCTCTCCCTCTCTACAAAAAATATTTTATATCAATTTATATGTAAGCATATCTATAAAATGTATTCTTTGATTGTCCTTTAAATTACAACTCGAATTTCCATACAAAATCCATTTAACAAAGATTTATATACAGTCTATTATCAAAAGTTAAAACTTGACGTCTATCGTCTAACTTTGCAGATCTCCCATTCATTAAGCGACACAATCAGATAGCATTGTTCGGAAACAATTTCATCCTCTCGATAGCGATACCTTTATAAATCTGTCACTGATTACAGAATTGGGCAGGAAGTGGGTCCGAGTAATGGAAACGTATGAAATTTATTTATAGGTTTGACCTTTTTTTGTTTTATTATTTACGTATTTCGTCCTTGTTTCTTTACAAATCTGTTTTTTCTTTGCTAAAATCATATTAAATATTATTTACTGCCAGTTTTCGATCGAATAAGAACTGGCAAGAAAATATTTTTTCGATTATTTATTTTTTTAATAATATTTCTTCACTATAAATTGTTGTAACGTAGAAATTCTGTGACGAAAAATGGAGTCGCATAATATCTCAAATTTTATCACCTGCGAGACAATAAAAGGCAAGTGCCTTCTATTAGGTTCGAAATAATATAAAACTCTTATAAGAATATAGCCTCAAAATGTAACGAGTTGTGGTTGTTTATTTATAAACACATTAATACATTTAAAATATTCCGCATATATAAGGATAGACAGAGGGAGCCTTTTTGTACATCCAATTTTAAACATTGTGTCTGGAATGACGGAACTCAACGCCGCGCTTTATCTAGCAAAATGAAAAAATACAAAATAACTCACTCTCCGCCACGACCGCGCCTTTCACTACACTATAGATTCTTACAACAAAAGTGCGCAAATTGTAAATTAAATTCTTCTATTATGTATTTTCTGCTATTTATTTCTTTTTTTTTAATTATTTTTATTTTATTTATTTAAATGTTCCTTCGTGTCGCCTACCAACGCTACCCTAACACGCAATGTCTTCAATTCAGGCTGAAAAGCGAAAAAGGAGTGCCTGAACACTAAATTTTCTCTGCTATTCCGATAAAAAAAACTTCTTATAAATAATTAAAAGTTTAATTAAATATCTTATTTTGCTTATGAATGCAAATATCCCAGCTAGAAGCAACTCGTTATGTTGCCGTCGCTTTTATAGTATCAATGAATGTCAAATGATAAACTTTACTTTATCTTAGTTGTACTTCCTTTTACGTGGGTATTAAGTTAGATAGGTAAACTTAAAGGCTACTATTTTATTAAAAATACATACTTAATTTTTTGAACAAAACCTAAAATTGCTTTCAAAATAAAAATACAAAAAAGAGTTCAAAATTCAGTAAGCATCATTTTAGAGATTTTGTATATGAACTCCTCCTTTGTGTAAGCGAATTGGAGAAATGACAATATTTTTATGGCTTTTCATAACAGGGAAGGCAGAAGGAACCTCGTGTTAAGATATTACATTTTATAAGCTACGCTAATTTTCGAGACATTGCATGTTGAATTGCAGAACTCAACTCTATGCTTCTTCGTGCAGTTTTGCTACCAGAGTTGTCGGTAATTTTATATTATAAGTTAAATAATTTAAGGTTATATATATGAATATTTTGTTATCGATAGCACTATACATTAACACATATTGACTTTAATAATTTAATCAGCTTTACGAAGTAACCCATAGCGTAACAGCAGGGTAGGGTACAGGGAACCAAGTGTTCCATTTGATAGATTTTATCAAATCTGCTGATCTTATTGGACATGAACTGGCCACAAATAAGAAATCTTTATGGTTTTATAACACAAAACAAAAACAAAATTAACCAAGAACGAATTATCGTCAATTCGTCATGATTTTCCATGCCCTATATAAATATTTATTGAAATAGGCTTAGATAACTTAGCCTTAAGAACACATCTTTAGACTGTTTCCAAGTGAAGCAGAATTAATTATAATAGTCAGCTTCACGCTGTATCCCGCACACAGGCAGAATTGGCATAGGGAACTTAGTGTTAAGACACTCCGTTCCCGACTTTCCGCCGAATTCTGGAGGCATTGCATGTTGAGTGGCGGAACTCAACGACGCTACTTATAATAGTCACTCCATATAAATATATTATAGTTATTAATTTTTAATTTAACTTAAAATATTACATAAAACCACAATTCCTCGCAAATACAATCCAAATTAATAAATACATATCTAAGTCGTTATAATTCTTCAATTGCTTAAACAATACAATATTAATATAACTTAGACATTTACCACTACCACTAACTACTACTATCGGAGCCAATAGAATTTAATATCGAAAACTAATATCCTACAGGATAAACAATGCATTTGGGACAATACTACAGTCAGACCAGATCAAAGTCGAATTCCAGTGAAGTTCGATCGCTATAGTTTAATTAGAACAGCTCTGTGACCCGGAACGAGGCGACCGGATATTAGTTCCCGGGCGAGGTCAGGTGGAGATAGGTAACTTGTGTTGTAATTAACTTTGAATTAATTTTATATTATGAGCTTATGTTTAATAAAAAAAATTAAATAAAAGTATATCTATATTATTAAAGAAGTTTATACAGGCAGTTTTTCAATTATTTATTCTGTTTTTTCAGTATGCCTCCAGAATTCGGCAGAAAGTGGGGAACGGAGTGTCTTTCACTAAGTTCCCTCTGCCTACCCTGCTGTGTGCGGGATACAGCGTGAAGCTGATTTTTATCTACAGTACTATTTTTTTAGTCTCATATTGTCTCCCATATTACAGGATAGTCAAAAGGAATACATATAATTTATTGATTGAAGATTGATATATTATTTTTTCCTTTGAGACAAAAATCACTACACATAACATATGTGTAGTGATTTTTGTTTCAAAGGAAAAAATAATATATTAAGCTTCAAAGAGATACAAAATTGTTAATACATAATTCATATACAAAAAGGATCAACGTTATATAAGTGTAATTTTCTTTTACAATTTACAAGGAAAACATAACGTTCTATAGCAGAAATGTGAGTATGAAAAAGTAATCTAAATCATACAATCTAGCATACATACATACACGTACAAGTGTTTAAAAATTATATAGAAACATTTTAAACAAAGTCTTACAATAGCTCGCGGCGTCGCCGGCGGCCACGCTTGTCGGTCTGATGCCTTACTATTAAATACTGTACAGGGTGTAGTAAGAATGTAAGGAATTCTCATCTCGCTATTCATGATCGTAGGCTAGTTCTATTAAATGTTCTTATGTTTATACATTTATCATATAAATTATATTTAATTTTTTATTAATCGTACCCGCCACAGTCATAGAGGCTAGTTGTGGCGCAGGGACACAAGCGTGCGACTGTTAACACGACAGGTTGTGAGTTCGATTCCCACTCGAAATATTTAATATTTTAATTTTCCTCGTCTGGTGATGATGCAAAGCGCGGCGTTGAGCTTCACCATTCAACACGCTTTGCCCCCAGAAATCGGCGAAAAAATTACAGCAAGTTGGGTAAAAGTATATATAGAGACATGGAAGAATCACGAAACAAAAAAGGTCAAAGCCATAAATAAATGAATTTCATACATTTCCATTACTCGGGCTCCATTACTTCTTACCCAATTCTGTAATCAGTGACAGATTTATAAAGGTATCGCTATCGAGAGGATGAAATTGTTTCCGAACAATGCTATCTGATTGTGTCGCTTAATGAATGGGAGATCTGCAAAGTTAGACGATAGACGTCAAGTTTTAACTTTTGATAATAGACTGTATATAAATCTTTGCTAAATGGATTTTGTATGGAAATTGAAGTCGTCATTTGAAGGACAACTAAAGGACACATATAAAAGATACATCTATATATTTAGTATTGTTGATATAACATAAAAAAAACATTCATTAAAAGATATAATTAAAATATCTTAATTTATTGTAGTTAATGGCCACCCGAACATTGTTTGTGTGAATATAATACGTAAAACGTCTCTTAGGAATTTCGAAAAATCTGCTCTCAGCACTTCACGCTAAGATGCAGGCTAAATTTCAGTTCTCCCCGCAGGCTGCTTATGGTCTGTCAGTTGACTGAAAGACCATAAGCAGCTGAAAAAAGTATGTACAATTTCATGATAGTGGGGAAAAAACATAACGTCGGCTTATAGTGTAAGCCTGCTAAGTCCGTTTTTTTTTTCGGTAGTTTCGGTTTCCGTTTTTATATTTTGATAGAATTCAAAAATGTGAAAAATACTATATCAACCTATATTTTATGTCATATAGTAAAGAGAATACAAATCAATTTAAAAGAATATAAACCATATATTCATATTATAGTTATTTAAAAAAATTCTTATATTTCCTTAGAATTTGCTTAAAAAGCTGTTAGCAGGCTTACACTAATGAATAAAGCCGACGATAATGTTCAGACACTCCGCTCTGCTATTTTCACCCACTTAGAGACATAATCATTCTCCGAGTTAGAGTTAAACCCACAACTATTTCGAGTTAGTTTCCCGCTAGTAGTTTTACTTCTACAGATTTAATTTTTAACAATAAAATCGTCTACGAAGCAAGTTAGCGTTCCCGTCACGTCTAATGCGATCTCGATATAATAATGCCATTAAACTTTCTGGAGCGGCGCCAACGACGGACGCCATTACCTAATGTGCTGTTTGATTTTTCTTATTCTGTTATATATATGAATATATTTTATTTCCAAAATAAATACTTAAATTGAAATATATAGATATTTTCCGTTTATTAATCGATATTTTTTAGCAATAGCAATTAGGTCATTACAAGCACTTTTGAATCGTCAAATTGTCAGCTACTAGGCTGGCTAAAGAAAATTTCTTAAAAAACTCAAGAGCTGCCCTTTAAATATATAAAATACATGTACTCGTATAACAATAATCAGCTGTAGACCCAGTACCCAAGTCCATGGTAGTACTTTTTAGCTTTACGCTTTATCCCATATATAGCAGGGTAGGTAGCCGTCCAAATTTAAGACAGCATGTTAGTGGTGAAACGCCATTTTTCACATTAACAATTCATATTCATTATATATGATACTCATCAGTTGACTCAGTGGAATCGTGTATGCTTTTACGCGATGCTTATGAGTTCTAATCCATTTAAGGCTTAATTTGAGTCTCAAATGTTACCATTTTCCCGGAAAAATTAAGCAAATTGAGACGCTTACGCAAAAATAAATAAAGAAAGAACCATTGAACCGACAACAGACAATATTAGTCTCTCAGTCTGGAGTCTTAATCTCCGGTGGCTTAGACCCTCGTCTTGTATCTTAGTGTTCTTTTTGTTATCTCTATCGTTTTTTTATTCAGACATCGTGTCTTATTTTGTGTAACAGAAAGTACTCACAGTTAAAAGACTAAGTTAAAAGCATTGTGTAAATTTTACAGGCACGCGAAACTAAACGCCGCCTTTAGATTAAACAGATGGGTGAAAGATATTAATTACATATTTAAAATGTTTCCAGATTTTCAACCCACTGTGCTGTAATAACGATAATTTTGTTTCACTATTAATGATATATTTATGTTGTAACTTAACGAATGTACTTATATGTATATTCACAAATTTAAATTTCAATATAAAATATGTCATACAATACAAAACTTCACGCTAAAGTGTAAAATGAAATACTGAATAACGAAAGCTCCATTGAAGAGCAACACTTGAATGTGATATTTAAGACACTTTATTAGAAGTTTCGATTCGCATCCAACGTTCACCGTTCACCGTTCACTTGAAATAAGATGAAGAAACTAATATTTTTGCCTTTGAGACACTGGCTCTATTCCAACTAAAGTTTTGTTTGTGTATTTCTTACTTTCCACTGCGAGTAGAAAGATATGATAAAATATATTTATTTTTTTCAGTCTTCTGTTGTGTGGTCTATGCTGCTGAAGAGTATAATCATTTGAAGACGGTGGATATCAGCTGATCAAGACTGAGATGGTCTCTATGAGGGAGTCCCACGTTTAAAAATGGACAGCGAGAGAAGTACAACTTATAAATGTTGAGAAACTTAAATATACGGGCGCATGCACTCATTTTTTATAAAATGGTCTAGAGTTATTAGTTTGTAATAGTGTGTATTTGTAATAAAAGTATAAATTTCCATTTTTCGGATTCTTTTTCTTATATTTTCCTACTCTTTTTCCCAATTTTGATAATTTTACATATCTCCATCTAAAATTATAATGATTTGTTCGCCACCTTATCAAATCTCTATATAAAATTTTGGAATTAAATTTTAGAACTTTAACGAGGCAAATGAAATTGAGAATATTAAGTACGTAACTATTCATTTTGTATGTAACTATTTATGTTGTATGAAATGAAAATTTATAACATTTTTTTTTTAGGAAACATCTATAAATTTTAATTTATTAGATTTTTTCCTCATTTTGTATTATAATAAATATTGTAACTTTGGGCCACATTTCGTAACTATAGGTCCACGGGAATTATCCTATATATTTTGATTACACGGTGAATTTCATACAAAATACAAGAAAAACGATGTAAAGGGGGCAACAAAAACAATGCTCGTATTTTATGCTTGAGTCGACTGAAAAGCTTAATTTTTTCTGTACTCCAAGGAACGGGGGACCTGAATGTTTAATATCAATTTCAGTTTGATACCACGATCCACGCGATCTCGAGATAAATGGCCTTGACAGACGTCTAGACGGACAACAAAGTGATTCCATAAAGAATCCATTCCTTCCTTTTGTACTGTACCCTAAAAATAAGATTATTTATTGATACATAGGTATAGGGAATACAGAATAAAACGAAGAAGAAGAGATAAAGAGAGCAGTTTCTTATTACATTCATATATATATATATATATATATATATATATATATATATATATATATATATATATATATATATATATATATATATATATATATATTACCTTGTCAGAATCTGCTGTCTATACAAAAAACATATAATTAATTCTAAACCTCTAGCCTCATGCAATAATTTGAAATAATGTTTGTTTGACATTTATTAAGAGATATATTTAGAATAGCGCAACCAAATATCACGTGGACTACCAGATTTATATATTCGTCATGTGACCGCAAATGTGAAAACTACTTCAAGTATTGTATCTGTAACTGCCTGTTAATATCCAATTTATGGCTGTTCTTTTCCAATTGTTACTTCGACGAAATTGCCGACTTATAGCGTATACCATAAAATTGTAGGTCAATAGTGACTTTAATAGAATAATGCACTGTCATAAGAATAACTGATAAAACATTTTCCAAGGCGTTTGTAAGTAAATTTTCGTTAATATTTGTTTTAGTGTCACGTCACGTTGTATTTCGCACACAGCAGGTAGAGGGAATCCGTTGATTTGTGGAGGCATTGCGTATTCAGTGGCGGAATTTAATACAGCGCTTTAAAAATTAGTAAATATTATTGTACTATTTATATAATATATATTATTATACGATAAAGATTAATTTAAAGACTTGTTTTGACGTTAGTCTCAGGCACTATTCGTTCGTACTGATATTTTTTTATGTTAAATAGTTATAATATTAAACGTAAAAGTTAAGGTTATTATATTCCATCACGTTAATCATTTCTACGTAGTCTACAGTATCTGTTTACTCCTGGTATACCAGGTACTTGAAGGTATCATATATAAAATTTTAATAATTTCTATTTTACCATGAGGGCGCAGTCGCTGGTGATAGCCAGTTGTGTTGTAAATGCAAAAATCAGCTTCACGCTGTATCCCGTACACAGTAGGGTAGGCAGAGGGAACCTAGTGTTAAGACATTCGGTCCCCCACATTCGGCTGGATTCTGGAGGCATTGCGTGTTAAGTGGCAGAATTCAACGCCGCGCTTTGCTTCGACACCAGAGTGAAGAAATGGAAATATAATTTTAAGTAAATATTTCATCCCCTCGAGTGGGAATCGAACCCACAACCAGATGGTTTTACAGACACGCACATGATATAATGAGAATATTATTTTGACGAATAAGCTATTCATGATATGTGACAAACTTTATCCTTAGAAATATTAGTTTCTTGATAATAAAGAAACTCTCTCTTCGTCATATTTTTATTTTGATATTTTAGTATCTTAAATGAATTAACTCAAATGAAGAATAATGTTCTATTTGAAAAAACACTGAAAGTGAGGAGACCCCGCAGAATTTATAACGCTACTAAGGGTGAAACTATAAATATTATATACCTTGTATTTTTGAATTTATGATATATTTATATTTAAGAAAGTGCGATTCTATGCTAATTAATATATATTTTTCCTAGTCCCGTTTAAACGTACGATGTTTAAAGATGAAACTAGCGGTCCACCAGCGGCCTCGCCCGCTTAAACTACATGATTATTGATTTAATAAACAGAATTGATTGACAACTATAATGACTTCTAATGTGATTTTTTAATACACTATCGTAATTTCTATAAGAATTTTTGATTGTTTTGAATTAAAAAAATACGACCAATGTAGATATTTGATATTTATAAAATATACATAAAGCTAATTATTTATTATACGTATATATTTTTGTAACATAACGTTCTTTTTACCAATGTTATGTAAGTCTCATCATAATCTTAAAACTCTGTTAAATGTATTGATGTCAGTGAATAATTTAATTTACTGCTTCAGAAACAGCCTTAAATGTTAAATTATTGATTTGGGTAAGGATTCATAATATTCCTTGTAAATTAACTGTCATGATTGCATATTAACTCCTGTACAGTTTTTAAATTAATTACATAATATATTATTAGCTAAATGTACAATTGGTAATATGTAGTTATTACAGAGCATACGTATTTTTATATAGATTTATTTCAAACGAACGAACTAAAAAATCAATGTATTTACTTGATATTTCCTTGAAGATCAAATCGTTCTTAATCTCTGTGTTGAATTGATAACTTAACTGTTATGATTTATAAAGGTAATCTATAAAGGTATTGTATAAAATATTGTATAACAGTGCTTCAAAAATATATATTTTTAGTCATATATAACCAAGACGTTGCGTATGTCATTCTTTGGCCAAGAATCTTACCAGCGCGAATGCTATATAACATTCTCAGGGAAACTAATGCCTTGAGTTCATTCAAATGACGATCTCTTTTTTTTAACCAACCGATTTTGATGAAACAAACTTTTATTGTTAAGTTGAGTTAAAACAAAGCCATTGGTGAAATTTTTAAGTAAATCGGTTCAGTACTTTTAGAGAAAAATGTGACCATACATATCGACAGACAGATAGACAAGAAATATTTTTGCTTTCTATTATTCTTTTTAAGTTTTTTTATTTTTTTATGGAAAAGACACGGCAAACGAGCGCGATCCATTGTGTATCCATTTCAGTCAAAATTACTAAATGTACAGACAAATATATAGAGATAGTTGAGACTATAGACAGTCTTGTTTAATTTTAAAATTTAATTCTTTATGTGAAGATTACCAAAAAATATATAAAGACTTGATAAAATCTCAGATTGTAAAAATAGATTATTCTGATTTCATCGCCGCCAGAATAATAATTTCATTTAAAAATGCTTTTTACTTACTTTCATAGTTTTTTAAATATTAATTATTTTATTTAACTGTGTAAAATTGGTTATTGATTATTATTTGATTGACAATAATACAAAAAATAAATATTAATACTTTAAAAATTGATTAATAAATAAAATTATGTATTTCTAATTCAAGTGAATGTAATCGTATTTTAATGCATATGGATACCAGCTGATCAAGACTGAGATGGTATCTAAGATCGGTATGTAAAATGATTTTTTAAATGAAACTTTTTTAACCGGATTAATCGCGTATATTTAAGATTGAACACTTTGCAGTAGTCCCTGATTACGGGTAGACGGGTCGAAACGTCGGGTTTCCAAAAATGCATATAGCATTTATGCGTTGTTTTTATTTGATTTTGTATGAAATTCATCGCGAAGGCCTATAATTATGAAATTTGGTACGAAATGTGAAATTACAAATAAAGGAAACGTTTAAAAAGTGAAAACTTAAAGATATTTCATCCTTTTTTTATTAGATTCGCGCTGCATCCCAAATAAAAAGCACATAGTGGGGTAGGCAAAGGGAATCTAGTGCTAAGACTCTCCGTTACTTACTAGTTTACTACCGTACTTTACGCCAATTTCCGGAGACATTGCTTGTTAAGTAACGGAACTCAACGCCCCAATGCCAATTTGCCGTAAGACCACAGCGAAGAAATGAAAATATTAATTTTAATAAATATTTCATTTTCTTGAGTGCGGATCGAACCCACACCCTTGTACCACCGCACCACCACGGACTCTAGGTATTTCACTAAATAATAAAAAAACATTAATTAAGAAAACTTTACTAACAATTATAACAAAATTTTATTTCTGGTAACAGTGTATCGGTAACGCAATGTGGTACGGGATATTGGCAATCCTTTGTTGTTTAAAGATTTAAAATAATTCCTTTAAATTTTTGCTGAACTTATTTAAAATTTAAAAAAAAAGTGAATTTTTAAATTCAAAATTTGTATAACAATCATTTCACAATTTGTTTTCTGGCGAATAAGAAGAATAAAAGAATGAATAACAGCGTTCTATACAGATTTCGGTTATACCTATATATTTATACTTTGCACTTCCGCCCGTAACTCGAGCGCGTGCCGCCGCCCGCCGCCGTCCTCGTCGACCACTTCACCTTACAAAGGAGGAGATGTCTACTATTACGAATTACATGATTTTTTGCATTATTTTTTTGTGTTTTTTAATCTTTTGAATAAAGTATAATAATAAAAGCCGTCGTGGTCCAGTGACGCAACTTTGACTTTAAATACTGTTTACGATACGTTACCGTTAAAAAAAAATGTTTTCACCAAGTAATAAGCGAACTCACAGCAATACCACATCCAATCCGAGGTACGACGAAGCCATCCAGCTAGCCACAAGTGAACATAATAATATCTATACTTATACTTAAATCTTAAATATTCAGTGTCTGACCATAGAAGATGTACAATAAAAAGTATATTACTGGTGGTATTTAATAACGTAATAGCATCAAAAACAATGATATTGTAAATTCTGTTTGCTGAGTTCCGCCAGTCGTCACGCAATGCCTCGATAAATTCGGCGGTAAGTGGAAAACAGAATGTCTTAACAGAAGGTTCCCTGCCTCCAGAATCATAATAAACATACAAAGTGGAGCTGATTATTTTTTGTTTGCTTTATAAAATTGGCTGAAACTTTACTTTTCATTATAGATATAGATATAAAATTGTATTATTATTGGAGAGCAAAAGTAATGCGGATAGGTAAATTAATAATTACGTAGTTTAAGCGGGCAAAGCCGTGAGCGGAACCCTAGATATAAATAAATAGTATTAAAGCTATAAGCTGCTAACAACATAAATAAGTTGTAACATGCGTATAAAAATTTCGACGTAGCTTGATGAGAACCTATGGCTTAGTGGTCAAAGCGCCTGGTCGGTTTCCAGCAGGCGCGAGTTTGAGCCCCGCTACGTTAAAAATTTTTACACGTTGTCTAAATAGTAAGCTATAAATTATTGGCGTGGAAAAAAAATCCCGCTGATTTTTCTGCGCTGATTCTTTTCAGGTCTAAATCAGCTTTAGTAAAATATGACATTTAAAAATTAAGCATATGACTTATTATTTTGAATTAAACTACAGATTTCACTTTGATTTTTGACTTTAATCAATTTCCAATTTGTAATTCTGTCTGTATGACGCATTCCGTTTGCAGTTAGTTCGTCATTGCACAGTGCGGTCACGAGCGCTACGATTGTTGATGACTTTTGGATAGGAAATGAGGAAAGGTGAAATTTTAGATAGACTGTAGAAATTAAATCAGAGTAGTAGAGTTCAATTGTGGAAATTACCTTATGTGGAGGGATCTTAAATCATATATTTATATCTATAGTATATTTTAATTTTGACACCGACTTGGCGCGCAACGGCACAATATCTGATAGGTACCTGGTGTGTGCGACGATTATGGATTTGATTCCCACTCGAAGAAATTAATTATTTTCATTTTAATAAATATATTTTATAACTTCATGTTTTATCTACGGTATATAACGTCACTTTAACATTACTTGTGAACGGAACGCGTACTTAAAGAACTGAACTAAACTATTATTTATAAGATTGTATTTTCCTTAAGCTATAAAATAAATAATATTATAAATTATATTTATAATATTTTTTTATAAGTGATTATTATTTCTTTTTTAATTAATTATATTATTTACCTACACATTTTAGTTCTGGTATGGATCGTTACAAGCTTTACAAGAAAATAAACCAACGTAATCTACCAAGATCCATTCTTTTCAAGAAGCATAGAATAGAATATAGATGTAGTAGTATTAAGGGTGAAAAGTCGTATCGGGTGAATAACATTTCTCGTAAATCGCGTCTCTACGACGGCGGCGCTGTTCCCCAAGTTGCTTGCTCTGAGCAAGCTCTACATAACTGCGGCGTAATGCGAAAACTTCGTAGATTGCTCCAATATAATTTCGTTTCGCCAGTCATTGAATTAAAACTTTAGTTCAATTATATATCACTAGCTGTTTCTTGCGACGTCGTCCGTTTTATTATGTAGATTATACTAACCGAGTATGTACTCTTATTAAAACATTGATTCAAAATTATCCTAAATTATATGAGGGATATATATTGATTGTGTTTTAAATAAGCGAAATAAGGGAGTGGAGTAATACTAATTCATATCCCGTACAATATGTGGTACAAATAAATGTGTATTATTTAATTTTATATGGATAAAATTGAACTTATTATAACAGGTCCATCATTTCTTTATTGTTAAAGTCACATAGTATTTTCTGGAGTTCTAATAAAATATTACAGGAGTTTCTATTGACTCCCTATTATTTCAGCCAAATTTAAGAATTTTTTATCCTCATTTTGTGTCTAGGTCATAGTATATTAAATTTGTCATGCTTAGTGAAATTCTGTTAAAAATATGATTTCGCTTCACAATTACTTGCTTTTACAATTTAATATTAGAAAAAAATATATAAAAGCTAAAATCATAAATATAAATATTATAATTTAAGTGAATTTGTACTTGCATAAGCCTCATAAAGAATTTTCTTTCTCTATCAGCTTCACGCTCTATCCCGCACACAGCAGGGTAGGCAGAGGGAATCTAGTGTTATGATACTCCGTTCCCTACTTTCAGCCAAATTTCTGGAGGCATTGCGTGTAGAGCAACAGAACTCAACGCCGCGCTTTGCCTCGACATCAGAGCTAAATAAATGGAAATATAAATTTTAAGTAAATATTTCATCACCTCGAGTGGGGATCAAACCCACAACCAGTCGGTTTTACAGTCACACTTTGTGCCCCTGCGCCACGACTGGCCTCTTACGAAAGAACTTAAGACAACTAATTAAATATCTCAATATTGATTAATTTAGTAGAGTATCGTGTTCATGGTAGAGCAGGAGTGTACGTAGTTGTATCGCAGCCGCTCATTTAAGTGCGGCCAACGCAATCAGCCTCGTGAGACCGCATCAAACATACAAATTAACTTCGTAAATGCTGCTTACGAAATAGTTGTAAACTACGTTTTAAAGGATTTAATTTAATTTATTGTTAATAATATAGTTTAGACCAGAATTAATAAGGCCCTTTCCTTAAATAAGTAAAGAGTAAACGGTTTCTTTATTTTCAGCTTTCCATTTTATGTCTGGGGGTGTAACTAGAAAGAATGGAGCACCAAACTATACCGTCTCTACATACCTCTTTTCTAACCTTTTCAGACCTTCATGGAGTCGTTATTCTGTCTGTTCTTCGTACTTTGTACGAGTCTATCCTCAAGAATCATCGATACTCTATTGAAATCAAATGAGATTTTTTGAAATCAAATGAGATTTTTTGTCTTTCTTACAACTCATTCCAAAAATAAGATTTTACATCTTTTATTACTATACTATTAAATTCTCAAAATTCAAGTGAACGCTATGTTAACAACATAGAGGTCAGTGTTCATTAACAAAGTTCGTTACAAAAAACTACAATTTAAGTAACTAACATATTAAACGTTAAATAATACATATCTCTTGTATGCATATATCTCTACCAAAGTCGCTAAAGAGACTCTACACTAACGCTTTGTAACAGCAAAGAGCTAATCAAGCCCCGCATTAAAGATTAAAATTAACTCAAAAATGACTACATACACATGTTCCACTTTACTTCGTTCTCAGTTAACAGCTCTCATTGTATTCATAAGGTATGTAGCAAAGTGTGTGCCTGTATAAATTATGACCTACTTTCCATTTATCATTATTAAAACTGAGTATTTCTTCTGTGCCTTAAAGTATTTAAGTTTTAACTTACTACAAAATAATAAGGTTATCAGTTTGACGAGTATATACGTATATTATATTGTTGAAATTGAATAGTATTTGGATTTGTATGTTTGTCCATAAATCACTCAGAAATTGAAAGTCATATCGAGGTTATCCTTTTCGGTTTTACAGTTACGTTAAGGTCGGTTCAATGGTTTTTGGAGTTTATATATCTCACATATTTCTGGTGGTGACGTGCAAAACAAGGTACCTAGGTATTTGAAACAGATTCGTTTTTTTAAGATTTTGTATTTTTTAAGGAAAAATGGGACACTTATAAGATAACTTTGTTGTCCTGTCTATCTGTCTGTCTGTCCATCTGCCTGTCTGTCAATAACTGATGATTTCCTGATAAAAAATACATTGCTATAATTACTTAGAAAAAAGATATGACCGTTTGTATGTTAAAAACGCGTATTTCGACACTATAAAGAAAAAAACCAAAATTCATGGGGTACTTCTGATTGACCTAGAATTCTGAAATTTGGCACTTAGTATCTACAGCATGGATGCACAGACCGCGGCCCGCCCGTCGTTGAATACTGGTGGCCCGCGACAGCAACGACAACAAAAATAATACTCTCGTACATTCGAAAAATATTGAATTATTTTCCACAATAAAACCAAAAAAAATATATATATATTTGAAACTTCTGGCGGCCGGCTCGACATCAGTTCATGATTTGCCCCTAGTTTTAATAAGTCTGTGCAACCATGATCTACAGGTAGTACTAGTTTAGAAATAAGAGCTGACGAGAACTATACATTCGCGGTTAAATTCTAAAAAATCATAGACAAAAAAAGGGGCCAACATTTAGTATTAAAGCCGCCAGTTCAAGTGAGGTATCAAATGAAAGGGCTCTAATATAAGCTAAGTCCGAATTTCAGAAAAAAAATTATATCAGCGGTAGATAATTTCGATAGGTTTTTTTTAAATTCATAAAAAAATCAAAATAGTAGTATGATTCGATTTAAAACTTAATTAACAGAATATACAACTGTAGTAAATAGTAAACACACAGTATTCAATATTGAACAGTTTCATTACGATCTCGACGAAGGACTCAATGAGCTCGTTAAAATCCAAATTGAAATGAATACTTGCTCTGCCAAATGTAATGCAGCTGATATGTGGAATTATTGCAACAACGCCTCGCTGAAGTGCGTGTTGCTATTTTTTTGCTGATTTAATAATGTTTGATGATCAAAAGGTGATTTATGGTGTAACATAGAGCATAATGTTTATTGTTTGTGTGATTAAGGTAGGATTCTTTTTTAATTTATTACTTTAGGATTTTTAACTCATAATTTGCTTTATTATATGAATCTTAAAAATCATCATTGCGAAATGGTTATTGTTAAGTTTTTAAAGTGTTTTTTAGTTTTTGTATCGACTATCTGACTAAAATTAGAGAACGTTATTGTATAAATTTCAAATAATTGTATAAATCTTATAAAACTACCTTTTAAAAAATACCTTTTTTCTTATTATCAAATAAATGACGTAGGTCTAACTGTAGCTATTAATCTCAGAGATAAGCCCCAAGTTATAAATGAATCGTATCTTTCAATTCTTCGTGCACTGAAAAATGATATTTATATATTTTCAATAAAGTTCAATTTAGATTATTTCATGGTAAGTATTAATTTTAGCAAATGTATGAGTCGCTAGGATTAGAAACAAAATGCCAATGCCAGAATGGTAGCTTCTTGTATAAAGGTTTCATTAGTCTTATTCGCTTACACTACACATATACACGTGAATTAGTAGATTAAATTTATTTTTACCGAGATTGAGATTTTTTATTACAGTTATTTTTTTTATTTAAGACATTAAATCAGCTTCACGCTGCATCCCGCACACAATAGGGTAGGCTGAGGAAACTTAGTGTTAAGATACTCCAACCCCCAATTTCTGCAGAGAGGAGGAGAAGGCACTGCGTCTTGAGAAAAAGGAAATGGAATGGAATGGAGGAAAGAAAATAAATTTAAATAAATGTTTAATTTCCTCAAGTGGACATCGGACTTATAACCAGTCGCATTTACAGTCACATTTTGTGCCCCTGTGCCGAGACTAGCTTCAGTTTAGGCCTTTATTAGAGTTAATAATTTTAAATAAGGCTTAGCCCTTAGAAAAATCATATTTAAATATATCTATATCTTCCTTATTTATGCTTTTGCTTTTGTTTTTTTTTTTTCTTTATTTATGAGCTTTGTCGTTACAACGACCATTCCGCTCTGTTTGTTTTACATTCTAATTACAGTTAATTATTTCTTTTCTGAACTATATAAAACAATTTTTTCGCTAACTCAGAGTCTGGTACCGCTAGCACACTATTACATGCTCCTACATTATTGTCTCTGCCAATTAATAGCCTACGTCTCATGGGTTCATTTTGGATATACATTCCATCATAACATGATATACGTCATCTAAAGTGTTGCATGTACAACAATTAGGAGTATTTATTTTTTTCATGAGAAATGTGAATTTATTTGATGGAATGTGTCCCGACCTAAGACTTAAGCACGTCACACAATCTTTTCTATTTAGGCAAACAGTATCAATCCACGATTTCATTGAAGGTTCTGCTTGAATAGTTCTATACCAAATACCTTTGGTTTGAGATTGTTGGTCAAAATATTCCTTCCAAAATGTGTTACATAAATTCCTAATTAAATAAACACAATCAGAAAATACAGGCCATTGGAAGACCATCCGTAATTCCTTCTTTAGCAAGAGCGTCAGCAATTTCGTTACCAGAAATATTAACATGTGAAGGAATCCATTGTAAAACTATTACTTTATTCTGCTGATCATACCTATGAATTAATTTTAAAATATTAAATGCTACGGGCATACCTTTAGGATTAGAGGTACATCGAGCTATGTGTTGAAGAGAACTCTTTGAATCAGAAAATATGATAAATTTGTTATGATTTACTGAAGAAATATATGATAGTGCTTCACAAATGGCTAATAATTCTGTATGCATGATGGAAATATTTTTACTGATCTGAAATTTCATAAATTCCGAATTTTGGTCATCATAAAATGCTGCCCCTGATGAATTACCCTCTTTGGACCCATCTGTAAAGATCTTATAGAAGCCATTGTAATTATTGTTTATAAACTGTTGGCAGTGATTATCTATATTTATTTTAATTACATTTTCTACCGTTAAATTATTAATCCAAGTATCAAATGAAAAGATATGAAATTTGTTATTCTGATTTACTTCAATTCACGAGCAATTTAGGCTCGTGAATTTTAAGTAATAATGGTTTTCGTTTTCTTTTCCATTTATATAAAACATCACTTCCAATAGAATCTTCTAAAATCTGAATAGTATTACAGAATTTAAATGACTTAGACCTCAACCAAAACTTACCACATAGATAGAACCTTCTAAAATGTAGAGGTTGTATACCCAGATCAGATTCCATAACATGTGTGTGGAGTAGTTCTAACATATCCGCCAATAATTCTTAACGCTTTATTTTGTATTAAGTCTAATTTTTTTAAATGTGCTTCACTACTGTCGTCTATTAAAAAACTTGCATAATCTAAACGACTTCGAATAGAAGATAAATAAATTCGTCTGCGGTGTTTGGGATGAACGCCCCACCCAGACCCAGCTAGTACTTTAAAAGCATTAAGAAATTTTAAAATTTTACATTGCAATTCATTTATTTGTTTAGACCATCTTAAAGATCTGTCCAGCCAACAACCCAGATACTTAACGTTTTCTACTACTTCTAGCATTTTTCCATTGATATATATCTTAACAGGAAATCTATTAATGCTCTTTTTAAATACAGTAATTTTGCTTTTAGAAGTTCAAATTTTCATACCTATATCACTAATACAATTATAAAATTTATTAACAGCCCTCTGCATAACGGATTCCCCTTCATTTATATTAAAACATGAAGTATATAAAACGAAATCATCCGCATATTGTAAAAAACTAATATTGTTCATGGTTTTGCATATAATAGAAGTAGCAATGTTAAATAATAAAGGAGATAACGGATCTCCTTGAGCTATACCCTGGCAAGTCCTACGAGAAACAACAACATTATTAACATTAATTTGAAGATATCTCTCAGACAGAAAATTCCATATATAGTTACACATTATAGAACCAATTCCTAAATTGTCGAGAATTTTAACCAAAGAATAAATATCCAAATTATTGTATGCATTATCAAGATCTACAAAACAGGCTATTGTTAAAAGATTTTTTGTAAAATTTAATTGTGTACTAGATACTAAAACACTAAGACAATCCAAAGTCGATCTCATTTTTCTAAAACCTACTGTATTTGGTAACAAAACGTTATTATATTCTATATACCATTCCAATCTTTTATGCTTTTTATGCTTTTGCTTCAATTTTTATTTAATAAATTGTATAAGTACAGCCTTCGTTTCTTTAAAAAAAAAACAATCAGCTCAAACAATTAAAATACCACCATGCTACGATACCACCTACGCTACTGTTAATTTATCAAGTACACAAGCCAAATTGTACAGCAAAATTTGTGTAAAATAAATACAAGAAATGGTAAACCCTCGCCTCTACCCTCCGCTCTACAGTCTACACGAACAGTTTGCTCCGACCCGATCCCGCAATCACGCGAGTAATTAGCCGGGCGCGTGAGAGGAATGCGTATTGTTGGTTCATACCAGTATGTATTACAAAGCTTTTCAGTACAGCTTCCTGGCGTTCTACTTGACGGTGACTCGTGTGCCGAGAGGGTAGAGCTCAAGTCGAGTCGGTTTAGGTGTGTGTTCACTTGTAGCGAGTGTGTGGATGAGCTTTCAATTTATATATTGTGTGATAAATATGAGATTAATTGTATTGTTGTTTCGTTTATATGTATTGTATTCATTATTACTAGAGACACAGTTGCTATACAACGTTTATGTTGCTTTATAATAAAGTGTAACATATTGTCAGACATATTTTGTATGTTATTTTATTAATTATATATATATATTTAAATAATAGCAATATCTTTCTACATGAACTATAACTGATTTAATCTCATACTCGTATGTCTCACAATTTTCTTAAGAAGAGGTATAAATTTATTGCTTCGCGTATTAATATATGAAGTAGGATTTCATTTCCTTGAGCGGGAATCGAACCTACAACCAATCGATTTACAATCGCATGCTTATGCCCCTGCGTCACGACTAGCGTCATACTTAATATTTTCATTTCCTCGCTCTGGTAACGAGACAAAGCGCAGCGCGGCGTTGAGCTCTAAGATAAAAAAAGAAAAAAATACTACTGGCCAACCCCTAAGATAAAAAAATAAGAAAAAAATACTCGCTGTCACCATGACAACAACCCTTGATCAGGGCTTGAGTCATTAGTGCGTGTGGCTTTCTATCGGCGAGGCGTGTGTGTGATCGGAAACCTAATGAATGGAACACGATAACGCCCCATACCTACTTATATTATACACGTATATCGAATAATAGTTTCGCTGATCTCACGTTCCAATTGAATAGTATATACGACCTATAGTTATTAAATAAAAATACAACCAATTGTCAACAATTCGTTTTATTAATAAACAGAGCAAGTGGTCGCATTAAAAATGAATCATCGCCATTGTTTCATCGCCATTTTTGTGGATAGTCGCCCCGGGCTAGTTGCCCGGGGCGACTATCCATCCATCTACGGTTATAGATCATTCCACAAGTAAATACTAACTTTTTTATTTAAAATAAATTGTAATAAGTAAATAGTAAAAACGAATTACTTAAATTGACAAAAAAAAATGAAAAACAAACTCCCTTCTCATCAGTCGTTTTCACCGTTAAGCTAATAACCACCACAACAGCAACTATCTTTTCTTTGAGAGGTTAAATAAAAAGGGATTTACGCAAGACCATTATTCATTCTCTTAACAAAAATAGATTAACACAAAACATCTATATTTCCATGTATATACTGCATTACTTAATATAAACAAAGTTTTTAATGATATATTAATTTTTAAAACAGTAGCAACCATCCTTTCGGGTTTTACTCTAAATAGCAGCAAACTTTCAGTTTGAATAAGGACAAATTGATCTATCTGAGTAAAAGTGTCTCCACAAAAACAGGCAGCTTAATAAATTATATTACGCGACACTGAAAGCTCTTTGTCACATACTAATAAACCGTATTACAGAATACATGTCGATGTGTGTAAATTTTTATGAGAGTCAGTCCAAACATTAAGAGCTTTTGACTTAGTGGAAGACGATCGTAAGTTGTTTCTACGTAAATCTAATTTTTGTACTTATATATTGCTTCACACCGTTTCTGTTAAGACACTTCCGTCCACCACATTCTGGAGGTATAGGTTGTTGAGTGGCGGAACTGAACGCCGAGCTTAGGAGGCAAAGCGCAGAAAATGAAAATATTAAACCGCGTTGCCAGTCGTTTATGCCCCTGCACCACGAATGGCCTCACTCTTCTATAATTATAATACACATTTTCATATCCTTAATTCTAAGTTTTAAAATTTCACATTCAGAATAGAGATATGCTTTTTTTGGAATATAGTACTTATTTATTGTAGAGGCCAGTCATGGCGCAGTGGCGCGAAGTGTGACTGTAAAACCGATTGGTTGTGGGTTCGATCCCACTCAAGGAGATGAAATATTTACCTAAATTTATATTTCTATTTCTACGCTCTGTTGTCGAGGCTAAGCGTGGCGTTGAGTTCTGCCATTCAATACGCAATGCCTCTAGAATTCGGCAGAAAGAGTTGAACGGAGTGTCTTAACACAAGGTTCCCTCTGCCTACCCCGCTGTGTGCGGGATGCAGCGTGAAGCTGATTTATTTTATTGATTCTATTTAGTACTTATTTAACAAATATTTATCCTTACACCTTGGAAAGTTAGCTAGTTAAAAAATAAGAACAGCTCCGGTCCTTTAAGATTCGCTCTCCACTTTTTGTTGTAAATGGAAATATTATATAGTAAACTTTAAAAAAGTTAGAAAGTTGAAAGTTAGAATACTTCATTATGTTCTAGGAAAGGCGAAGCCAGATCATATTATTCTACATAAAATTTTTATTTTTGTTTTTTTTTAGTGTCACATCGTATTTCCAATACGCTCATTATAGACAGGATCCTAGTATAACAACATTCCGTTTTCTCTTTGCCGCACAAATTTTGAGACATTACATGTGTATGTCGGGCAATAAAGATTTTTACAACACAGATAGTAAGTAATCTTACTACGATATAATTGTTAATATTTTTACTTTACAACATTGAATTATTAATAATTAAGCCTTTAGTAAGGATAGTTGGATAATCAGCGAATGAAAGCTTACTAATAAAGGATGCTTAACTAACTATTTATATTTGCAATATCACTAGTTAACACTGAATTAATTGAACAAGGAAACAAACTTGTACAGTACAAGTAAAGGCCTAAAAGTTTTGTCCTTCATGATTCCAAATAGAATTAGAAAGCTCCTTCCTCCGTATCAATTAAATTACTCCAAGTTAACGGAAACTCTACACAAGTTACATAATATAGCTTCATAGTATGAAACTTACGACGGTGTCGCGCAGCAGCTGCATGACATTTAAATGTAAACGTGATGGTTATGAGTTCGATACTGATTTGAGGAATCGTTTATATTTTTCTTAATGTTATTTCCCTAATCATGTAGGAATAAACCTGGTGTGGCCAAAGTCCTTCGAAATCGATTTTAAGAAAATAGGCCGTTTAAACGAAAATACTGCTGAACGAAATATCGTGGCGCAATGGACAGCTTCTAATTTTAAGTGCTTATGGGTTCGATTCTCACACGGGGTAATAATTACATTCATTTTATTTTCTTCTTCCCGTTCTGGTAGACAAAGCGGAGCATAAAGTTTCCCCTCTCAACGCGCAATGTCGCGAAAGTTGTACGGAACGTAGGAAACGGAGTATCTTAACATAAAAGTGAGTTATTTAACTAATACAATTTTTATAAGTATAATAAAAATTGTTGTATTTTTGTTCTGTTATTGAGTGTTCTTTGTAGAACGCATGCGTTTCATAAAAAAATACATAACAAAACAACACTTTTACAATCTCTTAAAAATTCCCATCAAAAATTTAATTTCCCAGCAAGAAGCTCAAGTATTTCTCAAAGTTCCGTCTCGAGACACTCGCCTCACGTGAAAGCTCCTCTCGCAAAGACGTTGTAATATCCTTTGTACTGTGTCTATCTATTTCATTACCTTGTTCCTGTCTATACGGTTTAATGTTCTACTTGTTGTAGGTGAGCTTTTATCTTTGTATTATCTGTATGTCTATTAGTTTTTTTTTTAATTAAAAAGCAGGATCGAGTCCTGCTATGTTAAAATTTTGTACGTTTTTTTAAATAATTTTCTTTCTTTAGTGTGCACTTAATGATTTTAAAAAAATACCTTATCATTTGATCTATTTACATGGTTAAGTACATTGGTCCGATATAATAGTCAATGTACTGAAAAAAAACATATGGCGAAAAAATTTCAAATATACTACCTAATTTATATATAACTGTTCTTGCTTATAGAGGACAGTCGTGGTACAGGGGTACAAAGTGTGATTGTAAAACCGACTTATTGTGGGTTTGATGCTCGAGGAGGTGAAATATTTATTTAAATGTATATTTCCATTTCTTCGCTCTGGTGTCAAGCAAAGAGGGGAGTAGAGTGCTGCCACTCAACACGCAATGCCTGCAGAATTTGGTGAAAAATGGAGAACAGAGTGTCTTAACACTAGTTTCCCTCAGCCTACCCTGCTGTGTGCTGGATACAGCGTGAAGCTGATTTCATTTAATTTTTCAATTCCTGCCAATTACAAAATTTAAAATGAGTCTTTTGAATAAATTCTAACGAACACCTTTTAGATTTACAACTTGCAACATTCCTTCAGTAAGCTAGTGGTGTAATTAACAATAAAATTCAATATTAAGAGGAACAATATTAAAAATCCTTTTGATAGGATAAAAAGCGATGCTAAGTACCTGGAATTCTGTATTTTCCCCTTATGTGATCGTAAACATGAAATGATTATTTTAGTTAATTCTCGCCATATTGTTATAATAAATCGACATTGTTGGTTCGTGGGACGCTATTACGTATTGTTAATATGTATGTATGTATATATGTATGTATGTATAATGGTCCTTACATTAATTCTACTTAATGGAATGTACACAACAGTCTGATTGCTTTCATTCGGAGCTCTCTCCGCGCTATTATTTTCTCGCTATAACATTCTAATATCGGTACTGAATGGGATGGCTCATGGAAACAGCGGTTGTAATAATCATGTTTTTTCATAATATTTTTGCTTAAATTATTTCTGTTACGTTTCAATTATTTCAATCATTTTGTTTAAATTATACTTTTTTTTATCTTCATGCTGCATCCTACATATATATAGCAAGACAGAGACAATTTAGTGTTTAGGAAGTAATTGGAAATTTGAGGATTCAACATAGTGAGTAGTGGAACTCAACGCAGTACTTTGTCGTTTTCCCAGTCACTATGACCTCTATGATTTTTCTATTTCTTTATATTTTTAAAATTTGCTCTAAATAACTTAAAATATTTTTTTTAAAAGCGGGTCCAGCTTTATTTCAATTCTTATTCGAAATACCGGCTTGCAATAAAGCCATATAAAAAAAGTCCCTATATAACATTTTACAAAATACATTGTTTTTCTTCCTATACACCTATAGTTAATAGAATGTCAGAGACCTCCTGGCCACATTTTACGAGCTCAGCCCACGACAGTCGTAACGTAGTGTATTGAACGGGGCAACTATTTTAATATATCTGTTATGTCAACGCTACACTATGGGAGCAATATCTAAAGGACTATATTGCATTCGTACTTGATATATTACTTAATGAAAAAATCTGCCTTTATGTTTCTACATGGTCGCTGTAGGCATTTTTATTGAAATAAGTATGAATTGGTAAGCTTGACGGTAGCGGGTTCAACTCGCTTAGGGGAAAATAATATATTATTATTTTCATTTCCTCGCTCTCGTAAAAGATGTGTGGCGTTAGGTTCCGCCACGTAATACATAATGTTATGAAAATGGCGAATGTCATAACATTAAATCATGCCTTGATACATGCTGAATACAGTTGAAGCTAAAAAGTAATGTGGAATAGAGTATCTATTCACCACTTTTTACTCATTTAAGAGATATTTGGGTAGAAAATAAGTTTTTTTTTTTTTATGGAAAAGGACAAGGCAAACGAACGTTCGGGTCACCTGATGGTGAGTGATCACCGCCGCCCACTGCCCCGTGCAACACCAGAGGAGCTACAGGTGCGTTGCCGGCTAAAGGTGGAGATAGACGTGCTTTTTGTAGATACCCATGTCGTATCGACCTGGAAACACTGCCGCGGGTAGGCCATTCCACAGTTCCGTGGCGCGTGGAAGGAAGTTCCTACGAAACCGCACAGTAGTAGATTGCCACGTATCCAGGTGGTGTGGATGATATTTTAACTTGTGACGTACTGTGCGGTTAGAAAATTCGGCGGCAGGTAACAGGTCAAACAGTTCTTCAGAACACTCCCCATGATAAATGCGGTAGAGAACGCACAGCGATGAGACGTCTCTACGCAAAGCCTTTCACAGATCATTGGGTCCCCAATGATTCGAATGGATCTCCGTTGTATGCGATCAAATAGTTCGAGCTGATACTGGGGAGCACCGGCCCAGAGATGAGAATAGTACTCCATATGAGGCCGAACCTGGGCCCTATATAGGGCCAATCGGCGTTTTGGCGTGAAGTACCGTCTCGCTCTGTTGATGACCCCCAGTTTCTTCGAGGCCAACTTGGCCTTGCTTTCCAGATGATCACGATACTGGCAGTCACTCGAAACATTAAGGTCCAATAAACTGATACTGGGCGCGGCTGTGAGGGGAGTGTTTTGAAAGACTGGTGATACGACAAACGGGATTTTTTTTGTGGGTAGCGCGCAAACTTGTGTCTTCAGGGGGTTAAACTGAACTAAGTTCTTTTCACCCCATGAGGAAACATTGTCGAGGGACGCCTCAACAGAAGACACAAGTTTATTTCGGCACTGTTCAGCGTTTTCCCGAGAAAGACTTGCTCGGCCGGAATAAACAGCGTCCACCGTGCTGTCATCTGCATAGCAATGAATGCTAGAATTCTCTAACATGTCATTGATATGCATTTTTGTGCCGTGTGATCCCGGCCTAGAATAGGATCATCCTGGTACTGGTGGTGTCGTAAGAGGCGACTAAAGTACGTGTGGTAGAGCCACGTCGCCAGCAATGGCAACACGCATGGGCAGACTCGACCAGATCATTACCACCCCCGGCATTTAAAACCGGCGTGAAGTAGTGGCTTTATGCCACTGCGTTTCGCGTCAGGTAATGTCGGGCCCCGGCGCCCAACCCATCTTAGAGGCCAGCAACGCACCTGTAGCTCCTCTGGGGTTGCACGGGGCCGTGGGCGGCGTTAATCACTTACCATCAGGTGACCCGCACGCTCGTTTGCCGTGTCTTTTCCATAAAAAAAAAAAAAAGAAGAAACAGCGTAGGGGACAGCACGCAGCCTTGGGGAACGCCAGCGTTCACGGGCATAGGTTTCGAGCAAAAACCGTCGACAGCATCAGGGTCGCTGATGAATTTATGCAAGTGGATCGCCAGCTGTGAGAAAGCTGGCGATCCACTTGCATAAATTCTCGGGAAGCCCATAAGATGGAAGTTTAGCCAGGAGCGCCCTATGCCACACACGATCAAAGGCCTTCGCCATGTCCAAACTAACTGCCAGGCCCTTCCCCTTGCTTTCAATAGCCGCAGCCCAACGGTGGGTTAGGTAAACCAGAAGATCACCGGTTGAGCGACCATGGCGGAAGCCATATTGTCGGTCATTAATCAATCGGTGATCCTCTAGATAGACCAAGAGCTGGCTGACCACACGTACTTTAGTCGCCTCTTACGACACCACCAGTACCAGGATGATCCTATTCTAAGCCGGGATCACACAGCAAGATATTATCATATAATCAATACTTTTCAAAGCATTTTCTTATATTGGCGTCTATATGTGTAGTTTTATACATGCAATTCTGCATACTGTGTTATTCATATAAATGCCCTTATTAAAATTACATTGTAACTTAAAGAAAAATAAAGAAACAAATCGTTTAAATTTTTTCCCCATAGCGTATAAAAACACTATGGGGACTAATTACACGACGTAAACGAAAACGTTCTGTAGCACTTGATTAAATTCGTAGCAACGACACGAGGTCGTAATTACTGGAGCTGCCTCTGCAGGGGGACAAAAGGACACTATATGAGAGTAGGCGGCATATTACTTGATTAAGTAGAGTCGATGTCTAAATTTGACAAATATTGATTGTTTTTCCAGCTCTATGTTGATATTTTGATTATTATTGGAAAATAAATAGTTATTTTATTCGTTATTTTATATTTAGCTGTAATAGAAAATTTTTTGCGTTATATTTATTTCTAGTCATGTTTTTACATTTAAATATATTTATTTACATCTATCTTTATTTAACTAAATTAAAGTATTTTTGTTATTTTACTTTTTAAACCTATCCTGTCCTAAATAAGCAATAAATTACTTAGTGACCTAAATAAGTAAAAAAATTAGAAGACTTATATTTTTTTCTTAATTGTAATCTCGACATTCTTGGTGCATTATAAGGCCATGTAGAACAGAGTGACTATACCTATTAAATTCGTCTTATATTTGTATACTTCCACATTGTATCCCATGTACAGTGTGAAGCTATATTTTTAATCGAGTTGGCCGAGCGTATTGAAGGGACATTAAATACTATTTCATGAAACTTTGTACCAGGTGCAATTTACCGTTTCAAAGAATGTATATACATACATATAATGTCTATTATATTATTAAAGTAAATCAGGAGAAAATGAAAAAGCAAATTAATGAGAACCTTTAATCAAACTTTATAGTTTGATTAAAGGTTATTATTATTAATATGAAAACGTTTAGTTATTTCCGTATATTCTTTAAAATAAAAAGAGTGGTTTGTAAAATGAAATATAATATATAAAAAAAGGAAAAACGCTTTCATGTAAATATATAATACGTAATATATTTTCTTTAAAATATAACTTTTATATCAACAAATTGCCAGTCCCAATGTGGCAACTAAGTAAAAATAACTCTACTATATACTTTTATACGTTATCTCTAGTAATAACAACGTAATTTCTTGTAAACTGTAGTAGTATAGTGTAGTACACTGTAGTTCACTGTAATACTCACAAGGCTATCTGCACGCGTCCCCCGCGACTTCCCGTGATAGCGCCCGCTCAGCCGTGAACTGATAAGCGAGCTTATTTACTCTTACTAAAACTTCAACTAAAAGCTCTTATAAATGGTAAATGTTTGCTATTTACTTATCTCTTACTTGAGATAAAGCATAGAAAATATAATGATTATTTTATATTATATAATATTAGCAACTAATATTAAAAAGAAAAATAAAATAAACAAAAAAATCAGCTTCACGCTGTATCCCGCACACAACAGGGTAGGCAGAGGGAATCTTGTGTTAAGAGTCCGTTCCCCACTTTCTGCCGAAATCATTGGCATTGCGTGTTGAATGGCAGAACTCAACGCCGCGCTTAGCCTCGACACCAGAGCGAAGAAATAGAAATAGAAATTTAAGTAAATATTTCATCTCCTCGAGTGGGGATCGAACCCACAACCAGTCGGTTTTGCAGTCACACTTCGTGCCGCTGTGCCACGACTGGCCTTTAAAAAGAAAAATAAATGTATTTTTTTAAATAATGCTTCCCTAAAAAAAATTAAGCCATCGTGGCGCAGTGGGATAGTTTGAAATTGTAGAAGGCATCTACCTATTAAAATGATTCTCGTTATCCCGCTTTAGTAGAAAATTGCGGTGTTGGGTTCCCACATTCCCAAAATTTTAAAGTAATTAGGAAACGGACCACCCTGCCTTAAATAGAGAGAAAAAAGGCGATATGTAAATATAGAAAACGGTATTGTAGTAGGTTTTTTTTTGCTATGAAATGTCACTCAATAACTTACGTGTGTATAATATTCTGATGAAACTCAATCAGTTAGGAATAATTGTTCCGAAATTCAATTTCAATATTTGATCTAATACATGTGGATTACAGAATGCTTCTAACAATTATATGTGTGTATGAGACTAATACCTAGTGTTCATATATAGGCTTGTCTGTCTGTGCACATATATATTATAGGAACCCTACATAAAGTTTGTACTTTTAATTCAAATTCAAATTCAAATTATTCTTTATTCAAATAAACTTTTATAAGCACTTTTGAATCGTCAAATGAAATATAGATAAAAAAAGCTAGCTACTAAAATATAGATAAAAAAAGCTATTCCGGTACAATAGAAAATAATTTAATAATTATTTTCTATTGTACAGGAAAAACATAAATAAATATATATATATGGATGTATTTTGGCACAATCTACCCCTGGTAGACACTATTTTCTGCTTAAAAATAACGATCCGGCTTCATTCATCTAGTTACATTGAAATGATGGAAAAATTTTCAAGCTGTATCCTACACATATCAGGGCAGCTAGAGGGAACCTGAAAACCAAATACTTAAACGCTTCATTTGTATTAAGACTCTTGTTACCCAATTGTATGGAGTGACCACAAGTACAAACTTCGGGCAAAATGTGTCATACATAACTTCCATTTGAACTTGGAAGCGAAGTAGATACAACTTAGTATATAATATAAACAGACTAAATAATATGTTTTTCTTAATAACACATCCCCCGTGTAACGCGTTAAAAAACCATTAAAGGAATTTTTGATACACGCTCCCTCTTCCTCCGAGAGCTACGGGGACGCTGTCTTAGTAAAGAGTAATAACTCTAGGAAAAGCACTTAGCGTTATTTTATGTGCCATACAATTTATTACAGAACATTTTTTTTTGTACAGGTTTCCTTTTTTAAAACGTTTAAGGATAAAATACTGGGAGGGAGAAGTTAGTGATTGTATGTTTTATTTAGATTTTTTTTCTTAAATTCACATTATTAAAAAGTTTTATTGTGTTTGTCCAAAAATAGCGTTTTTAAATAGTAAATAGATATTAATATTTCATAATTATTTTGTATACTTTAGTATTTGTTTAAGTACATATAAGAATAAATTTATGTATTTTAAACTCATGAAATCTTTTTTTTTTATTATTTTCTCTATTTCTTTTATTCTATACAAATTGAATATTTTTTATTGTTTTATTTATAGGTGCAAAACACATTTTAATTGATTTAAAATTAATCAAAATAAGAAAACGTAAAACGCATACCTTAAGCGGTAATATAAGGTAAGCAATATAATTATTAATATATGTTAATAGCCTAATATAATAGTAGACTAAACAGGGCAATTAGAGTTCCTCTACAAATATATGGTAACATTAAAGTTAGCAACGTGTCCCGCGCGACTATTAAACTGCGTAGAACAGTCTCTACTACAATATTATACTGTATTAATTACAATATTACATACATATAACGTTTAATTTGTAGAAAATACATTAAAATACTATTTTAGGTCGTCAAGGCACAACTTTGATACATACTTTTGTATATATGTATATATATAAATCAGATTCACGCTGTATCCCGCAGCAGGGACACAGCAGGGTAGGCAGAGGGAACCTTGTGTTAAGAGACTCCGTTCCCCACTTTCTGCCGAATTTCGTGTTGAGTGGCAGAAGTCAACGACGCGCTTAGCCTCGACACCAAGGCGAAGAAATGGAAATATAAATTTAAGTAAATATTTCATCCTCTCGAGTGGGGATCAAACCCACAACCAATCGATTTTACTGGCCTATATAATTTTCTTTATTGCATTCAACACAAAAAAAAATCTCTTTAAGAGATTTCGTAATAATATGAAATTAAAGCGATATATTGGTGGGTGTAAGGGTTCAGTACCAATTTCCATGACAAACTTAAGTTTGTGGACGTATTTGCTCAATCTGTATGAGATTAACCAAATTTATAGTATCCACTGTATTATAAGTCAATAATGATTATTTTCTATGAAAGATCTATCCACTCATTATCATTTTTGCTTATTCATTCTTTTTAGTTATATTGTAGGTTCTCAGTCATGAAATAACCCTTTAAAAATCTAATAAATAATGAACCTATAACCTATTGTCAATCAAATAAAAGTAGTTTCTAAATAATATTGCGTAGACTTGGAGGCTTGATTTTTCTGAGCTCTAAGGGACCGTAGACCTAAATATATATATATATATATGATATTAATTTCAGATAGATACATCTCAAGATAAATGGCCTTGACAGACGGAGAAACGGATAACAAGTACAACGGATTCTATATATGCGTTTTTTCCTTATGAACTACGGAACCCTAACGATTTGTTACAGTTGTTGGATTTGCACCTGCACATCTCACTTGTAAAACCAACGTAAATAACTGAACAATATCATTATAGTTAGTAATATGAACAAAACGTATCAAGTAATTTCTAAAAGCACAAAAATATTTTCTAATATAACAAAATAGGCGACACAAAGGATGTTGACGGCTTTTGTTGCGGACCAGTGAAGCGCTTTCTTGTGAGATGAGTGTCTCGACTAGAGACGAGGAATGTATCTTGTAGAGTATATATATACATACATCTATATATTTACGTATAAATATGGCAGGACGTATCCTTAACAAGAATTTCTAATTAATAAAGAAAAACGAGAACGTCGTGGTGCAGGGGTGTAAACGCGACGCAACTATAAACGCGACGATTGTGGGTTGGATTTCCACTAGTGGGATTAAAATATTTAGAATTTTCAGTTTATTTGGTCGAAAGCGTTAATATGTTGGTTCAAACTATAAAAATATTTTTGTATTAGTCCGTTTATCAAGCAAACTTATAAGCTATATAAGCATGTGTCATGTATCGTGCACAAAATACAACCCTATATCGACTTATTAACATGGGACTACGCAGGCGAAGCCATAGTCAAAAGCTAGTTAAACAATAAAGTTATTTGTCATATGCTACTAGGTTTATATGTATGAACGAGACATTAGACCCACTAGTGCGAAGGTAACCCGACGCCATAATGTGTTTCAATTTATTCAATACGTTTATTATGTTGTTTCCCTTTGTGTCGGGACTGTGGAAATAATATTCACATAATATTTGTACAGAAATACGACTTTTGTAAATGTGGAATAATGTTGCTATTTGTTATTAGGATGATGTATATGCGAGTGTTTCTTTTGTTTGATTCGTATTGACTATATTCGTAATGTTATAGTATGATGAAATTAAACTCAAGATTTGAGGCTATTTTGATACAAGCGTGCGACTGAACAACAAACGTTGTGTTTTGTGTGTTGTAGGTTTGATTCTCGTTCAGGGGAATAAAATATTAATTATTTTTATTTCCTTTCTCTGGTAGCAAAGCAATGTGGCGTTGAGTTCCGCCGGTCAACATGAGCAGTAATTACTCGTTCCGAGTCTAGGATAAGAAGAACATCTAGAATCATCCCCTTTACTAGATTATCATCAAGTAAGTAATCTCCTCATATCATATTTTATTAAATAGATTTTTTATGTTAAATATCAAATATTTCATCGTTTTTGCGGATTCAGTAGCCAAAGGCGCATAAATGTCCGTAACTGTTGATTGCATTGACCTAGAAGCTTACTTATTTTCTGTACTGCAACTATTCTCAATACAGAATTATTCAAGTAATATTTACTTGACCATTTCAGGTACCTCCGCGTGACAAATGGACAAATGGAAAACAAGTCAAGTTAATAATTTGAATATAATGATTGCCACGAGTAAGTTGAACCTACAACTATTGCCTTTACTATTAATAATACTATTAATAGCATTTAAATAATGTTTTACTGCCCTATAATTTTCTAATCCTACTAATATTATAAATGCGAAAGTTTGTGAGTATGTATGGATGTTTGTTACTCTTTCACGCAAATTCTACTGAACCGATTACGATGAAATTTGGTATATAGGTAGCTGAAGACCCAGAAGTAGCCTATATGTTATAGGCTACTTTTTATCCCGGAGTTCCCGCGGGATTGATTCTTTATTGAAAAGAGATACATTTATCGCTTCTGAAAACTGAATGCGAGATCTAGCGGCACGGTGGCGGCGCCGGAGGTGGTAGCGGAAGCGGGGGCGGTCCGACGCGCGGTACGTGAGGTGGGGGAAAAAGTGGCTTTTCGCTGAGTGCGCGACCCGAACGTTGTATCCGTTTTGCGAAATTTCAATTATTATAAATGCATTGACGTAATATCCAGGCCCAAGGTTAGGTTATTGGCAGATTGTTTATTGTATGATACTTATTTTTTTTTAAATTAATAGACGCACAGAAGCGTGGTTTTGTTTTCAAATTGGCTAATTAGAATTGTTTTTTACTATAATTTTAATTAAATAGATAAGTCTTGCATTTTAAAGGTATTACGTGTTTTTGTTAAGAAAAGTACTTCATCTTTTTAATTCTAACGATAGGAGCGTACTGCAGTAGCTACCAATAGACTTATAATTAAAGCTTTAAAATACTTAGTTACCATATTTCTTTTGTTGGTAGTATTGTTACGTTATCATAGGGTTTCCACGCGGACGAAGTCGCGGGCGGCCTCTAGTACAGTATATATTCAAAATAATATAAACTTAAACAAGTTCCGTAGTAGCAAAGAAAATAAATAAGGTTTATTAAACAATAATATACGTACGGTATCCGTGTCAATACATCGTCTTGTGATTAACTTGACAAGTTGCAAAATTAGTTATCGCGCGCCGCAGACTTGGCTCGGCTAACTCCATCTGCAGTAGTGTGTGGTATAATTTGTAGAATATAGCGAATATCATACTTATACAAAAAAAATATTTTTAAGGTTCCGTATTTTTTAAGAAAGAAGGAACCTCTATAAGATCACTTTGTTGTCCTTATCTTTGTCTGTCTGTATCTCTGTTTATCAAAAGTTTTTATCTCAGGAACACTTGGAGATATCGAGTTAAAATTCACTATGGCCTTATGATTTCTTTGAAAAAAAAAACAATTTCTTCATTTACTTAAAAAAAATGGTTGTATATAGTGCAAAAAACGCGTATTTCGACAATAGCAAGAGACTGAATATTCATCAAGATACTTCCGGTTGTCCTAGAATTATGAAATTTGATAACTTGATTCAATAGGTAGTACCAGTTCAGGAAAAAATCTGAAAATTATACATTTGTGGTTCTAAAAAAGTAAAAAAAGCCAAGCTTGAATTTCAAAAACAAAGCTTAAGACCTCCAACTTTTTTCGAAAACCTTAGTGGGTGAGCCCACCTCGCGCTTGTTCGGGTTTTTTTAAAATACCTAGACATAATGTCAATATAAATATTTTAATTTATTTATTCCTTAGCTCAAATGGTTATTTAATATTAATTGTTTTAAATGTCATATTATTAATTATATATTATAATAAAACACGTATTCGCCATAAAAACATGGAGACCTCTCGGAATAATGGTACAGAATAGAATGTTTTAATAATAGGTTTCGCCAATCTCTACCATGCTATATACAGAACAGTAGACAGATAATTCGGTGAAGTCTCTTCATATAAAACAGTCTACAGATTTCGTAGTTTTAAAATATATGCGGTTATATCTTGCACCGATCAGTAAAATAAATCGCTTGTCGATACTCTATCACGAGTCATGATATTGAATGCACCGTCCTCCACAAACACATACCAGTGACCGACGCGACGCTACGAACTGTGAATAATAATAATAGACATTAAATATAAAATATGTCAATTTCACGCTGTATCCCGCACACAGCAGGGAAGGCAAAGGGAACCTAACGTTAAGACACTCTGTCCTCCACTCTTCGCTGAATTCCCCCCAGAATTTTTTCATTGCTTGTTAAGTGGTGGAATTCATCACCGCGATTTGCTGTAATACCAGAGTGAAGAAACGAAATTATTAATTTTAGATAAGTATTTCATTTTTTCGAGTGGGGATCGAAGCCACAACCAGTCGATTTTACAGTCACGCTTTGTGTCCCTGCGCCACGACTGGCCTCTAGATAGACATTATTTGTACATAATAAACATACATGTGCGTTGTCTGTCCATCACTCGCTTATTTAATACCGTTACCGTCACCGTTACTGAGTGACGGACAGACAACGCACAACGCTGGAGTTTGGTTTGGTTTTTGATATATTTTATTATTTCGCCTTAGGTAACTTACGGGAATACAACAAAAGTGGTTTTCAAAATTACTACGGGAAAGATAAAAATTATAAGTGGTATTAGATTATGATTATTTAAAAATATATTTTTCCCTATTTATCCTATGTAGCATTTTCAATGTTATGGTACTCTTGAACTAAATGGATTTGTCACAGTCGCATAGTTTAGCTTCAATTATGAATACGCTCTAGATGACAAAATAAATAACGATTTAGCTTTCTCTCCCTTTCCCGTACAAAAAAGAAACTATTTAAAAGAATTCCTTGTGTTATTCCAGTGTCTGGAAGTCAACACAAATGTAGGTGATTTTAAATGTGTCCTTTTTTTTACAAAATAAATAAAAAAATACAATTAAATACAAAAAAAATTCAAAGCTAATGAATTTCACATTTACTATCTCCATCACCAAAAAGAAACCTTATATAACAGAAGTAGTACATTACGCAAAGGCCTTTTAAACTTATGTTAAGAAGATTAATTATACATTTGCTTTAGTAATTTCCTCGTCTTAATTATTTCGTCCCACGCACCGCCGCTGTCGTACTTCTTGAGATTGAATGTAAGCACGCTCGTCTCGTTATGATTTTCAATTTAACTTAATACCTTGTTGATATTGCGTTACGTTACTGTTATACGGTCTTATAGTATTTTGACATTGTTTTGTATTATTAGTTTATTTTATCTGTGGTTAAGCCACTATGGCCAAATGGATGTAAGTGATGTGTTTGACACATTACAGATTTTAAGGGCCCGAGCTGCCACGTTCACCATTTTTGTACGAAATTGTGGCAAAAGGTTTTTTTAATGCGTTTCATTATTTTGATATATCAATAAGAGCTTTTCCAATGCATCTAGTATGTTACTAGAAGTATATTTATTCTACTATTTTGGATTGTGTGAATTTATCATATTTTTTAATTTTCTTTATCAAATCGTGTGAACTAAGTCCTTGAAAATATATTTTGAAGCAGAAATGTCATTAAGATCGATCTCATATTTCTTAAGTTCTATTTAAAGTGCTAAATAGTTACTAATATTCATTTAATCATTTATATTATACGTAAATACCATTTTTATTATAGAATAAAAAAAAATCCTCTATAAAATAAACACACACAACAACGACGTACAATGGAAAAATCTTAAAAAGTAGAAAAAAGCGTAATTTATTTGGAAACGTAATATTCTCCAAACTATCGCATTAATAAAAAAATGGAAAAAAGCATTTTCCTCCAAAGAATTACTAAAACGACGATGAATTATCTGATTTAATTAAAGCAAAGTGATGAATGGAGATTGAGCGATGCTAACTGCTTGCCGTAAATTTCGCGTCGCCGTTATTCTAAAGAAACGGCCGGAGAAATATTTTTACTTGGTAATTATTGTCCGATTTTAAACGCACAAAGGTTTTGAGTTTGATTTCTATTTGGAAATCTTTTTTTTTTGTTCCAACTTCACACTTTTGCTAAGAAACCAATTAATAAGAACTTAGTGTTAAGAATCTCCGTTCCTTACTTTCCGCACAGCTTTCGAGAAATTACGAATTGAATGGCGAAATTTAACGCCGCGTTTTATTTTCTGGAGTGAAGAAATGAAAATAAATATTATAATGATTAGGTTCAAATGATTGTTAGGTGTGCTATGTAAAAGTGAACGTTAAGGTCTAGCGAAAATTAGGCAACATCTCAAAATTGACCAGAAAAAGGAAGACGGAGTGTCTTTGTAAAGTTCTCACTGTCTAGTTTGTCAAATGCGGAAAAATCGTAAAACTAAAAAAAAAATAATTAAAAAAAGTCATATTTTATTTACTACGACCTCATAGTCTCGATCGCGTCCGTATTCTTGTTTTCATAAGAATACAATTTTAATACAATAATGATTCAGAATTAATAAGTTGTTGTGAATGCATTTCCCTTGCAGAATATAGCTTTTCAACATTTTTGACATTTGTCTTGAAAAGCCAAATCAGTTAAAAAAAAAACAAAAAAAAACAAAACAATATACAGGTAACAAAAATATGAGAGGATGAATGGGATGAAGGTATTTAATGGAAAAAATACTGATGTCAGAAAGGGATTCTGACACAAACTGCCAAACGTGGACGTACGATACCAAGGCAAGATATAAGATACGGATTACTAAGAGGAATGAGCTATCGAATTATAAAACTGCGAAATAGAGTAAGAGAAAACATAAATATTTTAAAAAAGACCCAGTGTTCGAGCACTTCCTCAGTGGTCCCGAGATTGTAGCGAACGTAAGAAAAGTATACATTTTTTTTGGTTACTCCCGTAAAAAAAAGAAATGTATATAAAAGAAATAAAAGCTATGATAAGTACTAGCCGCTAGTATCATAACGGCTCGGGCTTAATCCCGAGAATAATAAAAAAAGGTAAAAAATCTCTAACACTCCAGAAATTGCTACAATTCTACTGAAACTCAAAAAAAATTGCTTAACTTACAAACGTAATATTCGTATTTTGCAGAAAGCATTGTCGTAATTTATACTGTAATAACCGTATCTGATATATGATGATGCGTTGTTGTTTCAGTTTGTGTCAGCAATAATAAAGGCTCTATAATTTAGATATCATAGTACAGTGTCTAACTATTAAAATGATGGCTGTTTGCTCAATTGATTTTTTAGACAATAATAATAATAAAAATTGTATTTATTTTAAGGTAAACTTCAACGTCTGATTGGGTAGAACTCTACATATTATATAATGCATCATAAAAGATATAGCAATCTTTGCAAGTAATTAGTTCCATATATTTTTAAATTTAATTAATTGTTTGTAGCCAGATTCTTCGTCTTTCTTTACGCTAATTTTACAATTCATTACATATTGAGTGACGGAACCCAACGCTCCGTTATATCTACAAAAGGAAGCGATTTAAAATAAACATAATCATTCACCAAGTAGGAATCAAACCCACAACCGTATTTACACTGAAAAGGTTTCAAATAAGATATAATATAACAGTCATATTTACCTAAATCCTATATCCTCTCCTTCAGAATCCATTTTGGAGAATTATTTCGCAAGCAAACACATAACATTTGTATGAAAGGACATAATTTACGGTGTTTTCGTTTCGCTCTAATAAATAAAATATTTGACAGTACGTGATATTGTGATGTAGGGAGTTGTTTATGCGATTTGATGGCTCGATAGCTCTGGACAGTGTCCGTGTCTGGAGAGATTATTTATTGCGGACCTTGGAACCCCAGGCAGTGTTGTAAAGAATGTATAAATGTTAGAAACTGATATTTTTTTTTCTTTTATGGGGGTTGAAAGATTGGAAAATAGAAAATGATTATACTGTTTTTGAGGCTGTCGTAGCGCAGTGGCTTCCCCGCTTTGATAGACAAAACGTTGAGCCAGGAGTTCCGTGACTCAACACACAGTGTCTCGAAAATTTGGTGGAAAAGTGAAAGACGTAGTCATCTCAATACTAGAGTCCCTCTTATGTGAGAATAAATAAGCGTGGAGCTGCAAAAATATACTAGCTTTCTAGACTATTAAGAGAAGCCAATAAACAACATCATCAAGTTAATGGAAAATGTGGATGATATGGATGAAAATTTACCTCTAATCGTTAAAGGCTTTTAATTTAAAAAAATTGACCTAAAAAAAACCCACGCAACATGCTATAATTATGTTCTAATTAGCATAGCCTATTATTCCTACAATAAGTCGACTTTATAGTACAAATCTAAAAAGCTCGGTCATCCTCTTTCACGGTATTCATGTGGAACGTACGAAAAGCAAGCAAAATATAATATTATATTATATTTTAACACACGCGTCGGCATTATTTGCTTTACATGCATTCATTCTAACGAGTGTCTGCGAGTGTCTGTTGTATGTGCTTTATGAAAAATAATCAAATCCACGCTTCCTTCTTATACATAGCCAGTGCACTGCCATGCTATGTCGGAATGAAATGAAAAAGTTTCACTACATATACTAAATATTACTATTAATTTCTTTTTCATATTACTATTAACTTCATACTGTTTCTGGTTAGGCAGATATATTACAACTTACCGCAAAACAGTAAGACACACATATTTTTTTCAATCCACAATAGCTACATAACCAATCAGCTTCACGCTGTATCCCGCACACCGCAGGGTAGGCAGAGGGAACCTAGTGTTTTTAGACACTCCGTTCCCCACTTTCTGCCGAATTCTGGAGGCATTTCGTGTGGAGTGGCAGAACTCAACGCCGCGCTTTGCCTCGGCACCAGAGCGAAAAAATGGAAATATTAATTTAAGTAAATATTTCATCTCTTCGTGTGGGGATCGAACCCACAACCAGTCGGTTTTGCAGTCACACTTCGTGCCCCTGCGCTACGACTGGCCTCAGCTACATAACCAATATGCCGAAATGTTTCTCATCAATCCTTTTAACGAATAACTACTTAATAAATCATTTTTAAATAAGTTAACATCGCTTACTTAGTCTTTTATATATTAATATTTATTTAATTTTATATTTCTTCGCTCTGGTGTCGAGGCAAAGCGCGGCGTTGAGTTTCGCCACTTAACACGCAATGCCACCAGAATTCGGCAGAAAGTGGGCAAAGAAGTGTCTTAACACTAGGTTTCACTAGGTTTCACTAGGATACAGCGTGAAGCTGATTTGATTTTACTTAGTCTATTAATATCATCATATTGTAATTATTTGGTTAAGTTTTTGCAATTACGCCGCAACAGCGATTCTACTTTGTAAGGCATATATTTTTTTTTATAATTATTCAACTCATTGTCGTCAATCGCAACAGCGAAACCGCCCCTTAACAAGCGCTCAGCCGCGAAGCCGGTCAAAGGCCGTCACGCACTCCACTCCCCCTATTCCTTCCCATTCAGGGCTCACTTACAACTGTATGGCACTCGCTGCCTCTCTTATTTCATATCAAATATTTCTATATAAGATTTGTTGCTTTTAACTATTTTTTCTTTATCTTTTTTTTTTAAATATAGTTTTAAGAAAACTCACTACCTGGTTTTTATTTATGTATGCTTTTAATACTTGCAAAGCGTAAATGTATTCGACTTGTTGAATGAATGGAACGAGTGGAGCTACTTTTCTATGGATTTTTTTTATTATAAAATAGAAATAAAGTATACCTAACCTTATATTATGAATATAATATATTTATAATATATACGACAACGCTTCGACGAAAGTACTAGATTTGAAACTTAGCCTCTAGGTGGGTTAGGAAGGAAAAGGGAGCATAAAAGAGGTATCTTAAAATTTATCAGCAACGAAACACTGGAATTTATTGTTTGTAGTTAACACAAACAAAGTTGTGAGCTATTTATTCCCTTATAAAATAACAAAAAAAAACTCAATTTTCAGAAAATAATGAGTAATGTAATAAAAATACATTATTCGAAACGAGATCCATTCCGGGCTGAAATTACAACAGAAACAGGTTAAATTTTTACTAAACAAGTATCACGTCTTTCCCGTTACATAATTTCAAAGAATACAAGCGAATTTTAGATCTTTTTTGCTTTAAATTTTAGATTACATTTTCGTACGGAAGCGATATCTATTTCACGTATGAGTAGATCGTCCGGTGGAAGCGGACCGTGAAAGCGGATAGTGTAATATCAAAAGTCGCGGTGACAGTGACGGCGATTTTCAATATTGTTTTTGTTTCCCAGCGTTGTCAATTTTCGAGACATTAACGATGTATTAAATAGCGAAACTCAATGCCCGCCATTCGTCTGCCACAGAGGAAAAAAATAATGAATATATTGTTATTATTTAAATTATTGCAGAAAATTTACTTCAAATATAATTTATTTGTCATTATGAACATTATTACATAATTTTACGTTCAGTTTTGTCACGAAAAAGAACACAAATACGTCACTAAATATTCGGTCCAATATCGCTTATTATAGAAAGAATCACCTAACAGAAACTTACTTTAAAATAATTCATTCTCCGAGTGGGAATCACACCCATACCTATCGAGCTTACATCACAATACTGTGCCATATCGCTATACATATGTATATACATTGCCACTCATGTATATGCACATATTATATTACATGAAAAGATTTACAGTACGTTGAAGAACGTTGCCAATATGATATCGGTATGTAATTTCAGCGTCTCGCTTTGAACGGCACAAATCATTTTTATTGTACTCTATATAATATCTTATTATTAAATTCAACAAGCAATATTGAAATATTTTTATTGAAATAACCTTTAATGGCAAAAGTAAGATTATCGAATACTAAGTTAAAACAGTTTATTTGTTTACTAAGTGTTTATTAAAATCTTTCGTTTCGTTAGGGACATGATTGAAAATTCTCTTATAATTGTTTTTTTTTTCATATAAAGGTAAATTATAAATTAAATTATTAATTATTCAAAGGGAGGATAAGATAGAGCATTTTTTCGAAATTCCCACAGGAATGAAAAAAGACTGGTTTTTCTGATGTACGTTTGCGAGTTTGTGGACTACAAATGATGAGCTGTATAAGATAACTGTCAGACATTATGTGAAAGTCGGAGAGTGAATAGTAGATATAAAAAAAATTAAAACATAAATAAAAAAGAGTCCAGTCATGGCGCAACCAAACTAGCGTACTGTACGCGGCTCCGCCCGCGAAATCATGACAATATTCGTGTCTATACACATCTGTAGTGTATCTGTAGTATACTTATAAAGACTATTAATATGAATGTTTAAGCACCTTGGATTACATTATCGTCACACCCATAAGATTGTTTTGGAAATTAAAAACATATAATTTAAGACATTCCATATTATGGAGGTGTAATATTTATACTACACAATCTTAGGACGAGAATTTTGCAAAATGGCGTCTTAATTAGCACCTACGAATTAAAACGTACACCTATGCAAAATTTGTGATTCCTAGCACTTGTAGTAATGAAATTTCATACTTACTATCAATCCCGAAAACCACCTCTTATGGGTTGAATATTGCAATTTCCCATCTCAGTGGGCACCTACATCCTACAAACAACCTCCGTGCAAAATCCTAAACTGCTAGCAATTGTAGTTACTGAGATTTCGTGATGAGTGAGTGAGTGACCTTTCAATTTTAAATATTGAACGTTTGAACGTCAAATAATTTACCACCAGCTCACTAAAGTATAAACCTCAGACCTGAGAAGAACACGCGCTAGAAGCTCAGCAGGACTTATTTTTTAAATCATTTGTTTTTATAATAAAGGAATATGAATTGTAGTAATACAAGAACATTGGTCGTGACCAAGATAACTTTATTTCATAATACGTGTATGAACTAGTTTTTACATTTATCTCTCATTTATAACTCATTTATCTCTCATTTATAACTCATACTAAATGCAAAAGTTCCAAATTTATCTCTAAGAAAGTAATAACCCATCTGTAACTGACACTGTTCTGTTCAAAGATATAACAGTTAATAGGGGGTTGGTAAAAAGCCAATTTACTAAAGTGGAATCCTTATAACTTTGTTATGTTTCTACATCTTAGATGTTATTGCTTATATTTGTTTGGCGGCACGATGCATCAGGTAGACAGAGGGAACCTAATATTAAGTTACTCCGTTACTTTCACTACCAGCCCAAATATTCGAGATAATGAATGGCGGAATTCAACGCCGCGTTTTGTCTTGTTACCAAAAAGAGGCAAATGACAATTATTCATTCCGGAGTAGGAATCGGATCTAAAACCGCCGTATATAAAGTCACACGCTGTGCCGCTTCACCACAACGGCCTCTCATTTATTCATTTATTTTTTAGATCTACGCTCCTCCTAAAATAGTATAGAGAGAATAATAATTTCCCAAGAATCTCTGTTTTTAACAATAAACAATGCACTTCTGGTTGAACACAAAGCTGCACATTTTTTTGCCAAATTGGAGAAATGCAACATCTGAAGAGCAACGTTATGCATGTAGTCAAAATCTTTGACTATAAAAAAATAATAATTAATCTATAAAAAATGAGGTATTTTTTTTAAGAAAACGTACAAAATTTTAGAATAAGCGTTTTAGATTCGTCATTTTAGAAGCAACTTTCCAAAATTGATTAGAACGTATCGATTTGTGTCTAACAATTGTAGAGACATTTTTCTAAGTGTGTACTCTTTAAAAATTTCTAAAAGATTAGAAAGCTGTTAAAAATTTGAATGTAAAATCATAATAAAATATTAAAAATGTTAATAACTTATTAAAATTATTATTAAGACTAGAAACTCTACATACAAATAATAATTACCGCATTTCCGATGGAAAAAAAAAACTAGTATCAGAGCCGATCGTTATTTATAATATTCCCAGTTTGTTACTTAATGGCGTCTCAAGTAATTGCGCTCGCCGACGATTCAATTGACTTTGAGTGTTTTATAGAAAAACTTCGAGTTTTAGTTTTTAGTATTTATTGGAAAAGCCTGCATCGTACAGTGGAAACAGGCTGGTAATGAAGATAACTATCATATAAAAAGTTAATTAGAAATATGTTAAAATTGTAAAAAATGGAATAATATTTAGATACATAAATATTATGATTTGTTTATAGATAGTACAATATAAGAGGAAACGCAGCGTTAAGCTCCACATCTTAACATATAATGTCTCGAATTCGGCTGAAAAGATGAAAAACCGTCTGTCTTAAATTTAGGTTCTCCTTTCCTATCCCACTATACTATTAGTGCAGGTTGAGAAATTGTATATTAAAATTAACTTTCGATCGGCAACATTTTTAAGTTTAGCCTCTCAAAAAGTATTCCATGTAATCCTGAATTATGTTCTAATAATATATTTAAAAGTAATAGAAGTATTATAGTAAAGTAAAACTGGCTAAGTTTCACTCGTAACGTTCAACCTTTGAGGTTAAAGCAGTAAATTCTCAGCTCCAAGCATTCCACCCGAGTCCCGATATAGTTCTACTTGCAGTTAGATAGAGTCGCCTGACTCAGTTTCAATTTCATTGAAATCTATATTTAGTCGAACGACAATTTCGTTTATAACCACAATTTGTGTAAGAATAGGTTTCTCTTATTACAATTTAAATATTTTGTATTAAAAATATATATATATTAATAGATAATAATTATAAGTAATTTAGTAACAGAAGTAAAGGATTAGCCAATTTATTATTGACACTATCAAGGCAAAGCATGGTTGTATTGATTGTTGTTCGATTGTACGCGATGGTTGTGAGTTCGATTCCCCCTCAGAATTATGAATCGTTTTCATTTTCTGATTGTATTAATAATACAAAACATAGCGTTGAGTTCCGCCACTCTCAAAGCCCCGATAATTCTATGGAAAGTGGTTAACACGGTGTCTTAACACTAAGTTCCCTGTGCCTACCCTGCTGTGTTCGGGATACAGCAGAAATCTTACTAATCTGCCTTTGCCTTTTATGTCCTTATTTTGTTTTTTAATAATTTTTTTCACCGCAAATCTTAACAAGATATCAAGTAAACTGAAGCTATTTCCAATTGTACAGAAGGAATTCAATAGTTCCGGATCGTGAACACTACTAAGGAATTTCCGGGCGGCCTGCGACTCGGCGCTCGGCGTCGCGTTTCCAAAGCACTGATGCGATTATCGCCTCACTTGTAACATAGTATTAGTTCACGACAGCATTATAAGTACTTAGTACTTCACTTTGTCAGGTCAAACGTAGGGTTACTGGTTATATATCTATATTATTGCTGGTTATATATCTTTTATATATAAGAGGCCAGTCGTGGCGCAGGGGCAAAAAGTGTGACTTTAAAACTGACTGGTTGTGAGTTCGATCCCCACTCGAGGAGATGTAATATTTACTTAAATTTATATTTCCTATTTCTTCGCTCTGGTGTCGAGGCAAAGCGCGACGTTGAGTCTACCACTCAAAACGCAATGCTTTCAGAATTCGGCAGAAGTGGGGAACGGAGTGTCTTATCACTAGGTTCCCTCTGCCTACCCGGCTGTGTGCGGGATACAGCGTGAAGCTGATTTTAATTTTTTTTATATACATAAAACTCTTCTGTTACTGAGTGACTGACAGACAACGAAATACAAAGATACTACCGGACTTTAAAATATCCAATTTGGCGAGCGAAGTGTAGGGGAACTAAGACAGGATTTTGCTAATTTCCTATAGGAATGCGATTTTTCGATTTACGTCCTAAGTATAATTAAATATCGAAACAAATAAATATCTAATTTCACTTCTCCAAGCGTTAATCGAATCCATAACCCACGTATATACAATTAAATATATGAGGAATCATAAATTTGTGATGAAATTATAAAAAGCGTATTCTTACTTAAAGTGAAATTTCGTTTTAAATTGTAAGCATCGTTAGTCAGGAAACCGTGGCGTCGTCTCGCGCAGCATCCGCTTTGCGAACTGAGTCGACTTGTATTTCGTATATTTTGAACGCTGCAATTATTATTTTCGAAAATGTTGTTGGTTGTATTATAGGAAGCCAGTCGTGGCGCGGGGGCACAAAGTGTGACTGTAAAATCGACTGGTTTTAGGTTCGATCCTTACGCGATGAAATAAAATATTTATTTACATTTGTATTTTCATTTCTTCGCTCTGGGGTCGAGACGCGGCGTTGAGTTCCGCCACTAAACATGCTATGCCACCAGAAATCGGCGGAAAGTGGAGAACGAAGTGTTCCCTCTGTCTACCCTGCTGCGTGCGGGGTACAGTGTGGAGCTGATTATTTATGCACTACCGCGATATCCTGTAGTATTTGTAAGTTTATGTTAGTTAAGGTTACCTGTAAGAGATCACTAATAGTGATAAGGTCGCCTTTGCATACTACCTCTGTGCGCAAAATGTTTTTTTTTTAATTTTATTTTTGTGTTTATTTTATATTGGTATTCCTATTTCTCTTGTAAAATTTTTTATTTCCCCTATGTATGCAATAAAGAGTTTTATCTATCTATCTATCTATCTGATTTTCTTTTTGTTGATTAAAATATAAAATTACTGTATACGCTTGTAACTTGTATTTCTCGTTCCACCAGTAGACACGCAATGTCTCAGAAATTGGACGATGATGGGAAACGGAATTTCTTTAACTGATGGTAAAGAAAACATTGGTATTAACTTAGCGCTTTATTTTTCACATATTTTATACAAACAAAATATTAAGTAAATATATGCCATTAGAACCGCTGTAAGAAATAACAGGAGGGTATTTGTGAAGAGCTAATGTCATGGCATACAAAGAGGTCAAGAGGCCCTTCGAGTAGGGAAATTGTGAGATCGAGGACTTCCTGCTCGCAATTGTAGACTCGTCCCCCTCCTTATTAGAGCGAGGATTAATCAGGGCTTACAGCTTGCTCCTTTAAAAGTGGATCTTGAATCAGATCTGCTTCGTTTCGATTATTCCATATTTCATACCATTAGTACGTGCTATTGTTAACGTTGCTTTAACTTTTCTGGAAATTTCAGCTAGAATATTTTTTTTATATTTAACGTTGACTTTTCTTCACAATGTCTTTAAAATTGGGGGGGTAAACGAGAGACGGAGTGTGGAAGCAGAATACACCTTAATAAGTAAGAACAAAATTATAGATATTAAAGTCTAAAGATTGTTGAGAAGATAATATTTTTAAAACATACAAAAGCATCATATTTAAATTAATTTCAATATAAAAAGGCTAGTGATGTTATTAAAATCAGCTCTGATTTTACGGATCAGACTAACGGATGTTAGAATCCGGAACCTAGTGCTAAGACACTCCATTTTCTACCAAATGCTCGAGGCGTTGTGTTGAGTGGCGGAACTCAACGCCGCCAACCTTCGCCCCATATATTTTACATAAATAACAATGCTATGAATAAATTATGATTCTAAACTAATAATTAACGATACAATCAATACTACATTAAGATAACAAAGACAAAGCCCGTCCATTTGCGTAAACGTAATCCTCGCTTAATCATATCTAAGACAATATCTATGCAAATGTATAATACACGTATATATTGTATGTAAGGCCTCGTTCCATGCCTTTGAAATAGTTTATACTGTTAAGGTCCTTATAGGTACAGTGATATATTTAACTGTGTTTAATCGTAGGATCGATTGAAAATAATATAACGAAATTACTTTGACTGAGACTGAGGCCAGTCGTGGCGCCGGGGCACAAAGTGTGACTGTAAAATAGACTAGTTGTGCATTCGATCCCCACTCGAAGAAATAAAATATTTATATACATTTATATTTTCATTTCTTCGATCTGATCTGAAGCTGATTATTATTGTTTTTCCCGCACATAACAAAAAACATCTAATTATATTCAATAAAACCTGCTAATATATCTTTGTTTCTGTTTCGTACATAAATACATTTTGTGACAATGATTTATGTATATATATACAAAATGCCAAAATAATATAAAAAATCGGTCAAATCCGAGACGTACTCGACTATCGAGGGGACCACACCAATACCGAGTCACAAATGGACAACAAAGTGATCCTACAACAGTTTCGTTTTTACTATTGATTTAGGGAATTCTTAAAAATAAATTATATATTTTTTTTATATGTGTCCAAATATTCTGTTTTTCAACCATAATAAATTAAAATACTGTAACCGTAATAAATAATTTTTCCTAATATATTGCAGTTATTGTCATTTAAATTACTGGGTATCATTAACGAAAATAACCACCATAACGTATATTATCCTGAAAATACTCAATCAGACCCCGGTAAATGTAAGCAGGGGATAATTGCACCAAACTGAAAGGCTCGGTTACACAAAGAATAGACAATAAGAGCGGAATGACCCCCGACCAGCTGACGGCGGTGCTCGAATCTATTGAATTAATCAAAGCCGTTTGTTTCACTGTATCCTGCCTAAATATCGACATCACTCTACGTCGTTGTATGTGAGTGTGTTTGCATTTATGTAACAATATTCTTTTCGTCTATATGTATAAAACTTTTATATATATTGGCGAAAGGAATAACGCACAGATGAAACTATTGGACTTTAAATTTCTAATTTAGCATGAACGTAAATCAGGGGATTATTGTATGTAAGTTATCAGTGCGAATGCAAGACGACATGTAAGAGTATGTGTAAATGTATTACCTTTTTAGAGTTTTATAAATACAAAGAATAATTCCTTATTATTGTTGTATCAATTACTCACTGAGCTTTGAAACACAGTCTTGGTCAGAGTTTACAATCTAGCCAGTCTTTAAAAATGTCCGACTGAAGCAGAAAGCTAAAATGTCAGGTGAAACAAAACTAAAGAATGATATTTCACAGAATGGAACTAAAATTGGACGGTTAAGTTACTTGTGGGAGTTGTAATACTGATATTTTACCATTAAAAGAACAAATTTATTTTAAAATTAATATATTTGTTTTTTCTCAAGACTAATATATATCAGAAAAATATATTTTAATTATTGCTTATGTATATATAATTAGTGCCTTTCCACAGTAGATTTTATTGGTTTCGATTTTGTAATTTTTTATTATGATTTAATACATATTGGCAGTAGCATATAATATGTGATATGTTGATATATGTAAGCCTTCTTCTTCCTGGCATCAATCCCGGCAATTACGAGGTTCTGCCTTCCTACTCAACCTACTCCACTTTGCACGGTCCTTGGTGTGGTGGTGGTGGACAACATCCAACCAGCGCTTCCTTGGGTGTCCGAGAGATCTCACTCCAGGGACTTATATTGACAACGCAATTGCATCCGATATAGTTCTTAGGCTGGCACGTAGCGTGGCTAAACCATCTCAGCCGACGATCTTGACCTAATCCGCTACATCACGGACTCTAAGACCACTTCGGATGTACGTGTTACGTATTCGGACAGACCGCGTTACGCCGTACATCCACCTCAGTATCTTCGTTTCTGTAACGTGTAGCTCACGCACATTGAGTGTACCGAGATAGTGTCGGCCAGCATTCACTGCCGTATAAAAGAACCGGTCGAATAATGCTCTTATATATAAATCCCTTGAGTTTAGGTGATCCTATATTTAGCTCTGGCAGCGCTTATGCGGCTACGAACATCGTGATCGATGCCTCCAGACTCGTACATAACGGATCCAATGTAGCTGAACTCTTCTCACTTAATGGCTAGTTCAGGACCTGTAAGGAAGCATGTTGATATATGTAAATGTGTGGCGATATCGCCTTCACTTTCACACATATGTGTGAAAGTGAAGGGCATGCATGAAGAGGTTAATAACAGAGAACGAGGCGAAAGAGGATATACATGGACCATAGCGTATAAGGTGCATTGTTCTGTCTGGTCTAGTCCGGTAGATAAAATGTGAAAATAATGATATGTAATGTATAAAGGTTCAAAGACTGTGCAAGCTATAGGACTATCAGTTATATAATATAATGTATATGTATGTAATGTGTACCTATAAACTGGTGACAATCAAGAAAACTAAAGAAATAACAAAAGAAAGCTCACTAAATAGCAAAACTAAATAAACAAAGTTATTCCTACCTAATTTCAGAGAACAGTGGAACTTGGCAAAGGCAAAGAGATGTAAAAGGACCTGTAATAGATGTTTTACGGGCGAGTTTGATGGCGGCGTAATTTCACGGCTGGCCACAGATCAGGAGCCGAGGCTAATTAAACCGTACTAATTGAAAACACAAAGTTGTATGAACAATGTATCGGGAATAGAAGATGTACGAAACATTTATGGTATATACCTGTTATGCCATGTTGACATTTAATAGAATTCATTGTTAGTATTTATTATATTGTTAGAAATTGGAAGCGGTTATACCTTTTAAAAAACACGATAAAACACACATCGTCCATATGTTTCTACACTATTTGGAAAGGGATAAAGGGGAACTACGTAATTGCAATAAGTGACACGTATCACCTAAAAACAATATTTCAATCTACTTTTTAGCTATTGCTTGTCGGCCCTTACAATAAGGGCCGACAAGCAATAGCCCCCGATTGACACAATTCCACTGCTTTTATCATATTTTATCACCTAAATCCTCTTTTACACGAGTACGCTAACAATATTAATATTAAGCTATTTTTAGGTTTACGCTATTTCCCGCATATAGCAGGGTTGATAGGGGAATCAAGTGAGAAGTCACTGCGTTTCTGCGTAGTAGTGCTAGATCTCTACACCACGCTTCTTCTTGTTACCAAAGCAAGGAAATGAATCAAACCCACAACAGTTCCGCTTTTCCACTGACGCTGTACTGTTGCGCCACGCCGGCTATAAAAAGTCTTTTTATTTAGTAATTAATCATCAAAACATGAAGACTTAATTAATTAATAAATAAAAAGTGATTGTATACGACTTTAAATACTTGACTTTCATAATCGTACATTAAATATGACGATTTTTTGCGATAATGGAGTGAAATATACTAAAGATATCCGGCCCTTTTTTTCATCTTTTAAGTCCTTACTTATGAAGATAAAATTAGCTTACAATTTTCTTTCTTAAATTAATATAAATAATTACATTAAAATTATGACATGACATAATAAATTTATTATTATGAAATTTCATAAGTTCACCTACGATATATCTATATAACATACATACGCACATTTCCAATTATTATGAAACCACGCCTTATATCGAAGAATAACATTTCAAAAAATATATTGACACTCATTCCAATGGAAAAAATAGTTCAAAATAAAAGTACGAAGAACTATAGTAAGAAGGCAATTGACCATCAAGTTGTACTCGACCCCGAGCTCCCTTACTAGGGAATAACGTAGGGTAACACAGGGGTAACGGAGGTACTGTACAGGCGATGCTAATCTCATCAGGCTTTGCCGCGCGACTGCTCACAGCCGTAACATGAGACGACGCCGCTACGTCTAGGAATTTGCAGCTAATACGATTTAAGAAATTATAGCTTAAGTAACTTGGTTAGCTGTTGCTTAACTTACTTGTAAATAACTGTTCGACAATATTTTTTTTAATTTATATATAAATTATATGAAATATTTTTAAGAGCTTTTGTTTCTTTTTCACATGCTTGTAGTGATTGTGACAATTATGGGTTGAAATACATAATATAGTCCAAATATGAAAGTATGTAAAATTACGTATTATCAAGATATTTGCCATAATAGTAGGCCAAGTTTATCACTTACTGACAATAACGGAAGAAGTTCTTTGATTTTCACGATTATTACACATTGTAAATGAAACTATTTTAACCGGATTAATCGAGTATATTTTGTATTTTTATACATTTTGGGGAACCCGACGGTTCGAACACTTTACAGCAGTCCGTGGTCACGGGTAGACAGTAGTCTATAGTAGTGTATGTAATGTATAAAAATACAAAATATACGCGATTAATCCGGTTAAAATAGTTTCATTTACAATAACGGAAGAAATCGAAACCACAACACTCAACTACCACACACACTGGACTTACAGTCATTTGAATGTGTTATTTGTCATATAAATACACGAAGTCGCAAGTAAAAACTAGGTTAGCAATAAACGATGAAATATTTGTACGTATTAATAATTATTATACATATTATCAAATTGGTCGTCGTAAAATAGATCGGCTCGACGTTACCTCTCCTAGCGCTTTATATTTTCTACAGATTTTTTAATAAGTAACAACTTATTTTCTAAACTTTAGACTTTTGAAATTGTTTCTTACTTAATAACAATATTATTCTGTTATATTATACTAGCGGGCCGCTCGCGGCTTCGCCCGCTTAAAATACATGATTATTGATTTAATAAACGGAATTGATTGACAACTATAATGACTTCTAATATGATTTTTTTACTACATTATCGTAATTTCTATAAGATTTTTTTATTGTTTTGATTTAAAAAATACGACCAATGTTGATATTTGATATTTATAAAATATACATAAAGCTAATTATTATTTTTGTAACACTATGTTCTTTTTACCTATGTAATGTACGTCTCTTCATAATTCTAAAACTCTGTTAAATGTGCTGATGTCAGTGAATAATTTAATTTACTCCTTCAGAAACAGCCTTAAATGTTAAATTATTGATTTGAAGGATTCATATTATTCTGGAGGCATTGCATGTTGAGTGGCAGAACTCAACACCAGAGCGTTTTTATCAACAGTCATATAACCAAGACGTTTCGAATGTTCTTTAGCCAGGAATCTTACCAGCGCGATTGCTATATATTATATTGCTACATTCGCAGGCAAACTAATGCCTTGAATTCATTCAAATGACGATAACCTTTTTTTTACTGAACCAATTTAGATGAACCAAACTTTAGTAGTTAAGTTGAGTTAAAACAAAGCAATTGGTGAAACTTTTAAGTAAATCAGTTCAGTACTTTCAGAGAAAAATGTGGACGAAAAAATATCGACAGACAGACAGACAAGAAATTCAAAAAAAAATTTTTGCTTTCTATTATTCTTTTTAAGTGTCCCTCTATCCATTTCAGTCAAAAATACTAAATGTACAGACAAAATATTTTTACTGTCTTATTATATATAGAGATAGATTTGAAGTTATTTTCAAAGTGAAGAACGGAACGTATTAACATTTGTATAGAGACAAACATTGAATATTACATTAAACACCTGGAATGCTGTCCATACATTTGTAAAAATTAGAGAACGGGTTGACTAACCATTATTCTTTACCTTTTCTATAGAGTACGGTAGAAAATTGAAAACGAAAAGTCACACATTTTCTTGCTACGATACACGTTATAAGGTAAAGCGAAGTTTTACAAGAGTATGTAGCGCCCATTTTAATATTTGTAGAGTAAGCGTAGTCTCATTGTAACTAGTTGTGTTAGTTTTCATTCAATTATGCTGTTTTGTTCTTTTATTCCAGCTGCTTTTACTGCACTACTTTTAATATTATTCTTTTATATATAATTTCATATGTAGTAAAAATATATGTATAATAAATTAACTTTTTGTTGAAAATTTCTCCTAAAAGGAATTTCGTCCTATATACACTTTAAAAATTGTTAAATGATAATATTTTTTTGTAATATTATGTGATAATATGAATTCCGTATATATTCATAAATATATAGATGTATATATGTATATATTCTACACGATACATTCCTCCTCTCTAGTCGAGACACTCATCTCACAAGAAAGCGCTTCACTGGTCCGCAACAAAAGCCGTCAACATGCTTTATGTCGCCTATTTTATTATATTATGAATATGAATTACTAAATATCTTTTATAAGAAGATATTTAGAAATTTATTACAGTATAGCTTCGTAATTCATGAAGTTAAATTAAATAACTCCATAATAAAATTATATTTGTTAATATTCATATTAAAAACGTTAATATTCTTACTATACATTTTTGAATTACTAAATGTATTTTGTATAAATAAACTAATACTATTTTAAAATTTCAATTTAATTGAATTTTGATCATTGCGACAAGCTTTCATGATCATTTCTTCTTGTTTAAATGGAAGCTTTTTTAAAAAGTTCTCTTGCTTTTAATTTATTTTCTTCGGTAATTTCTCGATGACGTTGCACAAAGTCTTACATTCGTATTTTATGCTTTGTCCAGCTTCACGCTGTATCCCACGTGTAGGCAGAGGGAGCCTAGTGTTAAGACACTCCACTCTCCACTTTCTGCCGAATTCTGAGCACATTGCCTATATATACAAAAGTAAATAAAGATATACATATGTATCTACTCCTTGCTTGGCTGCATATAGCAGAGTAAGCAGACAGGTTTCTACCATCAGACACTGTGCTTTATGGTGGAAACCAACATGATACAGCTAAATCCTGCTTTACTGCGTTGCTATGGTTCGTAATATTATTTTATGGGCATTATTATGCTTTGTCCTGCATAGCAGAGTAGATAGAAGGAGCCTAATGTTCCACACAGACCGCCCAATTTTCCAGACATTATATGTTATTAACACAACTCAACGCCGCGTTTTGTCTACCAGAGAGCGAAAATGAATGTAATCTTATAATCTACACCACGATTGAAGATAGAAATCAAAATCATCATCTTCTGAGCTTGGACACTATCCCAAGACTCCCTATTATTCTTTTATTATTCTAATCAAAACGTAATTTTTTAAAGTTTGAAACTAAATTCAATGTTAACAACGCTCATCTCATTTCACCTGCCTTCGTCCAGCCATTTGCCACGAACAGATGATATTGAAGAAATAAAATAATTTTTGATGTCTCAAGCAATTTCCCGAAGCCATTTTCAACAAAGTCGCGTCCACAAACGACATCGTTGCTTCAGAACGTTCGCGCGCGGAAACGACCGAACTTGTCACAGTTATTTATAATTTTCTTTACTTTATGGTTTGTAGGTTTTCGCTAGACTACATTGTATGATAGTACAGAAAAGAAAGGTTTCTTTTTGAAAGCTAAACACACCACTAAAAGCGGCGTTGAGTTCCGCAAGTTGTAGTCGTCAAGTATAGAGCCGAATGTCTTGTATCTCACGCAAGGTTTTTCCTATCTACACTGTTATGTGTGGGATAAAGCGTGTATCTGAAAAAAAATTATATACAGACATAAGAGTAAGTATATGATTGGAAAATAATATTAAAACGAAGAAAACTAAAACGAGTACTGTTATCTCTTTATGAAATGTTCTAGTTAATTTTCCCACTATGTTCATTCTTTGATACAGATAATAAAGATGAGAGGAATGCTGATGTGGAAATTGCTTAATAATATAGCTAAGAATATTTATATTATTGCGTTATTTATATTCATGGAACGCATGATAATTATATATAATGTACGTATGAAATTATATACGAGTACTCCGTCAAATGTTCGACGTATTACGTGTTGAGTGGTGGAAGTCAACGCCGCGCTTTTTTCATATTTAATTTCTTCGAGTAAAAATCGAACTCACAATCATTAACGTTTAATTAATTAAAATACACCTGAACTCATTTTTTAAAAATGTATCGTATTTATGATTATTTTGATCTATCCATATATAATATATAAAACTCTTTATTACTATGTGAACACATAACGCACAGACGAAACTACTAGACTTAAGAAGTGTAAGGGGGCACTAAAAGACTATTTCTCATTAATATTATTAATTAACTTTACTATATAATATACAAGTAAACATACAACATTCTACCTAACACACACAACTATTGTTTTCGATTTAATACACAAAGCGTACTCAGTTCAGTTCGGTGGCGGATAATAACGATACGCTTGCGGCGCTCCAGCCATCCAATATTTGCTTTATTGATCTCCAAGACATCGCTCTGAGAGCTCCGAGCCGGCTCTTGTAAAGCAAAGAGACCTTGTGAGAACAATTACAAAGGATATTATACACTAGTTTATTTAAACTACGTAAATAGTGCTTAAATAACGCAGGTAAAAGTAGAAACGTAGATATGTAATATATATATATCGAACTAGCGACCCACTCGTAGCTTTGTCCACTTAAACCTATTATTTTAGTTATACGAAATTTGGTTCGATTCCCACTGGAGGCAATGATTTTTTTTCAGTTCCTGTAGCTCTGATAACCGCTTTTCATCTTTCGTTGATTTCCGCAACTCTACACGCAATGTAATCCTCGAAAATTCCGCGGAAAGTGGAGAGGAAAGGAAAGTGTCTTAGTGGGGATTAACTGCCTACCCTGCTGTATGCCGGGTTGTAAATAGTTACTCCGTATAGATTCACATCTTTTGCTTGTTTTTTTTAAATTACGTCATTGTTGCACCAAACAAGTGATGAAATATCCAGAAAATGGAATAGTGGGAGTAATGTGCTTCTAAATTCTTAAGTCTCTTTTATTGCATTTAATTTATCAATTTATTAAAAAAAATAACGCATAATTTAGCATTATAAAATTTTAGACCCTTGTGACTAACTGTAAGTCAAACCAACTGAAAAGACTCACCAAAATAGCGCTGTCAATATAAGGATTCAATCCTAATAATATTTTTGTCTCTTTACGTTGCACGTCATGTAATAAAAGCCAAGGCTAATGCTATTTCGTTTACCCTTCTCTACTCACCCCACGCTTTTACACCTTAGAAATACTCTTTTATGATCAGTTTGTCATTTATATTCTTTCCAAAATAAACTGTTGTATACTTTTGTTATATATTTAGTTAATACTGAAAAATATTTATTCAATTTTTAGAGTTCCGTTCCTTTTATGTCTATGAAGAGCACGTATCTCAGAAATGCTTTGGAGATATCGAGTTGAAATTAAAGCTCACTTGTTACTGACGGTCTTAATACCAAATTTTAAAAAAATGTATTAGGACCGTTAGTAACAAGTGAAGTATCAGATGAAAGATCTCTGGCTATGCTAAGTTTCAATTAAGAAAATGCTCGAGACCTGCAATTTTTATACAGAACTCTTGATGAGCCCGACTCGCGCTTGTCCTGTTTTTTTATTTATAAACAGCAAGATCTGTGGATTTGATTCCTACACAAAGGAATTAATTAGTCTCTTTCTGCGGCTAGTAAGGTGGTACATATTTCCCGTGTGTTCCCGGCTTAGAATAAGATCTAATAATCTTGTACTGATGGCATCGTAAAAGGCGACTAAATTACGTGGGGTAGACTCGACCGGATCATTAATACTCCCGACATTTAAATCTGGCGTTAAGTAGTGGCTTTATGCTACTGCATTTCACATTAAGAAATGCCGGGCTCCGGAGCTCCAATCCCGCCCTTCCCTGGAGCATTAGAGACAACATCGGCACTTAGAGACAAACTATCCCAGAAAAGTACCAGCACCTCTGGTGCTGAAGAATCCCTCACTAAGTCTTTAAGCTCAGGCCACCCATCGAATTCTGGAGAGCGCAAAGTATCGCGCTACAGACAAGACAAACGAGGCATATGCTTTCTTGGTTCTTGATTTCTTGATTTATTTTGAATGTCCGAGGAACAACGCCGCTGAGTATCCCGCGGTGCCCTAAAGCTCAATTATTCTGAGGTTAACTTCAGCCAAAAAGCTGTTAGGCGGTCTTTGTCCTCTTTGGATATCCACAAGTCGAGCAGGGCCAGATAACATCTCTTCTTTAGTGCCGTGTTCATGTGCTATTGAGCTGACACTGGTGCTAACACGTTTGTGTCGATATGTGCATTTGTCCACCCGATTGCGAAGAAAGGCGATGATTCCGATACATTCATCTACAGGTCTATTGTTTCTATCACTCCCCTCCTCTCAAAAGTCATAGAGAGCATGATGATGCTTCATTAGATAAGAGAGCTGCCTAGTCATGAACAGACAGCTCTCTTCTCTAGAAGATCTTTGATTGATCAATGACCGTCAATATGGCTTCGGCCATGGTCACTCAATCAGTGATCCTTCCATCCTATGGACTTCCCGAGAATTTATGCAAGTGGATCGCCGGTTATCTCACTGGGCGCAGCATCAAGGTCGTTGCCGACGATTTTTGCACATGACATATGAACATGTGAAGCTAAAAAACAATTTCAGCTTGATTAATATAAACCTTTCAATGTATCAAAATTATTTTTATGGAAATGAATACTATGATTTTCAACATTTTAAAAGTGTATACCACACTTACGAAAGCAAAATACTTTTTTTTAGAAACGTATATAAAAAATATGAATACTCTAATTTTAGACTTATAAACTACGACAAATTTATATTAAAATCAAGTCAATATTGTAGTCATTTTCTCAAATGTTCGTCGAATAACTTGCTTTGTTTCAAAATGTTTCATTTGTACAATCGGATTTGTCGGTTACATTGTTTAGCACAATCGAGTCGGAGCGACGTTTTGTTTACAACATCCTCTTTAGCGCGCTCTAGCATATTTGCTGGATCTACCTCGCACCTCGGGATGCTGAATATTATGAAACATGTATATTTTTATACAACATTTTCGATAATTTCATACTGAAATTTTTCAGTTAAATCAATTCATTTTATGGTTATTGTTACATTGTAGAATGGTTAATTGTTGTTTATGATTTTTATGTGTAAAATTATTACAATTAAAAAAAGTTGCTATTGAATATTATATCGTGTATCGTCACTTTCTATTAATTTTAAATGGTGTTAAGACTATCCCTAGCGTAACGCTCAATTTTCTAGACATTCCGTGTTAAATGATGAAATCCATGGTCTTACTTACTCACCTACACTGTGGAATTGAAAATAATTCATTACTCCGGAAATTGAACCCACAACTACATACAAGCGTTTACATTCAGAGATTGTATCGTTCGCCGCTACCAGCTTTATCATATTTTTTTTATTTTGTGAAAGATTCCGCATGAGAGTCATTCACCCATGTGATTTCTCAACTCAACATTCATTTAAATGTAGTCTTGTTTCTTATGTTTCTTGTGTTTCTTTTATGATTTCTTGTTTCACAAAACCAATTTTTAGATAAAGCTATACAAATAAAACAAAATGAATTCTACTTCCATATTAAAGCTTCTAAAAACCTTAAAAACTGTAGAAATCTCACAATATATTGTATAAGATACAGTCATACGAAGTGTACTAAATGTTTATTTTGACTTCTTTACCGCTGCGACGTTTATTGCGACATAAACTACGGTCCGTAATGGATGAACAGATTTCTATGTTTTATTTTATTTTTATTAGAAAAGTTAAATGAGAGAAAGAGCTTTATAGGATTGTACATATGTATTTGTATAATATAACATGTAGATTTAAAGCCGTCGTGAAACAGCGGCACAGAGTCTGAATAAAAGCACGATAATTGTGGTTTCGATTCCCATTCAACAGAATAGATTATTTTAATATTATCGCTCTGCTAACAAGACAAAGCGCGCCGTTGAGCTCCACCACTAAATATACAAAAGCTTCGCAATTTGAGCGAAAAGAAGAGAACGAAATATGTTATTTCCCTTTTATTTCTCTCTTTCTTCATGCTTTATGCAGGATATAGCGTTAAATTAAATATATATATAGGTATTCTCTGATTAAATTAAATAATTTCTATCATTATAACATTTAAGTTTAATACTTTTATACTTATGATCTTCTACACCGAATTTACAGTCGAAAACATTACATAATGTTTAATAATGAAATTGTAATCCCGTGTAAAAGCTTCGAACAGACGCCGGAGCTTATATTGGAAACTTGGGTGTTGAAATTATGAATATTTGCTAAGTTTGATATTATTTAGTGGCACTATAAGCTGAAGTTGACCTTTTGCTTTAGAAGATAACAAATTAAAAATGTGGAAAACACATACCAACAAGAATCTTTATCTTAAAATTTATCTTTATAAACTTGAATCAATGCAATATACAAAATTATAGCAATGTTCAATAATTAAGTCTCTACAAAAGTTCTAATATAGAGTAATATTCTAAGAAAAATTCTCAAATATATATTATAATTAAACTAGTGGCCCCCTTGTGGCTTCGTCCCGCTTGGATTCCTCTCGCCTTTATCTTATAACATATAATTTGAAAGACAAAAATCATACATTTATAGCTAAAGTTTTAGCTAATTCTATAGTTATAGCAATATCACACATGCAGTATATATTGACATTACCTTTTTTATTATCGATTGTAATAGTTCTATTACACCAAATGATTGCCAAATTTCTATAGCGAAAATTTGTTTTAAAATAGGTCCAGCTGTTTCAGATATTAGCGTGCACAAACGTACAGACAAACAGACAAACAGATAAAAACTCATTGTTTTGAGTTCTATTAGACGCCAATAACATTTTTTCTTGTATGTCTTCCATGCACAGACACCGATCAGTTACAATTCAATTATAAAGTATTTTGCTATGGGGTCGTTTATTTTTCTTTTTTTGAAAAAAGGATCGTATAAAAACCGCGTGAGCAGCCATACATTTGCCAATCGCACCACAATGCAGTTACTAGTATACCAAATACAAATGTTAAACTAACATAACATTTTTCTTTTTTCGTCATAAAAATCTGCCTTTATAGAGTGCAGTCCGTTTTCCTGTTTCGTTACTTCACTTTGTGCGGTCTAATGCACCCTGCAGACGACCAGCTCAAACGCCTCATTCTACGAAGTCTTCGCTTCTTTTTATGTCTACGCAAATGGCTTTGACTGTGAATAATATCATACATCTCTAAATGAAAAATGAGAAAAATCAAAACATATTTTAATATCTGTGCCTTAATAAAAAGTAGCATTTTTTAAGAAATAAAATTTATGAACCATTGCAGCACGATCTAGAGGTTGTTTGTATTCAGGTTAGTCGTGAGCTTAATTATTAATTCAAACATACTATAAATTTGGTTTAATTGAACAAAATATTGTATTGAGTTCCGAAGAGTACATTTTTTTGTTAAAATGGAACCATTAAAGGCCTTCGTTTTTTTTCAGTTTTCAGATTGTATTTTGCATATAATGTTAACCAATCATGCTGGACTCAACGTCCCGCTTTGTCTTATTACTAGAGGCAAATGCTGTGCTGCTTTTCCACGACGACCTCAAAAGGAAAAAATAAAAATAAAGTATTACCACAAGTCCATGTCAATTTACAAAATGTATAATAATTACGTTTAGTCGTTAATAAAAGATATATTATAATGACACAAGTATCACTTACATTCAGCCTCATTTGGTGGCAACACCAACATTCTCATCCACTTTATGACATAATGATTGTTTCACTCATGTTTTACGAGCGTCTTGCACTCGGCTTAGTGTTCATAAATGTAATGTACTGTAAACGGTAAGTGTTTTATGGCCATAATATATAACTTGAAGGAAAAATATTATATTTTGATGTATGTTTGTATGAAGTTTGTTGGTTACTAAGCCAATGTTATCGAGGATAGAGTAGCGCAGCATAAGCTTGTGGGTTCGATTCGAGATCGACACTCAGAGGACTGAATTATTATTTATGAATATTTTCATTTCTTTACTCTGGTATAAGGCAAAGAGCGCCGTTAAATTCCGTTTCTAAAATTCTACAACAAGTGTTGACATTAGATTTCATCTGCCTACACTTCTATTTGCCTGATATAGAATGAAGCCGACAAAAAATATATACAAATACCTAAACTACTTGATTAACCACTTAAATAAGATCTGAGAAATAAATTATTTTATTCAAGTAATTAAATGAAGAGAAATAGTATAACAGTATTTTAAATTAAAGCAAATTTACGTGAGATTACTATTCTCGTTTAATTCTAACAAAATACAAGCTCGACTTTTGTGCTACAACCGTGTAGAGCATTGCTACGGAATTGCATACATTCGTAGCTTTGTAGCGACGTAGCATCGTAGCAAAGTTGACGCCGCGATACAATTTTTATATGATATTTAAAGTAACAAATGATATTGCGACAAAATTCTTTAACTGAATATTAAAACACATTTTAAAATCTTGTTTAAAAAATTTATTATTAGAAAAATGTAAAAAACTCAAAACGTATAATAAGGCACATTTTTTTATATATTGTATTTTTAATTTCATCACAGATTACGAAGTAATCACAGTTTCAATGTCTAATGAAATAGAAAACATTTTTATATAAATAACCTTTAATAAGTAAGTACATACTCTTATGTATAAACATCACTACACTACACGCCCTCACTTTTATTTCAGAATACATTCAAAACATTATTTATACAGAACATTCATTTGAACTAGTAATTAGAACTATTTTCATAGAGAATGATTATTTGTTGTATTATTGTTATTGTGTTCGATGTTCATTAGCATTGTTTATTTTCATTATATCAAGTCAATATCCATTCATTGGAGTGATTTGAATAAATATGTGCGTTTGTGTGTGCCACGATGAATCGTTCTAGCGGTATGGAACGTTAACAACGGCTTACATTGTTTAATTATGTTATTAAGTATTTTCAATTATATTTTTGTTCATTTCATATTGTATATGAAAACAAAAGTTGGTGAAAAATCACGTTATTTATCAGGTCCAACGTCAAATTAGCATTTTTCACTCAATTGTTATGCTTTATGAATGAATAAAAGTAGAATGATTTATTTAAGCTTCACGCTATTAACCGTATACAGTAGGGAAAATAGAAGAAATGTAGTGTTAAGATACTCCACTCCCCACTTGAAGAAATGAAAATATCTAATATTTCATTCCCAGGAGTGAGATTGAACCTACAATCCATCGCGTTCAAAGTCACATGCGTGTGACTCGGAGCCAGGACCGACGTCAATTAGAATAATTTTGTATTTAATACTCAATATAAAATAGTTTTAAGCTTAAAATAAATCCTCTGTACAACAAACAAGATATTTAGTGCGTTTAATTTCCGCGTATCACCAAGCGTTCAACTACTACGTAGTAAAATGTAATGAAATAGTTTCGAAATAGCTGGAGTTGGGTGCTCTCGAGCTCGTGTTTAATTATTTCTACAAAATGATTTTCTTTTGTCTTCACACATATCCCATCTCAAGCGTTAAAACGGTCTGATAACCATTTTTGTACATCTTAGTAGCATTGTGTGTTTTTGTAACCTAACACCGCTTTTTATTAAACAATTTATTTTGCTTAACACTGTATCCCACACACAGCAGGGTAGGCAGAGGAAACCTAGTATTAAGACACTTCGTTCCTCATTTTCCGCCAAATTCTGTAGGTATTGCGTGTTAAAGAGCGGTACTCAACGCCGCGCCTTGTTTCGACACCGGAGCAACGCAATGAAAATTAAATAAATATTTAATTCCTCCAGTCACACTTGTGCAAATCAAACCCACAACCGTCGCGTTTACAGTCAGACGCAAGATAAATGCTGCTGCGCCTCGACTGGACTCTATTATTAAACTAGATGAGAAAAATAAAAAAAATACTAAGTTATAATATTTATACATGTCTTCAATGAGAATCAAACCTATAACTACCGAGAGAAAGAATTATAAATAATATATAATTATCTGTAAGTTTCATTTATAGCACGTGTTATCTGAACGAAAGGTTATCTATTACTAATATTGTAGTATCTATTAAATACATAGGTGAGCGTATTTAATAGAGCTCTTCCAATTACAATAATTGGTTGACTAAAAAATAGTATTTAATTTCTATAAATATCAGAGTACTCTTATATCTCTGCGCCTTATTAGCGGGCTATAATAGAATAACTATTTATTTTGTGCTTTAGTTTGTAGTTTAATCCGATATATCGTAAAGAGTTTATGAAACGAATCCGTCTGATTGTCAACGCGTCGGTTGCGGGTTCAATTTCCGCTCGGGAGAGTGTTTAAATATAATTTCTTAGTACAGAAATTTCTGTGTATATAAATAAATAAAAACATCTAATATAATTTCTTAGTATAGGAGTAATGGAAAACGGAATGTCTTAACACAAGGTTTAATGGCCCAGTTGATATAAGTGCAAGCTTAAAAAAATATCATGAAGTTTAGAGAAACTAATAGAGTTATACAGTAAGTGCGCATTCTTCTCAAGAGACAGATACAAACGTGAGTTAACGCATGTCCAACGTCATCTCTTTTTACTTTTAAACCTAAAATGAAATACGAAACGCTGTTCCAGCGTAAAATTAAACAGCTTGGTCGTCATTTTTAAGGTACATAATAAAATGCAACATTTTCCACCACACGGAGCTCCATTCGTAGCTTACTCGCATTTATGCAAGAGTGCATTTGGAATCCTCCTCACGTCGCCGGTAGTCTTTATTCGTGTCGCTACGTTCGCTACATTCTGTTCGCGTGAAACTACTCCGGTAAGTAAAAGTTACTTGGTGAATTGCATTGATTCAAAATATTTAAAGTCAATTTATGGTATTTATGATTGACGGAAATTTTATAAACACGAATGCAATATTCAATTTTACATAATATTATGCGTTATTGATATAGACCTATTCCATAGTGAAAGTCAAATTTTAAATTAAAATTAAATATATGCCTTGTAGGTATAATTTGTTCATTATAACTGAATTTGAGTTGTGTTATTGAAAAGTAATAAAAATATATAACAATATGCTAGCCCAATAACATAAAGCATAAACTAGTCACTTTAATCCCGTTCAAGGATATGAGAAAGGAAGAAACTTGAACGAAAACACAGAATCAATTCCCATTATGTTCATATTTTAAACGTTTTCTAAAAAAGTATTTTTCTTTCCTAAGTGTAAAAGAACACTTAAAATAATAGTTAATTTTTCAAATTTCATTAGCGTAGACATTTGAAAAATCAACTTCCCTAGAAAATGAAAGTTTTTTAGCTTCACTCCATATCGTGCACATAGTAGAGTAAGCAGAACTAACCTGAGAACCTAGTGTAGACTTCTGCAGAGCTTTGCTTTGCTAATTATCAGAGCAAGGAAATAAAAATAATAATATATCAGTGCTTTTAGTAGGAGTTGAGCCCACAACCTGCGTTTACAGCCGCACGCTTGTGCTCCTGTGACTAAGCCCAAGACTGACATCAAACAGGCCTCAAAATCAAAGTTAGTGAATTAAAACAAAACAATTTTGCTTCACTATTTTTATTACTTTGGATTGAAGTATATATTTCATACTATCATTTCAACAGTAGAATACTCACTTCTAACCCGATATTCGTGCGTCAGCTCTATCTGTTTGCTTCAGCAGATGCAGTTCAATATTATTTCAGTGTGAAGACTGAATGTGAACTCTACATGTATGTTCTTTTGTCTTATATAATCAAAATATATTCTATATTATTTTGCAAAATATTTTTTTTCTTCACGAAGACGTTGCATGTAAAATAGCTCGTCAACAAAATCTTAAAAAAACTTAAATAAAAAATATAAAATTATATAAAATTTACCGTAAGTCTAATCTCCCACCTTTTATTTTACCTAACTTCCAATATAGATTTTTTATTAACCGTTTTATCTTCTAAGTTATAAGCTTGAAACAATGAAATAATCATATTTATTTTATTAATGAAACATTATATTATAAATCAAAAGGCACCTATAAAAGCAATATGGGCCATTCCATATTATAGGCAGGTAATAATTGCAACTAAACTAAAACATTGTTTTTGTTAATTACCCGAACGTTGAGCTTTATTTACATTTCAAAAACAAACAATGTCGGCAGCGTAGAGCAAATTTAAGTGTTGTTTGATTTTTAAGAGCATTGTAGAGCTAATAATGTATAAATGCTTCTTTGTTTCGCTTAACGTATGGCGAAAATTAATTAATTTTTTTGTTAACTGACTTATTTTTTGGAAAAGGAAAAGATTCCATGTTTGTTAACAACGTTGTTTTTCCATAATTCGGTGGATTTTTTTTTATGGAAGAGACACGGCAAACGAGCGTTCGGGTCACCTGATGGTAAGTGACTACCGCCGCCCACGACCCCGTGCAACCCCAGAGGAGTTATAGGTGCGTTGCCGGTCTTTAAGGTGGGTTGGGCGCCGGAGCCCGGCATTACCTGATGTGAAAACGCAGTGGCTTAAAACCACTACTTCACGCCGTACACACGTAGAGTCTGCCCATACGTGTTGCCATTGCTGGCAACGTGACTCTACCACACGTACTTTAGTCGCCTCTTACGACACCACCAGTACCATGATGATCCTATTCTAGGCCGGGATCACACGGCACAAAAATGTGGGGAACGGAGTGTCTTAACACTAAGTTCCCCACTTTTAAAAGCTGATTTTATTTTGATGATGATTGTAGGTATAATTACTTAAATTTCAACGGTTATATTGTCTTTGTGCTTGCCCATGTTAATGACAGTATGTAAAAATTATTAAATGAACTAAATAACAATGTATTACTTGGAACGCCGATGAAGCAGCAAAAAACAAAATTTGTTAAGAAAATTTAGTCAATACTTTTTGCAACAATCAAAAAAATATATATATACAACCTAATAAAAAAAATATACAAAAACTATGTTTTGTTTTATTTAAGTTACTCGTATATTGAGGCAATTGCAGTTATGTTTTTTTAAATTGTAAGAGCCTTCGTAATTTTATATATTAATATACCTAGTTGTGTATATTGAGGTCTACATTCAGCATTGGAAAAGAATAGGTTAATGATTATAATACTTATTCTTAAAATAGTATTTTTAACCAACAATAGTTGGAACAAATTGTTGAAACAACTGAAAGTGTTAAAACAATTTGTTCCAACATTTTATGATATGAAATTCATGAGTGAATGTCAACAATATTTAATATACGTACTTCAACCTGTTAATGTTAGAAATGGAATTTAATTAAATTTAATTTTTATTAGATCCACTTCAAGTTATTATAAAACGAATGCATAACCGCATCATAATTGAAAATAAGAAAAACAACATTTTTACTTACTTACTATTTGATACGAAGAGAAGTGTAAAGGCCAAAGTGAAATGTCTTAAAACAGAATTGATTGGTGACACAGACCTGGCACTGGCACGTGGCACTCACGCTCGAAGCTAGATATCTGCCCGGTGCATTACATATGAATGAAACAATATGATAAAGCCTATCTATCGCAGATTAGTTCTTTGACTTTTTGACGTTTTTTTTTTATTTGAAATGAAACTATTTTAACCGGATTTATCGCGTATATATATATATATAAGGTTATATAAGGTTTTACATTTTGTAAACCCGACACACGGGTAGACAGTCTAACCGGGTATCTACAGTCGAATGTGTAATAATCGTGAAAACCAAAGAATTTTATTTATTTATATTATTTTAAAATCAAAAACTGCCATCGTTTTGTATTCCAAATATAGCAGGGTAGGCAAAGGAAACCTTGGAGCCTAGTGTTGAAACATCCGTTCCCATTAAGACAGTTGTGTTACCCGTTTTCCGCACTATATTGGTTGCATGTTGAGTGGCGGAATTAAACTCCGCGCTTTGCCTCGCCACCAAAGCGTAGAGATAAAAAAATGTAACATTTTATTTTCCCGAATGAGAATCGAACTTATTACCTGTTGCGTTTATAGTCACAAATTTGAGACTTTGCGGCACAGGTCACGACAGGTCTCTATATCTACAAGTATTTTAATGAAAACTATAATGTCTATTAAAATTACATAAAAATATAGTTAAAAAAATGCTTGCATCAAAATCATATACTTTACTTATATGTTTGTACAATTATTTGTTCAGATTCATTAAAAATCTTAATAATAACTGAAATTTTTATATGCAACTACATATATCCGTGCGTCCATATCCATATGTCGACCCTTAAGAGTTAGTAGAGCATCTTAATGATACTTATAGCGCGTCGTATCCAGTACGCTACAGATGAAAAATTTAAGTCCCGAATTTATTTTCAGCTTCAGAATAAGCAGAGGGGAACAAGTGTTAAGGCACTCCGCTCCCCACTTTTCCACCAATTTTTGGATGCATTGCGTGTTGAGGGGCGGAACTCAATGTCGCTATTTATCTCGACAACAGGCGAAGAAATATTTAATATATTTATATATTTCATTTACTCAAGTAGGAAATCTGTTGTGCTTACAGTTACGCTCTTGTCTTTTGCGCCATGACAGGTCTCCCCGGATTAATTTTGTGTATTCTGACAGTCACTATATCTAAAATCGAGTTCAAAGCGATCTCGTGACCGGAGGGCTTACGATGAAAAAGGATCGATCGGCTTGATTCGTTTGTTTATAGAGAAATCACTTTTGACATACAATAGTAGCGTCTCTTATGAATCTGTCAAATGTTACATAAAGGCTTTGTGTAGGCTTGCGATAAAGGCTTGAGATAAATTTATAAGAATTTATAATATTATATATATATAAATATATATATATATATATATATATATATATATATATATATATATATATATATATATATATTCTTAACCAAAAAAAGGTATTTCTTATATATTAAAAACTATAAACAATTTTCCTTTTTACTGTATTTTTTTTTCAACTTCACACTATATCCCGCATATAGCAGGGTAGGCAGACGAAACCAATCGATGTTATGACTGTGCCCCATTTTCCGCTGAATTTTCGAACATTGCTTGTTGAGTAGCTAAACTCATGCAGCGCTTTGCCTTATTACCAGAGATAAGAAATGAAAATATTAAAAAATTATAATTAGTTCCCTCGAGTGGAAATCGAACCCATACCGCGCTTATAGTCATACGCTTGTGCCACTGCGCCGCGACGGCATTTTAGACACTAAAAATATATGTTAATTACATACTGTGTTTGTTTTTTTTGGTTCACTCTATATCCTCCTCCGCACAGGAGGAACTATGGAACCTGAGTGTTAATTCATCGTAGTGTTAAATTCGTTCCAAATTAGGACATTTTCATTATCAAAGGGAATTCAAGGCCTTGCGTGTTGAGTTACGGAACTCATCGTCGCAATATAACTACTGTAACACAGTTATATGCCTATATTTGACTTTCGGTTATATGTTGCTTTGGTATAGTTTTATAAAATATATTATGTTTAAATATTTTAATTAAATAAAATCATCCTTTTGCTAGCAAAAGTATATTTTACAGAAGTATGAATAAAATATTTATTTTACGTTTCCAGTTTTATTGTAATTCCTTGTGAATACCCAAGTAGAGTGCAGAAAAGAGAACTATGACGATGCAAAGTACTTTTTGAGGCCACGAATTTTTCACACGTTTTATTAACATTTTCCGACATTTATGTTACAAGGAAATATGTTTATAACTCTATTCTTTTAAACACAATTTATTTCAAGGTTTAGGTGAGTTTTAAAGAACAAGTTACATCAAATCTTCAGGTTTATAAAGATTATATAAAAAATGTTCTGCAACTGAATTCAAAGATATGAGAAAATTTGCATCGACATAATAATATCATGAAGCTCATTACGACCGCGTAGCGCTTTGCTACGAAATTGCTACGCGGATATTCTCGTACTTGGAGCAGTCTTCTCGTTGCGATTATGTGTTTGCAAAAAACGTTTATTTTATGAATATTACGAGTTGTAAAAATTTTTTATGTTTATTTATTTATAAAATAATAAACTTTCTGTTATGTTACTTTTTGTATGTAATATTGTAACCATAATCTTAAAGTAAACAATTGTTTTTACAATTCATGAAAGAGAATTCTTGACACAATTTGCTTATTCCTAACAGAATAACTGTTATAAATAGCAGGTAAGCCATATAATATAGCCCCAAACACTGGTCTCTGCCTGTTTTGCCTCGTGTAATCAACCTTCTACATACCCTCTGCGAGTCCTCTTGATTTGTAAGAAGAAGAAAGAAGATTTAATGTTAAAAAATATAAATATTTATCTTACTTATAAATTGAAATATTTACTCAAATTTATATTTCCATTTCTTCGCTCTGGTCTCGAGGCAAAGCGTGGAGTTGAGTTTTGCCACTCAACACGCAATGCCTCTAGAATTCGGCAGAAAGTGCGGAACGGAGTGTCTTAACACTAGGTTCCCTCTGTCTACTCTGTTGTGAGCGGGATACTGCGTGAATCTGATTTTATATATCTATCTTAAAGACTAATCCTTTTGTCTTGCCTAAAACAAAGAGTAACCATGTTAATAAAATCTTATATTAATTTTCTGATGATAAAGACTAACATAGTAAAATATTCTCAATGCACTCTTTATGGTTTTGAGTCCTTGATGACTGTGCTATAAAAGATTAAGCAATATTAAAAGCTTCAATATTTTTTTGCTCAGTCCATGAAATTTTAATATTATAATATTGTTGTGTTCTGACTAAAACAAGCGACTTCGTTACGCGTATTAGGTGAGTGTGTGAGCGAGAGTGTGAGTGATGTACGATGCACATTTAATTATATGTACTAGCCATCTATTACATGTAACTACATGCTACAAAAATTTTTGCTCTAAAACGCTGTAAAATCATAGTTAAAAAAACATTAAATCTGACTGTGAACATGATGGTTGCGGTTTCGATTCCCATTTGAGACCTCACACTCATGATATGATCTCTATTATGTTGCCATATCTTTCTATCCCGCCACACAATAAAGAATGTCTCGAGATTAGTTTGAAGGCTAGGGGAACGGGATATATTTACACTATGCTATGTATTCGATGATAAGGGAAATGCTTGTGACTTCATAAGATTCGATAATTTGCTTAATAAAATTATTGAAATATACTTATATATAGGTAGTAGTTAATATGCATATCATATAAAAGTAACAGGAAAAAGTATATTACAATAATAATGTGTAATATTATCAAAAATATACACATGCGTTTATACATGTTATAAGATGTACAAACATGATGTAAATAATATGATATACTCTCGTCCTACTTGATCATAATTTCAGGCAATGTATCGTAGACAAAAACGTAATAAAAAAAATGCGAACGATTGTAATACAATACCCAATTACAATAATTGGCTGACACAAAGAGAGCGGTGGAGCGCAACGGCGCGCGGTCGGACGGCCAACAATGAAAATATGCTGATTCATTATGCACGTGGTATATCATTTTAATTAATTAATTGAATATAATATAATTTAAAGCGAGTCGTGGCGCAGGGGCACAGAATGTGACTTTAAAACCGACTGGTTTTGGGTTCGATCCCCACTTCACGTTTTCCGCCTATTTATATTAATCTTATTCTCAGTAATAGAAAATAAACCGATTTGTGTTGCACATATAAATATCCACTCGCATGGGGATTATAGATACACTAGGGCGTCAACTACTTTTATTCTGCTCGCTCCAGTCACCAGCTGCTGGCTAGCAATGGTTAAAAACCTAAATTAATGATTTACAATTATTAGATTTAAATTGTATTTTATCAGTTAGCTCTATAATACAAAAAAAAACCAAACACATTTTTTTTATAACAGAGAGACACTACACATTATCAGTGTCACGGTACATATACGTACTCTATCTAAAAACACTAACACAAACCATAAAGATATTTTTATATAATGATTTTAAGGCAAAGTTCAAGTTATAACTACAACTTTATTTAAATAGATTCAATAGAGAGAAGAAATAGCGTTACACCCTGATATCAGCACAAAAATCAGTATAACATTCCCATACAAGTTATGCGCCAATATATTATAATATATTTATATAATATATTTGAAATTTTCTTTCATATTTACTACGTTCCCGTCGTGTTCGCAGTCAGCGCGCACAAATCAGAGCGTGTTAAATTCGACTGGTCTCCATACATCGCGGCATTCTGTCACGAACTCTATATAACGTGTTCCAGCTAAAGCTGGCGTGGCGCCAGGATTGAACTCTATTTCGCTGTCCTCATATCGAAATACAGGTAATTGGATCGTTTCTTTATATGAAACCTATTATAAAAAAATATATTAATTCAGACAAGGCCTTCGTGTTTGTCTGGCTGAAAATACGATGGTTATGGTTCGATTCTCACTAGGAGAACGAAATTTTTTTCTATTTCCCCACAAATAAAACAAGACAAATTACGGCGTTGAGTTACGTCACTCAATGTTGAGACACATGACATTGTGTATATCTAAGAATTAGGTGGAAACGTCTTGCATACCCTGCCATATATAGAAAACAGCGGGAATACAACAAAACAAGAAAACCTGGACCTAATATAACTGAAAACGTGATACGCTACACCAAGTTTCGTCTATATAACGAAATTATGAATGAAAGCAGCAGCTAGGCGAGTTCCGGGCTGATTGCACTTCTAAAAGGCACTACTTGTTTGTTAAATTGTTACGTAGATTCCAAAATGCGATAAAACATATTTGATAGCGAATGTTATTTGCAGACGCTGGCAGCTTGACGCCTATTATACTCATCATGCAAAATTTCACTTTAAACTTCTCAGTTACTATGAATGGGGATTGGTATGAAAATTCGCATAAAATAGACTCGATTACAATACAAGCCAGTATAGACGTAAATGAATACTACAATATATACTTTGTTTTTTTATATATAGAAAAAAAGTTAGTTTTTATACATGTATATTTTGAATACAATATAAAAATATCATTAATTATATATGTATAAATATATTTAAATTAAGAACCATTTCTTTAAAATTTTACCACAATACGTCATAATAACGCAAAGTCGCAACCTCGCAAGTCTTAATTAAAGTAGATTTCTTTTAATTAGTAGAAACAGCCGTTAAAAGAAATTGACTTCATTTAAGGATATATTGTAGGGTTAAGTCCGCACTGTATTCTTGTGAAATAGAATTCTAGGCTTTAGGTAGACCAGGTCAGACACTAAATTTTAAACTTAGATTGCGTTTTAAATCTATGTCGAAAGTACATTATATATTTTTGTATATTTAATCCAGATTTACGCTGTATCCCACATATAGCAGACAGAGGGAACCTGTGTTCCGCTGAATTTTCAAGTTTAAGTGGTGTGTTGCCTAAAATAAGCAAATAAATGAAAATATTTTTTTTTTCATTTCCTTCATTCGGCCAGTGGCACTCAAACTCACAACCTGCCGCATTTACGGTCACACGTACCTGCGCCACAACTAGCCTGGTCTTATTATATGGCCAACTTAAGTCCATAGCGCGACCAGCTGCTCATCCATTAACAAACAAAACCGAATGTACAAAACGACAAGAAAAAGCCGCGTAACACTTTTCAACAAGATTGAAAAGAACCTTGGAGGTTACTGAATAAGTCGCAAATAAATTTACGGAGTATGAATGGAGTGAATGAACCCGCCGTTTCATTACCGACGACTCTCATCTCGAATAAAAAGATGCCCCTTTGTACTGGATCATAGAGACGCCTCTTTGCTAACGCGTTTTTTTTTTTATATAATTCATTTCCAGCTAGGAATTCTGTTTAACTAGGGAACATTTTGTAGAAGCCAAAGTAAATAATAAAATAAAAGAGCTATTTTACTTTAATAAAGGTTTTTAATAAGGCTTTCTCAGAATATATGTAAATATATATAAATATTTAAATATATTTTACATATATTGCAAGCGGCACAGGCGTGCGACTGTAAACGTGACAGGTTGTGAGTTGGATTCCCATACGAAAAATTATTTTTAATTTTTCTTGCTTTGGTAATAAATGCATAATGCTTTTTTAAACAATTTTTAAAGTGTTATTCCATACTTAGCGACGAAAAATACTTATTTAGAAAACGTATAACGTAGACTCGAACCCGCGCCTCCTGGAAGCCGACCAGTTCGGTTTTATATGTTATAATTTTCTAAATAAGTATAATGCATAATGCCTTTAGAATTCAGTGGAAAATGAGAAACAGAAGTGTCTCAATACTAAGTTCCCAGGATCCCCTCCGCCTAACCTGCTATGTACTGGATACAGAGTGAAGCTAAAAAAAACATATACACTGAATTATATCTGGAATTAATTATGTAGTGGTATTCTTCATCTGAACATAACTAAAGTTCAGATCATAGCTTGCTGATTTGATAAACTTACTTGTTAAATTAAGAGAAATTAATAATTTTTACTTATAAAAATTTAAACAATCAAAATGCTTTACTTAACAAAAAATTCATAAAAAGTAGCAACGACCCTCAACAATTTATCTTTTCCTTTAAAAGTGCGAGTAAAAAACTAGTGTTAAGGGCAGCTAGTTAATTAGAGTGTAGAGCGAGTACAGTGTGAGTGATCTACAATACCTGTCAGTTACATCAGTCATGTCAGGCCCGTCAGTCACCGCAGTGGTAGTACACGGAAGACAGCGAGGCGCAGTGACACGGCGCAATTTAGTTTAGTATTTCTTTTAATTCCCGGATCATTCAGCGGCGGCGTGACGAGTGACGGCGCAATGCTCTCCAATCTCGCCAGAGACGCCACAGACTAGATGCATACAGACACTCATATATATTTCACTATCTCTTTATACATTTTGATAATTTTAAAGTAAGTTTAGTTACTACATTATTATATGATTAACAAACTTACTATTATATTATTAACAACATTGATGTTAGTAAAATTGTGACTTCCTGCATGGCAAGGCAGCGAGGTAGAAGCTCGTGGTAATGCACTACAAAGAGTAGGATAAACTATTTATTTTGGATTTACCACCACGAGAATCCATCGAACATCCGGTCAGTCAACTAATAGAACTGCATCCAACTGTGTAAAGATGGCTTCAGATAATAAAATCTCAAAACAATATGAAAACCTCACAATAATCATTATACCTGGTAAGAGGATAGTCTATACTGAGCGCGTTACATCATCACGCTGCAGGTTTCATTTTCTTTTCATCAAGGTATCTTCACGCTCGGCGGACGCCGTCTCCGCTACCCTCCCCGCCCTCCCTGACACCCGTCCCGCCCCACCGCACCGCTCCGCGCCCGCCCTCGCGCACTCCGCAGGGATCCCTCTCAATTTAAAACTGTTTTAATTTTTTCGCCGTCTCCATTTAAAGAAAGCGCTCGCCGAGTCATCAGGTCTTTGGACATTTACATAACTCGCGAAGAATGGGTATCCGGGGCCCCCCTTGCCGCCTCGCTTCCGACGGCGACGACGATAATGGAGGCAAAATTGTTTTTAATGTCTAAAGCACCTACTGTTTCGATTTTGATAAATTAGATTCATGTCATGCTTTTAATTTCGAGACATTTGAATAGATGGAAATTGTAAAGGGATGATGGACGAACGCAAAATGTTTTGCTCGAGCAACTCGCACTGTTAAAATGTGTTTTGTAAATTATTCTCGTCGAGAAATTATTTTTTCATATTTTAGGTTGATGTTTATTTTAAATTTCGTGTTTTAATACGATACTGTTGTAATTGATACGTTTCATTCCACATATTAAACTTTTACGAAAATTAAAGTTATTTTATTTTTTTGGCAAATTGGTTATCGTGGCATATATGTACGTGTATAGAGTATGCAAAAACTAGGTAATTTAAATATATTTTTTTCTATTCTGCATTTTTTATATTAACAAAGTGAAATATTAAACATATTATATACTATATTTAAATAACCCTATTAGTATACTAACAACTCTATTATATTCTAGTCATTTACAATTCACAATATACTTATATAATGGAGTAGGGACACATGCGTGTAACAGTAAACGCGACGGTTATGGGTTCAATTCCTACTCGAGGGAGTTGTTTCACTTTCCTCGAGGATTTGAAGTGGGGAACGGCAATCCGTGTCTTAACACTAAATTCACAGGTTCCCTCTTGCTACCTTGCTATGTGCAAGATACAGCATGAAGTTAAAAAAATACTATAATATACCATTATATAGTGTATATAAATCTGCAAGGAACTACTACATTAATAGCAAGATTTAATTCTCAAGTTAAACAATAACATTGCCAAAGCTTACTTTACTAAAAAAAATAAAAAAAGAGAACAAACTCTTCTACATTTCTCAATTAATGTTAACATTAAACCCTTAAGACTTAAGAAAAATAAAGATACGAAGACTGTATTAAGAGTATAATAATGAGAACTGGGTATTTGAGAACTACGACTTACTATCGCTACTTATGTCTTCTGCTGGAATTCTTTGAAATTTATAAGATATTTTTATTTTATAGCAAATTTGTATGTATATCTTTTTACGCTAGCAATATTTTATACTTAAGCGTATATTCTTTTAATTTGTCTTATGTATCTTTTATTTAGAACTTTCCGCTAAATTCCGGAAGCTTTGCGTGTTATGTTGACTCAAGTGTCGTGTTGAGAATTCGGCAGAAAGAGGAACGGAGTGTCTTAAACACTAGGTCCCCTCTGCCTACCCTGCAGTGTGAGACAGCGTGAATCTGATTTATTTTTTATTTATGATATTATAATAGATTTACCATTTAAATTCTGATTTCTCTAGGGAAATTCGAATACTTCAGAAACTTTACTAAAAGCCACGAGTCTTACCATCACTAGATAATTATATAATATGATCCGCAGCCGACGAGTATTGTTCTCACCCACTGTCGTAGAGGCTGTCATTATCTTCAAGAAAACTTAAGACAATATTGAATATCCGCTAAATACAATATTAAAGGAATTCTCTCAATATACATGAACATTCACTGGGAGCTTTATTAAAAGTAGATTAATTTCCTCTTGTCTGAGTTTATTCATGACTCCATTATGAGTGATGACGTCAAAGACAGCTCCTCCTCAAATAAACTGATCGACAGAAACTTTTAACACGCCCATAGTAGGGTAGGCAGAGGGAACCTATTGTTTAGGCACACTGATTTTATTAAAAATTTATAAGTTCAATGTTTTGCATATTTAATTGAATTATACCTATATCTCGAGAATTGCAATGAATAATAAATATAAATATATAACGTAGACAATGAACGTACTCTAACTCTAGGATCCGTAACCGCTCGTAGAGGTTAGTAGAAAGTTTCGTAGCGCCTCAGTCCGCTACGGGACGCGGCGAGTGGCGGACGTGAGTTGTAGCACCGCGGTGGTACTCCTCTACACCTCGCCCGCGAATATAATACACTTTTGAAGATAATACTTTTAAAATAATATATTCAAGCTTTACTCAAAATGTTCTGAGATAATTGATTTTTAGTGATCGACTTTTGTGTAAGTGTTGTGTAATACCAGATTGTGCTTCAATTAACAGTTAATAAAACTGATTTTAGGTAAGTATAAACTAAATTTAAATATAAGAATTTGTCTATTGAATATTTTAGTAAAGTAAAATTTGTTTTTTCTGGTTACTTGGAACTAATCACATATATTAATAAGAAGTGATTCTTATAACTTTTGAAATAATTACGCTTTTCCCAGGAATTATTGTTTTTTTTTAAGTTCGCGTTTGCTAAAACCGTATAAATAAAATATAAATGTAAATACAAATACTTTGAAGATATTTAATTGCTATCAATTATTACAAGACTTAGTGTGAGGCGGTGAAGTGCTTTCGTAAATATTTTATTAAACTCGGCGTAACTTTCCTAAATTTAACTCATAAACTCTTAATATATAGATGGTTCTCAAATATGCAGTATATTAAAGAATAAGTAGCGGTAAAACAGGATTAACTTATTTTGTTACAATTTAATCGGTACTATAAGTTCCTTTTGAAAGCGATAAAGTTCCAGATGAAACTTGGCACCCCTATAAAAATAGTAGTTAAAAAGCTCATACAAAATTATAGTCCAAGTAAAATACTAACGTAATTTATGTAATAATTGGAATATCTTATTATGTTTGTGTGTAACTTCACAGTTTAACATTGACGAAGTTTGTAATTTTATCGACTTTATCGACAATTGGCTTTGAGTGTTCGAGAAAGAACGGAAAGTGGGGAATGGATCGTTAATAGAGTATATGTAATACTAACGACCCAAACGCGGGTTTGCCCGCTTAAATTTATTGTTATGTGATAGCCAAATTATAATATATAATGTTCATATATAAATTGTGGCATGTTTTATACCGTTCAGTCAGTTCCGTTCAGTCAGTTTGAAGCTATTAGTAGGAAAGTATTACGAAGCAGGAATAGTAGGATTTAATATACATTTGTCTTTAGAGTGTAAATCCACTCAATACTTCACTTTTTCTGCCAGAACGGAGAAACGAAAATAAAATATAATCACTGCCTCGATTTAGAATCGAATTTGCAACCATCATGTTAACAAGCTGTTCTACTACGCCTTAACACCCGCGATACACAATAATTCTTAAATTATATACTATCATCTATTTAATAAAAGATTCAATATTTTTTTAAAACCCTTTTTTTTTGCAATTCATCTACAATTACTTTGAGGCGATCGTTATTCCGCATCGATTATTGTTTTCTTTTACTTTAAACACCAAAAGGAGGCGATGACATCTTACTCTTTTGCTGCACATTAGATACTACTTCTTCTATAATAGGGCTATCTTAATAACGAGACTAAGAATTCGTGTAACATTAAAATTAATTTTACAAGTATAATAAATTTTGATAAAGTTTAGTTGTAAAAACATAAGAAATAAATTTCAAGAAATGCAGTCAAAGTATTTATATATAAATAATACATATAAAATATAAGAGGTTTAGAGTTATACTTAAGAGAATGTCCTTATTTAAAAATATATATTTTTTTTCTCCTTCTGGTATCAAGACAAAGCGCAACAATGAGTTTCGTTACTCAACACACAATGAGTCGAAAATTTGAGAAGAAATTGGGAAACAGAGTGTCCTAACACTAGATTCCCTCTAAAACTAGATTGTCTCTAATAATTAATTAGACTAATACAAAGTAGTTATTGAGATCACTTAGGTATTAAAAGTTGGGTTTTCACATTACTGTGAATTAAACCGAAACTTCCAACAAACAAGAAACTCGTGCCGACATTAGCAATTGCAACTGGAATTGAATTATCTTGACGCGGACTTGAGATAGAATAAAACTTATTATACAGAGCACGTCACTTCTCATCACGATCTTTCAAGAAACTTAGTTGAAAAGAAATAAAAACAACTTTCTTAGAACAATTGTTCTCTGGTATACTATTGTACCAAAAAAATTAAATTTCTTCTTAATGTTAAAACTACACCTTATATAATGTACTTAAAGGAGCAAAAGAAGTTATAATTAATTGTGTAATGTTAAAACTACACCTTATATAATGTACTTAAAGGAGCAAAAGAAGTTATAATTAATTGTGTTTATTAATTATGAAATATCTTAAAATTCATCTTAAGTTCCACTGTAATACAGTCAGACGATTTTAAATCAGTTATAATAAAATCTTCATTCACTCATAAATTTATATTCAGAATATATAAGAAATATTAAACAAAAATGTAAATTTATAAAATTGACCGAGTCAAAAAAGTTGGCTTAGGTTGTTGTTAGTGTGTTGTCGAGTTGTGGCGCAGGGGCACAAGCGTGTAAACGCGACAGGTTGTGGGTTAGATTGACACTCGAGGAACTGAAATATTTAATATTTTCTTTTCTTCGCTTTGGTAAATAGGCAGTGCGCGGCGTTAAGTCACAATGCCCCCAGAATTCGGTGGAAAGTGGGAGAAGGAAGTGTCTTAATGGGAATGGATTGTCTTAGCACTAGGTTCCCCGTTCCTAGTTTCTAGTTTCCCCTTTGCCTATCCTGCTATGTGAAGAATATAGCGTGAAGCTGAGCCAAAAAAAAAAGTATTAAAGCAGTTTCTGGTTGCGGGAAAAAGAAAAGTTGACATCTAAGCTGCGGCCGATGGCAATTCTCCGCGTCGGATATTACTTAGTATAATTGACGATGAAAATTGTTGAAAATTCATAAATTCAAGAAATTGCTACACTTACTCAGGCAGTGGATGTACTACGGATATTCGAAACTCAACTTATCGTGAACGGCAGCAAAAAATATTATAATATAAAATATTCTACATTCTACGAAGATCTGCATAACTTTTGAATAAATATAATAAATTTCAATATGATTAAATATTTATTTAATGGAAAAAGTAACAAAAATATTTATATCGGCAATAAATTATAGTAGACAAACTATGGCGTTGAGTTTCACCACTTAACATGCAACAGAAAGCGGGTACAGGTGGTACAGGCAGGAAACTCACTTACTTCCCAGTTTGAACTAAGTTAATCTGAACATTTCAAGATATACTATATTAATATAGAATATCTTGAAATGTTCAAAGATATTAATATAGATTTATTGCTACATGCACAGACTACTCATATCCACTGACTGAACTGTATAACGGATATGTGTCTCATATTTGTAACATCCTTAGTATAACTTTAAATTTATATTTTCATTTCTTCGCTCTGTTGTCGACGCTAAGCGCGACGTTTATTTCTGCCACTCAAACGCAATGCCTCCAGAATACGGCAGAAAGTGGGGAACGGAGTGTCTTAACACTAGGTTCCCTCTGCCTACGCTGCAGTGTGCGGGATACAGCTTGAAGCTGATTTATTATAACTATAAGATAACTGTAAGATACTAACCAAACCACTTGAGAAAATGAAATATTTAATATTTTCATTTCTTCGCTTTGGTAACGAGTTGAAACGCGGATTCCACCAAGTAAATATATCTCCCATATTTTTAACATTCTTATTCGAGCTGTAATATAATATATGTATTAGCCAAACCATAGCACGAACTAACTCGATGATATCGACATCGAGATTTAGTATTTACTATTTTGACCTATGCTTTGTTTTGAATTTGAATAGCGGGGAGCGTAAATTCTTCCCAGTAAGTTCCCTCTACCCACCCTGTTACGCTGTTGCGCTGGAATGGGCGTGAACCTGTTAATTAGGTTGTATATCAGTTATTATAATTTACAATTATCTTTGAGTAGTGAAAATTTGTAATAATCTCCAGAGATGGTAACAACATCAGTAAGTTGTGATATAGTGTATAAGAATTTCGACATAGCGTGATGAGAAGATATGGCTTAGTGGTCAGAGCGATTGGACTGGTTCATATTAATTTTTTATAGGTTTCCTAAGTAAGTATGAAGCACGATCTACCACCAGCTCTTGCATATTCGCAAAACGAGATTTATGTAGGGATATAATCAGCCTTCCCAATGAATAACAAAATGATCAAATAATTAATATTTATGTATGAATGAAGCTAAAAATGTTATTGAAACCTTCCATATTGATTATTTTCCATTCATGTGAAAATAATGAATCTATAGTTTTGTTCCAAATGATTCTTCCGTCCGCTTTCAATATAATTTAAATAACAAATAGCATTTCTTAATCTCTTAAGAAATGCTACTAGAGTGCTGTAACATAGTGCATATAATTGTAGAGTAGTGCTCTTTATTTAAACCAATAGTTCTTAGGCTACTTGCGGTTATTGATGAATGTAGAATTATGTGAACAAAAAGTTAACCAAATAATACGAATAAGAGGTGAAAAACAAGGTATTTTACTTATCAGTTTTAATAAATATATAATTAAATTAATATTTTTAACATAAAGCTCTTTTTAACATAAAGTCATTTTGAGTGAGAAAATATTTGTTAATTACAGATTTATAAGTACATTTATGTAAGTATTATTTTTTTACAGAGACACGACACTCAATATAAATTTTATTTAAACGTATATTTGTATGCAAATTTCAGTTTCTTAACTTTATTCACCGCATCATTAAAACTTAATAGGTAAGTCCCAATCACAGGATTGTAATTGGGACATATCATAAAATTGTACAGAATCCTTGTGGGCGAGTCTGGCTCGCACTTGATCGGCTTTTTCTTAAATACATTTTAATATACATTCGTAAATTTAAGCGGACGTAGCCTCACGGAGGCCGATAGTAATAAAATGGATTATATAGTTAAATATTTCCTAACCATAAAAGTAACACAAGTTGGAGAAGATCATAAATTTAATATGATTTATCACACTCAATAGTCGACTGACGCCAAGTTTTTAGAGGCACTAATGTATGACTCACTTTGAGTAAGTACAGTACGATCATCGAGTCGCGGCCACCCTGTAGTTAAGTGCACGGCTGCGCAAATTTGATTTAAGAATTTCTCTTACCTGCAAATATTGTCTTGTCGAGTGAACAATGCGCAAAGAAAACCTAACTTCAGCTGACCACGACTTGCTGGCCGTATTATAGTTAGTGGTACGTCAAGAAAGTCTAGTATTGAAAGTTCAATAAATGCCTTTCTCCAGCGGAACACGGGCTAGTACTCTACGATTTATTACACTGTGCTCTACTAAAAGCTACTTAGTAGACCGGAGAGCCTTTACATAAATATGTTTTATTGTAATATAACAATTATTTACATTTTTTAATAGGTTAACTAGTATTTTTGTTTATTAAATTAATTTAAATTAATTATATTAAATTAAGTTTATTACATTTAAGTCGTAAACTCTGATTGCACTCGAAATTATGTTATTTATATAATGCCTAATAATTAAATAAAATGAAACAACTGTTAAAACATTTCTTGTAAAACTTGTATCTTTTAAATTTTATATATATAAATAAATGAAATAAATAAAAATAAATACAAATCCAAAACACATTTTCCCTAGCGAACCAACCCGCCGTTAGAACGACATATAGTAGTAGTAGACAAAAAGCCTAGTCCCAGCAATTACTGAGATTACTCTCATACAAGTGCATACATACATGCATGGTCCATACAGCCTCCACTGCAGGTTTGAGGGGCTCAATAGATCGCGCTCTTTAGTGGCACGGCTCTAGGGCTACGAGAGGTTCTACTCACTCGGCATAATAAGCTTCGTAGCGCTACGGTACTCGTACGTGCTGGCTCGTGCCGATTACTATCGAGATTTTTAATACGATAAGTAATATATAAGAGTACGTGAAAGTCAATACAGTATAAAAATGGATTGGCTGGCTAGATAAGTACTATATACGAATTCGATTAAAATTATTTATCATGAATTTAATTCAAATTTCTTTTCATTGGTACTAATAATTTAAATGATTTAAATTTATCTAAGCTAGATAAAGAGTGAAGCGACATATAGTCGCTTCACTCTTTATCTAGCATATATCAATATAACTTTAGAGAAACTAGTGTCAAGATACGCTTTTTTCCCCGAACTCGAGGCCGCATTTTGGCTTATAACAATGTTAAAAAAATATAGAAAATTCTCTTATAAGATCATATCTCGAATAGGAGTTGATTCCATAACAACTTTTTTTTTCTTCACATTTTCGTTTTGTTAAAAATCTTTTTATTTGTTTCCCACTTTCCCGCCAAATTCAACACCACGCTTTGCCTCGAAAACAAAGCGAAGAAATGAAAATGTAAATTTAAATAAATATTTAATTTTAAGACCAGTCACGGTTACAGTCACACTTCGTGCCACTGCGCCACAACTGGCCTCAAGTGGGAAACGGAGTATCTTAACACTAAATTTCCTCTGGCTGCCCTGCTATTTGAGAGATACAAAACCAGTAGAATGTCTTATTATGCTCGCTACAAATAATTATTTTTTCATTTATTAACCTACATAATACGTTCTTAAAAAATATCTACAAAAATCTCATATTCAACTTTATCTAGACGCTTCCGAGCGTATTTGAAAGAGAACATACTGCCTCGTGACATATGGTCACAAGGCAGTATGTTTGTTCAGCATTTACGCCTCCTTACATTACCTCTTTATATTGCAAAGTATTAATAGCGTGAAAACTTACTTGCTCTGAAAATACTGTATAACTTTTAAGAGTTTCTTATCTAATTTTAAAACTTTCGATTCTCTATTTTCTGCAAATTATGAGCAAATCAGTGATACAGATGCCAGACGCAGAAATTTAAAATATTATAAATGTTTTTGGGGTTCCGTACCTCAACTGGTAAAAACGGAACCCTTATGGACGGACAACAAAGTGATTCTCACTTTGTTATCCGTCTGTCCCTCTGTGGAGACCATTTATCTCAAGATAGTGTGGAGGTATCAAGCTGAATTTATTATCAAATATTTAGGTCTATGGTCCTTGAAGCAGAGAAAAAATCAACCTTACAATAAAAAATATGTGCATTTATACATCCATTTTGCTGCATTTTGTATGAAATTCGATGCATAAACAAAACTTATAATCTTTAACAGTACATAAAGATATATAAGTTTTTCAATTTTGAAAAAAAAAATACTCTCATTTACCTCTACTATTCGAGCTCCTCTCCAAGTATAAATACTATATGATTCTATGCCTTCGAAGTGCGTTTTGGAAATGAATTGATAATAGCTCTAGATAGGCCGATAAGTAAAGCTGCTTAAATATATAATATGTGAAATACGTAATACTAATAATGATAAGTGAGGCATTGTATGTTGAGTGGCGGAACACAACGCCGCAACATCTTACATTTCTTATTTTAATTTTTCTTGTATAATTTTTTATTTCTTATTATGTTTGCAATAAAGAGTTTTATTTATCTATCTATATATGTATCTAAGCAATAATATTATATTTCACTTCTCTCACTACTTGCGAACAGTCTTCGTCTGCCTTAAGTAAGAATACGTATGATTCAGTATAGAAATATCTAGACATTCATTCTCTGAGGATCACACTTTCTGTTACATTCAAGATCAGCAGTGATTCACAAGTTTCAAATATATAAGATTACATAGAAATATACTGAAAGAGTACTCAGCGAAATTGCCAACTGCCCTAGTTTAATATGACGCTGCAGGAGAACGTGTAGTTTTAAATTATTTCGAGGCCTTAAGTAAACTACTTTAGCTAAGTATTTTTTATAATATATATTTTGTTTTTAGTTCTTGTAGAGGTACATTAAATAGATAGTTTACAAAAATTTAATATATGATCGAGACTGAATTATGTTAAACTAGCGTTTGAAATATATCTTTATTAATTTAAATCTACATTACTAATAATAATATAATTTTAAAAATAATATCTATATCATTATAAACAAAGTAAAGTAATTATTTAGAAAATGCATAAAAATTTGAACGTAGCGGGACTCGAACCCGCGCCTCCTGGAAACCGACCAGATCGAGTCCCGATACGTTCAAATTTTTATACGTTTTCTAAATAAGTATATATTTGTTACAATTTGCGCGGCGACGGAAAGTGGAGATTGGAGTATCTTAACGTTACGATCCCTCTGCATACTCTGCTTTATGTGAGATACAGCGTGAAGTTGACAATAAAAATCTATAACTATATTAAAAAGATAAGTGTCAACCAATTCAATATAACAGTTATTTATAGTACTTTTGACTCACACCATTCTTTAAAATTGTATAACATTTTTTATAAACCGATTAAAATAAAATAAACAATAAATGCTAAGCGAAGCTTGTTGAAATATAATAGTGCAATTAAGACTACAATTAAATGGGTTAAGCCGTTTGTAAGATTAGCGTGAACATAGGTACAGACAAGACAGAACAGGACAGGAAGACGCACAAATGGTGTTGAAATTTTTAACGAAATTAATAAATTTAAAGTAAATCATGTTATTTTGTCTTATTACGTATTTTTATTTACATTAAATAAATGTAATGATTTTATATTTATAAGTTTTAATATTCGCAATAATTTATTATAAAAATGTAAATCAACCTCTTTGTTTAATAAAAACATGTTAAAAAATAAGAAATATAAAAATGTCACCAGAGGATATTAATAAAAAGGACGCTTTATGTGGTCGGAATATTCTAGATATGCTTTTAGACTTGGAGCGGAAGTAGAAGGAGGTCCTCTAGAAACATATTGTATTAGAATGTAAGATGGACATTGTACAAGCTTAACAGTATTTTACTCTGGAAGAAATATAAGTTCTGTAAAAGCTTCGAGGTGTTTGATTTCTTTACATCTCAGAAGTGGGATAACCAAATTACTTTCACTTTAAAATATAATAACTTTGTCGTTCCCAAGAGTTATTTACACAATAATTTATTTACCAATAAACGAACTAAAACCAAACATTTTTCTCGTCTAAGAACTAAACAAGCGAACTACCTCACTGTAGCGAAGAACATCCTGTATAATGGATCGTTAGTAAACTAATTACTAGTCTTATGTACCTACATACCCGGGAAATATAGTTCAGAGTTCCCTTACTTAACAAGTACACACAATAATGTTGTATATAATTGTATTTCCTGGCGAGGGAAGCCTCAAATGTGCCCGACGAGGTCATAGAGCATTGAATATTGTTTTAATATAATTGCTGTATTCATCCTGTGACGCACAATATAGGCAAAAGCTTTTATAATATCAATTATAAAATGTCATATAACATTATGAGAAGAATTGAGACCACTATGTGGCGCAGCGGCACAGCGACTGCGTGAACGTAAACGTGATTGTGAGCTCGATTCTCGCTTTGGTAACAATATCCATTATCTAGGAAGTTGTGTGGTGAATGGAGAACCAATTAATCTTAATTCCTTTTGCGTTCCCTCCTACATGCGGGATACAGCGGGATGCTAAAAAAGAGGACTTACGTTCTGCATTTCATATAGGCTTACGTTTTGTTCGCAATTTGAAACTCGTAAATCAGAAGAAAAATAAATACGCGACGATGGACTATATATCACTAAATTGTTTATTTTCAGCTAATACCAGCTAAAACTTTATCAAATATATTATATATATATTTTTTAAGTAAACTATTTAATCAAAATAAGTATATAATATTTATATTTGTTTATCATCAGATGGAGTACGTGTAGCAAGGACGCAGCTGCCGCTCGGAGAGGCGCCACCATCATGATATTTACACTTTTACTGGCACTCGGATTCATTCTTACAAGTGAGTAGAGACGTCACTTACAAATGCACCACTTACATGGCAATATAGATAAAACAAAATTACAATTTATTTATAATTGTAATCTATATATATATATAAAAAGACATGTACCTGACTGACTGAGGTAAGACGCGCGCACAACCGTAACCGCTGATGGGAGAAACGTGAAGTTTGGACAGATGTTTATTTTCATAATCTAGACATCCACTAAGAAGGGATTGTGAAAAATTTTAACCCTAAAGGGCTAAAATAGGGGTTGAAAGTTTGTATGGAAATATTATTAAATCGGCACCGATTTTTATAAAATTTGAAATTTAGACTCTTAAAAATATTTTATTGAACAAGCTGCGCGTACACACTAGTTAAATATATTTAGATTGTATTAGAGTTACGCCACTCTATACGCACTTTCTCCAGTATTCGGCGGAAAATGGAGAGCGGTGTCTGTATACCTTCTTGTGTGAGGGACATAGCGTAATTTAGTTAATCTTTAGTATAGTTATAAACACATTTTTTTTTGATACCCAAGGCTTAAGTATGGAGAAATTACAGACGGTACAGTAGACAGAGTTTAATATATTTTATAAATATGCATATAGAGGTCAATCGTCGCACAGAGGCACAAGTGTGTGGCTGTAAAAGCAACAGGTTGTGGGTTCGGTTCCTATCCGAGGAAATAAAATATTTAATATTTTTATTTCTTCGCTCTGATTAAGACAACCGCCACTCAACTGCAACGCCTCCAAAATCGACAAAAAGTGGGGAACGGAAGTGTCTTAACAATAGTTTTCCAGGTTCCATTAATAACTAACTTATGGTAGATAAATATATAAAAAACATAAATATTGAGGCCAGTTGTGGCGCTGGGCAGGGGCACAAAATGTGACTATAAAACCGACTGGTTGTGGGTTCGGTCGCCACTCGGAAATGAAATATTTACGTTAATTTATATTTCTATTTCTTCGCTCTGGTGTTGAAGCTAAGCGCGGCGTTGAGTTCTGACACTCAACACGCATATTTTTACATCAATATTAAAATACATGAAACATTCAATAATATTAAAACCAACTCTACAACGCGTCGTATTATACTTGTAGCAGCGGTGTCGCGCCGCACTAGAGAATACATTAATTTCCCTTACTCTCTCACCCTTTTGTTACAAACTAAATTATTAGCAAATAACGGCTCGATCGAAAGCTTTTAGTTTCATAATTAAATCGCGAAACATGCACTGATTGAATCAATTGCGCGGAACGATACGGACGCGACGCACGACGCCCCGAGCCGCGTGCGCGCTTAATTAAACAATTTTATACGAGCCGGGGAGCAAACGTCGTACTTAATTACTTCTATGAAATTCAATAACTTTCACTGGGGACTACTACGCTGGATATTTAATATGTTCGAGGTTTTGGTGCCAGTTGTGCCGCCATCTGGACCGTATATAATATATTTAGAACATATATGTTCATATGAAATTCTTCTTCTTATTCTTGTATACAAATTTTTTACTGTCGCCGTATACGCATATAGTAAGGTAGACACAGGAAACTTTGTGTTAAAACACTCCATTCCCCACTTTCTGCCGAATTTTCGAGATTACATGTTGAATGAAGGAAGCCAATATAGCAATGCCGCGTTTTGTCTTGTTACCAGAGCGGTAAAATAAATATTAAAGTTAAATAATTGATTTCCTCGACCAGAAACCGAACCCACAACCGTCGCGTATACAAAAACACGCTATCATGAACTCCACCTACACTATCCTACCTACACGTATCTAAGCATACAGATTTCACTGTTATGCTATATCCCTAAGAAGTTCAACAAACAAACAAACTTTTGGAATTACACATTAGAGGACAATCGCTTCGGCTCAAGTAACCGACTCTAGAGTTTTTTTTTGGGTCAAACACTACGGAACTCCATTTTTGCCGAGACTTTTAAGTGGCTTAAAGTTAGTCCTCGTTTGTGGAAAGAATTTTCCTCAACAGTATTTATTATGAGGTGTCGTCGTCGCGCCTCGCGGGAGTGCTCGCCTTGTTTCTGCTAAACTGTGACTTGTTGCAAAGTGCTTTTTGAACTCGGTAATAGACGAATTATTATATTGAATAAGTTTTCGTTATTGTGTTTTTTTCTTATTAAATTTGTTTTACAATATAGGTTATACAGGTTTAGTAATTTATGCTACAGTAATGTTATTGAGATTATTTTTTGTTTGGAATGTTTCTTGGAAACATTGGAAGGCACAAAGTATGACTGTAAAATAGACTGGTTGTGGGACTGTAAAACAGACTCCACTCGAGAAAATGAAATATTTATTTAAATGTATATTTTCACTTCTTCGCTCTGGTCGAGGCATAGCGCGCGTTGAGTTCCGCCACTCAACGCGCAATGCCTCCAGATCTCGGCGGAAAGTGGGGAACAGAGTGTATTAACACTAGGTTCCCTCTGTCTACCCGACTATGTGCGGGATACAGCGTGAAGCTGATTTAATTTAAAAATAAACACCAATTTTATTATATTTAGAATTATTGACCTATAGACAAAGAAATAGTTATTAGCAAGTAATGTGGGCTCTAAAGGTGTAAACTTATTACTTTACTAACAAAGATGAATTATCTTGGAGGATAACAGATTACAATTTATAACATGTTGACTGTATGAGCCGTCGTCACCGATACGAAGTCGGCAAAGTCTTAGGAACTTCCATGACGTGTGCCGCGTATATTATTAAAGTTAAAGTATATTGAAATAGATATTATTCGTTTAGAAGATAACGTAAATATGAATTGTAAACATATTTACGTTATCTTCTAAACGAATAATAAAAATTTTAGTATTTGTTATATTTTTTCTCGCTCTCTATATTACTCAGTTCTTTCTAATTTATTCAAAATCAGAAAAGCTTCACACTGTATCTCGCAGTGTTTAGACACTCCACTTCCCACTTTTCGCTGAATTCTGGAGGCGTTGAATGTTGTGTAGCGGAAATCAACGCCGCGCTTTACCTTGACATCAAAGCGGAAAGGAAGATATTAAATATTTAATTTCTTCGAGTAAAAATCAAACACCAAAGCCGCGCGATTACATTCACACCCTTGTGCCCCTGTGACACGATTGGCTACTAATCTAATTTAAATTATTGCTTAATTTAGACGTATCATCATCTAACCTCGTCCGGCTGGGTCCGTCGTTCACGCTGGAGCCGCCCGCGGTGGTGCGCTACGCAGCGACCGCCGGCGCCCGCGTGCAGTGCGCCGCGCGAGGCAATCCGCCGCCCCGGATAGCCTGGCTAAGCGAAGACGGCAGCCCCCTGGCTGATGTACCGGGTATCAGGTATACATTATAGTAATTATGTTATGATATTTTATAGCCTCATTTCCATTTAAAAGTTTTTGTAGTTTCAACAATGGCATTAATAATTGATTGTATTTAAAATATACGCGATTCCCACCTCGGATCAGATAAAGTGTAGTAACAAACTCTATCGTTCTCTTATTAAATTGGATAGTGTAGAAAGGAGTTGACACTAAGTTTTCTCTTTTAAACGAGAGAATAAAGCTGTTGAAAAAATATAATAAACCTTAACCTTATCTTACACACAATTTAAAAGTTCAAACTTTACAAAGGGTAATATCAAAAACCTAAAATGATATTAGCCAAAATTTTGTGAGAGTAAAGTGCCAAAGGCGGCCTAAATTAACGAGACTTATAAAACTTCGGCGATAAAGAACGCTTTAATAATGAATGTTAGTTTTTGACTCTACTTTTAAAAATCTGTAACTTCTCAAGCTTAATAGCTGAAACTCTTATAATTTATCAGAGAAGAGGACAATGATTTTTTGTTAAGACAGAGAGAATAATATGCGGAACCTTTAGAATTTGTCTCTTATAATTACTGGCAAGACAAAGCACCGCCATTATCGCCGACTCAATTCATATTCGCTCTAACGACTTTGCATTTTTAGTGGAGATAACCGCGCGGTCGAAAAAGAACATTCGATTCGGTCGAAAAAGAGTTCGATAACTGAGAAATATTTCTCTTGTGTCTTGATGTCATTTTACTAATAAGATTTACGATTTCAAATTGCAAACAATTTCAGTTATCATCGATATAGGCTTTTTAAGTAATTCAAGTTTATAAAGCTTTTAAAATTAAGCTTAGTTGAAGCAAAGTTATGTTGTTTCATTAATAATGATTTTTAAGGACAGAAAAGGAAACTGTTTTTTATCTCAAAACATGTTTATTTACTTATATTTGATTTGTTTTATTTTTTTATAACACATTCATATAAGAAAAATATATATTTATATTTGATATTATAAATGATTTTAAACACTATTAGATTGTTTTTTTTTTTTCAACATTTAATCAAAGAGCGTTGGTAAATGACATCGAGATCAAATAAAAAACATCTTAATCATCGCGTTATGGGTGATCAAATGAGATTTGCTTCACAAATTTTACAACTGACACCTACTGACTACTTAACAATCAGGTTAAGTAGTATTTACCAACCAAACACTGTAACATACCTATTCTCTTATATATATTCTTGCATCATTGTATCTGTTAGACGCATTTACGGCAACGGCACGCTAGAGGTGTTCCCGTCTAGCGCGTACCGCGACGTGACCGCGAGCACGGTGCGGTGCCGCGCGGTCAACCCTCACGGCGCGCTTATATCTAGAGACGTACTGTTACATCCAGGTGATTATTGTAATTAATAAATAAAAGATTATCTAATGTACTGCTTCTTCATCTTAATTAATCGAGAGGGATATTAAAAAATAAGAATTTTTTATATTAAAAGAAAAGTCGTTATTTTCACTCTCTACCTTTTCTATTCAGAGAAATGGATGGATGGCCATCGTGCCGCAACGGCGCAACGACTGACTGAAAACACATCGGTTGTGAGTTCGAATCCTACTTAGAAAATTGAATTATTTTCACTTCCTCGGTCTGGTAGTAAGGCAAAGCGCGGCTTTGAGCTCAAATCATATAATGGAATCGTTGTATTTTAAGGACCGCATAATAAAGCTACTTTTTTTGCTTACATACATGATTCATAAGAAATGGGTACAAAACATCAAAGTCACAAATAACTTAATTCAATTTCTCTTAGTGGCGGACACGAAATGGGACGTCCTGCTGTCAGGCGCGTCGGTATCTGTGGGAGGCGTGGCGGCGCTGGCGTGCCGCACCTCGCCCGAAGCGCACGCGGCGCCGCTCGCCACGCCCGCACTCTTCTACCGCGGGGAGCGGATCTTACATATAGATACACCTAATCCTGGTAAGATATGAATTTTTATTAATTTACAGTTTAGATAGCTTTAGTAAACCATAGTATTTATATGGAAACTCACAATAAAACGTTTAAAATAATTCATTTATATTTAAAAATATATACCTAGTCGAATTAAAAATCTCCTCCTTTTTGAAGTCGGTTACAGGTGTTACGCGTTATGTGTGCACATGACTTCCGTGCACTAAATATTATAAAAAAAAATCAGCTTAACGCTGTATCCCGCTCACAGCAGGGTAGGCAGAGGGAACCTTGTGTTAAGACACTCCGTTCCCCACTAAATATTAGAATATTAGATATTGGCTAAAATTTAGAAAAACATCAATTTTAATAAACCTGTTGCTTAGTAAACGATGAGTCTATCTGAATAGATCTATAATAAAGATATTTAAAAGTTAATATATTTATTTACTTTTAAATATTTTTATTCTAATTCTCAATCAACTCACTGTAAACAAAGTCTACCAAAGCAATAACTATAAAACGACATATCCCAACTAAAATTGCTACATTTAAGTGAGCAGTCTCTTTGAGAGCGGCACTGTTTTATCAGCACATTCTATTTTACATTAAAATGAGAGACTGTTCGTTACGGAGAGGCAATTAACCGGGCAGCGATAAGTCAAACGTTTCTTTTAATAAGAGCAGTGAATTACAGTGGCACGTAAAGTGTCACGCTAGTGCGGCGATAAATCTATCCAACACGAGTAATGGTCCCCGAATGCTGACCCTGCGGCCTGCGTCTTGGTCTGACTTAGGCTTTAATTAATACTGCTGACCATACTGACTGATAACACTAGGTTATATGGAGTTATGATTATTAATTATATCAAATTCTGTAATTTGCAAAAATATCACAGTTTTTAACAATTTTTCAAGTTCATCATATTCTATTTTGTGTGGTATTATTCTTATTTGGCAAATTTAATAAAAACTTAGGCTTATAATTAAAGAAAGCAATTGAAATTATTACTTACTTGTTTTAATTTTATCTAATACTTATTACTGTGTACAACGGTAGATACTTTAATTTTTAATGAAACTATTTAATCACGTTACAGTAGACCTTGAGTCTACTCGTCACCACGGACTACTGCAGTGTTCGTAACACCAGTCTTCCAAAAATATTTAATAATAAATCATTTAAAATGTGAAGTAATCGTGAAAATCTTCTTTGAAATCGTGAAAATTCTCACTTCATTGGAGCTCAAAGATTAGAGAGAAACTTTCTCAATAATGAATATCGCCGAGAGCTACCAAAATTCTAATTTAAGACGCTCATAAAACTTTTGTGAATGTGTAAAATTAATTTATGGTTGAATAATATAACAAGGATTTTGCACGGAAGCTGAATTTTACAGCTCCGAATATATGAGAAGAAGAGATCCTAATTAACGCGCGCCCGATAGCGAGGCTTGCTCGACAGCATATTTATAGCGCGGGCGAAGTAATATTAATTAAAGCAATTTCTCATCGGAGACTCGAGACGTGATGAATGGCCGGATAAGACTTGTTGTAATCCCGTTCAAGGCCTGATTCCGGCGTTCACTCCAACCGACCATAATGGAGACGTAACAATAGTACCGTCTTATCTACGAGCGTAATCATTACGTCAATCCTCAAGTTTATTGCATTTTGTATATCTTACGTATATATGTAGGCCTAAGGTTTTATATACCAAAGGATGGAAAATCTAAAACTGCCTTCTAAAGCACTGATTGGCATTTACGTGATAGGCTCTTACAATTCAGTTACTCTAAAAGGTATTACGGTAATAATAAAATAAAAACCGAACCTAACCTAGTCTGCACTTACTAATACTTGCGATTTTTTAAAAACCTCAAATATGGATTTTCATAATTTTAAATTCGTCCGTGGCAATAGGTGTTGTTTATATTGTATTTTAGTTCACATAAATTATGGAGTTTTGTTTTCAATTTTTTATAAAAGAAGTACAATGGTACCCGTGTTTTATAATCTCAAAAAAGTACAATATTGAAGACTAAGTGATATACTTCAGAAATAAATACGTGATTGAGTAAAAACATTAGGCCTTGCTTTATTTTATTACTTTTACCATTGTGTGTAGCAAATTATAATTATTAACTAATAAAAATAATTAATTTCCATTGATTATTCACATTTATGAAACCGCGCGCTTTTTATGAATAATGTTGTAAAATTATTACAAATTTTCAAATTCATCAAATTGACCGTAACATATACATATTTGTGGTACAAAAAAGTTTTAGATAAATATAAAATATTTCTGTCGTAGACGTCCGGTACCTCCTAGCCGGCAACGCGCTCCTCATCCGGGACGTGTCTCCCGCGGACTCCGACGCGTACAGCTGCCTTGCGAGACACTCGCTCACCGCTCTGACCAAACGGTCACGGCCAGCACACCTTACAGTACTACGTAAGTCATAGTAAACTTTATATTTTTAATAATATTTTAATTACGCACCTAGCCCTAAATATTAATTTATCCTCGGAATCTTATTAATTTCTATAATTTTAACAATTTACAAACAAATATGCTATGGTACTTCTATGGAAAAATCTTTTAAATTTGTATCAACAACAAATTGCTTAATATAAGAGGGGTTTCAGCGAGCTCTTCAAATTCGGCACCGAGACTTGTAGCGACGGAGAACGAAGTGAGCATTCCAGCCGGCACTAACTTCTGCATGCCCTGCGTTGCGTCCGAGTACCCGCCGCCCCAGTACACGTACGTAACAACCCTTCACGTCCTCATTATGTCCACTTTTAGAACCATACCGTGATTGTGATTATTTTATTTAACGCTCTCTTTAATGATTTAATTAACATTTTTTCGGAGAAATTGTCTAAAGCAGCAGTATTTTTTCTCCGCTCTTGTGTTGAGGCAAAAGCGGCGTTGAGTTCCGCCACTCAACAAGCAATGCCTCTAGAATTCAGCGAAAAGTGGGGAGCGGAGTTTCTTAGCACTAAGCTCTCTATCTTCGATGCATTTAGCAAGGTAGATAGAGAGCTTAGTGCGGGATACAGCGTGAAGCTGAAAAAAAGTTTTTAAAAACTCAATTAATTTAATTTTTTTATGCAATCTGAAATATAGATGGTACCGTGAAAGAAACGGTCGCCTGCAGCCAGTGGAGCCGTCCGCGTCGGTGTGGCTGTGGGCGGGCGGAGCGGCGCTGTGCTTCACACGCGCCTCCCGCGAGGTCAGCGGCGCGTGGCTCTGCAAGGCCTACAACGTGTTCGGGGACGCGACCGCACAGATGCGTGTTGACGTGCAAGACTCCTTCACTGTTACTGTGGATCCGACGGTCGTGGTATGCGATTTCAATTTTAAAAAAAAAATATGGCTTTATAAATAAAACTTCCTTTTTGTCAGATTTTCGCTTTATCTCGCGTATAGCTGGGTAGGCAGAGGGATCCTAGTGCTAAGACACTCAGCTCCCCGCAACGGCTAAATTCTGGAGCCATTGCGTATTAATTGGCAAAACTCAACGCCGCGCTTTGCCTTAACGCCAGAACGAGGAAAATGAAAATATTAAATATTTTATTTAATCGAGTGGCCTCCACTATCTAAGACCAATTTCCTAAGAAGAAGATTAATTTTCTAATTACACAAAGCCACGGTGATTAACTAAAAATCTTAATTAGCAAAGAAAACAGTGTTACATTAACACAAAAACATTACGTTATATAAAGCTGCCACTACTAAAAGCGAATTAATTAATATAATTTACTAAAGTAATACAGTTAATTCAACTAAAAGTTAGCACTTTAATCTTGAAAGCTAAATAATAAAATGTTGAAATATAATAATAATAATTTATTTAATTCTCTTTAAGACGCTTTCCGCCAAATTCTGGGGTCAGTGCGAGTTTGGTGGCGGAATTTAACGCCGCAATGAATATTACATTACCTATAAGTTACCTATAATATTCTATATATAATCTCAGTCACGCACCATCATCCTGTGAATATTACAAAATCCTTAATCAACTTTATCCTCAAAAACAATGACATGAGAACAAAGTAGTAATATCAAAACCCTGGATCAGACGAGACATCTCAATATGGTCCTTCGTTACAGATAGCGGAAGCAGGAAGTACGGTGCGTTTGAACTGTACAACCAGCGATCCGAGCGCGTCGTTGCGGTGGGCCCACGACGGCACGGCGCTGGCGGGCGCGGGCGCGGGCGTGCTCGTGCTGCGCGGGGTGGCGCGCGCGCACGCCGGCGTGTACCAGTGTCTCGCGAGGCGGGGGACGAGGACTGAACAGGCTGCTGCAGAAATACGGCTAGGAGGTTTGTTGCTGTTTTCTTATTATTGTCTATATATTTGTAAACACAGGTGTTAAGTAGACAAAGATTTAAAAGCAATTTAAAATCTTAAAGATTTGACGTCAATGATCAGCATGGGGCATTTTTCTGGTATATTTTAAAAATAACACTAAAAAAGTTGAAAATGTTTAAGAGATCAATCGCCTTTTATCCGATAAGACTAGGAAATTTAAATACGTCAAGGGGCATTTAAATACGTCAATAATATGTTATTGTGTCCCAAGCAAGTGCTGAGATACAGCCCTCGTTTCCGATTTTCCGAAAAAAAAATCCGAATATTTAAAATTTATAGGTATTTCATAGAAAGCAAAACATTACAAACTTATATTTGTAATTCATTTCATACAAAATGAGTGCATGCATCTTTTATAAGTTGTACTTTCCGTTGAGCTACAAATCTGTTATTAATACGGAAGCCTCAGTGGTCAAGTCCGACTCAGAATTAACAGGTTTAGTTTTATATATATAGTTTCTGTTTAGTTTTATATATTTTTATGTTTTTTCTTATCAATAGACATGTCATGTCTCAAATCTTACATAGTATTGAGTGCCATTGATGTAATAGAACATAGATAAAGGCATATTTGTAATCATATATGTATCCGTTACTTACAATGTTTACCAAAAGACACTTAACTCTAATATTTTAATTATTTATAATAAATACTTTCTATAAGCCAATAATCGAGGGACTAGTCGAGTGTACATAAGGTATGACGCTGCACAACAGTACATGCAAGCTCAGGGCAAAAGCGAACGAACGGCAACCCGATATGGAGGGAGGGAGATACAAGACCTTTTGTCGAGAGTCGTTACCTTTGTAAATCAAAATACTGGAACCCAATACCGATATTGGAATTCAAGACAACAAGATTTATAAACGTATAAAGCTAACCTACGACGAATTGGGCGTACAATTTCGTTAATTTTTATCAAAAACCTATAATTACTTCAAGATTCTAAATTTACTTTATGAGTACATAATAAATTCAAATCTCACTGTATCCTGTACTCACACACCCAGGGTAGGCAGTCGGAACCTAGTGTTAAGACACCCCGTTCCCTATTTTCCGCCGAATTCTGGAGGCATTGTATATTGAGTGGTTGAAATCAACGCCATCCTGGACATCAGCGCGAATTTCATCGAGTTAAGGAAAAACCTACAACCAGCCGGCTTTACAGTCACACACTTGTGCCCCTGCGCAACGACTGGCCTTTAAATATAAGACCATAAACTACATTAATGTAATATAAATTACATAAAGCCAATAACGCAACGTAACTTACATAAGTAAATTAGATATTGACCTCTCACAACGGTCGGTGTCATGATCTGATCCTGACTATAATTAAGGCGTTCTAAGGATCACTCGGACCGATTGCGCTATCCCGATCACATAATCATGATTAACTCGCCACAGCATCCCAAAACTAATTAAGCGCGTGTGTCAATCTCCCGACCCCAATTAATAAGTGGACCCGCCCCGACCGTCCACATCCGTCTACTGTACTACGACCGACGGACGACAGAGATTTATATAGGTATATATTTAAATTGTCTTGCCCTCACCTGATTTCCGTACTTTATATCTCAGGACTTTTACTCCTTCGTTCAGAATTATTAAATAAGCAATTGGTTTTTTGTTTACCAAATAATAAATATTTTTATACATACATAAAAAAATCTATGAGGCCGTCGTAACACGTGGCGCTGGGGCACAAGCGTGTGATTTTAAGCGCGAAGATTGTGGCTTCGATTTCCACACGGGGAATGAATTATTATCAATTAATATTTTACTTTGAGACTGAGGCCGGTCGTGGCGCAGCGGCACAAAGTGTGACTATAAACCGACTGGTTGTGGGTTCGATCGCCACTCGAGGAGATGAAATATTTACTTAAATTTATATTTCCATTTCTTCGCTCTGGTGTCGAGGCAAAGCGCGGCGTTGAGTTCTGCCACTTAACACGCAATGCCTCCGGAATTCGGCAGAAAGTGGGGAACGGAGTGTCTTTCACTACGTTCCCTCTGCCTACCCTGCAGTGTGCGGGATACAGCGTGAAGCTGATTTGATTTTATTTATTTTACTTTGGTTGAGTTGCTACAGTAAATACGCTACGCCTCAGCGAAAAATGTAGAACGGAATTTCTCTCCACCCACCCTACTACACACTATATGCAGAATATAACGTAAAGCTGAGAAAAAATCCATTTCATATTGCAAGTTTCTAGTAAAAGATACATTGTCTATCCGTATACCTAGTGAGACGTAGCGGCGTCCGGTTGTCCATTAGTTAGTTGGATGTAAGTAATGTCGCAGCTCAGTAGCGACGGCCGCCGCGAGCCAGCACCTAACAAATAGCGCTCTACTGTGGCCGGGCGCTGCAGATTTATTGTTACACCCCTCCAACCCGCCTTCCCCCATTCTTCTTACCTCGAGCCTTCGAGCCACAGCGTGTAGAACTTATTCTCGGCAATCACAAGTCTAACCGATCCCAATGACTAATAGGTTTTAGTTCTTTTGTTCTTTATAGTTTAACTAACTAAGAAACACTATACTATGACTTATCTTATAAAAGAATATTTTGTATGTAATAATATTCTTCCAATCCGAAGCTCCATCCAAGTATAGACGATAGGAAGGATGATGTTATTCAATTTTACGGTATCTTGCACAGGTTATTTATGAGTTTTTTATAGGAGAGGCAAAAAACGTTCCAGGTTGCGTCTATAAATATTTTCATATTTGCTTTCAACTTCACTTGGATCCTCTCCAAGTGAAGTTGAAAGTATTAAACTTAATTTTATATGATTATATTTTTACTTCCATGCATCGTTTGCTTTGGGTGGAGTTCCGTCTGCTCGTTTTTATTTATTCTATTTTTATTTTATTCCATTTAATTTTCAATCAATGCAATCTCTTATAAGTTATCTGTATATATTGTTATATTTAAGCTATAATAAAAGCGCAGCGTTGAATTGCGCCACCCAATACGTAATGCCTCCAAAACTCGGCGGAAAGTGGGAAACGGAGTATCTTAACACTTAATCCCTCCGCTTATCCTGCTATATAATACAGCGCGAAACAGTTTTTTTTAATATCAGTCTTTCTCATATCTAATCTTGAAAAAAGCCTCATAAAATAAGATATGAAGTCGGTAGACGTGATCGCATCTCCCAGCACGTAGCGGTGCAGCGTAATCTCGGATCTCCTGCAGGCGCGTCCCGACCTAAGTACTTCCAGCTCTTTTTGTCCGACTCGGAGACGGAGTAATGGCGTGTCAGCGTGATAAATGAAGCGCCCCTTGATTCACTGTTACACTGACTTGCGATGGAATGAGTGCAACTCAACTGAAAACTTGGCTCGAGTGTTTTTACTATGTCTACAGTGAATGTATTCTTTATACTATTTTAATATAATCTCTTTTGTTTTGGATGAAAGTTATCTATAGTGAGAATGATTTGATAATTTCTTCTGTAATTACTAACATCATGAAGTAAATAATTTATTTATATGAATTCTTTTAAAATATTATATTTTAGTAGTCACTTCGTTATTATATGTGTTATATTATTTTACAATAATATTATAGTTATAATACATAGAATGTGGCCAGACGTGACGCAACGGCACTAAGCGAGCGAGCTTAACCGCGACAGGTGGCGGATACGATTTCCAATCGGGGAAATAAAATATTTCATATTTTCATTTACTCGCTCTGATGATAAAGCAAAGCGCCTCGTTGATTTCCATTCAATACGCACTGCCTGCAGAATTCAGCGGAAAGAGAGGAACGGAATGTCTTAACCCTAAGGTCCCTCCACTTTTACTGCTATTTGCGGGATACAGCATGAAGCGGGAAAAAAGAGGAAAGTTGAACGTTTCCCACGACGGCGGGTGATATGCCAAGGGTGGCGCCCGATGAGGGGGAAGGTGGAGGTGGCAGCGGACATCAATTGCAATGAAGAGTTCACGCGGCTCGGATCAATCAGCAGAGAGCATTTATCGCGATATATTGCCCGATTAAACGCATATATCATATTAATGGAATCAAATTGACAAAAACCTATTTGTCAAATGGATAACAGATCGACGCCAATATTTTAGCTTTTTACCTTTCAACAAACGCTATCGACTAGTATTGAAACAACTGGATGCGAGATGTGACAAACAAAATATATCAATTTTGTGATACAAAAGCCATGTAAAATATTGGGGCGCTCTCAAAGGCTATGACTGTTTGTATTATTACTTCATTAGATTAGCGTGAAACAGTTCCTGATAAATAGTCTAGAGGAATGTTCGTTGGCGGAAGGCAGACGGTGGGTGTGCCACCGACCGCAATGAGGTTACTTCTCGGATCCACCCGGGGATTGATTAATGTGGGAGCCCACGACTTGACCCCTGAATCCACTCACAATACTAGTTTTTATATTTAATCACAAGATATATAAGATTGAGCTTTTATTATACATCATACCGTATTCTTTTATGAAAATAATATAATAAAATAAATTCTTCTTCCACATAATATTCTATTAGGTATAATATTCTGTATTTTTATCTTTTTTAGGATTTCGTACTTTTTAAGAAGGAAAGAAAATCTTATAAGATCTCTGGAGATATCGAGTTGAAGTTCAAGTTCATATACTCACGATTTTTGCCATATTAGTGAAACAATTTTGTTTACGTCTTCTTATTCTGACATTTGTTAAGCATTTTTTTGGACGAAACGTGAAAAGTTGAAGTGTTTTAATGGCAATAGAGTATCTTGACACTAGGTTTCCCCCCGCTATCTTGCTGTGTGCGGGATACAACGTGAAGTTAAAAACAAGAACATATTAAATATTTCTCAACAAATCCATTCTAAAATCTAGACGCATATGAGAAAATTCTGCTACAATCCTAATGCATATTGAGACAACCGACGAAACTCCGTTAAGACTGACTGTGTGATCGCTAATAAGGGCAAATTATATTAGAAATGATCATATACATTTATAACATTGGTATTATAACGTAACATGAGACTGATCTCACAAACAGATTCTCCTCCCGAATTACAATACACGTTCATCGAGCAAGCCCTCCGCGCCGGGGGCGGCGTGGCGTTGCGCTGCATTGCGGCCTCCTCCCCACCGCCAAGGATCTCTTGGCTGCTGGACAGTCACCCGCTGGACCACTACCTCGCTCACCACAGGTTTGTGCTTATACTCCATTCGATTATCATACAGATATCATATTAACTACTCAAATAATGTATATGCATTGAGGCCAATCCAGAATGCGGCAGAAAAAAATAACGAAGTGTCTTAACACTAGTTTTCCTCTGCCTACTCTGCTGTATGTGGAACACAGCGTGAAGCTATAAAAAAATATTCTAATAACTGACATTAATATCTATGGTTACATACAGATATTCAATAAGTGAAGAGGCGTCTATTCAAGGAGAAGTTGTGTCTATATTGAACGTGACGTCGGCGTCGGCGGCGGATGGCGGTCGCTACACTTGCCGCGCGGCGAACCCTCTAGGAGCCGTCGAACACTCTGCAAGACTAAATATATATGGTAGGATATTTTAAGAAATCTTATCAATTACAACTATTTGTATTTATTTCACAGGGACACGAGCTTGTTACTGTGTGAGTTCGATCCCCACTCGAAGAAAATAGAATACTTAATATTTTTATTACTTCGCTCTGCCGTCAAGGCAAAGTGTGGCATCGCGTTCCGCTACTTAATTAGCAATACCTCCAGAAATCGGCGTTAAGTTACTTAATGGGAATGGAGTGTTTTAACAGTAGGTTCCCAAGGTCTCTGCCTACCCCACTAACCCTCTTGCTACCCTGCTATGCACAGGATATAGCGTTATAGCGTGAAGCTAAAAAAAAGATGGATGGTAGGAATAAATGTCAGTAATTTTTCAGGCCCTCCTTCAATCCGCTCTATGAACACGGTCCGCGCGGTCGCCGGCGAGAACCTGACGCTGCACTGTCCCTACGCCGGATATCCGATCAGGTCTATAGAGGTGCATTTGATGGGATAATTCCTATAGCAAATACATGTCAGCAATCGATTCTTTGGCATATAAACCTGACACAATTTATAATAAGTTTTAAAATTAAATCATGCCAATGCTACAACAACCTTACTACTTTCAAATAAAAGAAAGAATCATCAAAATCAGTTCAGCCAGTTAAAAGTTCTAAGGTAACAAACATAAAAAAACAATCGTATTGAAAACTTCCTTTTCTTACAGAAGTCGGTTAAAAATATGAAATAATGTAGAACTTACCATTGGATTTTAGCAGCCTGTATTACTGTGTGAGGGATGCAGTGGGAAGCAGATTTTTTTTATTTAAAATAATACATTTTAGTTGTTTATACAACCGGCCCAATAATAATAAACAATCGATCACACTAGTGAAAATTGCTTATATCTTTCCATAAACTAGGAAAGAGATGGTAAATTATAAACGACTGAATATATTTTATTCAGCTATAGATAAGAACATTCTTAATTCAGCCATCTTTGAAATAAAAACGAAATCGGCATATCCGTTTGGCAACGATGCCACAAACAGACATATAAGTATATATATACATATACATATATAGTCAGACACATTTTTACATAAAAAGAATGTACACGAATAAACCTACGATAACGAGTACTTGCCGGCAGCTCGGTGTCGTGGTGGCGTCGCGGCGCGGCGGCGGCGTTGGGCGGCGCGGGGCGCGTGTCTGCGCGCGCGGGCGTACTGCGCCTCACGCCGGCGCTGCCGCACGACGCCGGCCACTACGCCTGCAGCGCGGCCCCGCCCGCCGGCGCACCCGCCACCAGGGACGTTGAGATACAAGTGCGAAGTGCGTAACCTTGCTTTTTCTCCATTATTAATTAAGAATTAATTATCTTTTCAAACCTTGCCAAATTGAAAATTAATTCATGTTCGCAGATCCCCCTAAAATCTCGCCGTTTATATTTTCTTCTGAACTAACTGAGGGTAGCTCAGTGCAAGTGCTATGTGGAGTGTCTTCAGGAGACAAGCCGATGTACTTCTCTTGGTTCAAGGACGGGTCACCACTTCCACCCAATTTACAGGTATGTTAAATGAATGGAAACAAAATACCATTTTTTTTAAATCATTTTATCTTTTTTTTCTTTTTTTTACCAGATAGAAGAGAAAAGCTTGAATGAATTCTCTCTGTTGATGTTTTCGGAACTGTCGGCTCGACATAGCGGCGCGTATACCTGTAGAGTCTCCAATCATGCAGCTACAGTTAATTATACTGCGACGCTTAGCGTTAAAGGTACACACTTCCAATCAAACATATTTAAATTTATTCCCAAATTTTATTTTTATTTCTGTAAAACAATAAATTCCTCTCCTACAGTTGCACCGTCGTGGATCACAGAACCACTGGACTCAGCAGTACTTTTAGGGGCTCCGTTGCTGTTAGAATGTACAGCTAAAGGGTACCCGATGCCTACTGTTACTTGGTTTAGAAAAATAGGTAAGAGTCATAATTCAAATGATTATCACTAGAATATTGTACAATACTGCTACTATATTATTACGTATGCAGGTGAAGGTATAAGTGGTATGGAGAATTCTGATCGATGGGAAGTCGCAGGCTCTGACTGGAGCGCTGAACATTCTCAATTGAGACCAAACAGCGGGATGGCAATACCTGCTAATGACGTGGCCAATGGGCAGGCGGCCGCCGGCAGCAGTTCCTTGACGGCGCGCGCCGCGACTCGCTCGCACCAGGGGCTATACCGCTGCACCGCAGACAACGGCGTCGGACCTGCACTAGTGAAGCATGTCAATGTTACCGTCCATGGTAAGTCAAACGATGTCATAAACTATACAGCTAATATTAAACCCTACCCGTGACCACCTACTGCAAAGTGTTCGAAACGTCGGGTTCCCCAAAATGTATAAAAATACAAAATATACGCGATTAATCCGGTTAAAATAGTTTCATTTAAAAAGCTAATATTAAAGTTAATAATTTTTTGTTGTTTTTGATGTAAAATATTTTATAATTTTTTACTCCCGATCAAAGAGCCGGCCCACTTTGGTCTGTCGAGTGAGTCGGTGCGGAATACGTCGAGTGTGAGAGGACGTAGCGTCGTACTCACGTGCCTTGCCCTCGGCGACCCTCCTCTGACGGTACACTGGACACACCGAGGCAACAAACTGGATCTAGATTCATACAGGTTTAATATATTTTTATACTGTCACATAAAAAAAAATAAAGGAATACAATAATAATACAATATTAAGAAATACGTGGCTACAATCTGAAGGTGGACAATATCAGAGGTGCGCACGAGTGAAGGCGTGCGCTCGTCCCTGCAGCTGCGCGCGGCGGAGCGACACGACGCGGGCGAGTACAGGTGTCATGCCCGCAACCAGTACGGGCGTAGTGACTTGCTCATGTTCTTACAAGTCGAAGGTAAATAAGGATTGTCTTTCCAAATTATATCAATATTTTTTTTGGGCTACAATTTTTAGCTAGATAATAAAGCGTACAAAAAAATGAATATTTGTATACATGAACAGAGCCTCCCGACGCGCCGCGATCGCTGCAGCTGGGCGGCGCGGGCGCTCGCTGGGTGCGAGTGCGGTGGGCGGCGCGCGCGTCTCCGCGCACATATTACGCCGCGCTCTGCACGCCGCTGCACGCGCTGCCCGCTCCCGACCACACCACACACCATTACAACCTCACACTCGATACCCCCGACAACGACAGGTACCTGACGGTCTAACATGATGGATCCATTACATATCATGTCATTGATAATATTTGTAAGTTTATTAATATCTAATTTTATTTAAGAGTATTATTTAATGCAGGTCCGATGATGGTCTTAATTTGCTCAGCGCAAAATTGGAAGGTCTAAGACCATCTGCTGCATATTCGCTAAGATTGGTGGCCACCAATCACGTTGGACAGTCCCCACATTCCGATGCTTTACTTTTTACTACACTCGAAGAAGGTAATTTTTTTATACAAATTATTATCAACCTAAGTATTGTGTTCTTTATTTTAAAATTATTAATATTTTATGCAGCCCCATCAGGATCGCCTCAAAATCTTCGCGTCAGAGCTATTAATACCGGGGACTTGCACGTCTCATGGTCGGTAAGTAAAATATAATTTATAATATAAATCTTGTGGTCGTCTTTAACTTGAAAATTATCACGAAATTTACAAAGGCGCCTGCGCAAGACAGCTGGAACGGTGAGTTGCTCGGCTACGCGTTGGCGTGGCGCGAGGTGGGCGCGGGTGCGGCGGGCGGCGTGGAGGGCGAGGGGGGCGAGGGAGGCGACGAGGGCGCGCGCGCCGGCACGGCGGTGGCGCGCGGGTGGAGCAGCGCCGAGCTCACGCTGGGCGGCCTGCGCCAGTTCGCGCGCTACGCTGTGACGGCGCGCGCCTTTAACCGCGCGGGCCCCGGACCGGCCTCGACCACCGCCTACGCCACCACGGCCGACGGCGGTACGTTCTATATTTATCTATCATTAATCAGACAGTATTTTTTTGCATCTTTACAATAAAATATTTTCAAATCTTAGTACCAGAGGAACCTCCAAACTCAGTAACATGTGAGGCTCTATCAGCAAGGTCTCTTCGCGTCCGCTGGCTTCCCCCCGCACAATCTCATTCACAATCGATAAGAGGATATGATCTACACTACGCTCCTCTGCATTTTTCCCAAAGTAAGTACAGTCGTAAATACTTAATTAGAAAACGTACAAAAATTTGAACGTAGCGGGACTCGAACCCGCTCCTCCTGAAAACCGACCAGGCGCTCTGACCACTGAGCCATACGTTCTCGCCAAGCTACGTCGAAATTCTTATACGCTTATTACAACTTATTTATGTTGTTAGCATCTATGTAGGGAGATTTTTACAAATTTCCGCTGCCCAAAGATAATTATTAAGAATTATCGTTTGGCAAGAGATAATACTATTTTTAAATATTTTTTAAACATTTTTAAAGTGTTAATCCACACTTAGGAATGATAAATACTTAATTAGAAAACGTACAAAAATTTGAACGTGGCGGGACACGAACCCGCGCCTCCTGGAAACCGACCAGGCGCTCTGACCACTGAGCCATACGTTCTCGCCAAGCTACGTTGAAATTCTTAATTTTTGTACGTTTTCTAATTAAGTATTTATCATTCCTAAGTGTGGATTAACACTTTAAAAATGTTTAAAAAAATAAGTACAGTAGTAGTTATACATATGTATGTACATACAATTATGAGCTTAAAATATATATTTATAATGAAAAATCATTTTAAAAAAATAAATCAGCTTCACGCTGTATTTAGATTTCTTAATAAGTTGTATAATGATCCGTGGTGCCAGCGTGGAGCGGCGCGGTGGGGTCGGAGGCAGCGCGCGCGGCGGCGGTGGGCGAGGCGGTGCTACAGGGACTGCGCGCGGCCACCAACTACTCCGTGAGCGTCCGCGCGCGCTCCGACCGCGGCGCCGGACCGCCCTCGCTGCCCACACACTGCCGCACGAGGGAAGATGGTACGAAATATTTTTACACTTATTTTATAATTTTGTTACAGTTTTACTTATTTATACGTTATCGCATTATATAGTTCCTAGCGCACCAGAAACAATTCGGGCACTCGCGGCGGGACCAGACGCAGTACGAGTATCCTGGGTACCACCAGCTGAACGGGGTGGTCGTCTCACCCATTATACACTCTACACAAGGGAACTTGGCAAGTACGAATTCAAAGAGTAAAAAATTTTAATTAAGTATTTATTATTTTCTTATTGATGAAAAACTTAATATTTTGAAATAAGAGTGGGCGGAGAGTGGTCGCAGCGCGTGGAGACGACAGAGAACGGGGAAGAAACTGAAGCTGAGGTATGGCACGAGGTGCGTGGGCTTCGGGAGCGCGCTGTCTACGAGTTCTGGGTGCGCGCTGCCACCGCGGCCGGCAGCGGCCCGCCTAGCCGCGCCGTCAACGCCGCACCGACACAACTCAGTAACTATTTTATAATAAGCAAATATAAAATGCAAAATATAAAATAATAAAACAAAATCAAATAACAGCAAATTTATACTTTAACTAGTGTCAGCGCGCATATCATCCCTGGGACGGATAATAACAGCACCGGTCGGCTCGCGAGTTAGACTGCGATGTACCGCGCTCGGCATACCTCCCATTTCCCGCCGCTGGACTCCGCTACCTCACGCACATACTATCACTGACACCGGAGACTTAATAATTCATAGTAGGTATTTATAATATTCATAATGTATTATATTGTATTAATCGTTATAATCAAAATATATCTCCATGTTACTCTATGTAAACTACCTCGATGTCAGAGATGGAGCAGCAGACGGCCACAAACTACTCGTGCTCGGTGCGCAACGCGGCGGGTGGCGACGCGGCGGTGTTCGCGCTGCGGGCAGTGCGCGCGCCCGCTGCGCCCGCGCCTCGCCTCGCCCGCGCCGACGCGCACGCGCTGCACCTCGCCTGGGACCCGCCGCACGACGGAGGCGCCGCCATACTCGGTAAACGACAAAGTTATGCACATGCATAGAATTGCTTTACATCACAGTGGACAAATATACTAAGCTTCAGGTGTCCGCAGGCTACACGGTGTGGTGGTGGCGCGGCTGGGAAGGCGAGGCAGGGGTCCCAGGGATGGGGTCGGCGGAAGGGGGTGCGCGATGGTGGCGCGTAGGTGGCGAAGCGCGCGGTGCGGCGTTGCGCGGGCTGGCGTGCGGCGCGCCCTACCGCGTGTCGGTGCGCGCGCACAACGCCGTCGGCGCCTCGCCGCACTCGCGCGCACTCGTACTGAGGACCAGAGGAGACAGTTAGTCACTTGTATATATTACAGTTACTAAACATAAATGATCATCAATAATTAACTAGTAAATTCTTCATACTCACGATTATTTCTTATATTTAAGCGGAAGCGGTTATAGTTTTTAAAATACACGATAAATACACACATCGTCTATATGTTTTTTTTTAACTATTTGGAAAAGGATACCACGTAATTGCAATAGGTGATATGTATCACCTACTAATAATACGTCACACTAGTTTCCTTCCAATAGGGGCCGTCGCTTACAAGCAACTGTCCCCCCATTGACACAATTCTACTGCTTTTATAATTATTTTCACTTAAATCTACCCTTTTACACGAATACGCTAACAGTATATTAAATAATATACTTATTATGCACAGAAGTACAAGCGTGCGTGGGTTTGATTCGTCTCGGGGAGGTAAAATATATTTTTTTTTTTCATTTAGTCGCTCTGGTAACGAGAAGAAAGCATGGCCTTGAGTTCCAGCACGCAGCACGTAATGCCTCGAAAATTCTACATACATTTCGAAACAGCAGTGTCTTAACACTAAGTTCCCATATTTCTCTCTGCCTACCCTACTATGTGCGGGGTACAGCGTGAAGGTAAAAAAAAGGAGAAGAAATATAATTCAAAGTATTATTGTGCTAGATATAAGCAAATTTATAATTAAATATTATATACTTGAAGAAGCGAAGGCGCCGGTGGGTAAGGAGTGTATCTGGGCAAACAGCACGTGTCTGCGCCTCGCGCTGCTGGCGTGGGGCGGGCGCTGCGCCGTCGCACGCTTCTCCGTCGCGCTGCGCCTCGCGAGCGGCGGGCCCTGGAGCGACGTGCCCACTGACGGAGAAACTGTTGAAGTGAGATTAGATTACATACAACTCCGTTTATGGAATTTGTTATATTGTTAATAATAAAGATTATAAAGTAGTATTATGAAATAAGTTTTAGCTTTGTTCATCTGTATAACACATATTATATCAATAATTGAAATTCTTATCTATCAGTTAATAACAATAATTTAAAAAATATTGTCATGCAGATGACAGATTTAGAACCTGGTACTTGGTATGAAATACGTGTCTTAGCGCACTCTCCCGCCGGCGACACTCCAGCACTATATAAGGCTGCGACACACACTATCAATGGAGGTAAGTAATTTTTTTTAATCATATATTGTTGATTTCATATTTTCTATAATTTACTGCTAATCGGGATGTTTTGGTACAAGCAGAGCGCCTCGGGGAGCCCATAGAGTTGCCGCTGGAGGCGCGCATGAGCGCGGCAGACGGCGCGGCGGGAGGCGTGGCGGCGGGCGGCGCGCGCTCTGGTTCGGGGGGTGCGTGGTGGCGCGGTGGTGCGGGCGCGGCGCTGGCGCTGCTGAGCGCGGCGCTGGTGGCGTTGCTGGCGGCCGCCGCGCTTCTTGCGTGCCGGCGCCGCGCGCGCCCCCGCCCCGCACTGCCGCTAGAGCCACACGCGCAGCCGCTGTACGTCGCACAACCAACACAAACTAACGGGAAGACGATAACACCACCTGACGGTAAACATGTCTATTTACGAGTAGCTTACTCTAGCTCCACATACATCGTTATTTATTCACCTTCAAAATCGACTAATAAAAAAACAAAGATATTGAAAATAAATGTAATATATGTACATATGCGTATAGACCTGCACGAGATCAGTCCCTACGCGACGTTCAGCATGTCGTCGGGCGCGACGTCGCGCGAGTGCGGCGCGGGCGGGCTGGCGGGCGCGGGCGGCGAGGGCGGCGTGCGGTCGTGCGCGCTGCACCTGCGCTCGTTCGCGCGCGACCCGCTCGAGCTAGCCGCGCCGCCGCCCCGACCGCACCTGCTGGCCCATCCTAACGGTACGTGTGCCTTATTTTCAGTACAAAACACAATATGCATTCTGCTTTATTTCAGGGTAGACGTGCTTCCAAAATTACAAATTGATATTCAAGATAATGTAAATGCTTAAAATTTCGTACATATCCAACAACAAACAAAAAAAATGTCAACTAAAATATATTTTATAAATAAATTTATTCTGTTAAATTATTTCTCTCAATAATTGAATGCTAAACAATGATTTTAACATAAATGTAAAGAAACAAAGGTGACACGTAGACGTCTCGTAGCAGTCACGTAGCCGTGTCCGGAGGACGCGGGCGCAGGAAGACTTTAGACTGCAATTTCCGTAGCTTTTCCTTGCGGTTGATCTGTCGGTGACGGTCGGGGCAGAGTGCATTGGGGTGAGGTGGGGCGCAGGGAGACAGGGTTATATAAACGTATTTTGCTTTACTTACTCAGCTACATGCTCTACTTACATATATATTTTTATCAAAAACAGTCAAATTCTACACAAAGACAAGGTTTATAATGCAGCTTTGTTTCGTAATCTGCAATCTTCCACGTGTACTATTATAGAATTACTTATTTTTTGAGTGGAAAATATTATTTATTTTATTTATAACACAACAAAATTGTTCTACATTTATTATTTATATTCCTGTTACTTCCAATACAAATGTACATTTTTATTCAAGTACTATCTATCATCTTTAAATTATAAATTTCCATTACAAACGTAATATATCGTACTCAAGCTACTGCTTTAATATCTTGACAACAAAATGCGACGCTACTAAATGACTTTCTCTGCATTATATATTCCATTTTAACTTCATTTTTTTTATTCTGAACTTAAAACTATTTAATTTAACCTTAAAAAAAGTACAAACGTTCAATATAAGTAAGTTGTCGACGTGGCACAAACGACAAGAGTGGTAGGATCAGCTCGCAGGCCACCGACGAAGTGCGCTGATACGAAAAATATTGAAAGGCAGAATCAAGCGAACGTAGTCGATACATTCAATCGAGTTAGAGACGGATATTGAAAAACGCCGTAAAATAATAGTAGTTCATTCCGTTGGCATTATCTCTGGTTCCATTGAGCGAGTTTGCAATTTCCGCCGAGTGCCCGCATTGTGCCATCTGCCCTCCCGCGACCTTCCACCGCCGTGCTCCCCCTTACCACCTCTGAGGTCTCGCGCGTCCTCGCCGCTACTAGAGCGAAGTTCAATTCCTTACGATACGTTTGATGAATTTTGATGTCTTAATTAATTTGAAAATAACTTGTAAAAATTTACTTTTAAATATTTGTTACACATTTATAATACAATAGCGACACAATAAAACGTTTTATTGGTATGTATTTTAACACTAAAATTAAATTATTCACTTTATTTTTGCGTTGTGATAAATTAAATTTATTTTGTACAGTATCTTTCATAATTATTATAAATATATCATGATTTTATTTTATGGAAATACTTATATAACATTTTCATGGAAAAATCGTTATTTTGGATATAATATCTATAACTAAATTGGTTTCAAATAATAATATCATTTACGTTGCCTCATTAAGAATTCTATTAACTTCGTATATACCAAATAGCGGTTACTAATAAGTGACGGTCGAGCGTGGAACGGTCGTACTACAATTACAACCGCGAGAATCGTGCAGTATTACGTAGCACGCGTTTTGCTCACTTCCGGGTTAACCGGTTGTTTGTTGGACAATTATCCCCAAATACCCTTAGAAAAGGGTTAAAGGCTTCGTAAAACTTCGAAATATTGGGCTATTACGAAACTTTCGCTCTAATTACAGAGAAATATAGCCGCCGTATTAATGTTGTTTATTAAAAGCGAAACGTGTATTCATTTAAAAGTTACTGTTAATTCATGAATCATAAATTAATATAATTTTAGTCTAACGGATTCTACGGACAAAATTTTAATATAATTACAATTGAACTCTGATGGAAAACAGTTTTGTATTCCATCCGAGTTGCTTTAACCGAAATTAATAGATCGTGTAAAGTACGCGCCTACTCTGGTTGATTAATATTTATATTATAGCGCTGTTATTTGTCTCTGTCAGCTGTTTGACGCTCAGTCGAATGTAGAGATTAATAGCTGTGCTCGATAACGTATCTGTACTTATGAAAAATAATTGAAATTGTTTAATTTTAATATATATATGTACACCAATTTGTACACCAATTATTTATATTTATATATATATATATATATATATATATATATATATATATATATATATCTCATACAGACTACGGCAGCGCGCGAGATAGCGACTCGGAGTCGAGTGGATCACCTTGCGCCGCGTGCGCCGCCGAACTCTACCGCCTCCCCGCCGCTAGACTGTCAGGTAACATTACTTTTATTTGAAAGTTATTGAATAAAAACATAATTTAAATATGTCAGTCGTGGCGCAAGAGCTCAAGCGTGTCACTATAAACACAGGTAGTTGTGGCATCGACTCCTACTCGAGGAAATGAAATATTTAATATTTTCACTCTCTGCTCTAGTGGTAAGCCAAAGCGTGGTGTTGAGTTCCGCCACTCAATACCTCTAATATTTTGCGGAAATGAAAAACAGAGTGCTTTAAGCACAGGATTCCCGCTACCTACCCTGGAGCGGGATACATCGTAGCTTTAACAAAAAGTCAATTAAAAAAATATATTTTTTTAGTGGCAATGTACATTATATTGTTTGTTTAAACCCGTTTTGTGCAGACACGTTACCAGCGGGCAGCACGGGCGCGGCAGAGTCGAGCACGGAGGATGGCTCATACGGTGCCGCACCACGTCCGCGCGCTCGACGACGCGACCACGCAAGGCAACACCAACCCACTGTCAGGTACATACATATGTTTTGGTATAACTGAGTGGTTAAAGATTTCAAATTGGTTATTAAAACCCACTGCCACACAAAACACGCAGCAGACCCTAAAATATAAACAACAACTTGAAAATAGCTGATAGTTAGCTAATGCTCAAGTCACATTTGAAATTAAAAAAAACTAAATTTTAATTGATTGAGTTGACGATGCCACAGACAGATATACACACAAATACAGCCGTTTCAAATTTCTAACAGCCTTACGGTTTTCGTTGGTGGTTAAAAATTAAAACGTTTCAGGTTATAGTAACCGTATTAACCTAAATGTACATCGGTAGTTACCGAGGCGATGCGCTAGACATTTATCAGTCCCGTCGCGTTACTCTCATGTAAAAAAAAATATTTTAATAACAAAATAATAATATTTTAATAATATAACATAAATTGTTTTCTTTTCTTTTCCCTGAAGCCATCGTTTCTAAGATCGGATCGAGCGATAGTGAGTTCGGTTCACTAGTTTTAGATACAACAGTAGAGACCCGCAGTCCCCGACCCCGGCATGGCTTCGACGCTTTACACTGACACCTAAATGAGATCCTATTGATACGATTTTTCTTGATTCTAGAGTATACAGTTATCTCTCCGCAATGAAAATCGTAAATCAACAACGATCTCTACCAATAAAATTAAACGCCCCAGATCTTGATAGTAGTGCATGATGCGCATGTAACGGGAAAGTACACAGGAGCGATCCAATTACTCCATGTTGACTTTACAGGTTATGTATGATTGGTTCATTTATGAGAATGGCCGAATTAAATTCGGTTCCTACATATAAATGTCATTTATAATGAACCAGCAGTAGTGCTCGCCCGCATGGACGCAGTTTAAGTATGTTGCAGCGCAGTAGTTGCTCGGTGCTTGTGTGCTCGAGCTGGGTGCTGGTAGTGACGTGGTCTAATGTACTCCTTCAGGTACTCCTCATCAGCGGCGCTCCGTCGGACTGCCATCTAGGCGCTCGTCGTCCGAGAACTGCAGACCGCTGGCTGTAGACGCACCGTGGCTGAGCAAATGTATATAAACTTGTTTTGTCAGTTTTTAATCGTTAAGTGTTTCCATTATGACTGAACCTATCCTATTTAATAAACATGTGATGTTTTCAAATGTTGTTTTACTGCCCTAGCTATTCTTTTTATTATTTTATAAGAATATATAAAATTAAATTTTAACACAACAAATTAAATTTAACAATTTAAGAGTATTCATGAGGAATATATTTAAAATTAACAACACATGTAGAAAACTTAACAAATCCCGTTTCTTTATCTTTTATTGCATTTTTATTATTTTTCATACTTTTAAGTTAAAGAAACTTACGAACAATTATGATAAAACCGAAATAGGGTAGGTAAAAGTTTTTCAATACATTTTACATGTTACGCAAGCTAAATCTGTAGTATTGACGAATAGTAAAATAAAATCTATATGACCATAACTAAATTAGATACAAATAACAATTAAAGCTATGTACACAAATCGAAATTTAAAACATATTCACCACTGACATCAATAACTCACACGAACAACAATTCAGCATATATATAAATGTTGATCGTTCAAACTATATCTTTATATACTAGCATCTATCCCGAACTGCAGACACCTATCAGTATATATAGGCATTTACCGCCAAAACGAGGGTTCCACGGAAGGTCAAAAAATCATAGTTTATAATGCAACATAAAGAATTAAACGAGCTAAATACAGAGAAATTATCCATATAAAATTTATATGTTTGAAATTAAGAGGTTTTTTCAAAAGGCGGGGCATCTGTTCCTAGCTTTGTAAATGATTATACTATATAACTTATACCCAGTCGTGGCGCAGCGGCGTGAAGTGTGACAGTAAAATCGACTGGTTGTGGGTTCGATCCCCACTCGAGAAGACGAAATATTTACTTAAAGTAATAGTTAGTAATTCCATTTCTTCGCTCTGGTGTCGAGGCAAAGCGCGGCGTTGAGTTCTGCCACTCAACACGCAATGCCTCCAGAATCCGGCAGAAAGTGAGGAACGGAGTGTCAGTAGTAACACTAAGTTCCTCTGCCTACCCTGCTGTGGGTAAGGTCGTCGTGACGCAAGTATTAAGGTCGCCCTGACGCAATGGCACAAGCGTACGGCTCCACGGTACGAATCAATTCCTACTCGAAGAATGTATTATATTTTCATTTCTTCGTTCTGACAAGAGGACGAAGCGCAGCGTTGAGTTCCGCTACTCAACACGCAATCTCTCATGAATTTAGCGGAACATGGAGAACGGAAAATCTTAACACTAGATTCCTCCTAACTACCGTGCTATGTGCGGAATACAGCGTGAAGCTGAAAAAAAACTTAGGTTATACCAATTAAAATCTTCTGATCTTGCCAATGAGGCCAGTCGTGGCGCAGCGGCACGAAGTGTGATGCCGAGGCAAAGCGCGGCCTTGAGTTCTGCCACTCAACACGCAATGCCTCCAGAATTCGGCAGAAAGTGGGGAACGGAGTGTCTAAAACACTAGGTTCCCTCTGCCTACCCTGCGGTGTGCGGGATACAGCGTGAAGCTGATTTATTTATTTATTTATCTTGCCAATATAAATTATAAATCCTGTTTGTTGGTCAGTCCGTTCTAATCAAAAATTGTTAAACGCTTTTTTAAAGAGTTTTGAGTTGTCCGTTATCTATTAAGGACATATATTTTTTTAAGAAATAATATTTGGAATCGAAAGGAGATACCGAATTAATATGAATATATAGTTCATAAAAGGCAGTAAGTCAGCGTTAGCGGCTAGCGGCGACAGTAAAGAAGTGGCTCTATCTCGCTGCGCGCCACACGCCGCGCTCGGACGATTAATTACGTCGCACCAACTATGATAAATGGCCTAATTCCAACAAATGCCATTCGATTCCAAGTGAGAAATGTTACTGAATGTATATTTCCATTATAAGTAAAGACTATAGAGTTTTTTTAAATATTTTTTTTATTTGACGCCAATTGTCTTGATTGCTTGAAAGTTTTCAGGTTTGTAAGTTGTAATAAGAATCTTATAATACTTATCTAAATCTCAAGTTTCATTACCCAAACTAAAAATAAATAATGATGAATGAAGGATTGATAATGTGATAACGAGTTTAAATTATGTGGGGCACAGTGTAATAAGTCACTAACAGTTGCAGAGACAAAAATCCCGCTTTTCTCCAAATCAAAACCTGGTAATGCTCGTTAAGATACAAGTTTTGGTTGTTCAAAGAAATGGAACGGCATGCAAGACCGGCAATTATTGAGTTATTACCGGCGGAAAGATGGAGAATTTGTTTATAGATGAGCTGATATATCTGGAAAGAATATTTAGTAAAGTTCGTGGACCAAAGCGTTTGGTGGTCTGTTCTCCATGGATGCTTCACTAGGGATAATGTTATACTTACTTTCAATATAAAATTATAATATTGATTTACTTTCAAATTAAATTTATAAGTAAGAGTTATGACGTCAGGGTTATTTGTAAGCTGCGTTTTTATAAATTTGTATTGCTTATGCTACGAAGCGTAGCTATTGAAACTAATGAATATTTTAATATCACATGAGACAAGTCACACCACGTTATATAGCACATACAATTCCGAACGAATGACGATATCCAAGCTTAAATTCCAATTTTTATTGAAATCCATATAGGTATATCCGTTAAATATTTGATAAGGTTGAAATGTAGAGTCGCAGTGTCAATACTGACGGGGTCACTCTCGCACAGTAGTGTGCCGAATCTGGACTCGGTATTTGTGCATAATTAACGAAAGGGCCGAGTGTCATACATTTTTGAGAACGTAAAAGCCTCCCGGTGCGTGTTTTATTTTCGATGACGCGAGTAATTGACACGCGAGCTCACCCGTCATGTTGATGAATGCAATGAAACAACCCTCGTCTATCATTCACAAGCCCTCTTCGACCCGTCGGTGATGGATTCAAGATAAATTAGGTTAAAATAACTTTATTATTAGATAGAACAAATCATAAGTATAAATAACAATAATGTATAATTATAAACAACAAATATATATATTTACACAAGTGATGTCGCGGCCGTCTCTGGTCTCTGTGCTCGAAGATAATTCAGCTTAATTGCTTGGTTGATTGGCTATTTATCTCCTATAAGGATTGACCTACTCAAGCAGACCCCCCCCCCCCTTCACCTCCTCCACCGACCCCCGTCCGGGATAAATCCAGCTTTGATTGTATCCTTTACTAATCCAAGGCACAATGGACGTTCAATTACAAGATATTCATTATTTGAATGAATATCATATTGCTTAATAAATGTTATTGGATTCCCATTCGTGGCGTAGGGACACAAAGTTACACTCATGTAAAACCGATTGGTTGTGGGTTCGATTCCCACGCGGAGAGATGAAATATTTACTTAAATTTTCATTCTTCCTTTTCATTGCTTCGCTCTGGTGTCGAGGCAAAACGCGGCTTTAAGTTCTGCCACTCAACATGCAATGTCTCCAGAATTCGGAAGAAAGTGGGGAACGGAGTGTTTGAACACTAGGTTCCCTCTGCCTACCCTGCTGTGTGCGGTGTACAGCGTGAAGATGATTTAGTTTTATAATACGTATATATGAAAGATATTCTCGTATTTTAAATAAAAGAATAACTAAAAATATAAGATTTATAAAATTAAACACTATCAATAAAGTGACCAAAAATATTTAAAATGATAACAATACGTCACTATTGTATTAGTCTGACGACTTAAAGCGAGATAACATTTAACATTCTGGTGGCGCTAAATTTGTATATTCCTGAGAATTACCTCAATGAAGTACCATATATATTTTTTACATTTTTAAAATATTAATTCCACACTTAGGAAATTCAAATCAAATCAAAATTATATAAAAACTATTTTAAAATTTTTAGAAAACATAAAAAATTGAACGTACCAGGATTTGAATCTGCGCCTCTTGAAAACCGTCTAGGCAAACATTTCGACGTAGTTTGGCTCAGTTGTTCAGCGCTTGAACGGTTTCCAAGAGTCGCGTGTTCAAATCTCGCTACAATCAATTTTAAAAGTTTTTGAAAAGTTCTTTTTAAGTACCGTATATTCCCTTACATTCAGTAGGCAGAATTTTTAAAAGACTATTGAGTTATGAATTTTCCAATTTAAATGGGGTTAAAATATAATATATTTCATAAAAGATAAATATTTAACACAATATCGAAGTTTTTATTCACACTAAAAGCAAAAGTTAGTCGTTGTATTAAATTTACCTGGAACGTAGATAAATCATAAAATGTTTGTAACAATAAACGACAGATAAAACTTATGTAGGCGCATCCGCCTCCTCTCACAAGTTGTACCGAGCGGTCAACACAGTACGGCGACCAGCCACAGACAGACACAGTTATATATTACGTGACAACGTAGTTAGAAAACATTGATGAAAAATTACATAATTTTAAGAACTGATATTACAATTTTACTTTCATGTCTTTGCTGTGATGTCGAGGCAAGCGCAGCGCTGAGTTCCGCCAACACGCAATGCCTCCAAAACTGAAATGTCTTAAAATAAAATCAAATCAGCTTCACGCTGTATCCCGCACACAGCAGGCTAGTCAGAGGGATCTTAGTGTTAAGACACATCGTTCCCTAATTTCCGCCGAGTTCTGGAGGCATTGCGTGTTGAGTGACAGAACTGAACGCCGCGTTTTGCCTCGACACCAGAGCGAAGACATGAGAATATAAATGTTAGTAAATATTTTATCTCCTCGAATGAGGATCAAATCCACAACCAGTCGATTTTACAGTCACACTTTGTGCCCCTGCGCCACGACTGGCCTCAATAATAGATATATAAATCTAGTATCACCAGGATTTTATGTAAAAAAATATTATTGTATATAATATGATATGATCATAATATAATACAACATAATATTACTTAAATTTATTATAGCCTCTCTTTAAATGCAAAATAATCACAAGAACATTAAATGGTTATTTCGTGAAATATTCTACTACATTGGCAGTGAACATAAAGTTCATTTGAGGCAGAGGTTAATAGTCTCGAGCCGGCCCGTCCCGTCCCGAAGGGTTAATGCAGTTAGCTGCGAGGCCTGTAAGGTTGTAAACATGCGCGACGTGGTGAGAGAGGACAAAATTACTGTGGATACCTGAGATGGCAAGACGAGGATCTCTTCTTATAATTAGAGTTTGAGGTTATAATTGAGCAAATAAGTGACACTCGAGCTTGATGAAGCTTTTGTCCACTTTTTTTTTTATGGTAAAGACATGGCAAACGAGCGTTCGGGTCACTTGATGGTAACTGATTACTGCCGCCCACGACCCTGTGCAACACCAGAGGAGTTACAGGTGCGTTGCCGGCCTTTAAGGTGTGTTGGGCGCCGGGGCCCGGCATTACCTGATGCGAAACGCAGTGGCATAAACTACTTCACGCCAGTTTTAAATGCCGGGGGTGGTAATGATCCGATCGAGTCTGCCCATGCGTGTTGCCATTGCTGGCCACGTGACTCTACCACACGTACTTTAGTCGCCTCTTACGACACCACCAGTACCAGGATGATCCAATTCTAGGGATCACACGGCAAACACTTCAGGCACTACAGCGACTTTTATATGACCTAAAAGATTCACGCTGTATCCCGCACACAGCAGGGGAGGGTAACTCGTTTTAGTATACAATAGAATATGGAAAGGTCTTGACTCTAGGGAATCTAGTGTTAAGACGTTTTTCATATTCCGCCGAATTTTAGAGGCAATGCGTTGAGTGGCGGAACTCGACACCGCACTTTACCTCGACACCAGAGCGAAATAAAATATTAAATATTTCATCTCCTCGAGTGGGAATTGAACCGACAACCTATCGTACTACACAGGCACACTTTTTTTGCTCTGAACACAATTAGTTAGCCAAACAGTATTTCCAACAGCACTTAAGGTATAAAGAAAAAAAGATCATCCGAATGTGTCCATGGAAATATAGCAGTAGATATGCTCCGGTGGCGTCGCGCCGCTGCGATGATGAATGTAAATAAATAAGCGCGAGGCGCGTCTGAATGAAATGCAAATAAATGAAAATTATATTCATATTAAATTGAAACGAGGGCTGAAGCTCGTTTTATATTGAATTTTTGTAAGAACCGTCGTTAGCGTCCGAGTAGAGCTTTGACGTCGCCGTCCTCCACCGGCCTCCACCGTCCTCCACCGGTCTACACCGCGGCGGTCAACAGGACACAAAGGTTTTCAATTATTATGCTCAAGTTTATTTAAAATTGTAAATATGCCCGGGTTGTAATAGTTTTTTCACTCTTGTTACATGTTTTTCTTTTTGTAACGATATAAAAACATCCGAAACATGCTCCGTTTGCTTTAAAAGGAAATAAATATAGAACCTATAGTGTTGAATCGACTTCGAATCATTTCATACAAAATTAAATAGTATGTTACACTCTCAAATGAGACTCTCTGTTACAACAGAGAGTCTCATTTTTTTCATATTCAGTAGACGGACGGAGCCTAGTGTTATGTCACTCCGCTCCCACTTTCAATTAGACACATGCACTTTATTATAGTGCGGAATATGTTAGTACAGGAACATGAAGATGTAGACAACAGAATATCTTTATCAGTTATGGGACCATTCAAAAATCAGGATATGAAAATGTAAAAAAAAAATTAAGAACACGTATAAAAATATGAATGTTAGTAGGATTTGAACCTGCACCTCTTGGAAAGGAGAGGCGCTAGGGAAGATTTGGACGCTTTCCAAGACGCGCGTGCGCTTAATTTTTTTACTTTTTCTAAAACAAAGTTTTTCTTTCTTTAGTGTGGAATAACACTAAAAATGTATAAAATCTTTTCCCATTGTTAACATTTGCAAACTAATCAAATTATGCAGATACGCTGGAGTTCGCTGCAAAATAATGTTAAATAAAAATAATATTATGACTAATATTTATTCAAATGGGACTAATATTTATTCAACAATTATAATGGGCGATATGATTAATAAATATTCTCTATAAAATATTCTCTATATAATAATCTATATAAAATCTTGTTAGTCCAGATTTAAATATTATCTTCTGGTATAACATAAGCATATAGTTTCACAATACGAAATAAGCGTGCGTTGAGTACATTAAGCATCCCTTGTATTTGCAACTTGTTGTTTCCATCTTAAATTGTGATAGGTGTCTGAGAGCAAACTCTACCTTAAACTCAGTAGTTCATTTTGTCTGTCGCAGTACAGCGTAGAATGTGTACGAAGACTTGAGAATCTGTAAATATTTATTTAAATTATTATACTTATGTATATACATTAAATTCCATTAAAATTATAAAATATACTAGTCGACCACCAATCGGTAGAGTGAGTGTAGTCTATCAGCTTTTCAGTTTATATGTTTTTTTTAGCTTTACGCTTCCGCCTATATATTTAATTCCGCCCATAGCTGAGTAGGCACTGGGGACCTAAGGGGACTAAGCACTGCGATCCCCATGAAGACATTTATGGTTCTCACTTTCCAAATTCTTTTTGTATTAATTGTGTATCGAGTGGCGGAACTCAAAGCCGCGTTTTGCCTCGTTACCACAGCGAGGAAATGACAATTTTAAATATTTTAATACTCCGAGTGGCAATCGGACCTAGAACCGTCGTGGTTACAGTTGCACGCTTATGCCTCCGCGCCACGACGGCTTTGATATATTTGTATTTCTCAATAAAACATTCTTCGATACTCTGACATAAGATAACCTCTGATGACATTGGAGTAGACGATAATAGTGAAATACAGCACGAGAAATTATATCTTGGCATTATACTTGACCTTACGAGAGACCTTTTTATTCAATTAATAAATGAAATTCATCAAATATTTCTACTTGATTACAATTTAATTGAGCTCCAGCACCTTTTTAATAATCAATAGCAGGGAAATCTCCGAAATCATGATTGTCTTAGCCGACTCGAAGCCGAGTTAATAGAGCGAAAGAAGTGGCAATATAAATTTAAATAAATATTTCATTTCCTCGACTGGGCATCGAACTCATCGTCGCGTTACAGTCCCACCCTTGTGCCCCTGGGCCACGACGGCCTCAATTTCTGTTCAGTTGCTTTAAAAGAAAATTTGGCACAATTATGTTTTGTTATCAGTTTGAAATCTATTTTATTAAAAAATATTTAAATTATTTTTTATTAGTATATAAGCATACTTTAATGAAGGTCTCTAGTGAGAGCGGCACGAGGCGCGCGGCGGTGGGGCGCAGCGGGCGGCGCGCGCGCTCCATCACGAGCACCAGCAGGCGGCGCAGGCGTGGTGGGGCTCTTTGCCACCGCATGCAGTACACCGAGCACACCAGCTTGTCACTCTACGCCACATACGAGGCCCCAAGTGTTTGGAAGACATTGTCAAAAGAAAGAAAATATAAAGTTTAGCACCTTCGCGCTATTTACTGCATAACAGTAGGTATATACAGAGAGATGCTAGTCATAAGACACTCCGATTTACATGATTCATTCAGTTTTCGCGACATTTATATATAGAGCAACGAAACCATTAATATTTTTTTTAATTATTCATTATACACTCGAGTAAAGATCCAACCCACAACTATCGCGTTTACAGTCAGACGTTGTCCCACTACTCTAAGGCGGACTGGTAAAAATTTTAAGAACTTTTTATCGGTTTCACCAAGTAAAAAGTGTATGATAAGTTTATGTAAAAGTATTTATTTCAATATAACTTTACCTCCACAGTGAGTTCGTTACCATAGTAGCAATAGAGAAACAGCTCAATCAGAATGCACATTATGAAAAGAGCTGTCGATGCAAACTCTATACTCAATATATTCAGCTGAAATTATAATAATAACATATAAGAAAATCCAAGTTGGGACCGACTCCAAAATCCAAAAGGCATATCATCTCGTTATTATTATTAATAATAATAACGATAATAATTTTATTTATCACCATTTACAGTTTTTTTTTCAACTTCACGTTGTATCCCGCACACAGCAGGGTAGGCAGAGCGAACCTAGTGTTAAGACACTTCGTTTCTCACTTTCTGCCGAATTCTGAAGGCATTGCGTGTTAAGTTGCAGAATTCAACGCCGCACTTTGCCTTAACACCAGACCGAAGAAATGGAAATATAAATTTAAGTAAATATTTCATCTCCTCGAGGATGGATAGAACACACAATCAATCGGTTTTACAGTCACACTTTGTGCCCCTGCGCCTCAATTACAGATTCAAATCTATTTACAGTTTCTTATATTTATTTACATTTCTTCACTCTGGTGTGGAAGCAAATCGCGGTATTGCTCCTTCTCTCAACGCTCTCCTTATCACTCCTTTACTCAACGCGCCATGCCTCCACAACTCGGCGAAAAGTGGGAAACAGAGTGCGTTAACACCAGGTTCCCTTTGCCTACTCTGATGTGTGCGGGGTTCAGCTTGAAGCTGATATTTCTTTACAGTTTCTCAAATACATCTTGTATCTTAAGATAGGTTAGTTAGCTATACATAGAGTGTATTTTTTGTGGATGCCACTGTTGCCATACTAGGAGACCTGTATTACGGCATACAGTACTTTATTATTTCATTATATCGAAATAACTATAGTATAAATACTTACACTGACAAGTTTGTACGCTGCCATACATAAAATCCAACCGCCAATACCAAACTGCACCAAGATGGCCACTCCGAAAATATGTACAAGTAACGTCGCAGTCCTGCGAGGAATAATTTAAGGTATAAATATGTATTCACTTATTTAAACTAAAATTTACTTTGTTATAGCTATGTTATAGCTTATATGTAGTTACTTTGTGGTAATCCCTTGGAGAATAAAAAAACAGTTTACTAAATCAACGCAATTTAAAGATCAACAATTTATGCGTATTGACTTTTGAGATACTTCTCGTGCACTTATTATATTACAAACTTAACACAAACTTATTTTTTGTAGTACATTTCACTCAAAATGATGTACCTACACGCAAACTTAAGTTTGCCAACTTTTATAAATCACGTTTTCATTGACCTAAAATAATAAAATTGATATCTAGAGCTAGATCAACTCGCCCTTTACCGATTTTTTGTTTATATTATAATAGCTTACTCTATAATTTTTTGATAGTGATGGTAGCAATTTACAAACAAGGTCATTATTACTCTCTCATAATCTTCATTTGTTTTTATGCTCAGACTTTTGGCTCGTTCTGGTAAAGTTTCAAAATCATTCCTGAAAAAAAAATATAATCATTTAAATGTATTTTACAAATAAATGGAAATATTGACTTTCCATTGATTATACAAAAGCATGCCGTTATGTATTTGTTTAAATACTTATGTTATTTTAAATCTTGTCTTACATATAAATGTATAATCAGAGCCAAGTTAAATGTTACGATAATAGGACGGGAGTTCACTCGTGATAAAATTAAAGCTGTATCTATTAATAATTATTTTCTTTATATTTAAAAGACTTTTATTTACCTACGTTCTTTATTCTATTTTTTTACTTATTTGTTTTTACTTTCTTGAAAGTAGTTATCAATAATAATCAGCTTATAGATGTTTTATGGGGGAATAGTCTTATACCCCTATGTATAATGGAAAGGGCAGTGTTTAAGATTGTGGTAGTTATGGGAGCATTATCACGAAAAGAGGTCTAACCACCAAAGACGTTAAAGACCGTGCAAAGTGAAATAGGAAGGCAGACCCTGGCAAAACTAAGAATTAATGCCAGGAGAAAGAAAGAGAAACCAGACGAGTAATAGTCTATCTTGATACCAAATTTGATATTTGGTATCAAGATAGACTATGGGCCACCTGAAAGTGGGTTATGTTTTTCATAAGTAAGTAAGTTATAAAGCTATAACCAATTAATTCCATACATGTATACCTAGTAATTAATTTACGAATTATGAAGGGCTCAAAGGTACTCAGAAATAGTTCGTTTAAAATATACATTGCGCGTTTCCAGCATTTTAACTTGGCTAAACACGCCTGCGCGTTTCTTTATTTATCATGTCTTACAACAGTAAAATTAATAAATATTATGTTGTATTTGTACCTCAAAATTGTGAACTGTGTCTTGCACTGGTATAAAATAGTCGCTATAAAAGCGTCCATGGTAGTATTAGCCAACCCGACCAGAGTTGTGACGTAGAATGAATACAAAAGGATCACTATGAATCTTAAACAATATTACTTTAGTTAGTATATTTTTTATTTTACTACAACAGATTTACTATAACTTATATAGAATATGATCTATTTTCAATTAAATAAAAAAAACATTAACGCAATGCTGGGAATTCGAAATGAAGCGAAGCTTTTGTTCAAAGTTTATAATGTATTAATTCCAGTATTGGGAAGAAATAATGAGAGAAACTCTTATATTGAGAAATAGCACATCGTAGGGCATAGTTACACAGTAGGGGGGTCGGTGCACAGTCCGGTCCAGAAGGGGAACTCAACGGCGCGCCCACACGCGCGTCTCCACGCCGCGAACATGCCCCACAGAGCGCACGTCAGCGCGGCGCAGCCTGCGTACGCACGCTGCAACCGACGCGCGCTAACCGCCGTTTGAGACAGAAGCGCGCGCGCACGTGGACACGCGCTGTTGTAGATAGGCTCTGCAGAAAATCTCTGTATAGCAAAAAATACGTTTTTTTGTTATTTTTATTATATCGATATACTGACCATTTAAACTTTCAACCAATTGGTCGATGCGGTCAGCGTCGATGTGAAACACGATTTGCTTGACGACGGAGGTAATGTGGCAGAGCAGCAGGAACATAACTTGTGAGAGCTTGGTCATGTCGCTGCGCTCCTGGTACGCGTAGACACATTCCTGCAGCAAGTAGGCGGCGGTGACAGTCAGCACGAGCATGCGGTACCCCCCTGTGCCTGTACCCCCCGGCGCCCGCATGAAACCCACGCGCTGCAGCAGCCGCATATGTACTGATACGCACTGCCACGCCGCGGAGCCTTCTGTCACAGCGCCAGCCTGAACCGCCTCGACGGAACGTACAAACCTGCATGAAATTATAAAAAATATTTAATAAAATTATCCCCTTTTCCTTATTTATTTGTAAATTATATTTTGTTAATTACATTTTTAATTTGAATTAAAATATATACAATATACTATTTGACGGGAAATGATAATGACGTCGGTTGTCTTTCGAATTGTTAAATTTGCCTATTATTCAGTACATATAGAGTGGGTGATGTTTAATTATAGTGCCCGAGTATGATTAGTTTGCCCTATAATAATGATGGAGGCCGTCATCGGTTAACAGTTTAATTACGTGCTACGAGTAAGAACATGCCGCACCGCCCACTTGTCCGACATCACTGTAGTATTTTAATCTACCCTTATAATCTATACTTATAATAAATCTGTAGAAAAGTCGTTTCTGTACATTGAAAATATTTTAAAAAAAATTAGCCAGGATGTTAAAGGATAACTAACAGAATCCATTTCCAACATTTTTGGAATTTTTGTCTGTTTGTCTGTTTGTCTGTTTTCCTGTTTATGTGAACACGCATCACATCAAAAGTACACAATATATTTAAGCAAGTTTTATACGTAAAAATTACCAGTAAATCAAAGTAACATTTAGTGTTTATTTCATTGTAATAGCTTCACTCTATCAAAAGATATAAGTATTTAAGTTTCCAAGAAGCTTATATTTGAGATAGTAGAACTCGATATTAGAAACGCTATCTATTTTATAGTTTCGAAAGGCAACCGCTAACATACGCAACGATATCTATTAGAGATGGGTAGGTAGCTAGGTAGGTAGCTAGGTAGGTAGCTAGGTAGGTAGCTAGGTAGGTAGCTAGGTAGGTAGGTAGGTAGGTAGGTAGGTAGGTAGGTAGGTAGGTAGGTAGGTAGGTAGGTAGGCAGGTAGGTAGGTAGGTAGGTAGGTAGGGTGTATGGGTGTATGGGTGTATGGGTGTATGGGTGTATGGGTGTATGGATGTATGGGTGTATGGATGTATGGATGTATGGATGTAGGGATGTATGGATTTAAGGATGTATGGATGTATGGATGTATGGATGTATGGATATATGGATGTACGGATGTATGGATGTATGGATGTATGGATGTATGGATGTATGGATGTATGGATGTATGGATGTATGGATGTATGGATGTATGGATGTATGGATGTATGGATGTATGGATGTATGAATGTATGGATGTATGGATGTATTGATGTATGGATGTATGGATGTATGGATGTATGGATGTATGGATGTATGGATGTATGGATGTATGTGTGTATGGGTGTATGGATGTATGGATGTATGGATGTATGTCTGTATGGGTGTATGGGTGTATGGGTGTATAGATGTATGGATGTATGTGTGTATGGGTGTATGGGTGTATGGATGTATGGATGTATGGATTTAAGGATGTATGGATGTATGGATGTAGTGTATATTTTTTTTTCAATTATTATTACCAGTAAAGTATCGATACTAATGTGATATCTATATATTTATATATATTAAATAATTATTAGTAATTTTTATAATTCTAATAGAATTAAACAACTTTCTAAAATGGTTTTTCCTTGCATGCGTTGTAATAATTACAACATAATATATAAGATTTTATATGTTATTTTAATTATTATCTTTAAATAAATAAATGTATTTTGATCAAATTTATTTTCTTAAAAATTGCCCAACAAAGCTATCATTTCTCTATGAAGATATAAATAAATAGTTATAAAGGTCAGTTATTTAATCATTACACCATTCATACATGACGAATATTACAATAAAAACAATTAAACCGATTTTACCGCTCCCGTACCGCGCTCACGTCTTAGCTCTTTAAATCTTTTAAGTCGTTTCTGAGATAAGCTAACAGAAAAACCAAGAAACCGACAAAATTTATAAATATTATTGTTGCTGGTTCTATTACTTTGTTAATTGCCCCAATAATAATTTGTTTAATGAAAATCGAAAATGCCATGGTTTTAATAATTTTCACATTAGAAACCTTAAGTGCGCTGCAAGCATACATTATTTATTAAAACAGGAACGTAATTCCCTGTACCGAAACAAACAAACAATTATATTAATTTATAGTAGATATATTTCTCAAGAGAACTTAATCAAACCTTTGTATATAAAAAATACATGAAATAATTATGTTAGGGAAATTCATTTTATGAATCAAATTTATTTTATGAATCAATCTTAATGTTATATTCGAAACAAATGAATTGTATGTGAATTTATTAATACGTTTCAAGTATAAAAAAAAGGAAAAATGCAATAAAATTGCGTTTATGCTTTTATTTCCGATGATTTATATTTCTATATATGTGGGACGTAAATGTGGGAACAGAGCTGGTGTCTTAGTACAGAGTAACCTCTAAAATATATATTTACGTATAGTTAAAGAATAAAAAGTGTGAAGAGGAATGTGTGATTCCTCTATAGAATATATTATTCTACATTACATCATAAAAAAACAGTACATATAAAGGTATCCTCCTGCAGTATAATTATTTTTAATCAACATTTTTGAATTTTGAACATTTTAAATATTTTCGTGCCATTATGATGAAAAACTTAGACAATTTTATAATTTGAAAAAAATAATTTATTAACGATAAGAATGTTGGTAATTTTTCAAAAGGTATAAGAATCTAAAATATGCTTTCTTCGCAAGTATTGTAATAACTATTAGTTCTATTCACTAAAAAATCACTATAAATATTAAATATGCTCAATTAGTGTTTTTGTCAGCACCACTTTAAATGAAACCATAGTTAATCACTCTATAAAAGCCTAATAATACAATAAAAAACATCCTAAAGGTGAAAAAGTTATTTTTCATACAAAATAAATTATATACTATCGTTGATATTAAAATAAAACGCTATTTGTCATTAAACACACAACAAGCATAAGCCTATCAAAGGGAAACCGCCGTATACGCCTCATTCCTAAATCGAGTCGTAGGCGACAAAGTTCAAAGTTGCTTAACCTTTAGTAATACTTTTGTAGTAGTATGTGTTAACATTATTGGTATCTATGCGTAACTGCGTCACACGAAATACAGGTATGGATAAACATCGATCGTGAAATGAAAAAAAAAGTCTATGTCTAAACTGTTGAGGTATCTTGATTAATTTCTTTAGGTATGGGCTTAAAATATTTTATCCTATATATTGCCCCGTAAAAGGAGCGCTGACGCTTCCATTCTGTATTAATATTAAAGGCCATCGCGGCGCAGGGGCACAAAGTTAGGTTAAGTTATTTAAATCGGTTAAGCCCTTTCTGAGATTATCCTGAACGCACAGATAAACAGAAAAACTGACCAAGTTCTATTACATTGTTAAATGTCCGTAATAATAATTTTTCTAATATATCTTCCACGTACAGACCGATGAGGTAGGATTTTATTGTAAGTAGCGATATTACTATAACTATATAGCTATAACTATAACTTAGGTCCTAAAGACTCCTTAAGGCAAAAGTTTAAAGAAATTAATATATTGACAGTTGCATCTCTCTTATGGGAGGTACGAAAATGCGACTTGCGTGCGTTGCAAACATACATTATAGGTATATTAAAACACGAACATAATTTTAGTGTATTAAGCAAACAATTCTATGGTTTAAGCGGGCGAAGCCGCGAGCGGGCCGCTAGTGATTAATAAATTATTGCAACAAACCAAAATTAACCATCAAGTTTCTAACATTTTCATCTGCTTCTACTTATTTTTTTTTTATCACTCAAAATGCTTCGGCACTGAATTCATTGTCCACGTCTTTGAGTATGTCTCGATAGTTGAGGGATAGTAAAAACAAACCGAGCACTTTCATAATGCTTCATAGTTCTCAAGCTGTCAATGATTTTCAAGCAGTGCTTATTTTAAACAATACTTTGCGTTTTTATCAGCTTAATGTACAATAAAATCTATCTAATTTTTTAAATGAAACTTATTTTTAAGAATGTAACATGATAGTACAATAGATTACACCAGGGTTACCTAGAAAAATCTTTAATTAAGGTTATGGTTAATTATTGTATTTAAGGCCGGTCACCGTTCACCTAGTCATGTGCCGCCAATTACTCTAAACGGGTCATTATTGAATAAGGTTATAAAATTTAAATACTTGGGTCATATAATTACAGAAGGCTTGAGCGATGATGAGGACATTGAGAGAGAACGTAGGGCGCTGGCGGTAAGACGCAATATGGTCGCACGCAGGTTTGCCCGTGGTGACGCGATTGTCAAGATTACCCTATTTCGGGCATTCTGTCAGTCGTTTTACTCGGGAGGCCTGTGGGTGGGTTTTATTCGGGAGGCCTGTGGGTGAGCTATACGCGTCGAGCCTACAACGCACTACGCGTGCAGTATAATAATGCCTTCAGAATGTTGTTGAATCTGCCGCGGTTCTGCAGCGCCTCAGGAATGTTCGCGGACGCACGTGTTGACGGATTCCACGCTATAATGCGTAAAAAAGCATCTTCCCTGCTGCGGCGCATGAGGGACAGTCACAGCAGCATTCTGAAGACAATTACGGCCCGCCTTGATTGTTCTATTCAAAAACATTGGATAGAAACGATAACCGGCCAAATAAAATAATATATAAATAACAATAACTAACATAATTCATAAGAAAAAATTGTTGCTAACACACTAACACTATACGCATATGGATTTTAATCTGAAATAAACTATTTTATTTTATTTTTTATTTTATGGTAATGCGTTAGTGCTGTAAAATCGCACTAATATGCTTTTTAAGCGAATTCAATACCATTTGAACGAAAATGTATATATTTCTTTCAAATGGTATTGAATTAACTTGAAAAGCATATATAGATATAGATTCAGCAAAGATTCAATATCATGATTCCATTATTTCACTTAAAAAACAGGCATGATTCCTTTATATAGTTTTCAGTATGTACTTAATATGATTAAAATCATCATTTAACAGATAAACAGTCAGAAAAAATATTGATTTTAAAGTTGACCTTCTATTACATGATATTTTTCTTTAAAATTTAAGGCACACCGCGCATTTCATCATCTCTTATAATTATCAATCGGATCCAGAATAAAATATTTCAAATGATGGTAACCTCTACTTCCGGTTATTATACAGTTATTATACAGGCATATATTATATTATATGTTATAGTGTTAAAAAAAAGGTTTAATTTGATGTAAAAAAACACATGAGTGTAAATTATCAACATTAAGTGACCTGCTTAAACCTGGCAACCTTGGAGTTGCGGTAGACTGAGAGGTCGCAACCAATATTTTTCCAAATCCTTATGCAATTTTCTTTCAATTAATGTTGGATTCACATAAAAACATATGAGTATATTTTTTTAACAAAGACGCATTACCATAAATTTAATTAAAGGTGATTGCGACACGATTTTAGTAGACAACCCTGGTGTAATCTACTATCATGTATTTTTAAAATAAGTTTTATTAAAAAAACAGACACCTGCAGATTTATGCACAAGCTATGTATGTTGTGTAGGAGTGTTAGCAGTTACTAGCAAAAATCAACACTTGCTATGACTACTTGAAATACACAGTACCTACTCTTCGACTCTAAAAGTGAGAAAAAATGAAATACTTTTAGGTAAATTGTTGAAAAAATTGACTATTTATAAAGAAAATAGGCCATCGGCAATGAAATTATATATATATATATATATATATATATATATATATATATATATATATATATATATATATATATATATATTAAAAAATAACCTTAAAATGTTCTGAACATTTTTTTCCATTTGTACTGTGATTATTACAATATAGCGTGTCAACTCATTCTTTATTAATCTTTTTTAAAATAATAACTTAAATATTTTCCTATATATTGCGTCAGCGTTTGACATTTCTACGAATAAATATGGTTTGTGTAGTAATGGTTTGTACACAACAAAGAAAAGATTATATCTACACTAATATTGAGTGCTGCAGGTGCATAGGCGTGTGACTGTAAAGGCAACAATTTGTGAGCTTAACCCAGAAAATGAAAAACTTTATATTTTTATTTCCTCGCTATGTATATCCAAGCAAATAGAAAAGAGTGACAAGAAGAGGGAGAAGTGCTAGTTCTTGACCACATTACGTAAATACATAGTTATACATAGTTGGCACACGCCATATACGGACTATTATAATTATAACGATAAAAAATATGTCGTGGCCCTGTCGATTTTTACTTCCTTATTTTAATATATATTTTAATACATGTTACGTGAATAAGACACACCGCTGGCTTAGAAAATGGTACTGCATCACACACCCTGGTTCATTTCTCGGTCAATCTGTCTGGTAAATATATAAAAAATGTAGGAAATAAATTAAAATTTATTATATGTTCCTGTAAATGACTAATATTTTCAGATTAGGCGGAATTTAGCGGATATCACAAATGGCAAAGTACAGCGTAGTGGATCCTGTACACCGACTAAGACTCCGGAGTGCCCGCCGTGTCAAAGCGCGCCGCCGCCGCCATGCCGCGCGCCTGAAGCCGCGCGCGCTTGCGGCCTGCGCGTCACTTGCTGTCCGCCGCCTGCACAACAGTGCCCCGCCCTGCACGCCGCCATCGTCCTCTATAGCACGCTCATGCACTAACTATATCAAAAAAGTAATGTGTAAACTACTATGTAAAGATATTTACACAGTTATCGCAACGATTATTTGATGCTGATCTGTTGTTTCAGGATAAATCAAGTGGAAAATCCGAATTAAAAATGACAAGTAGCAATATGAAGATATGTGGAGCACAGTTAGACTGCGTTGCAAGCCGCCTACAGGCCGCAGAACGCGCACGTCGCGAGAACTACGAAAACGAAGTACGAAATTCTCCACTACCTCCTAAGGAGCCACCAGTCTCTACATACCGCCTGGCATGCGAGCGTCAATGCATGCGGGCAACCGACGGCCACGATTATACGGTAACAAAAATAAGTAAAGATGATAGCCGCTGTGACTCGTCCAGAACGCCGCCACGACCGTCTCCAGTGGAGCTCGAATCAAATACCGGTTGTCAGATAAAGCAAGACTCTTATCTTGAACCTTGCTCGCATCAACCGCGTATATTTATTGAAATTGACAGGTCCACGTCGCACACAACGTCTTCTAAAACAGAAATGAATAAGGATAACAAATGTGAAAATGATTTAAGAGTGCAACAAACGAAAAGCAAGCGTTCGAGCTCTGAAACCAATATAATTGGCAAAACTGACAACAAATGGTGTTCTAATGTACCTACACCTAAGCCAGTTCCGCCGACTTGTAAAGAGCCGTCACTCATCGAAAGACTACGGCGAAGATCTGGTGGCACGAGTAGCAACACTTGCAGTCGACAACTGCACACTTATAGCTCTGCTTGTGGTCCTATGTTGTTACCGAACGTGAGCCTAAAACAAAAGCCAAAAGACAAAACTACTTTGTCATCACAACAAGAACCACAACTTGCGGAGGCAGCAAGAGGAAGATTTGTTACTGGCCGACTGAATTTCGATGAGGGGAAACAACAACACCTAAGTGGCGGCGGTCTTGACTTGAAAATTCCCGCCGACGACTGAGGCTGTTCGAGTGCAAGTTTCTTTTGACTTCAACTCTACTCCACCAATATCTTGTACAGACAACCAATTACTAAGTCCCACCAACAATGCATTCAGCAACGCCACAAGTACTTCTGATCCTTGGTTGTCAATCAAATCCCTTCAAAAAAAATTGAAAGGCTATAAGAATACCGAAAGTAAAAAAGAATCTAAAGATACAGAAAAGCGCACCGCTTGCGAAAATCTAAATAAAAATAAACACAATCCTTGTGCTCCTCGACCACATAACAATACATCAACAAAACACAACAATTTCAGTCATCCTCAAACCCATCTAATTGCTCTTACCTAATTATCTGACCAATAGACTTATAAGCGCCTTCAAAAAATTAAAAATTAAATTTGTCCTATTTAGAAAATAAGCCTTAACGTGTGTCTTATTCAAAGTTTTTGATAAAAGTATGTTGTAAATTGACCGTGCATAAGATTGTACTTAAAAGAAAAATGTATCTTATAATAATAAAAAATGTTTTACTTAAGAGTTAGTAATCATTTTAATATTATAATACATGGCACACTACTAACTAACTAATGTAGTAAAAATTTAAAAAAAATTATTTAACTAGCTTTCTAATGAGCTATGACAGCCTAAGATAACTACTATAACTATTGATAACTAAAACTACATCGAAATATGATAATCGTTAAGCAAGGAAAAGCGCAATATGTATTTTACATGAATCATTTCAAACTATTTTAGAGCCCTTTATAACTCTTAACCAATAAGTCTACACGCATGATAGCTTGAACATTATCCCGCATGAACACAGAACTCACCCATATAGATCTTAACATAACAACATTAACATTTATCCTGGCTCTGATTTTACATTTATGTTTTTGATAATTAAGCGTAGCGGTAAATGAATACTGGCAATTTATTCGAAGTAAAACATTAACATAAAGTTCTTATTGATACAAACTCTCGTGGAGCGCGCTTCTAGCAGTGGAGGCTTTGGAAAAAAGGTGCAGAGGAGGGATGCGCACACGCCGAAAGAGTTAGTGAGCATACTCCAGTTGCATTACTAGTTAAGAGATAAAGGCTCTCGACAGACAGACGATTTCTTTTCTTATAAGTGTTTCTCTTTTCCTTAAGAGGTACTTATAGGGATAAGTAAAAAAAGCTTAAGCGTTGGTTTTATTTGATTGAATGGTGTGGTGAATGGTTCGTACGTTAATTCTTCTTTTAAAGACGATGTTAAGCAAGAAAAAATATAATATTAATATATATATTAAATAGAAATTAATTAATTATTAATTTATATATATATTATTAGAGGCCGGTCGTGGTGCAGCGGCACAAAGTGTGACTGTAAACCGACTGGTTGTGGGTTCGATTCCCACTCGAGGAGTGGATAATGTACTTAAATTTAATGTTCTTTAGCTGGTGTGAACAAGAAAAGTTGATTCATTCCACTTAAGAGACCTCCAAACTGGATATTTGTAAATTGTTAATTTTAAATATTTGCCCTCTGCGCTGTATGCTCACGTGACTTGAAAATAAATAAAACACAACTGGATTCGTTTAATTAAATTTTAAAATATTATCCCATACTGTATTTCAACTATTGGAAAAATTAATTAAAAAATAGAACAGAAATAATATTGCATTAAAACTAGTAATGAAACTTATAAAAAAAAATAATAACTTATTAACAGTAAAAGGGTATCATTACCTATTAAAAAAACTTTAAAGTAAAGAGCATACACGTATATCATTTTTGAATTCGAGGTCACCCAGATTTCAAATTCTATACTTAGTATATTCGTGCGTACACTATGCCCTATATACCGAAGTCCGAGCCGTTGGATCTTAAAAAATAGTTTTAAAAGGCCTTGTTATCTAAAGTGCTTATGTGTTTAAAAATTCTTAGTTATTAAAGTGCATAAATTTGATATTATTATTAAATATTCTAGAGTGGGTATGGGCTCACCCATGCTTAGCAAAGTTGTACCAGATGGAGGTCATGAGCTCGACGGTGTCGGAATCGGCGCCCCGAGTGCCGACCGCTGGGAAGCGGTAACTCAGCGTGAACAGGTAAATAAGGTCATCGTGGTGCGCGGAACCTGGAAGATTGTAATATAATCTTTATTATCATAATTTTCTATATTTAAAGGTAAGTTGTGTTGTTTCTAAAGACCTTTATGATATGTGATATTTAGTTATTTGGGAGGATGTTATCTTCCACAAGAACGTTTCAAGAGAAGCTCGATCCTCGAATTTTAGTCGCCGATCAGGTCGGACCAGGAGACAGTTTGAAGTTATTTAAGGGTTTCTTTATCAAAGGTATATAAAAAGTTAAGAATTAACAATACAATGTTATGATGATGAAATATAATGGTCATGAGTACATGGAAACAAGAAGTTTCTTAGTGACCTGTAGGCTTATTAGATACCGGATCCTCGTAGTGGCTGTGATTACCGATGTACGCGAACTCATAGTACCACACCGGATGTGGCGAGTGACGACACATTAGGTTGACCAATCTGAAATACAACAATGGAGATATACTATAATTTGTTAATTTTAATAAAATGTTTATGGCACTAACAAATCTTATATGATTATTAACCTATGCACAGGGAAGCTTTCTATCGCGTCTTGGTAGAGCAGTCCCAGCGCCGTAGCGCTCTCAGCGTCATCACGCAGGGGGCGGTCACGCAGGTACTCGCGGCGCAGCGTGCGCGTCGCGTACTCGGAGTGCTCACGCGGAAGTTGGAACGAGATCGGTGCTATAAACTCCCACTCCGCGTTCATTCTGTCGCGCAGCGTCTGGTTGCGTAGGTCGGCTGCAGAACACATTAATGTATAAACATGAGTTGTTGTTTTTCAGATCCCTCATATAATAAGAGAGGCAGAATAAACCTACTATAAGGACCCTCCGTTCCCCATTTTTCTCCATATAAATTCTGGAGGCATTCTATGTCAAGTGGCAGAACTCACCGCCGCGCTTTGCCTCGGTACCAAATCCAGGAAATAAAAATAGTAACATTTTATTTCGTCAAATTGGATACGAACCCAAAACATGGTCGACCCTTGGACTACAACCTCTTAGACTGTTATATACATAATACATGATTACGTTTTCAATAATAGAAGCTATACTTAAAACTAATTAGGGGCGGTATTAGAATTTTCAGAAAACTATGAGATTTGATAGATATAAAACATACTGTATGCCTTCCAAAAGAATTCATCTTTTGTTTGGCTGATAATGTACGGGACTGGATGCATTTTTCCTTGCTTGATGGCTTCGGCAGGATCCATGTCCAAAAACCTCTCCTGACCGAAATCTTTTTCAACTAACGGTCCCCATATACCCACTGGATCAAATCCAAATTCCTAAAGTCAAATTATTACAATAAATAAATAGGTTACCTACGTCAAATATTTGAGGCCGTCGTGGCACAAGTGAGTGAATGTAATCGGGACTAGTTGTGGGTTCGATCGCCACACGAGAATATGTTTTTTTTTATTTTAATCTATATTTATATTTCTTTGCTCTGCTCAACATGCAAGACCTTTAAAATGAAGGAGGGAAAGAAGAGTGGGAAGGAGGTCTTAACACTAGATTCCTTCTGATTACCCTGCTATGTGTGGATATCCTACACGCATAAGGATAGGAGCATGAAGCTGATTATTTTACAACACACTAATAAATACATATATAATGTAAATAATCAGCTTATCATATTAAGGAGTTACCGAATGTGATATTCGAATAAATATTACATAGAATCCTAGTAGAGAATCTCCCAACTGTCTCCAAGATTTTTTCTTCAAGCAGTCGATAATAGCCGTAGAGTTAGTGGCAGGGCAGTCAAGCAACTGCGCCTGCTTCACCGCCAGCTCGTAGAAGTTGTCAGTGGTAGGACGACTTCTGATAGGAGACCCGCTCATCGAGATACCTCGGTGAAAAAGTCCTATAAAGAACTATATTATAAATTTTTATTATTTATGTATTTAATCATTGCCATACATTCTACACATGTTCAATCAACGCTACTAGTATGAAGTAATATTAACATTATATTAGTAATTAATATTACTATGAAGTAATATTCCAAGAAATCATAATATTACCTTTAGACATGGGGGATATCATATGCAACATGACGCTAATAGAGCCTGCGCTGCATCCGGCTATGGTCACGCTTTTGGGGTCACCTCCAAAGGCTGGGATGTTACGTTGCACCCACTTCAAAGCCGCCACTTGGTCCTTAAACCCATTGTTACCAGGCGCTAGATTGTCTCCAGTACTTAAAAAACCTAAAAATACATACATAAAACAGTACATTTTATTTTAAATATATAATAGGAATGTTTATAGATATTACATTTATAAACGTATTCAATTTGCTAAGAGGTTGGTACATCCCTGCAGATCTGCAATGCTAGGTCAATAAATTAACATAGGCCCGACTTACTGGCTACCATAAATAAATTTACCGAGGGAACCAAGTCGGTAGTTAATAGTGACGAGGACGATATCATGGTCGAGGAGGTAATGTGGTCCCGCGAGATCGCTGCGACCCGTCATAGAGTAGAACCCTCCCGGATGAATGAAGAATATCACGGGCAGAAGACTGTTGTTTACCCTGAAATATGACAGACAATGTCTCCGAGATTTACTTTTAAATGATTTTCTAGTCAGCTTCACAATGTATCCCGCATACAGCAGGGTATGCAGAAAGAACTTAGTGTTAGGACAATCCATTTTCCACTTTCCACCCATTCTTTTGAGACATTGCGTGTTGAGTGGCGGAACACAACGCCGGGCTTTTGGCTTGGTGCCAGAGCAAAAGAATTGAAATATTAATATAATAATTCATTCCCTAGAGTTGGGATCGAACTCACAACGCCCGCTTTTTTTTTAAGTTACAGCTTCACGCTGTATCCCCCATACAGCAAGGGTAGGCAAAGGAGAACCTAGTGTTAAGACACGCCGTTACACTCAGTTACAATTGTAAATAATTCCTTTAAAATTTTAACTCAAAATACTTTATCTGCTAATATTGCCTGCTTAACATTTTAAAATATTTTTTTTGTCATGTACCTGTCTTTCTTTAGCGGAGTGTAGACGTTGATGGTGAGACAGTCTTCATCTACGGGGTACCCAGGCCTTGCTGGCAATGGGCACGCCGGCCCATCCTCACTCGCATTCACTGGTGACGCGTACGACAAGATCAACTTCGGGTGCTGTTAAATAGTTAAAGAAGGTTGTAGGAAAGTGATTTGAATTTTAAATGTAAATTCCATTTGATATTTTAGATACACACTTGAAACCGCAACTCCCCGACGGGCGGTTCAGCATAGCGGATGCCGCGGTATGTCTCAAACCGGCGCCCAAAACGCGTCACGTTGTACCCACCGTGGAACTCCCCCGACGGGGACACAGTAACGGGGGACGACAGTAACTCTGAGAAATAATCATTGAAGCACGCATATTATCGATTGCCATGAATATAATCAAAGGTTCAACTTTTTAAGCGCAACTAGAAAACAAAGAATATACTTTTTAGTTGCCTATAAAGTTTTCGAAAATAAGAAAACAGAACGTCCACACCGAAGACCACCCGACTTTGCGACGGTCCCCAACCTAGCTTCGATGCGATTGTATTTCACCTTTCAATCAATGCTGAGACTTATCATATCTTAAATATACAATACCTTGAGGCCAAAGTGCGACTATAAATGGAACCGGTTGTGAATTCAATTCCCTCTAGAGGAAGTTAAGTATTTAATATTTTCATTTCTTCGCTCTGGTGTCAAGACAAAGCGTGGCAATGAGTTTCGCCACCCAATAAGCAATGCTTTCCAGAATTCGGCGGAAAATGGACAAAGGAGATTCGGCGAAAATAATAACACAATACATAAATAATACATATATAATATTTTACAAAAATTTGATTATTAATTAATTAATTTATTTTTTATTATTTTTTTTTATTTCTTTATTTTTTTTTTTTATAATATTTTACAAAAAAAGAGCAGATAGTATCTGTTATATTTTAAAGATTTAGAGCGGTAACACGAAATTAGATTTTATTTGTCTCTCATAATGAGATAAACAAATATCCTATTCAGTATTTAAATATAATCATATGTAGCATTAGCGATTTTTTTGTTCTACTCATAACATAAAATGTTTTTTTTTACTTGCAACGACCTACCTGTTTCTTGTTTTTGCATGTCATAGTAATGATGATGAAGCTGATGGTGGTGGTGACCCCACGTGCCTACGACTACGAGCACTGCACAAAATAATGTTTTCATGTTGGACTTCGCATTCAAACTGACCGTAAAACATTACCCGTATCGTATATGTGTGGATGTGTCACGCCACTCACTTAATTTATGTGATGATTCAAAACAAAATGTTATAGAGTATATAAATACTATAGGCATTTACCGAATTCCGTGTGGGACACATGCCTGGTAATTGAGGAAAACGAGTTTCAAGGTGGGAATCCCCGCGCTCTAGTTATGAGCGTGGTAATCGACTCTGACATTTTAAGCATAAGTATAGTTAGGTTTTTTGATTTTATGCGCGTTGCGTTTCCTTGATGATGGAGTAACTTTCACTCGTAAGTTTCAATATCTTCGTCAAATAAAAATGATAAAATACTATTATATTTTATAAATAATACTATTATAATACTTTTCTATTTTAGAATTTACAATATTTTTTTGTCACGAAATGCCTTATTGTGACTTATTTATAAGATATAATTATAGGGTGTCGCGGACTTTATTTCAGAGTTAATGAAATTACATGGTTTTGTAGTTTAATGTACTTACACATATTCAACTATTTTTGCAGAGCACGCGCTTGAAGCAATTCGATGATGTTCATTATAACAGTTTTTTTTTATTTACAGCTTTACTAGGAATTACACTCTAATGTTATATAGCCTATAGTATTCTCGGGAAATGCCGCTTTCATACAAAAAAAATTAACTCCGACCATTGGTCCCAGAAATATTAGAGTTTAAACAAATAAACAAACAAACTCTTCTGCTTTATAATATTAGTATAGATTATTATAAATAAACTACAGTCGGACTTTTTTAATAGATATGAAACTTGTATATACTTTATAAGATATTTGTTTACAGGTATTAGCTGTATTTGCAAATCGCGGAGTGGCGATAAGGACCTAGTATAAAGCCTTGACCCTTGATTCTAATATCTGCCGTTGTTTGGTAGGTTCATGCAACAGACAGATAGATCAAATAATAAAAAGTTAAAGGTATAGACAAATATAATTATACAATAAATGTCATTCCAGCACTACTCAAGTAAATTAGTACTTCATAGGATAGAGTTCTTCCCAGAGTTTTATTCTATCTTCTTTTAGATTCTTGCGTACACTAAGCTCGCTGTCGATACGCAAATAATTCCTGTCGTCGGGCAACATACGCGGCCACTTAACACCGTGGAATGCCGACGTGTCGCCATGATTTGGATCTCTGTAAAAAATGTTTAATTTAAAAACATATTAAAGTGCGCGGCGTTGAGTTCCGCTACTCAACACGCATTGCCTCCAGAATTCGGCGGAAAGTGATAAATCGAAAGTCTCAGCATTAGGTTTCGTCTGCCTACCTGGCTATGTACAGCGTGAAGCTGATTTAATTAATTTTAAAAACTTATATTAACTAAATGAATTTCTGTAACAATAATGTTAAATTTAAAACCTTCTATTAAATAAAACGCATAATATTTATTCCCACTTTAGTGGGAGTAGTATAGGCTCACCCGTGCTTAGCGAAGTTGTACCAGATGGAAGTCATGAGGTCCACTTTGTCGGAGTCAGCGCCGCGAGTGCCGATCGCCGGAAAGCGGTAACTCAGCGTGAACAGATAAATGAGGTCGTCGTGGTGCGCGGCACCTGGAACGTCACAAAATAATATTTTCAATACAAATTACAGGGTGAATGCTTCTGTGCTTAACAGCATTTATAGTGACACTAGTAACATCAGCTACAACGTAATTCAACTGCTTGAGCGGATGTCGTATTGCTCAAAGATCATAAATACATCAAAACAAAAGATTTATCAGTGACCTGTAGGCTTATGCGTGACGGGATCCTCGTAGTGGCTGTGATTGCCAATGTACGCGAGCTCGTAGTACCACACCGGGTGCGGCGAGTGCCGACACATCAGGTTGGCCAATCTGAAATACGACAGTGGAGATAAACAATAACTAGTGATCGGCTAAAGGTTTTTCAATTTCGGCCAAAAAAAATCCACCATGGTTTCGACTAAATCAAATATAGTACTTGTAGAGTGTTGTGCAGAAGAGAATATGCATAATAAAAAGATAACCACTTAAAATACTGCCTTCATTTATAAATAAGACACATAACAGTGAGTTAGTAATAAGAAATGACCTTAAATGACTTACTGGATGGCAAATTTAGAGCAAAAGTCTGCAGATTCATTCCCACTAACTTTACAATGAGTTACCTATATCCAAAATAACATTCAAACCCTTTAAATGACACGAGTAGAGATCTCCGCGAAACCTTAAAATTAAATAGTTAATTTGTGATGTCACGCACAAAATGTGACAGGTTGTAAGATCTATTCCCACTTGACGAAATGAAATATATAATATTTTAAATTACTCGATCTGATCACGAGGCAAAGCGAGGTGTTAAGCTTGGCCACTCTTCTCTTCTTGACTTTGACATTAACAATAAGGCATTGAATCCAACAAAATGTTTTAGGCAAATTACTACACCACAGACGCTCTTTACCTTATTATTATTATGATTTCCACTCGGGGAGCTAGGTTCTCCTACTTACTGTACAATATGCGAGATACAGCGTGATTGTTTTTAATACCTGTGCACAGGGACGCTCTCTATCGCGTCCTGGTAGAGCAGTCCCAGCGCCGTACCGCTCTCAGCGTCGTTACGCAGCGGGCGGTCATGCAGATACTCGCGGCGCAGCGTACGGGTTGCGTGCATGGTGTTCTCACGTGGAAGCAGGAATGAGATGGGTGCAATGGACTCCCACTCCGCATTCATCCTGTCGCGCAGCGTCTGATTGCGGAGGACCGCTGCGGGAAGAAATAAATTTGAACTATCTAATGATAATTAATGATTGGTCGTCAAGACGCAGCGGCACAGCGTCTTAATAATATCATACAAGGGAAACTAAAGCATTACATCAATTGAAATACAAACAGCATAAAAACTAGACTATTGACTTTAAAGATCGAAACATTAGTAGTTAGATTAAAAAAAAATATTCGATATATTGTAATAAAATCAAAAGCTTTGCCTATTTGATAAATAATTTACTTGAACAACTAAACCATAAAAATAAAGATATGTCACCTTATACTGTAACGATCTATCTTTGAACAATAATATAGTTATACAAATAGGCCACTCATATATGAGATTAGCAATGCGATTAGCAACATCAATTTACGAAAATAGTATGACTGTACTGTCAAGCACTTGTGGGACTTATATTTAAATAAATATGAGACAACGTACTGAATGCCATCCAGAAGAATTCATCTTTTGTCTGACTGATGATGTACGGAACTGCATGCATTTTCCCCTGCCGGATTGCATCAGCTGGGTCTATAGGTAAAAATCTTTCTTGGCCGAAATCCTTCTCGACAACAGGTTCCCAAAGTAAAACTGGATCAAATCCAAATTCCTGTAATAAATTTAATTTGTTTTAAAAACAATTCATTTCAGGAAAAGTTTGGTATAATTCAGAAGATATAATCAAATTTGAAATAGTCAATAACAATTTACATAGAATCCCAAAAGAGAATCTCCCAACTGTCTCCAAGGTTTAGTCTTCAAGCAATCGATGATCGCCTTAGAGTTGGTGGTGGGACAGTCCAGCAACTGCGCCTGCTTCACCGCGAGATCATACAAATTATTGGGCGTCGGGCGAGGCATGACAGGAGACCCGCTTATCGAAATACCGCGGATGAAGAGTCCTTACAAAGAATAATTATTATATATTAAAGTATATAATATATAAAACATGTCCTTTACGCTCCAAATTACAGATAACGCACTAAATATAAAATTGAAACTATGGAGGAAACCGGTGAAATTTGCATTGTTAAGTTTCTTGAAGAGAGCAGTCCTGCTCTTTCCAAGAAACATCATGGAAGAATTGTCCAAAACTCCTTCGGAAATAGAAAAATGATTTTTTTATTAACAAGCTGTAAACATAATATATATAACTATTTATAAAATGTATTCTCAGAGTTTATTCAAATTCATATATACTTTGTTGACTGCTATTTTTTTTAATTTAAATTGTTATATAAACGTAAGTTCTATCACGAATGAAAAGTCCTGTTCGTCCATGCATCATTGAAGAATCTACCTTTAGACATAGGAGAGATCATATGCAGCATAACGCTAAAAGAACCAGCGCTGCATCCCGCAATTGTAACGCCGTTGGGGTCTCCTCCAAATGCCGCAATGTTGCGTTGCACCCACTTTAAAGCCGCCACTTGGTCCTTGAACCCATTGTTACCTGGCGCGAGCTTATCTCCCGTACTTAGAAATCCTGGAAAATTAAGCAAATCCTAATTAATTCTCCACTTTTTAAATTTCGAAATATTCTTTAGAGCTACAACAACACAACAATTTTTAAAAACTTACCGAGAGAACCGAGTCGGTAGTTGATAGTAACGAGGACGATGTCGCGGTCAAGAAGGTAGTGCGGCCCTGCGAGGTCGCTGCGACCCGTCATCGAGTAGAACCCGCCCGAGTGTATATAAAATATTACAGGCAGAGGAGCATTACTTTCCCTGGAAAAAGGTAAATGTACTTTAAAATGTATATTTAAGTACTTAAGGAATAACCCTTCCTTAGCAGTTGGATCTAAATTGACGAAATAAATTAAAAACCACCATAAAAGTATCTGTATTCCCAATTTAACGATACATTATATCAAACTGCAGAGTCTTAGAATTATAAATAATAACTGTCCTCAGGAAGTTTTTATTAGTTGTACAATAGGATTAATTCTAATAAACTATTGTATCTATAACATACAGACAGAAGTTACGTAGGGTTACCTCTGGCACTTATGTGTCATACATGGTTTTTAGTTATTTCACCACGAGTGTGAAGCCGTAGGCAAAACCCAGTAATGCCATATGTAATGATAGACATTACATATGGCATTACTGGGTTTTGCCTACGGCTATATATATTCCTCGAACACCGTTCGTAAGCCTATTGTATTTATTATTCGTCATCTCCCTTCACATTACTAGAGAATTTCGTCTGAAACTTTTTGAGTAAAACAGTACGTAGCGCCTGCCGTTTCGTTTGGAGGACTATAATAAGATTTTTTCTTTAAGGTAAAACTCAAAATTCCTAAATAATTGAATCATTAATGAGAAGTTGACATGACCTGATATTGAGCTGACCGAAGCGAAGCACTTACTGGTCAAAAGTGTGTTCCGTTGTAATGCTACTCCTCCTAGACCGTTAAACCTATAGCTCTGAAATTGCAGGAACGTTGTGGACGACACGGTGATCCCAGCGATGTAGTTTAGTGATAATTGTAATTGTTATTTTTGAGTAAATGGTCAAAATGTCAGTCATTTTATTTTAAGTACCTCTTAGTTTTTTTTTTTACATACTGCGCAACATAGCTTCGCTCAGCTCCACCCGTCGTGCACAGCATGTGGCGGAGCATATAGTTAGAACAGTTTTTTAGAACCTTTGATTGTATACCTGTCTTTCTTGAGTGGCGTATATATGTTGATGGTGAGACAATCCTCGTCGACGGGATAATCGGGCGGTACGGGTAGTGGGCACGCCGGTCCGTCCTCACTTGCATCCACTGGCGACGCGTACGACAAGATCAGCTTGGGAGGCTAAAGAAAAAAACAATTAAAAGAACAGTAGTAAGATATAGAAAATAAAAATATATTATAAAATTTAGTTGATATTTCTATACTTGGAAGCGCAATTCCCCAATGGGCGGCTCGGCGTAACGGATGCCGCGGTAGGTTTCGAAACGACGTCCGAGACGCGTCACGTTGTACCCGCCGCGGAACTCCCCCGATGGGGACACGGTGACAGGGGACGACGGTAACTCTGACAATCAATCAATTTATTAATTTATATCTCTAAAATGAACTTATCTTATTTAAGTTACATATTAACACACCCAGAAAAGTACTTTATACTTATTTTTTGTTTTATGCATATATGCAATTCAAATTTATTTATCCAAACTCCATTTCTCTAACTTTGGAAAATTACTTATGTTCACTCAGAGTTGGATCCCAGCTGAAGCATTACAGTAAATGATTCTATCATTACTACAAGTTTACTCAAGGTGCTTTACTCAACTTTTCTCAAGATGGTACTATTTATTTGTAACTCGGATTTTTTTATCATTTTCACGCTGTATCCCGCACGCAGCAGGGTAGACAAAAAGGACCCTAGTTTTAAGACAGGTGTTAAGGTATTAAGACACTCCGTTCCCTATTTTGGGTCGAATTCTGAAGACATTGCGTGCTGAGTGGTGGAATATAACATCTCGCTTTGCCTCGACACCACATCGAAGAAATTAAAATATTAATTTCAATAAATATAAGTCACAATGAATATACTAATTGCACTTGAAACATCTTGTTAGTGTAAAATTGCAAGTTACATTGAGTGGAGGTGTTACTGAAAATAGAAAACAGTAAGAAGAAGATTACACTACATTGTGTGACCAGTGTCAACCCTGACACGATATGACCTTGTGACGAATATTTTATGTCAAACTTGATGCTTCATCTGCGTCCGTTAAAGTAGAGGAAAAGAAAAGAAATATTATATTCTAATAATCACGTTTTCTTTCAAGTGGAGTATATTTTTACATCAGATACCTCGACAATTCTTGTCAATATGGGTATTGTTCTATTTGTTACTCAGCTGGTTAAGAGAGATTCATTTTCTATTTTATTCAGGATAAAATTATTTATCTTATTTATAATTCATTTAAAAACCATATTAAATTCAAAATTTCGCAGGAATTGAAGCCACATACTTGGCCAACTCTCTTCTACTGCCCTTCATTGAAAAATATTATTTTAAAAAAATATAATAAAAAGCACCAGATATTATTTGACTTAATTGCTTATTATAAATTAATAAAATAACAAATCAATTAATCCATGTAAGTCTAAAACTGTGTATAAATCTGAGAAATCAGCAATATGTTTACATTTTCAATGGCCGCGTCATGCGATCTTGGCTTTGCGAGGTCTCTTGACCTCACTCTATTTGCATCTTGCTTAATCAGTATTCTTGTTTATTGATATCTAAACCACATCCATGTATCTGTTCCATCCCTTATCATTAATGGATAAACTGATACGACATAATTTTTTTGGCGCCTTGCACGTTCAGCGCTAAAGTTGTGGAGTAGGGTGGAGTACCAAGTTTGCGATTGTAAATTCGACAGGTTGTGGGTTCGATTCTGACTCAAGAAAATTAAATATTTATTATTTTCATTTAAGTGGCAACGAGACAAAGCGTGCCGTTGAGTTGAGCCGCTACTCAAACCGGCGGAAAGTGGAGAATGGAAGTCTCAAAATAAAGGATTGTCTTAACACTAGGTTCCCTGGTTCTCTCTATGTACGGAACTCTATGTACGTATTTTGCTATGGACGGAATTTAGCGTGATGCTAAAAATACTTAAATAAATTTCATTTAAATTTTTAAATAACATCTCAGTGCTCTGCAGTGAATACTATTGTGGTACCATCTATTTCTGTAAGTAGGTATTGCTCAATAGTATTTTTTCTTACGTCTAGCATCTAGTGTACACATTATAACAGTTACTTATATAAAACAATAGTAGGTAACAAACCAGTTCCAGAGGGATGTTCATGGTCATGATGATGATGATGATGATGGGCCAACGTGCCCGCGACCGCGAGCAACACCGAACACAGCAATGTCTTCATGTCGCAGTCTACTGTCTCGCACTGACAGGAAAATCACCCGTCTCTTATATATATATGTATATATACATATAAACGATGTGAAGGTGTGTCATGCGGGAACTACACATAGTCTCATATTATTCAATATACTTAAGTTGAATGTAGAATGCAGATACGACTCGAAGAAAAACAAGGAAAATTATTATGTGAAAGCGTTTTAAACGCAAAATATTACAATAAGAATGGAATAACATAAACACTGATAAGCGTGATTGCATAACAACTTAATGGTATCTATTTATAAACTTATGTATAGTTTTTTATATTCATGTTAATTAAGGAAATCTCTATATATAATAAGATAATAAAAATATTTTGTCTGTACATTTAGTAATTTTGCCTGAAATGGATAGAGGGGCACTTAAAAAGAATAATAGAAAGCAAAAATATTTTATACAATAAAGTAAACAAAATTATACAATAAAGTAAGCATAATTGAATTGTCGTAATTAATTCAACACAGAGATAAAGAACGATTTGATCTTCAATGAAATATCAAGTACATACATAGATATTTTATATATAAAAATGCCTAAAACATCCTATCTACGTGTACACTGTAATAACTACATATATACCAATTGTACATTTATCTAATAATATATGTAACTAATTTAAAAACTGTACAGGAGTTAATATGCAATCATTACGGTTTTTTAGGCTGTTTCTGAAGCAGTAAATTAAATTATTCACTGACATCAGCAAATTTAACAGAGTTTTAAAATTATGATGAGACTCACATAACATAGATAAAAAGAACATAATATTACAAAAATATATACGTATAATAAATAATTAGCTTTATGTGTATTTCATAAATATCAAATATCAACATTGGTCGTATTTTTTAATTCAAAATAATCAAAAATTCTTATAGAAATTACGATAATGTAGTAAAAAAATAGCATTAGAAGTCATTACAGTTGTCAATCAATGCTGTTTATTAAATCAATAATCATGTAGTTTTAGCGGGCGAAGCCGCGAGCGGGCTGCTAGTAAAATATAAGTATCTAACCTAACCCATCGTGGGTTTCACCACTACGGTGTAGAGCGTGACGCTGATGAAATTACTTAAAATTTCAAACCTCAAACTTCAAATACTTAATATTTTCATTTCCTCGTTCTGGTAACAAGGCAAAGCACGATGTTGAGAACCGAATACACAATGCCACCAGTATCCGGCGGTAAATGCGAAATGCAAGTGTGTAAGTATACTGTATACTGTAATACGGAATACCGTAAACCTATACATTAAATAATAAAAAACTACCAGAATGTCAAGGCACATTCGGGTATTTTTTTTATATGTATTAAGTACAAGAACTTAAGGTATCTACAGAAGACAGGACAGGTTTGTGATAGCGTTATGTTCACTGCATATGTGTTGTAAATGTTAGTCAGGTGATTAAATATAAAAAATAAAATATTAACTATTCAAATTAATTAACTTATTCTTGTGACGACAAATGATAAGTAAGTAGCAATAATAAGCTACATTGTTGAGGCCGGCCGTGGCGCAGTGGCACGAAGTGTGACTGTAAAACCGACTGGTTGTGGGTTCGATCCCCACTCGAGGAGATGAAATATTTACTTAAATTTATATTTCTATTTCTTCGCTCTGGTGTCAAGGCAAAGCGCGGCGTTGAGTTCTGCCACTCAACACGCAATGCCTCCAAAATTCGGCAGAAAGTGGGGAACGGAGTGTCTTAACACTAGGTTCCCTCTGCCTACCCTGCTGTGTGCGGGATATAGCGTGAAGCTAATTGTTGAACATGCGAATATTATCTATACAATTTTTCAATTTAACATTATTATGTAAAATATTTTCGTCAATGTTTGTACAAGTGCGAACATAATTTTTATTAGTTTTACTTTGTATTGTTATTTTGAGGAAAATAACGATACAAAGACGCGCCACCAGGGAAATCCCCGCGGTCGAGTTATCTGCGAGCTAATTGGTTGAGACATTTGTAGCATTTCTGTCTTATGTTTTGGTTTTATTTACTGTATAGGTGACTAAAAATAATTACAATTTTGTTTTAAAATATTTATGAATGCTGTAAACATTTATTTTTCCATTATAAATATCTGAACAATTTACCTTCTTCTACTTACACAATGATGCGAACACAGCAAGATATCAATAGTATAACAATAAACTGCATAAAGCAGCTAATTTTTATACACTTTTTAAATTGTAATTTTCGTAAATATTTTTTTAGCTAATAATTATACTTCAGTTTTGGGAATACATGGTTATATAAAAAAATGGTTAATCCTTTAATAAAATAATGATTTTTCTGTTTTCGTTAACGCAGTACCAGCATTATCATATAATTGAAAAAATATATATTAATGTCAAATTCAAAGTATTCAGTCGTTAGAGTTGATGTTTTGGTGAATTAATTAATATGCACATAGATATATGTCTGGTTCCTGTTCGAACTTCAATAATACGAGTGCGATAAAGAATATTATGAAGAAGAGAAGTGAGTGAGTGAATCTTGAGAGTATCTTTTTTTTTTTTTTTTTTTTTTTTTTAATTTAATGGCCTGATTTTGCGATGACAGACGCAAAATAATCTGCCAGTGTCACGTATAGTAGAAAAAACACGAATGATATGAAGCAGTAAATTTTGAGAGATATTATGAACTGATATAGATATGGTAGAGGTTGTACTGGTTCAAACACTAAAACAAACAAACAAACGATATATTAGAAATGTAAAAATGAAAATAAAAAAACAGAAAATTACACACTCATTGAGAACAACTATAACTTAATGTCATTATCTACAATAAACTTAACCAATGTATTAATGAATGGACTAAAAACTAAAGCTAAAATACATTTTATATTAACAGGACGCTGTACATTAAGAGGAAGGATATCATAAAGAGAATAGTTAAGTTTTGGGCAATTAAATACAATGTGATCCGTAGAACCTTCCTCCAAACCACACTCACAAATAGAATTATCTTTAACTCTTAATTTAGCTAGATGTAAAGGCGTACACGCGTGGCCTAGGCGTAGTCTACAAATAGTAGATGTTACAGATCTATTGGCGCGCCTATATCGAGAGAACCACGGAAAGGTTGGAACTTCCGGTTGGATAGAAGCATAATATCTACCTTTTAATAATACAGATTTATTCCAAAAAAAATTCCAGGAAGTTTTTAAATCATATTTTGACAAGGACAACAGGTCTTGGGAATAAATAAAATTATGAGTTACGGGTCCAGTGGACACTGCAGATTTGGCAAGAGAATCGACTATGTCATTATCTGTAATACCAGAGTGGCTCGGGATCCATGCCAACGATAAGAGAACCCCTTGTTGGTGGCAACGATACAGAGCTTCCCTGATTTTGAACACAAGGTGAAAATTAGATTTGCTACGGAAAGGATTTTGTGACAAAGACTGTAAAGCACTTAAGCAATCTGTAAAAATAACAACTTTTTTAAGATTGTGCGACTCTGCAAACAATATGCCTTCAAGCAAAGCAATACATTCGCCAGAAAAAGAAGAGGTTTCAGGAGGACACTTAAAACTTAAAATAATTTTGTATTTCGGGATCCAACAGGAAGCCCCAACATTAGAATTATGTGATGACTTAGAAGCATCTGTAAAAATGCCTATATAGTCTGGCCAATTTTTAGCGAAATTAATTTGAAATTTAATATTAGCGCCCGGATCGTTCTTGACAATACCCAGGCTCGTGAGCACAGAAGGATTATATGTAAGCGCACTAAACGAAATAGAATATAACGAGCGAATAGGAGAAGTGAAAATACAAGATGAAAGGGAAGAAAATTTATGGAAACTTTTTAAAATGCAAGAAGAATGGCGTGGGGATTTAATGGCACGGGAGAGACGATGAAGACAGATAATCAAAGGATGAGATGAAGACTGCAGCACTTTAGACATAAAGCGATCGGAAAGATATTGACGACGAAGGTGGAGCGGAGGATCAACACATTCCACTTGCATCGCATTTGTAGGGGATGACTTCATAGCTCCCAAGATGATTCTTAAAGCCTTATAATGAATTTTATCTAATTTCATTAAAGCAGACCTGTAGCATGGGTCCAACAAAAAAATAGCGTAATCAAAATGGCTACGAATAATGGCGTTATATAGCAATTTTAACGTAAATTGATGGGAACCCCACCAAACCCCTGATACTGCACGTAAAATTTGGAGATTCTTTTCACACTTATTGACCACATATTCCATATGTGGAGAACCAGATAATTTAGAATCTAAAAGCACACCCAAGAACTTGACGCAATTTAGAACCGGAATACTTTGATTGCTATAGACAATATTAACAACAGAGATATGCCTTTTACGAGTAAAAACAACCACACTACTTTTAGGGACCGACAATGACAACCCATTGTGCCAAGACCTTTCCTAAATCCAAATTGGGACCTAGAAAGTAATCCCCTACTTTCCAATAACCAGTCAAGTCTATTTTTTATTAAACGCTCCATGACTTTGCACACCGTGGAAGACAATGCAATGGGACGGTAGGAAGAAGACTCTTTGGGATCTTTCCCAGGTTTTAAGATTGGAATAATAATTTGAGTTTTCCAGGAAGAAGGAACATAACCGGATTCTAAAAAAGAATTAACAATGGAAAGATATATATTTTTTGCAGGAATACTTATATTTATAAGGAATGAATAAGGGATATCATCTACACCAGGGGAAGAGTCAGATAAGCCGTTCAAAGCACACTGAAGCTCATTAATAGAAAAGGGAGTATCTAAAACATTAACCTGCGAAGGGAGGGGAGAGTTAAAGCAATCGAAGTTAGGTACAAAAGGAGGAGCAAGACTACACGTAAAATTTTTTAACCAAGAAGAATCATTGGACGATATGTTACATAGAAAATCATTAATGGAGAAACGAAAAATTTTGATATATTTCCAAACTATAGAGGATGGAGTGCGAGGGTGCAAAGACTGACAAAAACGAAGCCAACCCTTTTTCTTTTTGGTTTTAAATAGTCTTTTAGTTTGGGCTGCTATTTTCTTGTAAACTATGAAATTTAAGGGGGTCATACGCTGGATATATTTCCGTTCAGCAGCTTTACGAGTTTTAATAGCAGCAGTGCATTCTTCGTCCCACCAAGGGGGGGATGATAATAACTTACGCCCATTCTGCTTACGAGGAATATGGGAATCAGCTGCAGAGCATAAAATATTAATGAAATGATCGTAGCAAGCTAAAGAATTGATTACATTAACAATGGGAAAACTATGGAGGTGGGAGTCAACAAATAAAGAAAACTCCAACCAATTAGCTCTATTTAACCTATAGGGCAACAGAGGGGTTGGAGCGGAAGGAGGGGATGATTTGGAAGGGCGTAAAGTAACAATAATGGGGAAATGATCACTACCAAACGATGAGGAAAGAACTTCCCAATTAAGGGAAGGAGCCAAACAAGGAGAACAAAGGGTCAAATCGACTGCACTCTTAGGATTTTGATGAGGGTAAACTCTGCGAGTTGGCGAACCGTCGTTAACAAAACAGACATTTGCATCATCAAAAATGTCCAATAACTGTAACGCAAAACTATCACAGTGATTGCAGCCCCACGCCGTGTGGTGGGAATTAAAGTCGCCCAGGACAATGAGTGGCCGGGGTAGACTTGATAAAATAGACTGTATATCTGCACCTAAAGAAGAATCAGGATGGGGAATATAAAATGAAACGAATGTTATATCAAAGGCTTTAACTGCAACAACATTAAAATTGGGGCTATGAGAAGGAAGAGATACGCGCGAAAAGGGAAACAAGCGATTAATTAAAAATGCAGTACCTGCGTACCCATCATTCCTGTCATCCCTCAAACAAGAGAAACCTGGCACACGAAAACGTACACCAGGCCTCAACCAGGTTTCAGAGATGGCAAGTATAACAGGACTATGATCTTGAATCAAGTGAATTACTTCAGGTTTCCTCTGAAAGAGACTTTTACAGTTCCACTGAATTATTTTCACTGGGTCCATGAGGAAGAGCAATGGAGGATGAAGGAGAGGAGATAGGAGCTGCGTTGTTCGGTTGATTATTATTACTATGAATGGAAGACAAATGATTAGTCAAAATGAGTAAAAGAGTATGCAAGAGTTGTTCAGTAGAAGGAGAATGAGATGAGGGAGTATTAATGGCACAACCATTACCAAGAGCAGATGAAACTAAAGAGATGATATTTTGATGAGCTACTTTGTCATAGCCAAGTGGACTTGGGGAATGAGGACGAGCAGATTTGATGACTGTTTTTTTATATGAGGAAGTGGTATGAGTATGATTGTTGGAGGTAGATGAACTTTCAGCAGAGGATTGAGTAGGTGGAGAAGAGCTGTGAGAGGCTAGATGATTTACTACCTCAGCATAAGGCTTACGCGAACGAGGAAACTGAGCAGAGGCCTGGGAAAAAGAAATATTTTCTTGCGACATTGCACTTTTAATTAAACGCTGTCTTGAGTGTTCTGGACAGGATTGGTCAAGTGCGGAATGGTTGCCAGAGCAATTAAGACAAGAAAAATTATGACCAGAGATTAAGCAAGATTCACCAGAGTGAGGTTGGGCACACTTAAAACATCTTGGCTTAGAACGGCAGATGTTTTTAGTGTGACCAAACCTACAACAGTTATGACACTGAATAGTTGGTAAATTATAAAGTTCAACATTCAGAGCATTATAAAACAAAAAAATTTTTTTAGGCAATACTTGACCTCTAAAAGTAAGGACTACAGATTGGGTAGGAACCCAACTAGTAGTACCATCAACAACCTGTTTGCGATTTAATCTTCTTGCTTTTAAAACAGGACCACACCCTGACGGAAGTTCCAAACTTTCAGTGAAAGCTTGCATAGACCATTCTATTGGCACGTCCCGCACCAAACCCATACGCGTAATACCAAAAGTAGGGATAAAAGCCTTATATTTGTGAGTGGTTAACAGAGGATTTAACATAAAATTATTGGCCGCATCAGCAGATATAAACTCAATGCTTATTTTATTGCGACCGATGCTTTTAACCCCTTCTTTATTTATACTTTCAATTTTATTTTTATACAGAAATTCACCAAATTTGAGAGCCTTTATAGATAGTCCTGCTAATGGCTCTGTTTCAAGACGAGAGACGTGAACTATATAAGGGCCAGAATCAGAGTCGTGATAAAAATTAAGAAGATCATCGAAGGAAGGGTTGATATGGATAGTTTGTATAGAAGGGATCGCAGCAGAAGGATCAATAATAGTCATTTTGAGTGAACCTGTATTTTGGTTGATATTGTGGCGTTTTCTAGAACTAGAAATTGGAGATGGAATATCGCTATCGGCAGTGTAAAAAATATCACCCGGATCAGGCGGATCCGGTTCTGGCCTAACATCCATTCCTCCTGTCAAATATGACACATAAGGGAAAAAATATAAAATAAGAATATAATTAACAACTTACCTCAACTATTATTTACAATACACTAAAAACTAATACTAATAATAATGAAACAAAAATTTACATGAAATACAATTGATAGCAATGGAAAAAAGAATTTAAACACAGAGCTTCCAAATCGTGTATTGACTACATCAAACGCGATCTGACAATCCTTGAGAGTATCTTATATTTTAGTGATTTATCAAATGGCAGCTGTCAGTTGACAGATAAGAAAGAAAGTAATTACGCTGCGTTTTTAAATTTGATACTTCTTATTATATATTTTTTATCAAATGATATTTATTAGTTCAACTTCCAGTACAGACACTTGATCCGTACCTTTTTTTACCTTATTATTATATCTAATTATCTTTTTTTTTATGAAAAAGACACGGCAAACGAGCGTTCAGTTCACCTGATAGTAAGTGATTACCGCCGCTCACGGCCTCGTGCAACCCCAAGGAGCTACAGGTGCGTTGCCGGCCTTTAAGACGGGTTGTGCACCGGAGCTCGGCATTACCTGATGCGAAACGCAGTGGCATAAAGCCACTACTTCACGCCGGTTTTAATTGCCGGGGGTGGTAATGATCCGGTCGAGTCTGCCCATGCGTGTTGCCATTGCTGGTGACGTGACTCTACCACACGTACTTTAGTCGCCTCTTACGATACCACCAGTACCAGGATGATCCTGTTCTAGGCCGGGATCACACGGCACAAAAAAAAATACTTTATCATATTTATTAATTACATTTCTGTTTATATACAATTAATACGTATTAAAAGAATGATTTGCTCTAGTCTAGTGATCTAGCTATTTACGATTTGCATTGTTGAGTTTATTATCTGCTATACAAGAACCTTTTTAGGTGTCTTTTACATTTTCTCTCCTTCATTGGTTATTCACCCATATATTAACTTTAATAAGTAAGCACAGCAGAGTAGGTAGAGGGAACCTAGTGTTACGACACTCTGTTCCCCGTTTTTCGCCTAATTTTGGAGGCATTGCGTGTTGAGTGAAGGAACCAACGTCATGTTTTGCCTTGACACCGGAGCGAAGAAATTAAAATATAAAACTTAAATAAATATTTCCCTTCCTCGAGTAGAGATAGAATCCTCAACCAGCCACCTTTACTCAGTCCCTTGTGTTGATGTACCACATCTTAACGAAAAAACATAATTTAATACCGTAATAAATATGATTCCTTCGAAAACACAGTATCAAAGGTTAATGCATATTGAAGGAAGGTTATGCAAAACCATTAGGAACCCCCGGAAGTTATGTATAAAAAAATTGATGACGAGGCGAAAGAGGTATGCAGAGGCCGTAGCGTTTGGTATTTCGTTCTCTCTAACTACCCCACTACGGATAAAGCGTGAAGCTAGATTGAATAGATTAATAAATACGATCGTCGACTATACAAGTACTCTTAGTTATAAGTATTAAAACTGATATGTTTAGTTCCAAAATAAGTAAAGACTGGCTGGCTTACGTAACACTATTGAAGCTAGTCTACAAGCAAAGAAAATTTAATACAAACACAAAACATTTAAATAAGAGCAATAATATATTACTATTTAATAGGCATTAAGTCTAAAATCTAAATACCGACTGTCATCAACTTTATTTGCTATTCTTATTAATTATGCTTAAATGTTCCTTATAGAATCTATAATATTTATTTAAAAATTATAAGAAAATGATAAAAAACACTAGTGTCGGAATTTTTCCTTAATGTACACTCAATTATTTAACTGGATGCCAAATTTCACAGTTCTAGGTCATCTAGAACTATGTTAGAATTAAGGTCTATAGGTCAGTGAACTGCCTGATAAAATTTACGATATTTGAACGTCATTATCTAAATAACCGTTTGAACTGTGTTTATGAAATTTGATGCACTTATACAGGTAGTGGGTCTAAATATTTGAACCGAATTTGACAAGTTTAAGTGGAATAGTTTTTGAGTTATGAAGGGGTAAAAAGTGGCTTCAAATGTTTCGTGTAAAATTACCCACGGTGCTGCTCGCTAGTTCTGTCTTACTGAACTTGGCTACGCGCTACTGCGCGTAGAAATTCATATTGTAACTTATCAGGACATTGAGATACCAATTATATTAATTTATTTAAATATCATTATTTGGCTATAATAAGTTAAATAAATTTAAGCGGCGCTAGTAGTGTCAATATTTACACATTTAGGTACACCTTGAAAATGATTAAGCATACTTTATTTGTCATTATTACCGTTTTACATCACTACTTATACTTAATTAACAAATGGCGTGATCGGTTTGAAAAACCACGCCTGTCATTCAATAGGGAAAATTCTAAAGAAACGCATAAAATTACACAAATACAAAAAATAAGGTGAATTCTTTGAACGTCACATTACTAAAAAAAACTCTTACTGTTATTAAAAAAAATTCTAGGACGCTCGGTTTTCAATTATTAGCTATACTACGCCTTTATTTTAGAAATACTGCGTTTGCTCGTATGAGTCGGAAGTACTACTACTGGTATGAGTCGGAAGTAAATATAACATTAATTTGTACGAAAGTTCAACTTTTTAAGATCAACAACAAAGCAAAGAATAGACTTTTTTAATTACCTATTCTAAATTAATTATATTCTAAATTAAGAAAAGAGGAAATTGAATTAATAAATTAATTTGTAAATTCACATTTCACATATACTTTCTACGTCCACACCGAAGACCCGACTTTGCGACGGTCCCCAACTTCGATTCGATTGTATTTCACCTCTCAATCAATGCCGAGACTTATCATATCTTAAATATCTTGAGGCTAGTCGTAGCGTGAAGGTGTACAAAGCGCGACTAAACGGAACAGGTTATAGGTTCGATTCCCACTAGAGGAAATTAAATATTTAATATTTTCATTTCTTCGCTCTGGTGCCGTTACAAAGCGTGGCGTTATGTTCCGACGCTCAATAGGCAATGCTTGCAGAATACAAACAATAAATAGTTATAAAACAATTTAAATACCACATTCAAGCCTGTTTCCAAAGCAATCAAATATAAACTTCAACATTTAGGATTTCAATTCTGTGTAAGAATAACTTACAAAACTTATATACTTAAAAAACATTTTCTTCGGAGTGCACCCTAAGTAAGTATTAAAGATTATTATCAGTAAACTACAGTCTGGATTTTATAATAGGTATGAATCTTGCATTTATACTTTAAAAGATATTTTTTAACAGGTTTTAGCTGTATTTGCAAATCGCGGAGTGGGGATAAGGATTTAGTATACAGACTTGACACTTGGTTCTACTTTCTGCCGTTGTTTGGTAGGTTCATGCAACAGACAGATAGATCAAATAATAAAAAATTAAAGGTATAGACAAATATAATTATACAATAAAGGTCATTCCAGCACTACTCAAGTAAATTAGTACTTCATAGGATAGAGTTCCTTCCCAGAGTTTTATTCTGTCTTCTTTTAGATTCTTGCGTACACTGAGCTCGCTGTCGATACGCAAATAATTCCTGTCGTCGGGCAACATACGCGGCCACTTAACACCGTGGAATGCCGACGTGTCGCCATGATTTGGATCTCTGTAAAAAATGTTTAATTTAAAAACTTGTTAATGTGTGCGGCGTTGAGTTCCGCTACTGTGGGAAATCGAAAGTCTCAGCATTAGGTTTCGTCTGCCTACCCGGCTATGTACAGCGTGAAGCTGATTTAATTAATTAATTTCTCTAAATCTAAATTAATTTCTGTAACAATAATGTTAAATTTAAAACCTTCTATTAAATAAAACGCATAATATTTATCCCCACTATAGTGGGAGTAGTATAGGCTCACCCGTGCTTAGCGAAGTTGTACCAGATGGAAGTCATGAGGTCCACTTTGTCGGAGTCAGCGCCGCGAGTGCCGATCGCCGGAAAGCGGTAACTCAGCGTGAACAGATAAATGAGGTCGTCGTGGTGCGCGGCACCTGGAACGTCACAAAATAATATTTTCAATAAAAATTACAGGGTGAGTGCTTCTGTTCTTAACAGCATTTATAGTGACACTAGTAACATTAGCTACAACGTAATTCAACTGCTTGAGCGGATGTCGTATTGCTCAAAGATCATAATATCATAAATACATCAAAACAAAAGATTTGCGAGCGACCTGTAGGCTTATGAGTGACGGGATCCTCGTAGTGGCTGTGATTGCCAATGTACGCGAGCTCGTAGTACCACACCGGGTGCGGCGAGTGACGACACATCAGGTTGGCCAATCTGAAATACGATAATCGATATAAACAATAACTAGTGATCGGCTAAAGGTTTTTCAATTTCGGCCAAAAAAAAACCACCATGGTTTCGACTAAATCAAATATAGTACTTGTCAAGTATTGTGCGGAAGAGAATATGCATAATAAAAAGATAACCACTTACAATACTGCTTTCATTTGTAAATTAGACACATAACAGTGGGTTAGTGATGAGTAATAAAAAGTGATCTTAAGTGCCTTACTAGATAGCGAATTTTGCCCAAAAATTAATCTGCAGACGATTCATTCCCACAAATTTCACAATGCCTTACCTATGCCCAAAATAACATTCAAACCCTTAAAATGACACCCATAGAGATCTTCGAAACCTTAAAAAGAAAAAGTTAATTTGTGATTTCACGCACAAAATGTGACAGGTTGTGAGTTCTATTGCCACTTGACGAAATGAAATATATAATATTTTAAATTGCTCGATCTGATCACGAGGCAAAGCGAGGTGTTAAGCTTGGCCACTCTTCTCTTCTTGACTTTGACATTAACGATAAGGCATTGAATCTAACAAAACGTCGTAGGCACCGACATTTTTTTATTAAATAAAGATAGCACTGACGCTATTGACTGACCTTATTATTATTATGATTTCCACTCGGAATGCTAGATTAGTAGGAGTACAATATTCGAGGTATAGCGAGAATTCTTTTAATACCTGTGCACGGGGACGCTCTCTATCGCGTCCTGGTAGAGCAGTCCCAGCGCCGTACCGCTCTCAGCGTCGTTACGCAGCGGGCGGTCATGCAGATACTCGCGGCGCAGCGTACGGGTTGCGTGCATGGAGTTCTCATGTGGGAGCTGGAATGAGATGGGCGCAATGGACTCCCACTCCACATTCATCCTGTCGCGCAGCGTCTGATTGCGGAGGACCGCTGCGGGAAAGAATAAATTTGAACTATCTAACGATACTAAATGTATGATCGGCGAATCGCAGCGGCACAGCGGTTGACTAAAACTAGAAACATATCAGTTGTGCGTGAGATTTACATTCGTTGAAGTGACTTATTCATTTTCACATTGTCTGCTCCCTATATCCTCTGCAGTTGTTAGCGGGATACGGCGTGAAGCAAAAAAATAATACTAATAATTAGAGACCAACCGAAACAAAGTTTTAATATATAAATAAAAATTAAAGACTAGACACAGTCACTAGAAATGGTCATTACCAACAATTCATACCCTATATTGCATGGCCCGTAGCTTTACCGTTTTCGAGATATAAGCCAAACAAAATTATTTTAAGGAATATATAAAAATAATATCAAATATTTTTTTTTTTGGCGGAAATTTATTTTACTAGGCAGAAAGTGAGGAACGGAGTGTCTTAACACTAGGTTTCCTCTGTCTACCCTACTGTGCTGCGTGTGCTGTTGTGTACGGGATATACCGTGAAGCTGATAAAAAAAGATTTTTTTCAATGTGTAACTTTTAGGTAATTTTTCCAGTAAAATAGCTAAAAAATATTGTGTCAAATTCACAATATTATGCTATTTCTCTAAATTTTACATTGGGAAATTTAAACCAAATTTAAAAACCATTTTAACTAAATTTAAAAACGTTGTATCCTCTTTCATTCGACACCAAATAAGTAATATTTCTACTATTAACTTTAAGATATTATATAGTGAACCTCAATTTAATAAAATTCTTGCCTGTTCCATTTTTGAAATCGTATAATTAAAATTAAAAATCATGATTAAAACGTATGGCTTATTGATTTAGACGCGTTTAGACGGTTTGCAATTGATGCAGATTCGAGTTCGTTCAAGAGAGAGAGCTACGTTCAAATATTTATAATTTTAAAACGTCTTCTAAAAATATTTTTATACGCTTAGGTTTTTTTTTATTATTATGAGTTGTTAGGCGCCACAGACTTTTGTCGTCCGTGCCTTTTCTGTCTTCTTGATTTGTTATTAAAGTTGTAGTTGGTTTCTTTTTAAAATGTGATTTTTTTTATATTTTGAATGGAATACTTTCCTTTTCGTAAATATTCAAGTTTTGTTTTAATAGCATGTTTTGAATTTATATCGTGTAGCGTATCAAATAAATGGGCTCTCAAATTAATATCTGTAATAATTTTTGTTCACAAAAGACAAACATTAACCACGCACTAAACCCTATCATCTCCAAAGCTATAGAGACTATCCTATAAAAAAATAAAGGTTTTGTTATTACAAACAAATCAAATTTAAAATATTTTCAGCACGTAGATACTCATCTATGAAAACCTTTTCACGCAAGATTTAAATGCATAAAAATCTTATTTTTACAATTTGGAATTATTAAACTAACTTTATATCTCATGGACCACAATAATTAGCAGAGTGATATCTATCAAGTACTTAGTTTGGTCACCAATAATGGAACCTCACGAGAGAATCTAAAACAAAACAACATCAAGTTAAAAAAACAGCAATAAAAACGAGATTATTGACTTTAAATATCAGAGAAATTAGTAATTAGATTAGAAATTTTTATTCGATATATTATAATAAAATCAATAGCCTTGGCTATTTGATATAGATAGAATTTACTTGAACTACTAACCCATAAAAATCAAGAAATGTCACCTTACACTGTTACGATCTCTCTTTGAACAATAATATTTTTATACAAATATGCCACCTATATATGAGATTAGCAAAACGGATTGCAATTTACGAAAATAGTACGATTCTATCTAGTACTTATGGGACTTATATATTATATATTTAAATATGAGACAACGTACTGAATGCCATCCAGAATAATTCATCTTTTGTCTGACCGATGATGTATGGAACTGCATGCATTTTCCCCTGCCGGATTGCTTCAGCTGGATCTATAGGTAAAAATCTTTCTTGGCCGAAATCCTTCTCGACAATAGGTTCCCATATCAAAATTGGATCAAATCCAAATTCCTGAAAAAAAAATGGTTTAGGAAAGGTACAATTCCTTTTAGGAAAAGTGTGTTTTTAAATAATCAAATTTGAAATAATCAATAAAAATTTACATATAATCCCATAAGGGAGTCTCCCAACTGTCTCCAAGGTTTAGTCTTCAAGCAATCGATGATCGCCTTAGAGTTGGTGGTGGGACAGTCCAGCAACTGCGCCTGCTTCACCGCGAGATCATACAAATTATCAGGCGTCGGGCGAGGCATGACAGGAGACCCGCTTATTGAAATACCGCGGATGAAGAGTCCTTACAAAGAATAATTATTATATATTAAACTATATAATATGTAAATCATGTCCGTTATCGTCCCAGTTACAGATAACGCACTGAATATGAAATTGAAACTATGAAAGAACCCGCTGAAATTCGCATTGTTAGGTTTCTTGGAGAGAGCCGGACAACATCATGTAAGAATTGTCCAAAATTCCTTCGAAAATAGGAAAATGTAATTTTTATTAACAAGTTAAGCTTTAAACATAATCTATAACTCTTTATACAATGTATTCCCAGAGTTTATTTAAATTGATAAAAATTGATATATTTAAATAACTGATATTTATATATTTTTTGAAAAGTGAATAATTATTTAAATGTAAAATATATGACGAATGAAAAGTCTTGTTCATGTTCACGTCTATGCATAATTAAAGAATCTACCTTTAGACATAGGAGAGATCATATGCAGTATAACGCTAGAAGAACCGGCGCTGCATCCCGCAATTGTAACGCTGTTGGGGTCTCCTCCAAATGCCGCAATGTTGCGCTGCACCCACTTTAAGGCCGCCACTTGGTCCTTGAACCCATTGTTACCTGGCGCAAGCTTATCTCCCGTACTTAGAAATCCTGGAAAATTAAGCAAATCCTAATTAATTCTCCACTTTTTAAATTCGAAATATTCTTTATAGCTACAACAACACAACAATTTTTAAATACTTACCGAGAGAACCGAGTCGGTAGTTGATAGTAACGAGGACGATGTCGCGGTCAAGAAGGTAGTGCGGCCCTGCGAGGTCGCTGCGACCCGACATCGAATAATACCCGCCCGAGTGTATATAAAATATTACAGGCAGAGAAGCATTACTTGCCCTGGAAAAAGATAATTATACTTTGAAATGTATATTAAAGTACTTAAGGAATTAACTAAACTGAGAAAATAAATCAAAAATCACCATTAAGCTATCTGTGTTCCCAATTTAATGATATAATAAAGCAAAGTGTAGAGTCCGGGAATTATAAATAAAAACGGTCATCAAAAAGATTTTTTTGGTTGTAGAACGGAACTGTTAATTCTAATAAACTATTGTATCCATATAACATATACAGACCCATATTAACAAAAATATTACCCTTCTTGATTCTTCTTATGAGGCCAGTTGTGGCGCACTGGTACAAAGTGTGACTGTAAAACCGACTGTTTGTGGGTTCGATCCCCACTCGAGGAGATGAAATATTTACTTAAATTTATATTTCCTTTTATTGACTCTGGTGTCGAGGCAAAGCGCGGCGTTGAGTTCTGCCACTCAACACGCAATGCCTCCAAAATTCGGCAGAAAGTGGGGAACGGAATAAATTGACACTAGGTTCCCTCTCCCTACCCTGCTGTATGCGGGATATAGCGTGAAGCCAAATAAATAAAATAAAATATAAATATTACCCTTCTTTGCGTTGCGCTTTGAATTAAAAATAAATTATTGTGTTGGATAGTCTTTTCCTGCAGGAAGACTAGTCGATATTACATAATATTAATAATTTCGTCATAACACAATGTATTAACGATCAGAGTTACCTCTGGCAGTTAAAATGTGTCTGTAATGCATGCATGATTCTTAGTTATATTCTTAATCAGCCTCATGGTAGGTATATGGAATACCTACAACCGCAGGCAAAACCCATTAATGCCGTATTGCCGTATGCAATATCTGTATATTCCCCGAACACCGTAATATATATATATATATATATATATATATATATATATATATATATATATATATATATATATATATATATATATATATATATATATATATATATATATATATATATATATATATAAATGAATCATTAATGAGAAGTTGACATGATCTCTTATATTATTAGAACAATGTTTAAGAACCTCTGATGGTATACCTATCTTTCTTGAGGGGCGTATAAATATTGATGGTGACACAATCCTCGTCGATGGGATATCCGGGCGGTGCGGGCTGTGGGCACGCCGGTCCGTCCTCACTTGCATCCACTGGCGACGCGTACGACAAGATCAGCTTGGGAGGCTAAAGAAAAGTAAAAGAACAGTATTAAGATATAGGACATAAAAATATAGTATAAACTTTAGTTGATATTTCTATACTTGGAAGCGCAATTCCCCAACGGGCGGCTCGATGTACCGGATGCCGCGGTAGGTCTCGAAAAGACGCCCGAGACGCGTCACATTGTACCCGCCGCGGAACTCTCCCGATGGGGACACGGTGACAGGGGACGACGGTAACTCTGAAAATAAATCAATTTATTCATTTATATCTATATTCATCTATAAAATGAACTTATTTTATTTAAGTTATTTAGTAACCTACCCAAATAGCACTCAATGCAGTTAAAAAATACTATCTTTATGATTAATTTATGCTTATTTTTTGTTTGATATATGTAATTAAAAATCATTCATCCAAACTCCATTCCTATGTCGAAATAAAAAATTCCATATTTTTCATAGTTCCTACGCGTTAAGCATCGACCTCCTCTGGGAAATTACCTGTAGTTATTTAGAGTTTGATCGCAGCTGAGGCGTTACAGTAAACGATTTTATTATTACTACAGGTTAACTCTAGGTGCTAATTATTTATTTGAAAGTCGATTATGACATTTATATTATTTTAGAATAAAGTAAAATACTACTAGTCCTGTATTATATATAAAAAGTTATATTCTCATAAACACGATTTCTTTCGAGTATATTTCCGCATCAGATACCTCATCTGGGTATTGTTTTATTTGTTAATTAGCTGGTCAGAAGAGACTGATTTTCTACATTATTCAGGATAAAATTTAATAATTTATTTATAATTAATTAAAAAACTATATTAAATTCAAAATGTAGCAGGAATTGAAGCCACTTGGCCAACTGTCTTTTACTTCATTGAGAAATATTATTTTATTAGCAATACAATAAATAGCACCACATATATTTTTGATTTACTTATGTCATAATAAATTAATTAAATAAAAACAATTTATCTATATAAGCTTTAAACTGTATATAAATCTGGGAAATCAGCAATATGTTTACACTTTCAATCGCCGCGTCACGCGACCTTGACCTTTGCGAGGTCCCTTGACCTCACTCCAATTGCATCTTGCTTAATAAGCATTCTTGTTTATCCACCTTTCTGAACCACATCGTATGTCTGTTCATCCATAGCCATTAATGGAAAACAATATTCTTTTACTGGTGGTAAATTATTTGACGTTCAAAAAATGAAGCATATAACTTCTTATTTTGAATAGAATTATTTGAGTTTGAATTTTCTTTTGATGTTTTGCCTTGTCCAGAGCTAGTCTTAGCGTAAGGGTACAAGCTTGCGATTGTAAATGCGACAGATTGTGGTTTCGATTCCGACTTAAGAAAATGAAATATATAATATTTTCATTACCTCGCTGTAATAACGAGACAGAGCGTGCCTCTGAGTTCCGCTACTCAATACACAATGCCTCTAGAACTTGACAGAAAGTGGAGAACGTATGTTTCATAATAAGGGATTGTCTTAACACTCTCCGCAGAGAGAACCAGGGAATCTAGTGTTTAGACAGAGTATGCATACCCTGCTATGTACGGTATACAGCGTGATGCTAAAAATACATAAACAAATTTCATTTAAATTCTGAAATAACAACTCAGTGCTCTGCAGTGAGTGCTATTATGGTACCAACTAGTTCTATAAGTAGGTATTCAATAGTATTATTTCTTACTAGCATCTAGGCTCTAGTGTATACATTATAACAGTTACTTATATAAAACAATAGTAGGTAACAAACCAGTTCCAGAGGGATGTTCGTGGTCATGATGATGAGCCAACGTACCCGCGACCGCGAGCAACACGGAACACAGCAATGTCTTCATGTCGCTGTCTACTGCCTCGCACTGACTGGAAAATCACCCGTCTTTTATATATATATATGTACGTATACATATAATTATAAGTAGGTGTGTCATGCGGGAACACATAGTCTCTTCAATATACTTAAGTTGAATGTATAGAGAATGCAGACACGACTTAAAGAAAAATAAGGAAAATTATTGTGTGAAAGCGTATTAAACGCAAAATATTACAATGAGAATGGAATAATATAAGCACTGATAAGCGCGATTGCATAACAACTTAAAGGTATCTATTTATAAACTTATATATATTTTTTATATTCAAGTAAAATTATAAATCTATAAAGATTATATATATATGTACATAATAAAATATTAAGAATATTTTGTCTGTACATTTAATAATTTTGACTGAAATATATATAGGATATAGGGACACTTAAAAAGAATAATAGAAAACAAATTTTTTTTTTTTTAATTTCTTGTCCGTCTGTCTGTCTACATATATGGTCACGAAAATCTCTGAAAGTACTGAACCGATTTTCTTTAATGTGTACCAATTATTTTGTTCTAACTCAACTTAACATTTAAAGTTTGTTTCATCAAAATCGGTTCATTAAAAAAGAAGTTATCGTCGTTTGATTATAAATTAATAAAAATTATGTTCCAAGTTGAACTCAAGGCATTAGTTTGCCTGCGAATGTTATATAGCAATCGCGCTGGTAAGATTCTTGGCTAAAGAATGACATTCGAAACGTCTTGGTTATATGACTGTTGATAAAAATATATATTTTTAAAGCACTATTGTTCAGAGTACCCATAAAGTAAACAAAATTGAATTGTTAGTGAAGGTTACCTTCATAAATCATAACGTTTAAATAGTATCTAACTAATTCAACACAGAAATAAATACCAATTTGATCTTCAGAGTAATATCAAGTAAATACATAGATTCTTCGGTTCGTTCGTTCGTTTGAAATAAATCTATATAATAATGTCTAAAAACAACCTTTTTACGTTGTACTCTTTACTAACTACATATTTACAAATTGTACATTTAACTAATTAAGTATGTAATTAATTTAAAAATTGTACATGATTTAATACGCAATCATTACAGTTATTTTACAAAGAATATTATATATATTATGAATTTATATATTATTTATATATTATATATTATTATATTATGAATCCTTCAAATCAATAATTTGACATTTACGGCTGTTTCTGAAGCAGTAAATGAAATTATTCACTGACATTAGCACATTTAAAAGAGTTTTAAAATTATGATAGACTTACATAACTTACGTAAAAAGAACGTAATGTTACAAAAATATATCCGTATAATAAATAATTAGCTTTATGTATATTTTTATAAATATCAAATATCAACATTGGTCGTATTTTTAATTACCCTTTATCTTAGGAACTCTTGTAGACATCGAGTTGAAATTCAAATCACATACTCAGATCTACGGCCATGATTTCCTGATAAAAAAATCTTTCTATTTTTACTTATCTGTCTTATCTTATCTTATAATCTAATAAATCAAATCTATTAATTTTCAGCTAGCATCTACGGGTAGTACTAGTTCAGAAACAATCCGAAAACTATAAATTTGTGGTTAAATTCTATAAAGTAGTAGAATTAAAAAGGGGGCAAAATATGATGTTAAAGCCGCTAGCTAAAATGAGGTATCAAATGAAAGGGTTCTGGCTATGCTAAGCCTGAATTTATGAAAAAGCTCAAGACCTCCAATTTTTTACGGAACCCTCGGTGGGCGAGCCCGACTCGCTCTTGTCAGTCTTTTTAATATGTATGAAGTACAAGAACATCTACAGAATGAAAGACAGGTTATGTTTTAATATTAGTGAATTGATTAAAAAATAAAATATTAACTTTTCAATTAAATTAACTTATTCGTGTGACAACAAATGATAATGATAAGTAGCATTAATAAAAATTTACAAATGAACATTATTTATGTAAATAATTTTCGTCAATGTTTGTAATGTCAAGCGCGAACATAATTTTTATTAATTTATAATTTACATCGCATAAAATATACTCGTTATTTTGAGGAAAACGCGCCACAAGGGAATTCCCCGCGGTAGAGTTATCTGCGAGCTATTTGGTTGAGACACTTGAAGCATTTGTCTTGTTTTGGTATTATTTAATGTAAAGGTCAGTATTTTTTTTCAAATATTTATGAATACTGATCGATCCTCATTCGTGTTTTTATTTCTCCGCTCAGGTATTCTAAAACTACTGATCGATCCCCATTCGTGTTTTTATTTCTCCGCTCAGGTATTCTAAAACTATCTCTAGTGTTTCATCGTGGTCGCTCGATTGTAAGACTGATAGCGCCGTGACCGTTAGTAAAATTATTGGAGTATTACATATTCAAAATAAGTAACGATCTGTCCTTAATTTCAAGAGAATCTTCTGTATCAACATAATTAAAAGATTTATGCATCTCTATTGGTGAACCAACAGTAGCGAAATTTGGCACGAAGTCAGAACTCATAATACATTTTTTTTCTGCTTTACGCTGTATTTTTACTTACTGGCTTTACATCGTTACTAGAGCGAAGACATGAAAGTCATAATTCATTTTCATTCTTTCTTTCTTCATTTTTCGAGTGGGAATCGAACTTACAGTCGCAACTATGCGTTTGAGCCACTGCGCCAAGATGGCCACCAGTAATGCTAATAAATGAAAAACTACGAAAAGTAAAAAAATAAAGGTATTTTATATAAAAAAAATCATTACATACTTTTGGATTTAATTATATACAAAATGAGTGCATACTACCACAAAATTAACTTTGTCAACTTCTGTAAATTGTACTTCTTGTTGAGCCTGAATCCTGAAATTGTTACACAAACCTCGGAGGCTAGTCCGACTCGTACTTGACTTTGGTTTTTTATAAATTTAAAATATATCAAGCCCAATTAAATAAAAATAAAATAAGGGCTGAAATGACTTCAATCAATATCCATGTTTGCCATGTTTGCCTGTCCCGACTCCGAAACATACTAACGCACTCGCAAATGTATAAATGGCACTTGCCCCGGCTTGTGGAAGCTTGCCGAGCTTAAGGAAGTATATAAAGGCACCACAATAAGTTTTGAGATAAGCCAGGAATTGATATAAGATGGTAAAAAATGCAAATGGATCAATCAGTATGCTCGACCGACTGCGGCTCACTGTACAATCTTTTTTATTATTTTAAATTTTATAATCATTTTCCTTCTATACGTCTATGTTTAAATGTCCTTACAGTCATGTTTATATTCACATTTTAACTTATCAGGACAGTGAGATAATAATTATATTTCGTGGTGCGTGATCTAATTCAAATAGTAAATGGCCCAGCATCTTTTTCACGTCCGCAGCGCTGTGCTCCCTGAAAGTCATTATTTATCTAAAACGTTGCTTCTTCGATTATGCATTAGTTATCGATATAAAATCTACTATCCTATTAATATTATAAATGTAAAAAATTGGGCGAATGGATGTTTATTCCACTTTCACGCAAAACTACTGCACGGATTTAGATAAAACTTTACAATAATAAAGCTTATTCATCTAAATAACACATAAGTTACAATTAATTTAAATATCATTATTTGGCTACAATAAGTTAAATAAATTTAAGCGGCGCTGGTGTCAATATTTAAATATTTAGTTACACCTTGAAAATGATTAATTTATTAGTCATTCTTTCGTTTTACATAACTTACGTTTTACTTAGCTAACAAACGGCGTGTTCGGTTTGGGAAGGCCGCGCCGGTCATTCTTCAATAAGGAAAATTCTTATGAAGCACATAAAATTGCGTAATTTATTTTTCTAGCAACAAACAACTGCTTGTCTGTAGGTTAAGCCTACATTTTAGTTTGTTATTTTTTGCAGAGTAGGTAAAGCCGTTAAAGTTGCATTATTAACACTTACACACTCTTAGAGCACTCAGTTTTCCATTGTTACATATATTTTTGAAATATTGCGTTTGGTGGTGCGAGTTGGAAAGCAATCTAGACAAATACAAAAATATTTTATTATACGAGCATTAACTTTTTCCCGAATCCGAATCCTATCCGAGGATCCTAAGGATCTACACTACCACCATCTCGTACCATATTTATTTTTAAAGATGGTTAACTTTTTGACAATTTTTTTAAAGTTAATTGAGATATTTGTTTACAATTCCGTGTCGCCCTAGTGGGCAGAGAGTTCAAGACATAGTAATTATAAGATCCCAAGAAATGATTTTCCTTTCTCTTTGGAATAACTGCTTAAACTAATTGTTTTTAAACTTTTAAGTATACTCCCTCATAACGCTGCCAAATAAAATCGGATATAACTCAATAATAGTCGATCAGGGATCCAATCTAAAAATAAAGAAAATAAAAATATACTAACATCACATTAAAATAAATAAAACAAATATCAAATACAAAAGCGTATAATATTAGAAACAATCGAAACGTGTCGAAAGAGTGTAAAACATATGGTAACAAGCGACATCTGCCGGCGCACAAATCGTCGCGAGGTTCATACATTCTGCGTAGATGGCACTTTCGTTTCTCATATAATTTTCACAAGGTTTATTTTTCTTTTTATTTGAAAAAAGAATGGAAAAACAAATATATAATATTTACTAAAATTAACTAAATAATAAAAAAATATATATTCTGTTACCTATAGTATAGTTACATTCCTTAATCTGCAGAGAACATTAGAGGTTTATTGCACTAATCTGCAGCTATCTGTTGTTTAATGACTTATTTTTAAGAATAATTCAACAAATGATAGAACAAATTACTCCAAAGTTGCATAGAAAATTCGTGCCACAATCACATTTAATTAATTTTATAGTAATTCGTTTTTATTTGAAAACATAATTTGAAAGAAAATAATGGTTGCCACCTTTCAGTCTGCCGCAACCCCATTTTTGTCAGGTTTAATCAGGTCACTTAATGTTGATAATTTGAGCTCACGTGTTTTTTAAGTGAATTATCAAATTAAAGCTTATTCTTTTCTCAAAATTACTACATATGGTTGCCTGTAAAATAAGTAGTGCAAGCAGAAGTTGCCATCATTTTAAATTATATTAATTTATTTTTTTCCGGTTCCGGTTGACTATGAGAATAAAACACGGAATGCGCGGTCTGTCTTATGTTTTAAAGAAAACCTGTGTATCTATGCTAAAAACTATGTAAAGATGAAATCCTCCTTGTTTTTCAAGTGAAATAATAAAGTAATAATATTTAATCTTTGCCGAATCTGTTTTCTAAGTACTAATATTCATTTAAATTTTTATTTTTAAACGACTAAATTATTTCATAAAATAAATGTTTATAAACATTGCGTTACATGCTGCTTTGAACTACACTAGCAAGGATAGTTTTTGTTTATATACACGTATAAAAACATAAATACCATTCTTTTTTTAATTTTGAATAAAATTATAAAAATTACAGTTACTTCTTAGTACTTTAAAAGAGCGATTTAAAACATTGCGAACTTTCGATACTTTATCTATGTAAAATTTATACACCATCATGATATTCCAATGGGATCTTTGATATGTCGTTCTTTTTACTTCGTACTTCGTTGCTTCGTTTTATGCCTACCAGGATAAGCAGTTTCCTCCTTTCCTGAATGCGAAATATGTGTTTATATGTGAATTGGCATAACTCAACATCACGCTTATTCTTAGTCAGTTGCACAGAGTGGAAGACGAACACAACATCATGGTGCTTACAGCCAGAAGTTCTGATTTATTATAACAATACAGAAATCACATAACTTGTCTATGGCAGTTAATTTTAAATTTTACGATTTACCTACTGCCATACATTTTCATTGATTAACATACAATTAAAAATTAGAACATAATTCACTCTCTTCAAACATATTATTATTCCATTCTGTTCCAAAATTCCATTCCAAAGAACACTCCAAGTTCCCCTGAATAGACTTCAAACTCACATCCAGCATATGGCAATAGTGCTTAATTATTTATTTAAATTAAACAAGTAAATAATAATAATTGACGCCGACGTGGCGCAGTGGGGCAGCGACTGCTTGTAAGCGCGGTTAGTTCGATCCCCACTCAAAGGAAGTCTGCCGTAGACGAGGCGCGACGGAACGGGGAACGGACTATTTTAACACTAAATAAAAAAGAAAAATAAATAAAACAGAACGTCAATAGTTTACGTAAGAGTATATTTAGTTATGCTGAATACATATTATTTACAAATTTAATTTTATAAACGTGTGTTACAATTACAGGACAAATCTTACAAATATTCCACTGAAGTGTTGCGAAATTGCTCTAAGGTATTATAAGTTGGTAAAGGAGCGCGACTACCGCTCGACAAACGCCCTATAACCGCCCGACAACCGCTCGACTCTACCCGTACTCGCCGCCAAAGGATGAACCCGCTGTCACTCAATGCGCGTATTGAAACATTAAAGCATTATTAATACAAAAATAAATAGTATATAATTATATACTAAAATGATATAAAAAAACTAAAAATATATCTCTACAATGAGAAGGAACGCGCAGAGAGCAAGGCGTCGCTGAGCCGCAAACTGTCTTACTTATCACATTATTATTATAATTTGTTAAATTGTTTGAAATAACTCAATATTCAAAAAACAAACAGTAACTGACACTTTGATTATATCGAGACAGAGTGGGGCTCCTGACTGACACTAACTAACACTGATAGAAAGTGACTGACAATCAATTATCTACTTAATTGTACTTACATAATACTTTCATAAACAGATAACTGCTAGTTGAGTTGATATTTAAGTTAATATCAAGTTAATACAGAAGTGTCGTCGCACGCATTTCGTTTTAAGATCGATATAAGAATGTTTCTTAAAAGAGACATATAGTTATTTATTTTATTTCAATTTCACGTTGTAAGTTCTGTAGCGATTTTTGTTTTTTTACTTTTGTTATCCGAACAAATTCGAAATAATTAATAGCACACTAAAATGTCATTTACATGAAGAAATTGTTGTGTAAAAAACGGGAAAATAAGGGAAGTATTAAATTAAGGCACTCTGAAACTTCTGAACCATGCTAACTAAAATCAATTTAAATATTTTTAACTTTATATTACATTTAAAGTAATATAGATAAAAAATATTATAGGAGCGTAATACAATGTACTCTCCATATTCCTCTCCTGCTTGTGGCTTAATCTAAACACACTATATTTGAGTAAAAAACATTTCACTTCGGAAATTGTAATGCGTACGCGACACAATAATTTATTTAACTTAACTATATTTAGTATATTTGTGATGAATTTTTAATCTCATCCGCGAGCGTGCCTCGACGTATTTATTATTATATTTTATTTTTTATACAATTTCAATTCGAAAAAGATATAATATTACAATATCACATCACTCGGAACGAACAACACAACGAACGATTCGATTTCGATTTCGGTAAAAAAATATTAAATATAAAAATAATATCATCAGATAAAAAAGTGAGTACAAAATATAGTGGATAAACTCCAAATAATACACGCTTCGCTCCGGTACCGACTGACTAGCGCCCGCACTCGCACTTGTTCACGCAGGTGAACTGTCCCACATTTGCACTGATTCAATTTGGTTAAACAGTCCCGTATTCGTACTCGAATTGGTTCATACTGATGAACTGCAAGTACTCACACAGGTTAAAATTGGTTCATATTGGTGAAATACCCCATGTTCGCCCCCGCACAGGTTGACACCTTCACACTGGTTCACTATGGCCCCGGGGGGTGTCTCGGTTAGCTGGTGCACTTGGTCTTGCCGTCGAGCAGCTTGCGCCAGAGGTCGAACTGCTCATGGTACTGTACCATGTGTATGGCAATGCCGCGCTGCACGGCGCAGGGGTGCGCGGCCACCTTTTTGTTGTAGAACTCCGGTGCGTGCTGCCGACGCAGGCGCAGCTTACTGGCCAGCACGCCCGTCACAAACACGTCTTCCAGACGCAGATAGCGCTCGTGCGGCGCTGCCTCGAGCAGAGGACGGATGGCGTCCCCTGTCACCAGGTACGCCGGACCTGTGGTGAAGTCCGGGAACACGCGGCCCGGAAACTGCTTGGGCGAAACGTAATACTTGCTGCGCGTGGTGCGCTTAGGCAGCGACTTGCGCACCACCTTGCCCCAGATGGTGCGCGTGGCGTTCTCACGCGCGGCTGCGAAAGCTAAGAGTCGCGGCACGTTGATGAACATATCGTCGTCAGTCTTGAGCAGACGCGGCACGCGCGGGCAGTACGTGTCGGCCCACTCTAGCATGGATAGCGTCTTGAGCGTAAGATTGGAGTACGAGTCCACGGAGCGGCCTACCACAAGGTCGCCGAACAACGCGTCCTCAGCGTCCAGCGCCGCGCGCAGGCTTGCGGGCGGCTCGCCCAACACGAAGGCCAGCGCTACGTCGCGACGTGCGGCGTAGTGCCCCCACGTGAGGCGTACGGCCTCGCGCGCCGCCGCGTGCGCCGGCGCCGACGTCACCAGCACCAACAGGCGCAGGCGCGCACCCAACGCCGGACACAGCTCGGGGTGCGGCCGCGAGTGCCCCGCCTCGTACAGCGCGCCCGTCAGCACGGCGCCGGGCTCGAGCGTGGGAGCGGGCGGCGCCGCGGTCGTGTTGCGCACGGTCGTGTTGACGGAGACGGGCGCGGGTGTGGGCGCAGGCGCGGACGTGGGGGCGTGGAGGGGCGCGGGGCGCGGGCGGGGCGGCTGCGCGGGTGCGGAGCGCGCCAGCAGCAGCAGCAGCAGGGCGGCGAGCGCGGCGAAGGCGAGGGCGTGCGAGCGGCGCACGACGCCGGCGACGCCGAGGGCGCCCATGATGCGTATCACCCGCCCCCGGAGAGAGCGCCGGACGACTGCGTCTGGAAAACAAATCGGTCGAATGTAACTACTATGTTAAAAAAGCTAATATTTAATTACACTAAAATAGCTAAAATATTAATACAAAATTAAATGGGAAATAAAATCCTTATATAGACAGACTTATAATTTCTTTTAAATTTATTTAGTCTCAATCAAACCAATCTCGTCACTCCAAGCATCTATGGGGACCTCTAATATATACAGAAATAAAGACGAAATCTGCAAAAAATCTGCAAAAATACAGGGAATTCTTGATGACTATAAATAAATTCATTCATATATCGCAATTTCATGCTACTTATTCTATTAACTAATATAAAGATTTTTTATTCAACTCTGTAATATGCTATTCATTTATATTAAAAACATTGCTATGGTAATATAATGTACAGTCCGCAAGGTGTAACTCAGCTGAGCTTTACATTTGTGTTGATATTATTTTTAAAAAATCTGATTATTTTTTTTAATCGTTTAACAAATGCACATCCTCAGCTCACCTAAGTCTCGCGAACTGAATGTATATATTGTGCACCTCTTAGTTTCTACCAACAACATCATACATCCCGATCCAATGGTTTCTTTAATCTTTATAAATAATGCGCCGAATGTAAATAATTGTTGAGAGATATTCACCAACCTTAACCGTATTTATCAAAGAGATGCTAATATATTTCGTCAAATACAAATAACACGATTGCAATCTGACGTATATCAATAACTAGGTTTTGTCGAGGATTTCGTCTCCGAAGACTGTTAGTCTAAGTTATTTTAATAACAATAATAGTTCAATATTCATACAAATTTGAAGTATATGATACATCAGTCAGTTTAGTCATCTTCTAACCGGGACCAACTAACTTACGAATTCGCAGTTGAAGTTATTTAAATTTCCCACCGTTTAATATATATTTTGAAACAAAAAAAAAACGACTTCAACCGGATCCCCTAATCAAAATCGAACCAAACTCTCATTAAACTACCGTTGAAGTGTATCTTTTCCAATAAATAAAAATAAATCATCGAAAAAGGTTGGCATGATATTGAGTTATTCGTCCATTTGTAAATTCGTCCATTTGTCATGTAAATTTAAGACTTCAGAAATGCATTAAAAACCTTTTGAATAAAAAAAGAATTATCAAAATTGGTTCACCTTGTAAAAAGTTCTGAGGTAAAAAACATTAAAAAAACTAAAAAATACAGTCGAATTGAAAACCTCCTCCTTTTACAGAAGTCAGTTAAAAACAGCGACTTATGGACGCCCTTGTGTGCTCTCTGAAGCAATCTGATTTCATACATACATCCAAGCGTGTCAACGGTGGCCGCGAGTCACGTTTTTTTGTCTACTCTATGATGCGATCACCTTCATCTACGTACACATTGATCTTTATTTGTTAATGGGATGTTTTGAACACAAAAATCTCATTAGAATAGAACAAGGTCAGTCGTGGCGCAGGTGCAAAAGCGTGTGACTGTTAACGCGACAGGTTGTGGGTTCGATACCCGATCGAGGAAAAGAAATATTTTCACTTCTTCGGTCTGATGTCGAGGCAAAGCGCGGCGTTAGTTAGGTTTAGGGAGATTTCGGCGGAAAGTGGGAAGGGGAGCGTCTTAACACTAGACTCCCTCCCTCCCAGCTACATGCGGTATACAGCGTGAAACTAGAAAAAAAAATTAAATAATATAACATATTTGCATATTATACAACGCAATGTATTTGCATATTAAGTAGTAGCAGAGCATGCCTTTAGTGTCATATAAATATGCACAAGGCCTTAACATTAATTGGTAAAATTTACAATACATTATAGTAGCCACAACTCATCTAGCAAGTGTCAGTCGAAACTGTCACACGACTCTTGCATTTGATATCGTGCGTGATGATTACAAACATGTGCTCCTGAGCTCATGTCACTGGATTTACGCCGATAATAATGTTTTTTTTTACAGTTTAGACTGTATTTTCATGCGTATTTGTCCTTTGATAAAGCAATGACGCAGGGGTAGGATATATTTTTAATGATATTATTGTATTTTTTATAACGACGTCGCGAGTATTAACACGTATGAGTCAGTCGGCTTATGCTCCCAAAGGAATTTTGAACAAGACAATACTGTACTGTTAGCTAATAGAAAAATATACTCACTGTGCTCCATAGCTATAAATAGCAGTTTATTTGTAAGATTCTACTGTTTTATATATTTTTTAAATACTACAGAACTCAAAGATAATGGTTATTAAACTTATTTATATATTACTATTTTTGGCAATCTAAAAAAAAAAATAACACTGTTTTTGGTAATTGCTTAATAAACTGTTGCGGAACGACTTTGATTGTAAAAATTATACTCAATTTACCAAAATATTTACTTTAATCTGACCAATGATTTTTAACAACGCAATATGAAGACGAATTATTCTTACGAATTAATACATACGACTCTTCAGACGAATTAATACATAAGTAAATATTATTTTCTAAATGACCAATACTACATTCATTTTGTTCACATTGAATTAGCCATTTTGTAAGAATTTTAATAATCATTTAGAAATATTATTTACCCACTTACATACTTTAATAGTAATGCAATTTACAACACTTACTCATACTTAATTCTGCAATAAAATAAACACACATTAGGCAATTTTCATTGGTCTTTGATTTAAATTAAGCGTTAACTTCAAGCTAAAGTACTTGAAAAGTAACGTATGTAACGTTAGAAAACGTGTTTTATAAATCATTTATGTAATCAAATTGTGAACATACTTACGGAATGTTTTTATCGCTAGTAATGTAATGTAGATTCACGTTTTTTTTTCCCGCCTAGCTGAGAAGACAAAAGGTCATTTAGTGTTAAGACACTCCGTCCCCCACGGAACTCATCACGGCGCTATGTCTATTAGAGCTAAGAAATAAAAAAAATATATTTAAATATAATCATTCCCTTAATAGATATCGAATCCACAGCCATCGCGGTTCAGATGCTATCCCATTACAACAGCCAGGAAGGCCTCAAAAATAAACAATCTTCAAATAAATATTTGAAAATCTTCGTTTTCTCTTAGATATTGTAAAATTCTTAGTAAATATTTAAAATAAAATATTGAGTCTATGTAAACATTTATTGTATTGCACGCTGTTTATTAACTAACACCTAGTACGTCCCGAGGCCGGTGGCTGTTCACGAGGCTATCAAAACTAAACAATATCTACAACTTGCATATCTAAACGATGTAGTGACTGAAAGCCTGCTTCTATTGTACTTGCGCACAGTACGGTCGACTAGTCGTGACCACTCTGAAGTTAGCTACAGATGGCGATATTAATTTGGGATTTTTTCTTATGTTTGACTATTGTCTCCCCGTGCGTAAAATGTGCTTAACTTAACAAAAATTCTAACTTAAGGGCGACCACAATTTGTCGATCGTTTGTATATAGTCGGTATACGGTATAGTACCCATAATACTTAAGAATACAATAACATCTCTTAACACTAGACTACTTGCGACCTCTTCACTTGCTGCGTAGAAAAGTAGTTTCATTTTTCTTTTTCCATTTAAATTATCCGACACAAGTACTTAACGTATGCGTAATGCATTACTAAATATAGCTACTAGAACATAGGAACCTGATATGGCTTATGTAATATTTGAACAATTTTCCTTTTTTTTATTTTAATTATATTGAAATAACTACTAATTTATATATGTACTAATTTATACTATAATTAAAAACTAAAGAGTTTTATTAGTTGGACGCGCTAATATCAAGAGTTACTGATTAGAATTAACAAATTCTTGTTGTGTTTGATATTCCATAAATCGAGGATTATCTATATTAAATCGTTATTTATACGTTATACGTTAATCATTTCAGAGTAACCACATATACCTGCAGTCAGAATTACCCCGACATTTAGAATGTGTCATACAGCAGCTCTTAATTATTTCCATAGTTTTGTATGCGAAAATTACCAAGTAAAACAATCCATGTTGGATAATCAGCAGGTTTATCCTGGTATGTGTGTTACGCATGCATAACATGGATGCCGTGGAGTAAATGCAGGTATCGTTGAGCTCTGTACTCGGTGGTCAGTGGTTAGTGGTCAGCGGGGTCAAGGCCCCCGCTGCTAACGGCATCACACACACACAAACACACATGCCAGCGCGAGTCACGACACACGCCGTGAATAATTTTTGATTCTGCGTTAAATCACTCTTATTTATTTTATCATTTAAAACTTAAATCACGTCCAATGAAAAATTATACAGCTTTGTAGCGATGATGAATATAATTTGATTTAAAATTCAAAATCGGCTATTAAAATACTATTTAACTGTTTGTATTGTAAAATATAAAAACTAAAATGTTATTTCAATGTCAATATCTATGAGACCAGACCAGAGACGCAGGGGCACAGTGTGGTTTTAAACGCAACAGGTGTTGTACACACAGGTGTAACAGGTGTTGTGTATGTGGGTTCGATTCCCACTCAAAGAAATGAAATACTTTTTTTCTTTTTTACTCTGGTGATGAGACTAATCTCTGTTCTGCTACCCAACACGCAATACCTCCAGAATTCGGCGTAAAATGGAGAACGGAGTGTCACAACCCTACATCTTTTATGCCCACCCTGCTGAGTGCGGGATACAGCGTGATGTTAGAAAGAAACAATGATATTTATGCAAGAAATCTAACCCAGTATATTATTAAGCCTAAAAAATAATTAAATACATAAGAGTGAATTAAATGTCGTTGTGGTGAATTGCAATAGGCTGCACTTGTAGCCTGACCGCGACTCGCGACCGCAACACTTGACATTACTGAATGTTTGTCAAGTTTCAATGGAATCTAGGTGACGGCGACGCATTCTATTCAATCGACGGTATGCTTTTATCACGTATCTCGTATTCGTAGAGGGAAACACCTCGCTAGTGAATAAATTATCCTATTACAATAAGTAGAAATGGTAGCAAGTTCAATATAAAGAAGTACCTAGGTAATGTTAGTGGAATAGAAGAGATGCGATCTAAATAGGAGTCAAAATCAAAAATTCAATGCTAAAATCTATTTACAAATAAACAAATAAGATTTAAATCACGATTTAAATTCAATTCTACCAACAAAAAAACATTATTTTAGAAAAAATAATGGATAAATGTAATATTAGAATTATTAAGTTTCCTAAGTTTCAGACATCCAGCAAGCACCATCCTGTATATGGACAGTGTATTCAAAAGTCAAAGAAATTTTCATATTTCCCATTATACCATTCGCTAGTCCGAGAAGTGGAAGTGCAATGTACTGCGTTGATTATGTTCACAGAAAACAAAGATGTTGCATTTGCTGCGGGCGGACGTCACGCTCGCCACCGCCGCCCGTCTCGCACTTAACTCACTTAAAAATATATCATAAAGGTATTTTCAATAGTGGCACAAGCGTGTGACTGTAAACGCGACAGGTTGTGGGTTCGATTCCCACTCGAGGATATAAAATATTCAATTATTTCATTTTGTCGCTCTAGTTTCGAGGCAAAGTGCGACGTTAAGTTCCAACACTCAATACGCAATGTCTCTGAATTCGGCGGAATGTAAGGAACGGGAGTGTTTTCACATTAGGTTCCCAGGTTCCCTCTGCCCACCCTGCTATGTGGAGGATACAGCGTGAAGCATACAAAAAATTACTAAGGACAAAACCTTTGCTACGATTTAAAAATCACATAATAATAACAACCAACGACGGAGAACTGTTACGTGTTTATTACTGTTACACAGTATCTGTAACTAAATATTTATATGCGATAGAATTGATATGTTAAGCCAATGGCTGTATAAACCAGTACTTTTAAAACGTGTAAACATGTTTTTTTTTATCATAACGCCATTGAAAACTTAAGTACGTACGTACACATGTAGGTACTACACGATGGAAATCATGCAACATAACAACATTTTTTCTCATGTTAAACTATATCTTTTTATTACAGAGTAACCTTTAGAATATTTAAAAAAATAGTATTTAATCAATATAATTACATAGCCTTCATCGCATTGTACTAAGTATCGAAAGAATTACGCAAGGCTATTAACGGTGACGTAATAACGCAAAAAAAAAGACTGAAAAGTACTTGAACATGGACTCATTGTTCCAAAACATTACGTGAACGCGCGCTTCTTGGAAAAAGAGGAACGGTTTCAAATCCGTGGAAAATATTTGTATATTTTTTAACTTTACACTGTATCCCACATATGGCACGGTAAGCGGGGAAACTAGTGTTAAGACACTCCGTTCCCCACTCTCCGCAAAAGTTTTAAATATTGCGTGTAGAATAGCAGAATTCAATATCACGCAGTCCACTTGGTACCAGAGCTAGGAATTGAAAATATAAAATACTTAATTCATTCCCCCGAGCGTAGAGAAATAGTAGAGACCACAACCGTCGCGTTTCCAAAACAAGAAATATTTTTCTTCCCTAAATATGTGGAATAACCAAAAAATAATAAAAATACAACGCGAAAACGCTCGTTGTTGTGCCTTGTGACCGACATACCGAGGGTTGGGGAACAATAAATATAAAATACTTATACACTACAGTGTCGAGTGTACCAACTGTGTTCATGTACGCAACAGGTTGGCTCGCTCGAGTTCTGCCTCTACAAATGCGCCATTACACGAACTCAGCTTTTTATAATGCGCTAAACACGTAACAATTACCTGTCAGTGTGACTCACTTAGCCGCTAAGTGATACACTTAGAGCTCGACGACCTAACGATATAGAATACTATGCTAGGATAAACAAAAAATATCAAATCAGCCTCACGCTGTATCCCGCACACAGCCCGGAAGGCAGAGGGAACTTAGTGTTAAGACACTCCGTTCCCCACTTTCCGCCGCACTCTGGAGGTATTGCGTGTTTATAACATTTATCAATTGCTAAGTACAAAATTTTATAAAAGATAAGGCTGAGGCCATTCGCCTCTTTAATCAAAGACAACTTAAAAGGAAACGAATGTATGTAAATAAGAAAACGTCAAAGAAGTGGTACTATGTTTAAACAGCTTCTCCCCAATACAGAGCAAGTAGCGGTCGCACTTGCTCTAATATTTGACAGGGCGAGGTGGACGACCAGCCGCCGCCTGCGTTAGAACAGGTTTTGTTTTTGCTGTATGGTCAACACGCGACTAATTGAATGGAAGTAGAAAACAAGAATATACATTAAATACGTAGCTGGCTAGCTGTACTACTAGACGTCTTAATTGTATTATCGCATTGAGTGACACGCGACTGTGGATATAGAAGGCAAAATGCCAACACTCAGTTTTTTTTTGGTCGAGATAAAAATTAAAGTAATTAAAACCAGTAATGATACGGTTACACATTCTTTTTTGCCTTAAAATAAAATAAAATCAGCCTCACGCTGTAACCCGCATAAAATCAGCTTCACTCTGTATCCTACACAACAGGGTAGGCAGAGGGAACCTAGAGTTAAGATACTCCGTTCCCCACTTTCCGAGTTCTGGAGGCATTGCGTGTTGAGTGGCGGAACTAAACGCTGCGCTTTGCCTCGACACCAGAGCGAAGAAATGAAAATATAAATGTAAGTAAATATTTCATTTCCTCGAGTGGGGATCGAACCCACAACCAGTCGATTTTACAGTCACACTTTGTGCCCTTGCGCCACGACTGGCCTCTTCTTCTGTCTTTAATGTATTTTTAGATGAAATGAATTCTAAATATTTAATTAAAAAACAGAGTTTCACTGAACACAATTAAAATTCTACTTGCATTAAAAAAATACTTATAAAAGATCTCATCCTATAGTTAAGAATGACTAATAAGTGAGTAATAAAAAATAACAGATTCCCGATCATCTTTAAGTCTTAGTTGTTACTCAAACGCAACAATCAGTTTACGGAATAGATAAAAATAAATTTAGGTATTTCGAAAACAGTTAAAATCTAGGTTGGACTAGATTCCAGAATGCATAAAATCTAAATAAAAGTATAGCATCATTCGCGAAATCGCTCACACTCATATACAAAAATATAGGATTTTAGTCTGTATATACTAAAATATAGGATTTTAGTATAGGCTTTTAATATATTCTTAGAATTCTCATTTAAACTTCAATTGAACACTATTGTGAACATTGTTAACGACAATTGTTTTGTAATGTACTGAAGTTCACCAAAGTGAACAAGCAACAACATACAACAGGTCGGTAATTAAGTATCTATATATAAAAGTTACGCGCATTTTATAAAACTAGCGTTTCCCGTGCGGCTTTGCCCGCTTGATAAATATTTAAGTAGAATATTTATTTAAGTGTATTTAAGAAAAAATGCACAAAATCGTCTATCGTAAGTCTTTTTGGAGATTATTTGATTTTAAAAAATGTCGTATTTAATAGAAAAATGTTAAATTATCTAGACGTTAAGACGTGTAGATGATAAATAAGTACGCATGCACTACTAACGCTTTGGATTAGCTCGAACAAACAAGAAGACAGAAAAAAAATGTTTATTTCTAATTGCACTTGGAAAAATACAGTTATGCTGAAGTCACAGAAAGACCTTTAAATTTTATCTATATTTGTAGATATAGATAAATATTCATTAAAGTAAATATTCATCATAATATGGGATAAAAAGTGGGACGGAGTGTCTTAAACTAGGTTCTATGCCTACTGCTGTGTGGGATACAGCGTGAAGCTGATTCATTAAAGTGTTTTGGAAATTTATTTAGTTTAGCTCGCAAAAATGGTTGTATTTAAAAAAAATGTGATGTCACATTTATTTAGGTAGACTTACCGCTCCGAGTAAATTCCGAATTTAAATTAAATCTCAATATTTTTTTATCGTCGTACAATCTAAGTTTTCTTTAATGGTCAATTCAGAATACAAATAATAATTTTACAAACAACTTCAACAGAACCATTGAAAATAAAAAAATCCATTAATTCAATTTTGTATAGAAACATATTCTATATAAAACATTTGTATAGAATAACTGTTTTAGCAATCAACAATTGTCGAACAAAATATTTTAGGAATAGATTTTCTGATTTATCTTTCATGTTCAGACACCGATCAGTTACGATTTTATTGTAAGTATAGCAATTAGCAATGTTGTCGGACAAATTATTTTAAGTTCATATATTTTTGTTCTTAATGAACCGGTTGTAATAAAACAAATACTAAATATTAAAGGAAGTTCGCCAGAATCCAATAGGGAAAACTTCATTTAAATAGGTTAAGCCATTTCCGAGATCAGCGTGTTCTAATTTGTTCATAATCTCATAATGTATTGTGATGTCAACAAATAATATAATTTAGTAAGCTCCCAACAAGTGTAAGAGACTATTTAATATTTAAGTATCGGTCGATGACTAAAACGGCCCCACAATCCGCATTCATGCAGTCGTAAGATAATGCCGTGAGAAACTGGATGTCGCTCGTTATTATAAATACTTGGACATGTCAGACTCGGAACGGGAATTGAAAACACACATTTCAATTGCGAAATGTTTTCAATCTCAATTTCAATACCAAGTTTCTGTTTTTTAGCAACACTGCATGTTCAGTGACGGAACTCAACACCACGCTTTGCCTTGTTACCAGAGCGAAGAAATAGATAGATAGATCTCCCCCGAGTGTAGATCCAACCTACAACCGTCACGTTTACAGCCACACATATGTACTAATGTGCCATGACGGCCTCTAACGGACAGAAAAACAGATAGAACAATGTATTTATGTAGTAATTTTAAAGATGTTTTGTAGAGGAGTCTTCAAAGTCATCAAACACCAAGAACTAGCATGCATGATGGCCTCGCTCTTGACCCCGGTCCGCCTCGACTCTCGAGTGGTCGAGTGGTCGCGACCTTGCTGCGGCGGACCTCAGCGCTCAGCTCAGCTTCCAATGACATATACGTATAACATAACGCGATATTTCTGCATATTTTGTTACCAAGGACGCCCCGAATGCGGATAAAAATAATGTACGTAATCAATATGTAGCGTTGATATAAGCGGCGTGGTGCTCTACTATCAAATAAAAATAATCACTAAATTAAACTAAATTGAGGCCGTCGTCGGCACAATGGCACATGTGTGACTGTAAAAGCGATGTTTCTGAGTTCAATTCCTGAATGAATGAATTATTTAATATTTTCATTTCGAAACAAAATCGCGCCATTAAGATCCGCCACTCAACACGCAAAAGTTTCGCGGAAAATGGGGGACGTAGTGTCTTAACACTATATTACCTCTAGCAGAGTGCCTACCCTGTTTTACACGGGATACAGCGTGAAGCTTTAAAAACATAATCATAGCTACCATATACACCTATTCGTTATCACAATACAAACAAATATAACAAATTTGATAATTTTCCCCATTAACTTTAACCTTTCGAAATTAAATCAATTTTTAGGGTTCTGTACCCTAAGTGGTAAAACAAGACCCCATTATTGAGACTCCGCTGTGTACTCCGCTGTCTGTCCCTCTGTCACCAGGATGTCATGAAGGATAGACAGTTTTTTTTACAGATGATGTATTTCTGTTGCCTCTATAACAATAAATACTAAAAAAGAGAATAAAATAAGTAGTTCCATACAACAAACGTTATTTTTTGTCGCCTACGTGCGCCAGTCCTACCCGCACTTGACTGGACTTGAAGAATATCATAACTTTTGATGCTACGTTCAAATTTTTATACGTTTTCTTATAGTAATATAGTATACATATTTCTTATAGTAGTGTATATAGAGATAACTTGAGAAAATCATATATCATTCGTTGTTTATTACAATAGGATGACTATTGTATAATCGAACCCACAACCTGTCGCGTTTACAGTCGTACGTTTATACGTTTGTGCGCCACGACTGGCCTGGTTTTTATACATTTATTAACAAAACACCAATTTCATATTCAGTGTTTATTATAATTATTCAGACATTGCTAATTGGGTCACTAGCTCGTTTTAATTATCCAATTATAACTTAATGTTAGTGAATTTTTTGCATTAATTACTAACTAAGAGGAACTCTACATCTACACAAATATACTTTAATAATGAGGAAAAATAGTATTTTAGAATAAATTAATAGACTTTAGTTAACAGCCCGTGGAGTGTTTTAGCATTTGAACTCGATAGTTACCTTATGATATTCTTAAAATCTCGAATCGTAACCTGCTCTATAAACGCATAAAATTTTGGCTATAGGCTACGTTTCAATTTAACATACTGTTAAAGTGGTCAGTGTCACCTTAAATACTTTTAAAATGTGTCACGTGTCATACAACTCTTTCTTATTCGCATAGGACCATGCGGACAAAGCAAACAGTATAAATCATACTTTTTAAAAATGTATAAAAATTGGACGCAGTGCAATTTGAAACCGTCCACCGAACTCTTGGACGCCTTCCAAGAGGTGCGGATTCAAGTCCTGTTATGTTAAAATTTTTACACATTTCTAAAAGAATATGTTTCTTTTCAAAGTGTGGAATAAATTTAATTAAAATTTAAAACTATAAATCATATTAGGAAGTCGCCACTTAACAGGCAATGGTGAACGGAGTGTCTTAACACTATGAATCTGTGCGGGATACAGCGTGAAGCTGATTTAATTTTAATGTTTCACAGTTGTTCATATTGTGATTCTTTTTTTAGCGTCACAATGGGAAACTTTAAAAATGTGAATTTGGAAATCTTTTAGAAACTTAGGTATATAAATTACAGATACAAGAAGTAGTTGAATCAACTGAAAAATCGCCAGTCGGTAAATTTATTAACAGAGAAATAATAAAAGGGCAAAGGTTTTATAACAGTAAAATTTTTTTTGAAAAAATGTATACGTGCAAAATGAAAAAAAAATGTATTATATTAATAGTATAATTGTATACATAGAGCGGGCAGCGGGGTGACTAGTGACGTATGTAGTCACATTATGTTTATTTCCTCATTTCAGAAATATCAAGGTCTATAATTTACTATTTTGAGATAAATATATACGTAGTATGTAGATTTGTTATTTAAATTAACTAATTTAAATTAATTTATTAATATGGACGATTCCTAACTATATGAATATGTAATAAACACAAATGGGTTTATAATCAAAGACATACGTATTATAAAATTTATAACGTGGGGATAGACTTAAAAATATTTATATTAAGTGGAACTAAAATATAAAAGAATTTAATACAGGTTAAAAAATATTATAGTATTAGTCATGTTTCTCGATACGCTTCATGGCGCTGCTTTCCGAGGCTTCAGTTCTTAAATATTTTCCCTAAGGACAGGCGTTATTGGCAGTTTTGTATTCAACCTACTTTTAAAGATTCCGTACCTGGACGGAAAATACGGAAGTCTTATATGTTAGATGTTTGTCTGTCTGTCGAGACGTTCTTTCTTAGTTAATATCTTAATACTCATATCTGACTTCTAAGTCGTACGCATTCAATCGACGGATACGGACAGACAGACAGGCAGAGGGAAAACTGATGTGATATTTTCAAGATTAATATATATTTTTTGCTAAATACTAAATTTATATCAAATATGATTTTATATTAAATTGGCGCTGATCAGTAGAGCTTGCGTGCGATAAAGCCGCGGACGAAAGCTCATAATCAATAAATTGTAAGCTTCACATTATCTGTGCATATATCTTATCTTAATTAATTTTATATCCTACCTATTCTAATAATGTGCACAGAATATATTTTTAACAATCAGTTTCGGTTGTTTTGATGTGATAAAAAAGATTAAACGTAATTTAGTTTGATTATATTTATTTAGCAAATAGTAGGTTTGTAATACCTGGGAAAACCTGTATACTTTTATTTAAACAAGAAACTATTATTGCTTATGATTACCAGATTAATTTTACTTTTAGATATCAAGTATGCAAATAGAGAAACTTTTTTAATTTTACTACAAAAAAAAATGTACTACTAGTTCCATTAACATCATTAAAAAATTGCTACAATAATATTATTTATGTGCTAATAATTATTTCCACATAAATAATATAATTTCAACAATTCTCATAATTTTTCAACAATTTAAAAATATAAGAATTGTAATATCATTCAGTAATAATAAGTTATAAAAAAATTTACAGCATTCTTGGATGTCCGTTACTTGAGTGCATTTACATTTACTTTATTATAAATTTCCATTTAAACTTCATCTCACAAAATTTTTCAAAAAAATCTGTGTTTAGTTTAATTTAAGTATTTTTAACACTTTATAATTTTATTAACCCTAAAAACAGAAGCATATTTAAGGAAAATTTATAAAAATAGTTATCAAAAGGCCGCTTACAAGAAGTGCTGCATTGAATTCTGCCACTCAACTTGTACTCTCGGCAATTGAATTGAAGGTGGAGAACTATGTGTCTTAACACTAGATCCCTTCAGCCTACCTGCTACTATTTGCTACCCACAGATTACTTTTACATAAAAGAGGCTATCAAAATATCTAAGTTTTTCAATTGCTGAGTCGAAGACTGTAGCCAATCATACTGCCATTATATGTAAAACATATTTTTAACAATCCGTTTTGGTTGTTTTGAGGTGATAAAAGAGATTGAGCATAATATAGTTTTATTATATTTATTTAGCAAATACTATGTATTATGTTAAGATGTTTATTACACTGAAAAAGAATTGATCACTGAAGTCATAGCATTGTCATAATTCATTTAAAAACATGACTACCATTAAACCTATCATATTTTATCTATATAGAAAAAAATATCCTTGGAATCAGAAAACAATAGAATCGATAAAGTGTGACACAACTTGAGGCTTGATGATGTGGATAATTCACTTGTATAGCAACATTTATTATTATTGTTTAATTCTCAAGGATTTATCAATTAAATATAAATAATAATATAATTTAGAAATTAATATAAACATAATAAAGAAACTAAATAACTATTAGTTGAATATTATAAACAATGAAACATATCTATATAATTTTCTACATAAAAATGAGGATAACTTTTGTTGTAGATTGATAAAACAATATTTTTTAATAATTTAATAAATAATTTCACAAGTCTACGCAAAACTAAGATAAAAAATCTAATAAAAAACATAATGAGAATATTATTGAGTATAAGATATTGTGAATTTAACTATTATTAAGGTAAATATATACATTTCCAACATAATTAAATAGCATAAAAAATGCATCTCGTCACAAACTTTTATTTGAAAAAGCAGCTTAACTCGCAAAGGCACATTAAGTTAACGGTGCAACTTGATTTTAAACAATTTAATTCCCAAAAATACCACGACCAAAGATTTAAAAGAAATTTATCTATGAAATATAAATATATATTTTTTTATAATTTAGGCTTACCATACTGAAGCACGGAAACAGCGAGATGTGTTGATAATAAGACGATCCTCCGAGCACTTTGTAGGGACTGAATATATATTGTACACACGGGTGTCTAATGTGTAATGAGTATATAGTGTAGGCCGAAGCCTCGGATATTATCTTAGTAGTAATTGATACCGGAGAGGTGGTTCGTCACAGCCTTTTCTCAGTAAAATCGCGTACTGACGGAGCTCGGGCCGTTCACTGAGAAGCTCTAAATTGGTCATTTGACAGCTACATCGCTACAGCGCCGCCGCCGACCGACACACACATTGGTTGGGGAGGTCGACAGCTTTTTGTACACTGACACTACAGATAAAATAAAGTTTTTTGCATTATATTTATATGAAAATATATATATTTATTTAAGCAATTATAACAATAAATAATAATAATGTAATTTATAGAATGGAACATATTAACTAAGTATTGTTTTATTGTGTATTTTTGTATATATTTAAGCTGGCAACATTACTATTTAAAATTATTCATTTTGTACATATAAAAAGATTTGTATGCCGAAAAACTTATTATTTTAATTATATTTCTAATATGTGTTTAATTCATTTCATTCAATTTCCATAAATTAAATATGTATTTTTTCGTATATATAAATATTTTTTTGTTATAAAGTAAATTAAGAGGTTTTTTTCTGCCTACCCTGCTTTATGTAATGCTAAGATACTGAGTTATATCTTGTTGTCTCCGAGTGGAAATCAAACTTGCATTACATTCATAGTCAGATGTTGGCCTATGCACCAAGACGGCCATTTTACATATAAACTGCCTAACTTGAATAGAGGCTGTCGTCGTCCGTTGGCACAATGACATGACATGGACATGGTTGTGGATTTAATTCCTGCTCAAGACAATTTAGTAATTTAATTTAATATTTTTATTTCGCTTGAATTTTTGTTTTTTTATTTTTCCTTTGATTTACATCTTTTCTAATTTATGTACCTATGCAATTTAATTGCTATAAAATTATATTAATGTTTAATATCTTTCTAGTCTGGGTCAAAATTCAAAACCCAATGTGTTCAACTTCAACATACTTTTTCCGTTGCCTTTTTTGGTGTGGTTAATGACGGTTGAAAAATAAAAATACAAACATTCATAAAGTGTACGTTATATATTATAAAGTTAGAAAATACATTGTATCATCAATTATCTCATAAGCCAGGGAGCGCCGGCGTAAAATTGCGTTAAGGGAAGTGTATCCGCGTGAGTGGTTACTGATTGAAAAGGAATTGCCTCTTATCGGAATACTGCACGCGACGCAGATGGGACCCTTGCTCGTTCTTATTTCACAGCTTGCCTCTGACAGTTGCTCGTGTGGCTTACTACCAGTAGGATGCAAGAATACCACCACTCGAAGGGGCTGGTCGCTTTTAGCCTTGTCTACCTCACATTTTTCCTGGACAATGTTCTTCTTACTGTACTTGGTTAGTATTTAATTTTAAGAGCAAATTAAATTGTCTCTCGATAAAAGTACCTAGCCGTGATAAAATAATTTTTATCACGGCTAGGTACCTAAGCGAAATATGTTTTGATATTTAATAACGAAAAGAAAAGAAGCGTTTGGTTGTTTAGGAGTATCCGCATACTGTGACTGTTGCTTTTGATACAGTATTCTTATGTTTTGTTCTTTCCTACCTATCACTCGATTCTCTTTTTGGCATAATTTTAATATATCTATTGCAATACTATTGTATTAATTCTAAACACCAGCCTAAAATAGGTATGAATTTTGATTATTTATATCCACAATTCCATTTTATACATCTGGAGTGCCCATCATACCGGATTGGGTGCAAGGCGAGTCACTGGCGATGTGGACGGAGCATGGTGCTCCGCTTGCCACGCTGCTTAACACCACCGTGCAGCGCATTACACAAGAGGACGCCGGTAATTATTTAAGCTGTAATCATCATTTATCATTTAATTTAAAATTTCCCATGTAACAAGATAGACAGAATTCGGGAATCGAACACACAACTGTTGCGTTCACAATCAAACTCTGTGCCACTACGCTTCAACAATATGCTTTTAGATCTCGCTACCAAATATTATTACGTAAAATATCGAAAAGGATTAAACTAAAATGTGAACATCTACTTTTTCTACGTATATTTTAACATAGAAATAAAGCGAGAAGCTTAGGAGAACATTTGTTAATCTCAGGTAGCGTGGGTACATCGCAGGCTATAGTAGGCGCGGTGCTGGGCGCAAAGGCGGCGACGCAGCTGGTGGTGTCGCCGGCGGCCGCGGAGCTTACCGCTGCACGTGGTCCCGCCATCGCACTAAGACTCGCCACTGCGTTGCTGGCCACTGCTGCACTAGGTAAATGTTAACTTTTATTAGGGATGTATCAGTACTTAGGCTTCAGTGCTGACAGGTGGGGACTTCCGATTCAAATAAAACTTCCGATTCCGACTCCGGCGGATTTCATCATACTTGACACAATGGCTGTCATGGTCAACACTTACTAACGAGTTAAAACTTGTTGCACGGAGAATGTCTCCTTACATGGCTAAAGGTCACATAGATACTCAGTTATTTGATTGTTTTCAAATAAATAGAACTGTACCTTCGATCAACTTATATATAGTTGATCGAAGGTACATAATTACCTAGTTTCTGAGTTTCCAATTCCGGCTTCCAATTCCAATTCCGGCTTCGGTTTCGTTGAACCACTTCTGTAACCCTACTGTCTATATATTGTATTATTTGATTTTTATGGTTAGAATTTATTAAATAAGGTGAATGAACACAATAGAAGTGTAAAAGGTATATAAATTAATATAACTTATAAGTTTTAATTCATATATACAACAGAGAATAATATTTTTTTTAACAAGTATATAAGTCAGCAGTGACAAAATTTGTCATAAATATAAGCTTATTTTCTACATAACATGTACGAACACCTATATAGATGTAGTATGTACTATGTACCAAGTACCTAAATATTACATAGAGACGGTAACGACCACCGCCGCCGCGCGCCGGCTCGTTAGCATTCCTGCAGTGTTTGAAATTTGAATATTGTGAGAGCTGCGAAATCCGGAATGTTAATTTGAGATTATATGCAGTATTTAATACAAAACATACGAACAAATACATTTCTTTACATTCTTAAATAGATTTTCTAAATTATTCTCGCTCTTGTAACGAGACATCGTGGCGTTGTTTTCTACCATTCAACAAGTACCTAATACCTCAAAAATTTAGCGGAATGTGAGCAACGGAGTGATTGAACACTAGGTTCCACTTTGCTGGATAGGGGACACAGCGCGAAGTTAAAAAAATCTGTCCTTCTCTATGTTTCAAATTTGATGTGTTAATTTCATAAGGTGAGATTACAGTATAGCTTTAATGTAACTCTCAATGCAACGATTTTCTCGATTTAACAGTTTTTCAAAAGCCCCTAAAACTACCGGTAAGAACTAATACAAAATATGCCTGTACATAAGGAATACATTTGTTCAAAGCTTTTTTATAACGAATTATCAATCTTTGCTAAATATAAATATAAGAAAGTGTTATTTACCTCTATTATAACGAATTTCATTAACCTTTACATAACGAATCCTATCAGTTTACTACATTTAATTTCATATGATATTCATGTCTCGACAGGTTAAGACAGTTATTATTGTTTAGCTTTCAGTGATGTAAATGTTTACTACATTGCTGTTTGACACTGTTGTTAATTTCAAAGGCTTGCAATGGCTGACAAACGAAAAAGCTGAAATCAATAATTTTTTAAACCTTGTTAAAACGAATCGTTGATCATCCTAATGTCTGTATAACAAACCTCGTTGTAATAAATTACTTGATATAATGAGTTATTTTCTGATTCCCTTCAATAGTTATTATGATTATACAATCATAAAATTACGTAAAAGCCGTGTTCGGTTGGTGAAATGGAAGTTCATTTCGCATCATCATCTCATTATGTTCGTTTTTCCTTCATATGAGCAGTGTTCGGTTGGTGCGCGGGCGGCGCAGGCGGCAGGGGCGGCGGGGCGGTGTGCGCGGGCGTGGGGCGCGCGGCACAGGGCGCCGGCGCGGCGCTGGGCGGCGTGGCGGGTCTGGCTCTGGCGGCGCGCGCGCTTCACCCTGATAGACGTGATAGAGGACTCGGAGCTTTGCTGGGAGCTGTAGCGCTAGGTAATATATCGCATGCCCCTATTAATAATGTAATATGTGGAAAATGATAATTTTTAGATTATTTCAAATATTTTTTACGATTATTACACATTTTTAAATAATACATATTTTACTATTATATATTATTACATAATTTGTAACCACAAATTGTATAATTTAAGTGTGCCCGGCAAATTTGTGTTAAACTAATAAAAATTTACAAGTTTTCCATTCTGTCTTTATTTGGTCCTACTCAGAAGTTAGATGAATTGCAGATTGCAGAGACTACGATGTTAATAGGGACATGCGATATTATGTTATTGAGATTAATGATAATTAAGCGTATCATTGTCAACACTGTCAATGCGACGGTTGTAGGTTCCTACACAGGACAAAATACAATGCTAATAAGAGTTGAGTTTTGTTTACTCTTAGATCTAGTGGATACAGAATATATTAATATTTTAGTTGTGCATTTAATCTTCTTTTGGCTATTATCACCGATACTAAGCTGTATATAATCTAATCCAAAATATTTTTTTTTAAATTTATTCTCGTCTTAACAAATAAAATCGGCTTTTTCCAATATGTATAGATAATATTACTTTAACCATGGTTCTATTGTTACTGAAAACAAACTAATATAGATTCTTTTTGTAACGCATTTTGGAATTATTACAGGAGTGTTGGTAGGCTATCCTTTCGGTGGAACGGCTTACAAGCTGTGGAGCCCGGCCGCGCCCTTCCAGCTAATAGCTATAGCGTTGTTGGTTAACCTGGGTAATATTTTGGACATTATATATATATATATATATATATATATATATATATATATATATATATATATATATATATATATATATATATATATATATATATATATATATATATATTTATATATATATATTGTTGCTTGTGACATTAATAAAAAATATTGAATTTAATAAATATTTACTATTTAATTATTAAATTATTTTTAAAGGTTTACAACACTTACTTCTCGACAAAGACGAATATACTATTACGGTAAGTAACGATTAATTAAAAAATGTTTGGAAAAATGCTTTTAAATGTCATGTCTATTCATCTAATAATATTTGTAAATATTTTTTGACGCTTAAAATATTGAACATATTATTAGAGCTACTTATTTATTATGGTAATAGTAATATTTACACCATCGAGTAGGGATCAAACTCGCAACTGTCACGTACAGGACTGACTATAAAATTCTGCCCTCTTGCGCTACGACATAGTCGTTCATTTTGTCGCTCAGGACGAGGGCGGCGCGGTGGGGCTGGAGGGCATGCGGCGCGAGGCGGTGCGCGGGGCGGGGGGCGCGTGCGCGGGCGCCGTGCTGGTAACCACCAGCGTGATGGCAGCGCTCGAGCCCTGCTTGCCGCTGTGGATCATGCACAAGTTCCATCCCGAGGTACTTACACATATGGGTACTACGGTAGGGAGGATATTCAGCTATCCCGCATATGGCAAGGTAGGCAAATGGAACCTACTGTCAGCCACTCCGTTTCCCACTTCCCGTCTAATTTTCGAGGCATTACATGTTGAAAGGCAAAACTCTATGCCCGCATTTTTTTATATTATATTCTTGAAACATTTTATTTAGCTTCGCGCTGTATCCCGTACATAGCCGGGTAGCTAGAGGGAACCTGGGTGCCTAGTGTTAAGACACTTCTTTCCCATTAAGACACATCCGTTCCCAAATTTCCGGCAAAATCTAGAGACATTGCTTGATGAGTGGCGGGATTCAAAACTTCGCTCGTTACCAGAGGTAGTAAAAGTAAACATTAAACAACTCATCTTCTCGAGTGACAATTGAGCCTACATCCTATCGCGTTTACAGTCGCGTCTTTATCCAATAAACCACTAAAAATTTCAATAAAATTTTGTTGTTTGGTTGGTCTCGGTGACATTCGTACTCTTAGTGTTAAATGTCCGAAATTTGTAAGAAACTTTGATATGTCAATATTATCGCTTTCGGCTCCGGCTCTTTTTAAACATCGTTTTTTTTACTTTTCTATATGCCTATGTATAAAATTCAGTTGAATTTCATTATATAAGTGTAAAAGGACAATATTATTTAAAATGCAGTAAAAAGGACACATGAGTTCATACGTGTCTTTGGATTACCTTTATTTAGAAATTTCATATTATCAGTGTTCCAATTGTCTGGATTCGCCAAATTAGACATTAACACAGGCTTACAGGATATTTGTTATTAAATTTAGCTTAATGCTTCCTCACATTCCAAAGAACAGAAAGATGATTTTGACGGACAAATAGACCGACGGACAATGAAGTCTAATTATACTATAAAAATTCTAAAAATGTGTGTTTTTTTGTCTTTTGAATTGAACTATGGAATCTGAAACAATATGAGTGTGTATGTACATTGTGCAGCGTTGGGCGCTGGGCGCGGTGTTCCTGCCGGACAGCGCAGGGTACCTGCTGGCGGCAAGCTCGCTGGGCGGCGCGGCGCGGCGCGCTGGGCCCGAGCGCGTCGCCATCGCCGCCGTGCTGGTCGTCGGCGTCGCATCGCTTATCGTGCCACATGCACCCTCCGTACTTTTATTTTTTTTTACAAATTTTTTACTGCAGTTAAGACAGTACACTTTTTTTAGTTTGGCGCTATATCCTGTATATTTTTTTGACGTGTGATCCCGGCCTAGAATAGGATCGTCCTGGTACTGGTGGTGTCATAAGAGGAGACTAAAGTACGCGTGGTGGAGTCACGTCGTCAGCAATGGCAACACGCATGGGCACTCTACCGGATCATTACCACCCCTGGCATTTAAAACCGGCCCAAAGTAGTGGCTTTATGCTACTGTGTTTCGCATCAGGTAATGCTGGGCCCCGGCGCCCAACCTACCTTAAAGGCCGGCAACGCACCTGTAACTCCTCTGGGGTTGCACGGGGCCGTGGGCGGCGGTGATCACTTATTATCAGGTGACCCGAACGCTCGTTTGCCTTGTCTTTTCCATTTAAAAAAATAATATCCTGTTATTATTTAAAAAAATAATAACAGGATAGGAGGGAACCAGGTGTTACGACATTGCTTTCTACACACATCGCGCAATTATCAAGACATTATGTGTTGAATGTTGGAACTCAACGACGCACTTTGCTTTGTAAAGCAGAAAAAATAAAATTATTGAAATTTAAGAATTCTTTCAAGTGGGCATCGCACCCACAACCACTGGGTTCAAAATCGGACAGAATAAGAAACGGGATCGAAAAATGCGCTATACGGACTCATTAAAAATTTCTAATCTTTCAATATTAAAATTTATACTATTTGCCTGTGTAGGAATAAAATTTTGTATGTTTGTCAGGGTAGAAAAATGTTCCCTAGTGCCCGATTAAGAATTAACTAATAATATACGCATATAGGTGGGGTGGGTGTCGGTCCCGCAGGCGGCGCTGGGCGCGGGACTGGGCGCGACGGACGCGGCGCTGGTGCCGGCGCTGCTGGCCTCACGCCGCCGCGCGCTGCCACACCGCGCCGCGCTGCTGCAGGCCGCCTCCAGCGCCGCGTACGCTATCGGTATATATTATTTAAAAAAAAAAATATTCTTAATGTAAATTGACCTTTTGCAAGTACTATTGAATTGTCTAAACATTACGTATAGTTTAAGACGTTTAACACATTATGTACGCTCGAGAACAAAATGTCAGCCATCTACAGGCGTTAACGTTAGGACGTCCATAACTTGTCGACCGTACTCTGTTTATAACTGTTGTTTGCTTGTTGTGTGCAGGCCCGGTGGTGGGCGGAGTGGGGTCTTGGTGCGCGGGGTTCGAAAGCGCCCTGCGCACTCTCGGTGTAGCCAACTTAATATACGCTGCTTTCCTCTACCGTGCTCTGTCCAAGCACCCGCTCTCTGAAAAAGTACGTATAATATGTCAGTTGTAAGTGAAAATACACGTATTGACTTTTGTTGGAATACTTCCAGTTCCTTAAACATTCATAAAATATTTTGGTTTTTAATCTTCACACCGTTTCCAGTACATAGTAAGGTAGTTAGAAGGCAATTACATGCACGCTGTCTTGTTACCGAAGCGAGAAAATATTTCATTCTTCCGAGAGGAAATCGAACTCGCAATCGTCGCGCTTATGCCTATATCTTTAAAATAATTATGTCACCTCAGTGGGGAGCGAGCACGTCACCCGACGACAGCGACGACGGCGCCGAAGAGATGACTCCTCTGGGACCTACATGCAACGCACAAACATTTCGTTAAGCTTGTAAAACGCGTTCTGGCCTGAAGTTAAGTTTCATGAACTTTTGCGCATTATTCACTCTCACTAGGAAAGAAATAACAAAGGAAGAAATATTCAAAATTCAAATCTGCTCATCTAACGTCACGGCCACGACTCATCGACCGTACTGCACTATGATTTTACTAATTTACATTATTTTAAGAAATTTTAGAATCATTAAATTCTAATAGCATTTCAAGAACTTCTCTTTCAGAAATGTATTGAAGGCTTGAACGCGTACCTTTCAATAAAAATTGTGTTAATAATGTCGTTTCATACTTTTGACCTTTCCTTTTTTATTTTAAGATATTTTTAAGTAAAGCTAAGGTACTAGCTTTATAATTATAATTTGTTATACGTTTATAACTACAAATATGGTAACTTAATAAGAAAACATATAAAAATTTCAACGTAGCGGGATTTGAATCCGCGCTTCTTTGGAAACCGTCCGTCCGCATAGTTGGTCAGAGCGCTCGTTCAATTTTTATACGTTTTCTTAATAAGAATTTTTCTTCCCTAAGTGTGAAATAACGTTATGCGCAAAATTACGCAAAAATAAAATAAAAAATATATTTATGTATCTACGGGATATGCTATAAATAGTTGTGAATGCGAATCTTCCTTAATGGATTACTGAAGTTAGATTCTCCTACTCAAGAAATGATTGCCTATATATACTTTTTTTCAAAATATTCTTTTATCTGGTAAGATAAACAAATGCCACAATGCGGTTCTAGGTTAGATTGGTACATACACTTGGTTGTCTTTGAATTCCATCCTATATACAGGAATTTGTAAAGAAAGAGAATAAAATATTGCGCAGTCGTTTACTGTTAGGATAAGAATGATCAAGTAAAAGAGTAATCATTTACCAAAGTATTGTGGTTTGTAAGACAAGCACTGGAAGGAACCACTAAACGCTGATCATTTGACAATCTTTAGACATAAAAAGATATAAAAATTAGAATCTTTATAGATATAAAAATTAGATATTTAACAAATATAAAACCTTAGGTATATTCCAACTTTAAAATGTTTATATAAATTTATCTAGATGTCATTATTTGACAGCTGAGGACTGCGGAGGAGCTCCGGCATGCATATTTATAGCGAAATTTTAGTGTTTTTACTCTTATAATTTTTTTTGTTTACCACAAATCATAACATGGCATGCAAAAAACCACTAGGTAATTATGCATTTTATGTCAGAGTTTAAGATATTTTTAGTATCTCGGATTCTTGAACGATAATTTATTCAGGGGTCAATATAATAGGTATAAAAAAAGAACTAATTTTCTACAACAAATATATACGATTTACATGAATTTATGTTATTAGCTAGTTTATGGATCAATCTCTTTAAGTTCCATATAGCACGACATTTGTGTAATTATTTGTGCTCAACTGGCGCACTCAGACGCCATGACTGTTATCGCCATCGTCATGTTCGCCATCTTATTATAAAAATAAATATTATTATTTTTTTATTCCTAGAGGCAGAGGACTGTAAAGCTCAAAATATAAATGCCTAGCTATTGCTAGGCATTTATATTTATTATATTTATCAAATAAAAAAATATATTTAACTAAACCTTATCTTTTGCACTATAATATTGTAACTGTAGGTTAAAATCCTATGAAAGTAAGTATTTTGCAATAAATGAAAAAGAAGAAAGAGCTGTCAATTTTTTTTACCAGCATACAAAGCTATAATAATAAATTATAAGAAAACATTGTTAGTAGAAATAATTTCTCACATAATATTTTCTTAAGAAGTATGAATTATAAGATATCTAAAAACGAACTTCTTGAACTTAGTATATCATTTTAGTTTTATATAAAAGTAAAGATATTTGAGCACATGTGTTTTACCCAGGGCCCGGCCCCGGCGCATACAAATTGCCTACTACAGTGGGGTTCCCACAGCACGATCCATCACGGTATCGGAATCCTATGTACTCGTTCGGCACCAACGCGGGGTTCCGCCTCAAGCAACTTGGACCAGGACCTGCTTACCGCATTGACAAGGTCACTAGGGAAGGGCTTACGTCTTCTCCGGCATGGAGTTTTGGAGCGCGGTAATGCTTCGAACAATGTTTTATTTTCCAATGAAAGTACAGAAATTTTGAAGTAAAATTAAAAGTGTAGGCCAGTCGTTAGAGGAAATATATAATAGAAAATTGCATGGATGCATTAAGTATTTTTTATCTCACTATCACCTACAAAATTATAAAATCCTGTAAAAAAATATAATTTAGGACTGAGATTAAGCCTATGTACTTACCCATCACTAAGGTTCCCTACACGAGGCACACTACGCACACCGGGCCCCGGGGCCCACGCTCCGGAGCGCTGTCCGCCCACCAAGGAGCCCCGTGCGCCATTATACTCAATGGGGCAGAGACTAGGTTTCGAGCTAAAACGTCCGGGACCTGCGCCCAACGCCTACGCCCTACACCTCGGCTCTGGGACACCAGCCTACACTATGGGTCTTCGAGTTGGGTTCAACCTGAAGCCCAAGTCACCTGGACCCGCTGTGTACTTCCAGCAAAACGCTGATGTTTATAAGACCAGGTTAGTGACCAGCAAGAGTATTGTGCGTTAACCGTATATCTCTTAAATACATATGATATTTAACATGTCAGCATCAACACTAAGAAACGTTATATTTTGAATATGTCTATATATTATATTTATAATAGTTATTAAATTTGCATTTGCATTGTATTTAAAAGGCCGCCGTGCTACACACTGGGCGCTCGTTCAGCGGGCGCGGGCAAAGCGACGCGCACTCCGGGCCCTGCGACATACCCGCCCAACTTATACAATACTAAAAGGTAATTACTTATTAAACTCAAATTTATAACATTTTTCTCATACTCATACTTTTCCAAAAGTTACAAATAGTTTCAATACATATATTTATTTATAAAAAATATATATTTTTTTCGGTATACCTCAATATTCAAAATTCAGAAATAGAAATACAAATTTAAATATTTCATTTCCCTCGAATGGGGATCGAATCATTAACCAACCGCTTTTACACGTACACTTTGTGACCCTGCGCACGACTGGCTTCCAAAAATATTAAATATTTTTATTTTTTACCTTGAGTGGGAATCAAACACACAACCTGTTGCACATACAATCGCATGCTTATACCCCTGCGCCACGACTGGCCTCAAATAATTCTTTTTTTACATGAAGCTCGATTTTAATGTATATTAATTTATACATACATAAGTACCATTCATAATATATTAACATTTATTACAGAAACCATATGCATATTCGTTTGGCACAAAGCACGGCGACTACGCGCCGCCCATGATCATAAAAGAAGACACCATGGATTGCTTATGAATATCATATCACAAATTGTTTTGTTGGTAAAATGCTCCAGTTTATAAGATTTTGTACTTGTCGATGTCTATATTGTTGTTAAAGAAGTAAATTGTTGTATGAAAATTATGTTTGTCCAAGCGGGGGCTTCCAACGGAGGAGCGCGCAACTTCATGGACATTTCCCAGGGAGGAAAAGGGTTTGCATGTGTGTATGTAGACACTAATCTCATAAACAGCTTAATCAATTTAAATACAATTTTCACTGTTGCATTTTGGTCAACTTTCTTTAACATTTAGTGATTACTTTATTTCAGTCAGTTCATTATTTTTCTACCATATCAGTCACACATTGTGATTGATATGGTAGAAAAATATTCCCAAGCGCCCGATTAAGGATTTAGCAAGTTTATAATATTTTATTACACATATATATTGGGAAGCGCTACGACTACAGGTTGTAAGGAAAAGCGCATAAAAGAATTGGTTTTCAAGGGGGGTATGATCTAAAGGTTTGGAAATCTCTGGTCCAAAATTTGCCTGTCATTTGAAATAAAATGTCATGTATTAAATTGTGAAAAAAATTGTAGTGTGTACAGAATATATTTTTGATGTCTAAAATTTACCACAATATTATTTACTGTGTAAGTAATGTTTGTGAACAAGTTTACAACAAAAATAAAACACAATGTTTACTACTTTTGTATTTCATTTTATTGTCTTAAAGATTATACTACAACTATATACAATAGTTAATATCTATTTCTTCCTTTTTTTATGCAAAAACTACTGAATGGACTTAGATGAAGCCTTAAAGTAATATAGTTCATACATCAGAGATGCACATAGGCTACAATTTATATAAATATTTTATAAGATTTGCCTATAATATTACAATAAGTTTAAGCAGACAATGCTGCATTTAGTTTAGCTAGCTATAATATATGTATATAGCAGTTTCTAAAACTTTTTCATAGATCTCAGTCTGTTGTTCCTCCGCATACCCTCTGCCCGCACTCTGATCCAGTACTGCTTGGTATTAGGATCCAATTCTTCTATTCTTGGAGGTCTTCCTGTGTTCAAGGCCCAAAGCCAGTCAGGGTACTGACTGTCATCTTGTATCTTTAATTAGAAATTATTAACTTTATAGCAACAATATATTTTTTCTGGTATATTGCAGGATAGGCAGGGACGATTTAAGTGTTGAGACACTCCCTATACATAAACCTAGTTCTGAATCATTGTGTGTTGAATGATATAACTTAAAACTTTCTATAACAAAGCAGAAATAAAAATTAATGAACCATTCATTTGAATATAAGCCTTTTATCAGGTGCACTGTCCATTGACAGTCTCAATAACTTTAAATATAAATATAATTATTTTGAATTAATTTAACATTTTATTTTTTAAATTTAATTTTATAATATTAAGTAAGTACCTTTACATCCTCTCCTGTTACATAAATATTAGACCCACAAACATAATTCACTAGTTTATCCGGGTCAGTTTCTACTGGCATTTCTTTCTTCTCCATAGCTCCGAGTTTACCCAGTTTCTTTTTACCCTTGCCCAGACCAAGAACTCCTGTAAGTAATTAATTAATGGTAATGAATTCAAATGTTAACACACTCCAATTTCTAATTACCGCCTAATTTTCGAGACAGTGCGTTAAATGGCGAAACTTAAAGCCGCATTTTAATAACTATGTCGTTGAATTGAAAGTAATTTAAATATTATCTAATTCATATTACATATAGAGGCCAGTCGTGGCGCAGCGGCACGAAGTGTGACTGTAAAACCGACTGGTTGTGGGTTCGATCCCCTCTCGAGGAGATGAAATATTTACTTAAATTTATATTTCCATTTATTCGCTCTGGTGTCGAGGCTAGCGAGCGCGGCGTTGAGTTCTGCCACTCAACACGCAATGCCTCTAGAATTCGGCAGAAAGTGGGGAACGGAGTGTCTAAAATACTAGGTTCCCTCTGCCTACCGTGCTGTGTGCGGGATACAGCGTGAAGCTAATTTTTTAATATATATTACATATAGCAAATTGTAAAAGTTTACTATTGTGCTCTTGTTTTTAAATAAATTTAGGTAATCCAGAATCCGTACACACCTCCCGCTGCACTAGTTGTTTTTTTAACAGCATAATATATTGTATTTGTATGTAACGAAGCTACGTTAACAGAAATATTTGATTTAGGTGTTGAAGATTTAAGTATAACATTAGGCGTAAAGCTGCTACATCTTTGTATAACTTTCCACATAGTAAATTCAATAAATCCAAATTTGTTTTAGACCAACAATTTAGGTTATCACTCTTTTGACATTAGCTGTTCAATAGATATATAATAGTTTTTTCAGCTGTTAGTGTCAAACGGAGATCAAGAATTCGAGACTGCATAAAATTGGCGAAGTGAATAATTGATTATAGTATAAAAGATATAAGGTAAATAAACCAGAAAAAGGTTACTGTATACGTCACGATTAATGGAATTAATATATTTTAGAAAATTAACTGTAGAAGTAATATTCTGATAGTATTGCAATTGTTAGTAATACTAAATAACAATGTCTGTAGAACTTATGTAACCTTTTAAAATTAATAAGAAATTAAATATTTAGTTAATAATTAAAAAGTAAGAAAAAAAAATAAGTGAAATATTTTTTTAACTTTTACTTTCTTTTAATAATTAAATTATTAAATATAATAATATAAATGTATTAAATAGTTGAGATGCTAACACACTTAAAAGCAAAACCAACGCATCTTTTTCTCAAACTTCGAACACATTTTTTGAACTGTCATGATATATTATGGAAAATAAAATTATTGATTTTAAATATATAATATAACTAATTATCTAATGCAAAAATTACAAATATAAATATAATACTGTTTATTAAAATTTGTAAAATTTGTAAATAAATATACATTTTTTTAAATATTAGTTTTTAAATATTAGTAATTCATTTTCATTTAATTTTGATTATTTTTGTCATGGAGTGAGACTTTCGAAAGACAACATAGGAAATTTTCGCATCTTTTTATAAACCAAACAATATTATATCGATACATAGACAGGAACATATTATTATAACAATTTTTATGGATTTCACTATTGCCGTACTGGATACAGCATACAGCCAGATATCCATTGCATACAGCATCAATCTCTCAGAATTGGTAATATTTATTAACATGTAAACAATACATCATTTTAAACTTATACATCAGGAAAATACTTTTAATATATACGTTTACAATTATTAAAATTTAAAATTATTAGCAGTAATTTAAATGATCAGTAGCAAAAAGTAAGTATAAAATTTGTAAACGTACATATATGGAATAGTATGCGTGTGCACGGGCGTTGAGGATATATATAAATGGTAAGTACTGAGTTATTACAGCACATTTATATAGTAAATAAATCCTCAAAAAATTGATTTTTACCTCTTTTATAATTGGCAGAATAGATATCATGATTTTCTTTGACTATAATATATTTTTTTGGCCTTAAATAACTTAATAAATATATTTCCTACCGTGTACAAATGCTTAATTTTTCCTTCCCAGAGAGTTTTAGGTGTGGCTTACGGGTATTTACCTCCTTTATATGTCACTCCTGTCAATGTCAGTTGTCACTTGTCAGTGTGTACTTGCAGTTTTATTAGATCCAGCCTGTTTAAAGATTGCATTCTTTGATATCAAAAGTAATTGAAATAGTTATTTACCAATATATTAATTAAAAATTTACACTTATAAAATTACTCTCATTTTATGAATATTATATTAATAAATTAACATTGTAATAAATCTGATATCTTGTTTATTTGTATCGTGTTTCCTTATCACTTGGTAAAACCCCTATATATATTACTGTGACTCATAAAATTTGTTTGCAAGATAATCTTATGATTTTGTTCTTTGCGGAATATTCATATCATAATTGTTATGAAGTTCATACTGATCGTGTATTATGTTTGATTCAGAGGAATTCAAGTTCGACGTCGACTTCGAGGACTTAACAAAAGTAAGTTGTTTCGATTACTAAAACTTAAGAGCATTAAATTTTGTTAGTGTCTTATATGGAAAGCAATTTTAAATAGTACAGAATTGGTCTTGACCTTCATTGTATTGTTGGTGACGCGAATTTAGTATGAACCGTTGCTCGATCAACTCTTAACCTCAATTTATCTGAATCGGCCTTGTGACAAGGCTAGGATACTTTTAATATTCAATGTAAGTACATTTTGTACGACATATTATCTCCTAGAGGCAAATATAGTTAGTTATATCTTTAACACAAAATTATAACTGGATGGTTAAATTTTTTCAAGTGCTATTCATTAATACAAAATGTGATATATTTTCAATGACAGAAATCTATCATCTACATATATGTAGATGGAATACAATGAAAAATAGATTAAAATTAAATTGCTTTTCCTTATAAAATGTTATAAAATAATGTGTGCATCAAAACATTTTCTGAGCTTAAATGGTAGTAGAATTAGAGCCATAGTGGGACATTGCTATAAATTTTTGACTCTTTGTCGGTTCAATCCCCTTTCTGAGGCATAAATTATTTTCATTTCTTCATTCTGATAATACAAAGTACTATGTTCACTTCTGCTAATCAATACACAATGTTTCAAAAACCGGCAGTCAGTGGAGGACAGAGTGAATTCTTAGTTAATGCTGAATCCCACATTTACGAGGGTAGACAGAAGGAACCTGGGAATTTAATGTTAAGATATTCAATTTCCATTCCCCACTTTTCACCAATGTAGGGCTTTCCATCATTACCAGAGAGAGGAAATGCAAAAGTAAATATTTCATTTCCTGGAGTAGGAATCGAACCCACAATCTGTCGCATTTAACGTTGCACGCCCCTATGTTGCGTGGATATCTGCACCTACTCTTGCTAGTGAATTATATAATTTCTTCACTCTGGTAAAAAGACAAAGTGTGATAATGAGATCCGCCAACACACAGTCACTCCAAACCGAGTGTCTTAACATTAAGTTCCTACAGTGTGAAACTAGAAAGAAAACATATTTTATATCTTGTCGCAGCACCACAGTAAAAGTGGCATGGATCTACATAACATCATCTACGTAGTGATCGGCGTGGTCGTCATAGCGCTACTGTGCAGCTGCTGCTGTCGCAAGCGCAAGCGCGGTCGAGTGCTTATACGTAAGTATTTGTTTTATACGGAGAATGTGATACCATTTTTTTAGGCTGTACTAAACTTAAAAATATAAAGAGTTTCCCTATTCCTTTTCTCTCCAGCTTTTTTAGTAGATAATTTGGAGACGTAATCATAATATAATCGTTTGTTTGAGTCAAGATCTAATAGATAATATACGGATACCATTGCGTCATGATAGCTCCAAAAAGACTTGAATGAATTTGTATTTACGATAATATTAGGGGGCTTCTTCAGTGGCTGGACTAACGGGGGTGCGGAGGGGGCGGTACGCCCCTGTCCTCTGAACCTTGCCTGAGCAAAGCTTGCTCGAAATGGCTGCAAGTTCCCTTGATCAAATCTAAATAAGCTCTTGCATAAACACTTAGTAGGTAATTACTTAAGAAGAAGTTTGGGGTTGGAGGTCTCACAAACATTTACCTTTCTAGTGTCTATTCAGTTTGCATGTATTTTTTACTTTCTTGATGAAAGTAAAAAATACGTTACGTACGTACATTGAAAATACTACAGCCATTTGTATTGTATACGCAAAACTAATATTATTATGGCGGGTGAATTAGCTCTACTGCACTGCTATGCACCAGCCCAGAGATGAGAACAGGGCCAATCGATGTTGGGGCGTGAAGTACTGTCTCGTTCTGCTAATAACCCCCAGTTTCTTTGAGACACACTGGATTTTTAGTGGTTAAGTTTTTTGTGGTTAAATTGAACCAAGTTACTTTTGCCGCATGATAAAACATTCCCGAGGGATGCCTCAACAAAAGGCAAAGTTTCTCGTCGACAGACCCTGGTCGACATTTTCTCGAGAAAGGCTTGCGCGGCCTGAATTTGCCTTGAGGAGCGCCAGCGTTCGCGAGCATGTATAAAACCGACAGTGATTTTCATGCTGTGCTCAGCGAGAAATCGGGCGACCCACTAGAATATATTCTCTCATGGTCATAAAATTAGTCTATTATATAGATAGAGAATTTTATGATCATACTATCCTAGAGTTTCTTTGAATTTTTAATTTTATTATTAAAAAGCACTTAAATACCTAATAATTCTTTCCGCGTCAGACTGGAGGTTGCGTATTATATAAATGTATTTTTGTTTATTTAAAAATACTGATATGAGTATTTCTTTAGTGACTAATCTCATTGAGAACGTTTGCAGTGTCTGTTAAAATTGCGATATTTTTTATCCTTTGTTTATATATCTTCATAGTATAGAGCAGTGGCTCTCAACCTCTCTCTCACAAAGAATTTAAGAGAAAACGTATCACACATTAAAATGTTATGTTTAAATATCATAAATAGGCATATTTAATAAAAAAAAATCAATGGTCACACTACAGTATAATTATTTAAAAAAACTTTAATGTCAATAAAGATATATAATATTATACAATTATTTTAATCAGCGGCTCCAGAAAATCCCCCAGTGCCGCCAGCGCCGGTGCCGGCTCCTGCACCCGCTCCCTACCCTCAACAACAGTACACTCAAGGGCCTTATCCAGGTATGTAGTATTAATTAATATTATTATAATATTATTTATAATTCTTATTTTCAGTTTTAAGCTTTTTCTCAAATACCAGGGTAGGAACCTCATAATTAGAGATGACCCAGAGTGTGTCAAATTCGACATGTATTGCAAAAATACTTTTCCCTCCACAATAAGGTATAGATAAATCAACAAGAAACGCTACGAAAATAATTCAATTGATAATAATGATGCCTCTTCAGTCATTTTGTTTTTTGCTAACGTTATTTAAAGTAGTTACGTTGTGTTGTAACTATCATATTGTGAGACAAAACTCATACAAACTGATATATAAAACTCTATAGTTTAATAATCATCATATCTGTTTCATAGATTCACTTGTACTTCAATATAAGTAATAATATGATATTCCAGCGTTTTCCAACCTTTTATTTTGTTGACTAACATTTTTATTTTACTTTTACCTTTTCAATACCAACATATAAAAAACGCACATAATCTAAAAGTAGTTTTATTATAACTCAAACAAAAAAAAATCAAATAAGTAAATCAAATAAGTGAATCATTTTTATCAAAATTATTTAACTGTCATAAAATGCTTTAATACACTACTACTGTCCACAGTACCGGTAGTATCAGCCTACCCGGTGGCTAGTGGGGCGCCGTACCCACAGGGTGCGCCCTATCCACAAGGGGTGCAGGCGCCCTACCCCCAAGGTGCGCCCTACCCCCAAGGAGCGCCCTATCCCCAAGCGTCGCCCTATCCGCATGGGGCACCTTATCCACAAGGCGCGCCCTTCCCGCAACCGACGCCCTATCCTGATGCCTACCCATCGGCGCCTAGTGCACCTGATGCTAATGGTAAGACCTTAAACGAATTAATTTTCTATGTTGCGTATATATATGGATATCACTATTATATTTCTGTTCTCACTCTTAAGAACTGTGATTTCTCACTTATAAATATAGACAGTAGAGGGACGATTATCCGAACTAATTGGTGGCATGGATGTCAGAGTAATCGAACTTCATAGTTTTTATATCCATACATAATTAAATCTTAAATGGCAAAAAGAAACAAAGTCTTATAATTAAATATACCACGTAATGTTAATCAGTCAAATACAAATAACTTACCGCATCACTTTTATATAATATATATATATATATATATAATTTTAAGCTTCTGCAACGCAATGGGGAAAGGCCAACCGCCAAATGCAGAGAATATCTTGATAATCTACTAAATAATGAATCATATTTGGTCATCGGAACCATTGCGTGTTGAATAAAATCGTAGTCGGACAACTATTATTTTATTCAGTTTTTTAAAGCTATATTTTCAAGAATCCTACAAAGGATATTTGAAAATAGCAATTTAACTTGCACACAGGCTTTCTTTAACTTTCTTTTTTTTAATAGTAAAATAATAATTATAAAACTATATATGTAGGAGTTTTTTAATAATTGAAATTACTCTATATTAATATTACGAATAGTTGATGGATGGATAATTTCAAACTAACTAATCTAACAACTTTAAACAAACAATATACATGCAAGTATGTATATGCGAGTGTGAAAGTGACTCATTTATAATATAATTCTAAATTCTGTAATGATTTCATCATTATTGAGCGATAGCGTCCCAATCGATGTATTGTAGGTACTACTACAGTCTATATACTGTTCATCATTCGTTTAAACAATGATATTCGTTCACTTTTATTTTAGAGCAGGATATAATATATAAAGACATGAGATGTATATATATTTGTAATCATGTCTTTGACGACAATTTAGTTTTTTATTTTCTTTTGATTTGATTTGTAAAATTTGAAATTTGTAATTTAATTTTTACTAAATTACTACTATAATTACAACTTTTACCATTAAATGAGGAGATTTTCTTGTATAATATTGCATAAATAGACACCACACAATGACCACAATATTATACTGCAATATAAAAACTCAGTATTATTTGTATTTTGTTCGATATTGAATTTTTGATTTTAACTGTAGTACGTATCTATATTTTACTGATGATAACTTAAAAGCAACGATCATAAATATTATTATATCTAGGTATACTATAAACAACTAAAGATACATTGGTAAAAAAATATTTTTTTATCAGTTTTCTTTGGACTAGCAGCGCCGGGATGGAACCCACAAGGTCGGTGTTAGAAACACCTATTAAGACTTAGTAAATAATTGTATTTGTTATAGCACTATAGAAATCTACACCAAAATTCACTTTTGTTATAATTGTACTATAATATTAATAATATAACAATTAAGAGAAGAAATATACATATTATATTATAACGTAAGCTATAATATATTATTATATTCCTTATTTACGTACAATCTGCAGTCATATATTTATTCAACAAATATTAGAATTTTCAATACTCTGTTGTGAAAACGGAATTCTGAATGTTTTGTGGAATTTAAAAAGAAAGAGATTCTCAACTTTAACCCTTTTTACCTTTATTAATAGTTATTTGCATGTTTAACAAATCTAGAAAAAAAGGCAGTTACCTATAATGTGTATTTTTATACAAAAAATGTCTATTGACCACTTATCATAAGGGCTTAATAAATATCCAAATGAAGTTAAAGATTGATCATCAATCATTTTCTTCTTTTTTATATTTATTTATCATAATAATATTTCTTTAGAAGCTATCATATTTTCTTGCGAAATATTTTTTTAATATTTCTTAATAGGTTTTATTTTTTTTAATGTAGTACCGCAACTGGTGCATGTAATTTCTTACGCGTCGTTCACACGATAAGCGTCATACTACACGTTTTATTGTAACATAACCTTTGCTATATTCGTAGAAGCAGAAACATATATCTATACGTTGCACAGTCAGTTATTTGTAGTGCAAAAAGTATCTAATTATTTTTTCCGAAAAATCGATTATTTTTTGCTTTTTATATCAATTTCAAATTTGTACCGCTTTAAAAAAAACATTTATAATGACTCATCAATGGACACTAGCCTATCTAATAATTCTGTAGTAGAGTACAACGTACTATATTTGAATTTATACTTACATTCACTTGTACTGAGTATGTACTACACGCAACAGTTGCTGCGTTATCTAATCAAAGTGATCTCATACCGTTATTTACTTTTAACAATTTTAATTGAAGTAATCTAAAGCACTACAAATATGTTTATATTCGCCGTAGATAATTTTATTTACTTTTTCCTTCATACATGTACGCTTCACAATTTTATTGAAAAAAAAAACAACCTGTACAATAAATTAATTTAAATATTTCCCGTTGACACTTGCTCTCTTGTTCATAGGCTTTAGTAATTATCAAACATCTTACAACATTAAAATCATTGTAAATTTTAAAATTAATCTTTCAACATAACCTATAGGAAATAAACACATTCCTTTAATATAAATATTTTGTCCTCGTAACTTCTGTCATATGTAAAACCACAAAGATGAACCTACAATATATTAATCTTTTGATATTGTATTACACAACGGAGATGTAATCATTTTCCGATTATTCATTATACTTTTTTCAAGTATTTATTGCTTAAATATATGCTTTGTTACGCAAAAAAGGAAACGAGCATACGTTATCACATCGTGCTATATAATGTACTCGTTGTTGGTCACAATGGTCCTGAAATCATCGTCTTCCTGTTGAGTATTTCTTCTACTTATTTTTTTTTTCATTTTAATACGTTTACTGAGTGTTATATGTATATACATATACTAGTTCAAGGCCGTTATTAGAATATTTTAATAACACATTCTTTTTTAAGATTCATTTAATATCAATGTTATGGTACAGTATATTTTTTTTTTTCATTTCCTTGAAGCTATCCCATTTCAAACTAGGAACGATTTTCTAATTGCAGTATGGTGATAACATACCTAAATCAATATTCTTATCACTCAAATCTGTCTTAATTTACCATTTATTTTTACTCATAATTTTAATAGGTAGACGTTAAACGAACACCTTAGTTATTTAAAGTCTATCAACCTTTAGTATGTTATAAAATATATGGTGTTATTAATTTTTTATGAATAATTAATAGGAACTAATAATATTGCATTTTGGTATAGTTAAAGAGAGCAAGGAAACTCCTGCTGTTATCGTTATATATGTGTGCTTAAATATAATGCGTCGTTGTGTTACGTGACGAACTCTTGCATTACATTGTTATTTGTAAGCACAATACATCCCGTCGTCTGCCCTTTGTTGGACAACGTGTATTTTATTTGTGTAGGATGTTCGACGTTGATATATTTTTTTATTAGATGTTGTCACTCTTGCAATCTTGACTCTAGAATTTACTTGTTGTATTGTATCTTTTAGATAAGATTAATTCATCTGACGAGAAAATATGATGGTATATAATTTTAACAACCTTTTCTCTTATAATAAATAAAATTTTCACAGATTCTTTTCGTCGTGTACTTTTTAGTAAATGACAATTATTTTATTTTTTAGTAAATGATTATCTAAATGAAATGTACTCATCTGGCACGCTCGAAACGCCATAAATTAAGAAATTATTTTCTTTAAAATTGAATCTATATTTTAATGATGTTAAAATAAAGCTTTAGTATTTGTGTAAATTAGTCTTTTAAATTTTTTTAGGTTGTTTTAAAAGTTTGAGAATCTCTGCACGAGTAGACAAACGTAGTCTATAGGTACATTTTGTTTTAATGTTGTAGAATTCTTTTTTTAATTAAATTATCATTTTCACGTGCTTTTCTATGTTTTGCGAGTATATAAGAAAGTTTATAACCACTATCGAGTGACGATGGCTTTCGATTTCATACACACATTATTCACTTACGTCATTTGTTTTAACACATCACGATATCCACATGCACTTATATCTTGTTACAATCGTTTAAGCAAAAATAGATAGTAATTATTAGAGCTAAATACCTAGTGAATAATTATATTTCATCCTATATATTATGTATGAAAATAATATTTTGTTTTAATACATTACAGCGTTACCGCCATCCTACGATCAAGCTATTGGTTCCAAAGCGCCACCACATCACCCATATCCGGGACACTAACTTAGTGACACTGTGATCACTAACAACTAAACACTGGTCGCTGGTCAATAAAGATAGGTTATACAGCACTGTATTCTGAAGATATTACACGAGGTGCTGTGTTGCGTACTATGTTTAAAAGTATATATATATTAAATGTATGTTTAATTTAAGTTTTAATAGAAATAATTGCATTGCTAATTGAAATGTGTTCCTTTATTATACTAAATATATAAACATATTATATACATTATTCTTATTTTATACAATATGGCCAGTATTTCACAGCCTATTAATTTTTGTTTTGTTTTCGTAATGGCAATTGTTTCAACTATTTTTATTTTCATTATGTTTATGTATATTTAATTATATTGAATTATTAATATTATAAAACATAAAATATGAATGTTAATAATTTGTTATTTTCTTATATTAAATTTGGTACGAAGAAATCTATGAATGTACATTGCATAAACGCGAGAAATATATGTTCGATGCCCACTACTTTTACTATACTAAATATAGTGTGTATATTATATGTACGTATAAGTAAATATAATAAAATATATTATATTCATCGTCGAATTATAAAATTTCTGTGATTTTTTAATTTTTTTATTTAAAATTAACATGAAAGTTTTTTTAATTAATTGAGCAGGGTCCTTTTTTATTTATCACGTTTCATTCGATGCAGCTGTGAGGAACTAAAAAAATGTAAGAATCTGATGTGATCTGATTTGAACCATTTATATTAATTATATCCTCATGAAACTTGGCAGTTATGCGTAGCTTAGACGGTAATACAATATTATGGTATCATCGAGCTGATGTGATGATGGAGCCAGGACCAGAATATTGGTACTTACTCTTCAGAAGTTACTTGTAAACCATTTTAGTTTAGGCTCATACAATTTATGATTCTGAGCACATTTTATAGCGATTCTACCAATTGGTGTAGAAAGCGTACCATTTATTTTTTTAAAACTATATAATGTGTTTTAATTTTTTTTTATATAATATTATTACGAAGATGCTTAAATATGTATTTAAATGTGATTTAGTAGTCTTGTCGGACATTATGACGTAATATAGTGTGTAAGACTGAATATACTGTAATAATTTAGCATTTAAAGCTAATTTTATGCCTTAACAAACTAAATATATCTATTAATTATAGTATAATTTTCAAGGAATTTTGATTGGCACTCGATTTGATGATTTGCAAATGTTTAAGTTTCTTATTTATCTATCATTGGAATGAAAAAATAGTGATTAGTAATTATAACGTAATATAATCGATACATTGATATAATGTTATCCAATTTCGCTTGTCAGTATCGATTAATTTACTCGACCAAATATAATTGTTTTAGATGTTAAAATATGTTTTTTTCAAATGTGTGTATAAAAAAATATTGATTTATTTTTCTTTAATATGTTACTGTAATAATTGAAAAATGTTTTTAAATAATTCTTTAATAATTACAATAAAAAAAATAATTTATGAGCCATCTTAAAGCCATATAGTAGATGTATGTAAATTGAAAAACAAAAGAATACAATAATCATGATAACAAAATGATTTATAGATGTCAGCCGTTTAACTAGATTGTGAATTAAAGAAATAGTTTATGACATAACTTAAATATGAAGACAATATACTTATTTAGGCAACGTATAATTTTTTTTAACGTAGCGGGACTCGAACCCGTTCCTCCTGGAAACCGCCCAGGCGCTCTGACATTAAAATTTTTATACGTTTTTTGAATAAGTATTTTTCTTTCCTAAGTGTGGAATAACACTTTAAAAATTATTAAATAAAGTCAATGTTCCAATAAATGATTATTTCATAGTGTCATAATGAATGAATGATATAATTTTAATATTGTGAAAATTCTTTTGTGAAAATGAATACTCAAAAATATTTTTTAACAAGCTATTTTTTTTTTAAATGCATGTATGTGTAGTAGATATGTTGAAATTAGATTTTTTTTATATTTCATGAAAGGCACAGTTATATCACCACATATCATGTATCTTACAGTATAGTTACTACAAGTGAAGAAATATTATAATTGAAATAAGATAGTAATTCACTGCCATCATTGAAAAAATTGATTCCTAAAACAGTTAGATACTTTTCATAATGTTTAGATTTATAAAAATATTTTTTTTTCAAAATGCGCTATTTAAGGGATATAAATAAAATTAATATAATTATTTATATTAATATTATTAAACTTTTTTTTGTAAATAAAATTTTTTAGTACATTTTTTAATACTAAAATATGTTATCTTTATTTACTATATAAATTCTTAATTTTTTCAAGTATTTAAAGTAACATTGAGGCTGTTGAGGCGTAGGGTCACAAGCGTGTGACCGTAAGCGCGATGGTTGTGGGTTCGGTTCCCACTCGGGAGAATGACATATTTAATATTTTGGCACTACTAACGAGGCCAAGCGTGTCGTCATGTTCCGTCACTCAACAGCCAATGCCTCGAAAACTCGGCGGAGAGCGGGGAACGATTTAACACTAGGTTTCCTCAACTCAACAAATAAACATTTTTTAAATCTAAACAAAAAAAATATAAAACGTATCTAAAGTAAAACCCTAACGAAAAAGGTAAGTTTTATTGATGATTGCGATGAATTATTGCATATGTACAAAACGCAGTATGTTTTTGTAACAAATACTCATTTTCTATAGTATAAAAGCGGTTTATAAAAGATGCGATCGATAGGTAGAAAGAATACGGTCGACGAGTCGAAACTAGGTCGGCCACGCTCTGAAGTTAGTTGTTAGGCTGCGCATAATTTTCCTTAATAATTCCTACTTTTGATTATTTTCCTGCCGAGTGAACAATGTGCAAGTTCAGAACTCTTAGGTTCAGGGCGGCCACGACTCGTCGACCGTACTGTAATAACTTTTATTTTTTTATTCGTCATCAAAAGATATAAAACTTCTCCGCCAATATATCCCTGTTATAGATAGTATTTCTTTTTAGTACTAAATAATATATTTCCGCTATTAATTATTACATATAAAATAAATTTAACATATGTTATTAAACTATATAATATTTACTGTTAATATATACATATTTACTGTATCATAGTAGTTTCTGTCTCACAGTGGCCAAATTAAAAAAAATATTATTCAGAAAACCAGATTTGTTGCTCATATTAAAAAATATTTGAAATTTTACAGCAAGCTTATGCTGTATAATAAAAATATACATAAATTATATGTATTTCAATTGTTTCCTTCAATTTACTAAATTTATTTATTAAAACATATTATGTAGACCTATACGATTCTTTTGTGATATAAAAAAAAATTATAAACGAAAGTGCTACTAGAAAAATATTGTAAACTACTTAAAAAACGTGAAATACAATATTTTAATTTAATATAAGATTAGACCAATTACTCAATTTTTATAACTAGCAACATTTAAAATTTCATTATTGCTTAACGAATGAAAACTACTATACAGTTCTAAGAATGTTTATAAATATTAGTTGTAAATGTATAAGGAAGGAGTTATGTTTTATTTTACATTAAATGAGATTCCTTCGTTCATATTTGCTCCTTTTATAGTAGTATAATATAAAATTGTAACAAATGTATAGGACATATAAGAATTAATTAAATAATTTGTAAATGTATGCTGAGATCGAAAAATATTTTACAAAACATCTAACAGTTTGACCCGGTGTGTTCAATTTTTTATAAGTTTTCTAAAATATTTTTCTCTCCTTAGTGAGGAATTACTTTTTAAGAATGTTAAAAACGAAAAATGTATTCTGTCTCTTTTTAGCGAAAAAGATACGGAATTATGTATTATGATTTTTTTGGGAAATGATGATGTTTAAATTAATAAATAATCTCTTAATAATTTAATTATTAAATAAATAACAATATCGACTTTTAAAAAATTGTCGAGTTCAATACTTAAAGTTACGTTAATATCGTAGAAATTGTAAACGATAACATCTTATGATAATATTTCATTTGTTTAATAGATTTTTATTTCAATTCAATTATAATAAAAGTATGTAAAAGGCAGGCTCTACAGTCAATATAATATATATGTATCAAATATATTTCGAAATGTTTCTCTTCGACTGATCAATCTATAATTTTTGTAATTAAATAAATTTGTTTAAAATGCCTTCGTTTTTTATTTAAAAATCGTGGCGATCACATTCATTTTTTCGTAAATTAATCGATCCAATCATCGTTGAAAAAATTATAGTGAATAATGACACACGTCGCACATGTTTAAGGGGTTCCCCCTTTTACAAGGAGATATATGAATTTGATAACACCTCCGTCTCAAATAACTGAATAACTAAGCGTGATGTAGCCGATGGCGAAATTAAAGAAGCTGAGAGTGCTATACGAAGACTGAAATGTGTTAAGGCCATAAATAGCCAGCTCCGAGGATCACCGATTGATCAATGACCGTCAATATGGCTTTGATGACCACAATAGTGGTTCAACCGGTGATCTTCTGGTTTACCTAACCCACCGCTAGGCTGCGGCTATCGAAAGCAAGGGAGAGGGCCTGGTAGTTAGTTTGGACATGGTGAAGGCCTTTGATCTTGTGTGGCATGGGGCGCTCCTTGATAAACTTCCTTCTTACGGGCTTATCGAGAATTTATGCAAGTGGAAAGCTAGTTTTCTCACTGGGTGCAGCATCATAGTTGTTGTTAACGGTTTTGCTCAGAATACGTATCCGTGAACGTTGGCGTCCTCCGAAGCTGTATGCTGTCCCCTACGCTGTTTCTTCTACTTGATGCCATGTTAGTAGATCCTAGTACTCACTGCTATGCAAATAGTACAGTGGACGCCGTATATTCCGGCCGTGCAGGTCTTTCTCGGCTTGTGTCTTATGTTTAGGCATCCTTCGGGAATGTTTCTTCATGGGGTGAAAGGAACTTTGTTCAATTCAAGCCCCAGAAGACATGATATGATATATAGATACGATATAGGCACCCTCAAAAAGCGTGTCTATCTCCATCTTACGGGCCGGCAACGCACCTGTAGTTCCTCTGGTGCTACACGGGATCACTTGCTATCAGGTGACCCGTATTCTCGTTTGACTCGTCTTTTCTACTAAAAACGTAGCTAAAACAGATGGAGGCTGCCGAGATCTTGTTCTGGTCTGGTTTTGTTTGTCTTGAACTTGTTGTTTGTACATCAGGAGAGGTCCCAAACGATTGGATTAGTTCACAGATAGACGGTGTTAGCTATAGAGCTTGATTAGCTACGGTAATAAAGTTTACGCTTAAGTGTATTGTTTTAATATTAGCGAGAAGTATGCAAGAGATCCGGAAAGCTGTTGAGGGAGACCCAAAGCCAAGACCTAGAAGAGGGTCTAGTCAATGCAATCAAAAGATATGATTTTCCTGTATTACATATGAAACTCGCCGCGTAATCATAAGCAATGAAGTTCTTCCCGTGGAGTATTTGGTATGAAAATATTCTAAAAGTAAAAAATTGTAGATATTTCATAGGAAAAGAAAATACAAACTTATATTTTTAATTCATTATATTCAAAATTAACATATACCCGCAAACTTAATTTTGTCAAATTTTATGACTTGTACTTCCCTTTGACCTACAACGCTGAAATTTGTAAGGAAGCCTTGCTGGGCGCCTCGCACCTAACGGGTTTTATTTATGAAATGATTGTGTCACTGCGCCACCACATCATGGCATGTCAGAGATTTATTTTTAAGGGTTTATGCCCTTAAATACGAAACGACTGTATACGAACTGTATTTAAAAATACGAAATCTGCGCCGATAACTTTGTTGGGTTAAGAATATGTTAATATTCATGAGTTCATGACCTTAGTAGACCTTTAATTGAACATTTTGTTTCTAAATTGTAAACGAAGCTATTCTATAATTTCATTTGTTGTCTTACCGGGCATCACCTAGAAGTGGCCAAAATATAAATAATTGCAACTATACCACTGGATGATGGCTGCCAGAGTGTCGGACAGTGATTGTAGGATCGAGGTCTATTTTGAGATAAATTTTGTATTTTTATAATGCTGTCGGTTCAATATAATCAGACAAAGGCAAAGTATTTATTTTCTAAAGTTGTTATTTAAGCATCTTGATGATGATTGATTAAAGAACTACACTACATTTTCTCTCTAGTGATACTAAATTTTCTCGATTCCTAAAATATTGTGGAAGATCTGTCAAAGTGTAAGGAACAACCACGTTATTTAAAACTAGTGTATAAACAACGCTTTTTAGTTGTTCACACTTCGTTGCAAGCACATGCACTTTTTTGGAGAAAAAGTCGGAAAAAATGGAGACTTCCGCTGTCCGCCGGAATTCTAGACATTGCATATCGACTGGCGGAACTCAATGCCGCACTTTGCATTGCCAGCTAAAGTGGAGAAATGAAAATAATTTAAACGTAATTATTTCCTCGAGCAGGATCGAACCTACAGTCCTTTTTTTTATTTTATAAATCGTGCTTACCATCCAACTACACCACTATAGCTTGAATTTGGTAATATAATCGAATAGACAATATAATATAATGTGGTTAAAGCGTTTCCCGGGTTCACTGACCAGAGATCACTCTTAGCGCATGCTCGCGGCGGCGACGACGCGGCGCCGGAGGCTTCGCCCTCGGGGATGACACACGGGGAATAAGCATTTAATATTATGCAAAATAGACATTTAATTGAATAAAACTAAATCAACTAAAACTTAAAAAAGACATTCCCTTGTCCCCAAAAGAAGGTTTGCAAGACTATTGTAACAAAATACTCAAAAACACTATTGATATATATACAAAATACATATATAATAACTTTATATTTTATAAAAGTATTTGCATATACAAAGATATATATTAATGCAAAAATATTCCATGATATAATCTACTAAATGGGTGTCAACCAGCAGCCCTGATATACGAGTGTGACTTGGCGGCGCCGGAGTGTCGCTGACAATTGTTGCTTCGTCTCGCCTCCCGTCACCCCAACCACTACTCCCTCCACCTTCCCTTACACTGTGCGTGTCCCAACCCTCCTTTCGACTCTGTGTCTTCATTCCTTACTAACCCATAAGGAGTGGCTGCAAGAGCTAAGGATTTCTTTTGTCAAACTAGAAGAACTTCGTTGAAATATAAAAATTGTGTTTTGAAATTTTTCTATTATTTAAATAAAATTAATTTGTTATCGTAATTTGTATAATAAATGTCGCGATAAATATTTTTTTTTGCGAATTTGGGGCTATTATTATAAGTTATTAAGACTTATCTTTTAGTAGTGAAGTGTAGTGTGTATAGTTTTAAGTAGCGATGTGAAAATTATACGTTTGGTTTTCCTTCAATAGGACGTAATGGAGACAAGGAACTTGATTTTGTGTAATTAAAAGAAATTAAAATAGAATAGGTAAGTAGTAAGTAAAATTTTGTATGAATTTTATGGAAAGTAGTATCTGTGTTAAGGAATTTACCAGCTCCATTGGGATTCTATCCTAATACCAATATCGGTGCAATTCTTTCTTTACCATTGCAAATTTTTTTATCTTTATTCGGTTGACATTGCAAGTTCAGTGGCGGAACCCAACGCCGCACTTTGCCTCGTTCCTAAAGCGAGAAATTTAAAATATTAAATATCTCATTTCCTCGAGGGAAAATTGCACCCACAACCAGTAGCGTTTATTGTCACGCGTCTTCAATAAAAAGATAAAACGTATAATTTGAAAAGTGACACTATTTCAAGTTGTCAACATTTTCAACAACAGGAAATTTTAAAGACTGACTGAAAGAGTTACAAGCATATGGAATGTGTTAATGATCTAGCCATCGTTGACCAGAACTCTTGTCCTTCCAATTTTGATTTCTTTAAACGTATTTTTAAAAATCAGCTTCACGCTGTATTCCGCACATAGTAGTAGGGTAGGTAGGGTAGGCAAGGGAAATTTAGTGTTAAGACACTCCGTTCCCCATTTTCTGCCGAATTCTGGAGGCATTGCGTATTGAGTGGCAGAACTCAACGCCGCGCCTATCCCTCCAGAGCAAAGAAATGCAAATATAAATTTAAGTAAATATTTCATCTCCTCGAGTGGGGATCGAACCCACAACCAGTCGATTTTGCAGTCACACTGGCCTCAATTCTTATCAAGTTTAAATATATGGGTTTACTTATTTACCTTTTTAGTATATGCTAATTTAATATTAATAATATATAGCTAGCCATAGCTAGCTTAATTGAATACAAAAATAAAGGCTAAGGTATTTCCGTAAAATATTGTAATGTCTATAATACAAATGGTGAAGAGCGCTGACAAAGGATGTTGGAGGAACAAGATCGTTATTATTTATTGCCCAATGAAATACAAAATTAAAAGAAGAACCATTTCACTTAAATTATTTTCGGCTTCACGCTGAATCAATCATTCAGTACGCAAAGGGAATCTGGGAACTTAGGGGTACTAACTCTTATAGCATCGTTTATGCCTTCTCATTAGAGCGAGAAAATCAAAATATTAAATATTTCGTTTCGGGTAGGAATCGAACCCGCAACTTGAACAGATGCAAGTCGGTCTGTGAACCTGCGCTACGATTGCCCTTAGTTTTTTTTTTATTTCGATATCTTTACATAATTGCTTAAATTAAAAGAAAATAGGGTAAAACAAGTAAACTTGGAATTCATATATCGTTTTCAAATAAATAATATAATTTTATTAAATGTAAAATATAGTGGATTTTTTTAAAACAGTAGATTCATGCATACTAAGTAAACTAACAAAATAAAACTGTTTTTAATTTAATTTTCAACGTTTCAATCGGTTACTTCAATGTAAACCTTAGAAGCGTAAATGAATATGCCAACATTCAAATATTTACAGCATTAGTCATATTCAGCTATATATCGTTGGGCATTAGTCATTGTCGACTAAAAATCTTTTTATTATTAGTACTTAGTAAGTACTCCCATAAAATATTATTTTAAGCAAGGACAAGTAATTGAAGAAATCTGGACAACGACCGACTGCTGTGTAACCACGATGGTTATGAGTTTGTTTTAGGCTTAGTGAAACGAATATTTTTTCTTTTGTTCATGAAGCTTAGCACGCCGTTGATTTACGCCACTCAATATGCAATTCAAATTCACATTCAAATTCAAAAAAGTTTATTACCGTTTTATGGCGTTTTATACTTATAAATTACAATAACAAACTAATAAAATAAAATTAAAATAAAACAAATACAAAAAATTAAAAAGTAAAGAAAATAGAAAAAAAACGGTAAAAGGAGTGATGCTCAGCGAATGCTGTAAGACGTGTTGTCTACAGCGCTGTTTTTCAGCCTCATTCTAATTCCCAATTCTTAAATAAAGTAAATGTATACAGGAGAGGGATGCGAAATTCGTAATGACAATTTGTTATAAAAACCAATAATAAAGAGATATAAAATAGTAATAATAAAAATAACGTTCAACAGGAGACAATAATTAATGTATATATTTATTCATAGATTATATAGAGGACATTGCCTGATTATAAAATTATTAGTGGATGTGGTGAACAAATATATATATATATATAAGTATTTCAAAAATGGCAATGTCTGAACTTCGACAAAAAGAAGTGTCTGGACACTATCAGGTAGGTTCTCTCTACCCACCATTTTTCCATGTTTCAGCCGCCAAAGTGCAATGGGCACGGTACGCGGCGCGCGGCCTCCGTCCCAAACCGCGTACTACGTGGCGTTGGGGGGCATACTGATACTCTTATTGCTGCTCTGCTGCTACTTCTTTTACTTCTGTATACGGAGGGTTAAAGGTGTGTTGATGAATTAATTTACGACTAAAATGTTAATAATTTTGCTTTTGTTTTGATAAAAAAATATAAAATAATCGAGCGGAATATCGTTTTTACGTGTTTTAATGTGTAGTTTGATTTTACCAATATAATTAAAATTACAAACAAACACAAATTGCAACGGCAAACTGGGTGTTTTACTGTAGACTGTAGGTACTGTAGGTAGGCGTGTAGGTGTAGGTCATAATGCTGGACAGTTCAATTAACATTGTACAAATATAATAAGAAGCAAGAGATTCCAATATTAGGAAACCATTTTATAAATAAATAATTTCATTTCTGTGAGGTATTAAATAATCGGTCTGTAATTTGCCGTACTACTTTTAATCTTTTTCTGACGGCTGAAATTCCAGAAATACATGACATACATTTATTTTTTAAGTGACGTGTCACTATTTTCCGCTTTTATTTACTTAAAACGCGAATGAATACAAACAGAAATGTAAGCTTATTGTATTATTTGTATAGAGTTGGCGAAGCAACCGTTTCCGTCGCCGGTGAAGTCCGTGCGTCCGCCGCCGCCCGAAAAACCCGCCGGGTACCCTGTGCAACCAGGTACATACTTCTATTGTAACATTATATATAAATCAAAATTAAATTAAATCAGCTTCACGCTATATCCAGCTCACAGAAGGGTAGGCACCTAACCTAGTGTTAAGACACTCTATTCCTCATTATTTGCCAAATTCTGGAGGCAATGCGTGTTGAGTGGCAGAACTCAACGCCGCGCTTAGCTTCGACACCAGATCGAAGAAATGAAAATATAAATTTAAGTAAATATTTCATCTCCTCGAGTGGGGATCGAACCCACAAAAAGTCGGTTTTACAGTCACACTTCGTGCCGCTGCGCCACGACTGGCCTCAAACTGATAATTTTCGACGCTCGAATATAGAGATGTACATAATAGTAATAGTATTTTTAATCAATTTTTAATCTAAGATTTCCATAAATTTAATACATTAACAATTTGGAACTATTTGTTAATGATCGCAACGTACTTAGTACCTAAATAGCAATCTAAATCCGCCAACATTTTTCTTTCTTTTGCAAATCAATTTTGGACTCGCTTTAAGTAGACGTCTAATATAAAAATTTAATATCTTTCAATTTATTTGCTTAAAGGTGTACGAGAGAGTGCAACAGCAATGGCTCGCCTCTGCCAGCTACCGCCCGCCCACAAGGACACGGTGCACCCGCGTCGTTCACCCGCCGCTCGCGCCTCGTCTTTACCACCACCACAGATCATATCACGATCTGTTTCTCCACATTCACCACATTCTCCAGGTGGAAAGCTGAATTCTCAATGCTCTACTTTACAGAAGTCCCCTACGAAAACTGCAAGTGACGGACAAACCGCAGAAGAATAAAAGGAGGATAGGGAAACTGAAATTATTTCTATATTTATGTATTTCTTGTTACATTTTATTTAAAGTAGAATCGGGTTTACTTCGGGTTTAATTTTAAATTTGATAATCTATTATATATAGATCTTAACTGTAGTGCCTAGTAATTCCTTGTTGTCGTTGTCTTGAATTGTATTATACGTGCAAGTTGTAATAATAAATTATACTAAATTAAATAAATAAATCAGCTTTACGCTGTACCCCGCACACACCAGGTTAGGCAGATGGAGGAGTGTTAAGACACTCCATTCCGCACTTTCCGCCGAGTTCTGGACACATTGCGTGCTGAGTAGCGGAACTCAACGCCGTGCTTTGCCTCGACACCATAATTTATGACTATATATTAAAAATATTATATAATACATAATCATATATTAAAAAATATATGTTATATATAAATAACCTTTGTAATAACGTTTTGCAATGTATTATAAATGTATCAATCATAACGAGCATCATAGAACTGCCAAGCTAGAGTAAGCTTTTGTATGTATTTACCGTATCTTACTGTATATTAAGATACCTAACTATTTTGATAACATAAAATGACAATTTGCAACGACCACGCCTATACAAAATATTTCTAATAAGCTTTTTGCTGTGTCTACAAAGTTGTGATGTATTGAGCGCTGTGTAAACCTAACCCTTTTGTGCCAATATTGTTGTGCCAATTTAAACTTTATTAATAAAAAATAAAATATAAAAAAAAGACATTTTCTTTCATTTCACATGAGTTATTTAGTATAGGAAAATGTTATTGAGCCATTTGTTTAGTAATTATTTTATATAATTATCAGTCTCTTACATCCGTCAGTACACAAAAGACCTAATATTCGAGACTTAAAAGTACGAAACTAAAAAGGCACTTTCTCTCAACGGATAAAGAAAATATTTATATTATAAAATTTCTCCAATGTGATTGATAAACTATGTCACTGTGTCTTGAGTATTGTGTATCGGAGTTTAAAAGCTTTTAAACCACTTAGTATCTGCCAACTGTACCGGAAGTGAGTAGCGTACTAGAGGACAAGTTGGTAGTTTTAAAATATATATAGAAGTATAAGTGAAAAGAAAAATCAGCTTTACAATTCTTCTCATATAGCAAGATAGACAAAGGGAACCTATTGCTTATACTCTGATCCTTACTTTCCGTTCAATTTTTAGGATTTCGTAGTATAAAAGGAAAAACGGATTTCTTATAGGAAAGCTGTTTTATATCTGTTCCTCTATTAAGACCATTCATCTCAAAAAAATAATCATATAACATCTAATAAAAATAGGTGCAATATAAATCCGAGAAGTGAAAGTATGTGGGTATTCATAGAAAAGACCATTACGAGCTTATATTTGTAGTTCATTTTTATTAAGTTTTTAAAATTTTATAAGTATTACTTCTCGTTGACCTACAATTCTGAAGTTATTATGGAACCATTCGTCGGCATACTGAATCACACTTGCCTGGTTTTTTTTTGTATTGAGAAGTAAATCTAAATGCCGCGCTTTATCTATCAGAAAAAAATGTCTATTGCGTGGGAATCAAACCCAGTTAGGCCAATGCCTGTTAAGGCCGTCGTGGCGCAGTAGAAGTTGATCCACTGCGCCACAACAGCCTTCACAATAAACTGTTATTATTTTTTATATAAGTTAACGCTAATTGAAGAGACTTTGTCAATAAGGATGTCAACTGTATAAGAAAAAAAAAATATTTGTGAAGAATACCTTTTATTTCAATTTTATAATTCTAGTTGTACATTATAAAGCGACATTTCGTAGCGATTGTCTTTTAAATTTCACCATTTCATCCACCGCCTGTACCATACAGTACGGTCGACGAGTCGTGGCCGCCCTTAAGTTAGGATTCCTTAACTTTTACGCACTGTACAAAAAAATCTTAAGTAGGATTAATTTTTAAATCATATTAACGTAATCATCTAACACTAACTTCAGGGCAGGCATTACCGGTCTCGTTGACTTTACTGTACATAAGTATATACGTATCAAATACGTATTAGCTAAAAAAGGACTTACTTTGCTACGAAACACATGACATTTTTTTTTAATTAATATATATTTTTTTAATTTACTGTATGTTGTTACAGATATATAATTTAAAATATATTTTTTCTTATTTATAATGTTATTTTCACAAAAATAGTGGAACATTGGAAACTTGAGTCATTTTACTTCCGAGCTTAACGTGATTTAATACACTTAAAAAGTTTAGATAGATACATTTTGGATAGTATTGGTTCATTCAACAGCATATGTAATATGAATTTGTACTTCCTATTTAATAAAACTAAAATAGTTAATGATTTTCTAAAGTTCTTATCAATGTAAAAAAATAAAAAATAAAAAATAATTATTAAGAAATAATAATTAAGAAAAAATCACTAAAAACAATGTTTTACAATTAAAAGCAATCAAAAGGCATTTGTAGTGATTGCGTGTGACCGCCGCGCGTTCGTTTGAGCAACCCTTATCTTAAGTAACATAAATAACTGGGGTCAAGATTACTATCAACATTTAACTGTTTTTTTAGACGATTTTATTACAAATCACGTAAGCGATACTTAACTTATATATTATTTTCAAAATGGTTTTCTAGTAACAGGAACTATTTTCTATTTCCATTTAATTGACTACGTTAAAAAATAAAGCTTATAGCTTATATTAGGAATAAAATACGTTGTAGAGGCCGATCTTCCGCAGCGGCACAGTCTCTGACAGTAAACGCGACCGTTGTAGGTTTGATTCCTATTTAATAAATAATGTTTTATGTTCTGGCTCTGGTAACAAGGCAAAGCGCAGCGTTAAGTTCCAACATTCAATATCTAATGTCTCCAAAATTAGGCGCAATTAAATGGGAAACGGAGCGTCTTAGCACTAGGTTAACTCTGTCTGCCCTGCTATATGCGGGATACAGCGGATAGCTATACATGTGTTAATGGAAAATATATATACAGGGAGATTTTTCCAGTCTAGATTTTACAATAAATACAAATATTACATTATAAAAGTTTAACCATCGATATAATTTACTATCTAATTATTAACATAGAACATCTTAATGCAATAAATCCCTCTCACTCGTCACTGTGTCGTAATATTTCTAAGATAACACTAAATACATATAAGTTATACTCGTCACTGCAATTATTCAATGCGTTTATTCAATTTCATTAAATACATACTACATACGCGCTGTGGCTTTTCTTACTTAAACGAAAATAAATCTTATTATTTAATTTCAAATTACATAACGCAATTTGGTGACGTCACGATAACAAAAAAAATACAACATTTAACATTTTAAATTGAAGGTTGGGGGTTCGATTTCATCTCGAAGAAATGAAATATTTAATATTTTCATTTCCTCGCTACGGTAATAAGGTTGTTTTGGCAGGATACAGTGTGAAGGGTTTTACGTGTAAATAAAAAAAGGTAAAAATAGCATTTTATCTTTCACATTAAAACACATTAAATCTAACACATTAAACTTGTAACTTTTCTAATGGACAAACGAAACGACACCGAAAAACTAAACATTAAAAGATACATTTAAAAATTCATTCATATTCTTTTAAACCTACATATTTTCCATGTAGAGAGACACTAGCCACTCAAAAAAAAACAAGTTAATAAGGATTTTTTTACATATAAATTTAATAAATTATTTTTAGAAACATTCTACTATAAAAAGAAAATTGAAGACAAAGCAAAAGCGAATAGTTGAATTTACTATTTTGGTATAATATATTTTATAAAAATAATCTAATTACAAAAATACTACTCCATTCATTTCTTACTTAATACAATATATTTAATTTGCACGAGTTTTTGTTCAGCATATTGACGTCATCACTACCCCAAGTTCACTACAAAAATGTAAGACCATTTATTAAAAACCCAAAAACAAACAAAAACACGAAAATCAAAGAGCGTATCACACATTATCTTAACTTAACTTAACTTAGCTTCACTAACACACGCTTCAGCGGGGTAGCCAGAGAGAACGGAGCGCCAAACGCTACGGTCTCGGCATACCTCTTTCGCCTCGTCCACTGTCATCAACCTCTTCATACATGCCCTCCGGGGGAACCTCATACTTTTTACGTGACCTTCCTCCAGTATCTTTGATACTGTGTTTTCAAAGGTCAACCGAGGTCTCCCCCTACCGCTCTTACCACACACATTATCGTTTAATTAAAAAGCATTTAATGTAAATTTTGTATGTCTACTTATTTCTTTATAAAAATTAAAATCTTTTCGCCGACTCACAATTATAATACGAGTACATCACCTATAAGAATAACAGAATATGCCATAATATTAAAATAGTCTACGAAAAAAACGCAAATAGAGGAACATTACAGCATTTTTTTATAGTTACAATGAGTTAGTTTTTATACTTCTTGTCAAAGTAATTGAAGCTCTATATACTATTATTAACTTTATATAGCGGTTTCCTTCCGGTCGCGTACCGCCAGCAACACCTCGTGGTAGGCGGGCGGCGGCTCGTCGCAACCTTCTAGCTCAAAATCTAAGTCACTCTCTGGAACATATTTTATTTAAGCTAAACAATATCTTGAGATGTGAGAAATTATATATGAAATACTTTTAAATATGCTATAGGATCAGTATTTATTTAACCTCATGCAGTATCCCACATGTAGCTTGATAGGCAGAGGGAAACTAATATTAAGACACTCTGTCTTCCACTTTCCATACAAACACTTTCTATCATAGCTAGGAAATAAATATTAATTTTGATTATTTTATAAGAAAAAAACTATTGGAATCTTTAATATTATTTCAACTTGTTACTATTCTCTACCTTTTATTGGTATTTTTCTGTCAATTCATTGATAATTTTAAGAATTAACTAATAGGTCTAATAATAGTGACGTACCCGACAGTGCTCCCGACTGTGGCCTGAGCACGGGCGCGAGCACGTCACCCGCGCTGGCGTGCCGCGCGCGCCCCCACGCGCCCCCCACGCCCGCGACCGCCCCCGATATCGGGGCGCGCCACACGCCGGCCGCGCCGGTCTCCTCTAGGTACGAGGCCTCCCACTCGTAGCCTACCGCCTCTGCAGATTTGTGCGGGCAATGTGGATATGTGATATTTTACTTTTTTGTCAAATGTAATAGTAATTTTATATATGGATTTACAGGAGACATAAAGTACAATTATATGAGTATTTTGATCCATTATGTCCATAACACTTCAGTTTCATGACCTACATGTATCAGACAAGTTGTCAAAAGTCTTTATATAAGAAAAAAAACTAATAATTATTAATGACTTATATTATATTTATACATGGTCTATTCTCTTATGTTAAGATTTAGAATGATCAAAATATTAAAAATATTTAAATAAATACCTAAATATTGCCACAAAAATATATCTTATTTTGGAAAAAGTTCTTTAATCATATTTTGAATTAACATATACATTGATAGATAAAACTCACCTACAGAAGGTGGCGGTGCGGGTATTGTATGTGTATTATACAAGCTAGAGCGTGACTCCACAGTGTGGTGCATCGCACCAGAGCGATCCAGTTCTACGTCGCTCATGTCATCGTCAAAACCCGCCACTTGGAATTCCGTCAGAGGCACTAGAGGCTGTCGCTGACGATCCTTGGTTCTGATAGATTCATTCACATTCTGTTTAACCTCTTTCGCCTTATATTTGAACTTCTCTTCAATTTTGATCTCGTTGGAAGTTTCATTAGGACTGGAAGTGCATTCTCCGATATAGAAACTCATAGCACTTTCAGTAACATCTTGATCCTTGATATCATCGTTAAGAGATTCTTTGTTCAGGTCCTTCTTGCGTGACGATTTTATATTAGTATAATGTTTCTTACAGGTTTTACTAACTACATTCTCATTGGTCTTATCTTCGAGAGACTCATCTCTATCTGATTTATCAGAAACATCGCTGGCGTTAGAGAATTCATTATCAGACTTGAGTGGTATGTAGAGGTCCTTGGTTGATCGCTCCCAGTCGCGCCGATGGATGACTTCGTCGATGACGCTGGGCGCGGAGTGGTAGCGCGCGTCATGCTCAGCATCGCTGTCAACGTGCGACTTGCGGCGGCTTCGGATCTCTTCGTGGCTCCGATGGGCTGATAGTGGTTGTTTCGTATGACCTTCAAATACGTATACGTACATTTTTATAAACAGATTTAGATGAATAATTAATAATAATAATCATTGACCTATAATAATTTATTCCTTTATCCTAGAATTATCACAATGACGTAGTATATGTAATATTAGAATTAGAATCCTAATCACTGATAATATTTGGAATTGTTTTTATTAAATAATCACCTGATGTGCTCGGTAGATGCAAAGATACTGCGCTACTCCCGATGCGACGACCGAACAACTCATGAGAGCGGTGTCGTGTGCTCGACTCTGGAACGTTAAAACATACACAAATCTACTCTATTGTAATATTTATTTATTTATTGGTTTACACATTACACATAAGTATACTACAGCTTTGTAACATTGGCACATTTATAATTTAAAAAAATATATAAAACTATACAAATGTTTGTTACGATAAACCCCGCATGCAAATATTTCTGTGCGAGAAATGTATTAACAAAAATCACAGTAAAATTTGTCCTTACAATTAAAAGTATATAAAAGTAAATTCAAAGTTGTGAAGAGAGAAAGATGCAATATATTTTTATTATTATACTTTATAAGCGAGTAGCAAAAAAAATAATTTTTTTCTGAATATTCGTTTTCTAGACGACATAAATGAGAGACTGGCGAATTAGAGCTCCTCTTTTCTGCTAATTGGGGGCTGGATAGGTTCATCATTTCTAGGGCGTGTATGGGGACCTTTAAACTTAAATAACGACAACAGGTTAGGACAATCATACATACAATTTGTGAAGGATAGATTAATCTAGTATATCTAACTAACCGGTAAAAAGAGGCCGGTCGTGGCGCAGCGGCGCAAGGTGTGACTGTAAACCGAATGGTTGTGGGTTCGATCCCCACTCGAGGAAATGAAATATTTACTTAAATTTATATTTCCATTTCTTCGCTCTGGTGTCGAGGCAAAGCGCGGTGTTGAGTTCTGCCACTTAACACGCAATGCCTCCGGAATTCGGCAGAAAGTGGGGAACGGAGTGTCTTTCACTACGTTCCCTCTGCCTACCCTGCAGTGTGCGGGATACAGCGTGAAGCTGATGTATTTATTTTATTTATCTAACTAACTATTGAATTTTAAAATACTATTGAAGTATTTTAATCGTTATAAGAAGGATTGCTTTCTGAGATTCCTTGGATTTTTGTTAAATACCATAGAAATGTTTTCTGAATTCGCTCGAGCTAGTAGAATAGTGAGGTCTCCAAACAGTATTCAAGGATGCTGCGAACGTGACTATTATAAAGCATTACTTTAATTTTTGCTTGCGTACACATTTTGCAATTTCTCAAAATAAATCCAAATAAGGGCATAGCTATCTTAGTTATTTCGAAAATATGTTTGTCAAATCTAAGTTTGGAGTTAAAATAATCTTATAGGTTAAGGTCTTTAATTGTGTCTAATTTCACAATAAGTACTCCGTTAACACATTTAATAGTATTTTTTAATAAAAAAATTCAGCTTCACGCTGTATCCCGCACACAGCAGGATAGGCAGAGGGAACCTAGTGTTAAGACACTCTGTTCCCCACTTTCTACCGAATATTGGAGGCATTGCGTGTTGAGTGGCAGAATTCAACGCCGCGCTTAGCCTCGACACCAGAGCGAAGCAATGGAAGTATAAATTTATTATGTTTTTTTATTTATTATTATGTCAAAAGTTACATAAAAACGCATTTATTAAGATTCAGTAACTTGCTATTTATTATCTTTACATTAAATCACCAGTCCATTTTAGTCATCATTGTCATTTTTTTAAATATGATATAAAAATAGAATAATTATAAGCAAATAAAAGCGTTCAGATATTTGATAATAAGCACAATTAAAATTTAAAATAAATATAATACAAAAATATAAGAAATATCAAACTCTACATATGTTGGCACATACATTTAAATATAGACTAATATAAAGTATAAATACTAATATAAAGCTAGCAATATAGATACTATGAAACAAATATAACATAAAAAACATCTAATATACAATATTTAATATCAATTACCGTTCGTAATAACAGGTTTTTGAGGATATTTTTCAGAGCTAGTATCTGCAAACAACGATACATACTTATATACAGAGACGTGCGTATTGTAAGTATACAATTACAAATATACATATATATATAAATTGGATCGTGCAAGGTCTACAGCATGCGCATTTAGCTATATGCATATTAAATAGCAAATTTGAATAGAAACGTATAGAGTCATCTATATACATATCATTAGTAAATGTAAAATAAAGATAATATTACATTTACAATCATCATACAATCACTTACATACAATCTTTGTACTTTGAAATATATTTAAAAGTTGTTTTGATTTAATCTAATAAAAATATTTGAAGCTCATTTTGAAATTGTAGCGCAGTAGTAGCACAATCATTTACCTTTTGTGAGTTCGATTCGTACTCGAGGAAATGAAATATTTAATATTTTCGTTTAGCCGTTCCAACATTCAATACGCAATGTCTCGAAAATTCGGTAGAAAATATGGAACGAAGCATTTTAATACTAGGTTCTGGCTGCCGACTGCTATATACAGGATTCAGTTTTTATAAATAATAGAGACATTGAAAAAATATGTTTATAGTAGTAATTATTAGTATTACCAGATCTATCATCGTCCGGCCAGCAGCACAACCAGCACAGCAGCAGTAGCGGCGCGCACACTTCAGCCGCCAGCACGCCGCCTGCACCACCCAGCGCACCCACGCCCAGCCCCGCCATCTCTACACCTCACTTCTATCTCTATACAATCATATAAACATATTTATACATATATATAACTGAATTCAACATCAACAAATCGAATTCGAAAAACCTCACTATATCAACAATTTCTATAATTTGTAAAGTTTTGTCTTTTTAACTCTATCCTATATATACTCTATCCTATAAAGATTCATATAAATATATGATTATGATAGACAGTTTAGTGAGTTATTATTGTATTTTAATTTATTCTATTTAATAAAGTGTTTTTTATTAAATTAAAAAGGCATTCATAGTAAATAAAAGTTATTGTTGAAGAGAAAATCATTACGAAAATCGCTATTATAGTATTTTACATACATAGCTCTCATTATTCACGCTTTACCCTTGCAGGGTAGTCAGAAAGAACATACATACTTCTTTCGACTCGTCCCCTGTGATCAAACTATTCATACATGCTTTTCACGTGACGATGAGTATCTTTGTAACACAGTCTGTTTTCGAAGGTCAACCGAGGTCTATTACCACCATCGTCCGACCAGCAGCACAACCAGCACAGCAGCAATAGCGGCCTACTCTTACCATTCCCTTTCCATTATAAATCTTTTTTGGCATTTTTTCATCATTCATTCGTCCAAAGTGTTTAAACAAGCTGAACACTTGCTTCTTCATTCTCATCGTTACATCCTCGCTAGAACCTACCATTCTGTGTATCTTTTCATTCCCGATTTGATTAGCTAAGCTAACTTCACATAAGTGTCATTTTAAATACTGTTATTTTAGACAAACACTAATATGGACTGTGACCTTCTTTTAAAAGTTAATTATTTTACAATTTAATATTTTTAAAGACATATTCAAGTCACTAACTGTTAACGTTATCCAGTTATAAAAAAACGATCTTTCTCAAGGAAAACAATACAGAAAGCGACTCGAGTCTACAAAATGCAGGCAAAATATGAATGAAGAAAAAATTAAATCGATGACTTTACGGTGTAGAGACACGTCGCGACTCGCGACTGTCTGTCTGTGGCCAGTGATCGATGCACGATTGGAGAAGGGCGGTAATACTAGTCTATTATGTTATTTAGTGTTGTTGAACTTTATAAATTCAAGAAAGCTTAGCTTTCTTTATTTCTCTAATATTATACTACTACGTAATAATAGAGTGATATAGAATCTATATTACTTAACATAAAGCAAATATAATTCATATAATAAATAATACATAGTAAATGAAATAAAAACAATGGTTTTTTTATTTCATTAAAATAAATGACATAATAATTAAAAAATAATAACAATTTTGTACTTAAAATAAATAAGTACGTGTGCTTTTTATATAATATTATCCGTTTATATTTAAAGTTTCATAGGATAATATTTCTAAATATGTTATTTTCAAAATACCTTATCTTTAAAACAATATACATAGCAGTTTTACATTTCTATAAATTGTAACATTTTATTGTTTGATTACTACTTACCGTTACTTTCAAAAAAATAAATTTTATTTGCCAATTTTTTTCAACTAGCTTTACATAGTTCGTTCGAAGCTTAAGAATAACACTTGTTAACTATCACTTAACACAATTTTCAAAGTGTCGTAGCACTTTACGTTCTACAGGGCGCTACAGCGCTACGGTGCTACGTTGCTACGCCGCTACAGTGCTACGGCGTAGTAGTGTGTCCTAGAGTGGTGTGCGTGAGACTGCGGGAGGCTGTCGTCGTTCCAGACTGCTCTCAAATGAGCTGAAAGACCTGTGACACACCAGGTTTTGTACATATTGAGATATAGTTATAGCTAATAATACAATTTTAAAAATTTATAGATATGTATTTTAATAAAAGCGTTTTGTATCCCGGTGAAGTAAGATTTTTTTACGTTTTAAGTTGAAAATGCGGGATTCTTTTGCAGAAAAAAAGATAAGATATTTAATTTATATTTTTTCTATTTATTTGAGCTTAAAATAAATTTCTCAATAATGATGGATAGCAATAAAAATATTATTAATGAAAAACTATCGCTATACTCAAACAATCGATGTTTTCTTTTACCCTGTAAGACATTATTATTTACTTATCTTTGTATGAAATTGTTAGTAACCCATAAGAAATAAAGTAATTAAAATAGATATTCCCTAAAACATGGAATAAATTAAAATTAAATTAAGTAAATAGCATGACTATGTCTGTCTGTGGACATTTCGTTTTGAGCTAAAAACCCACCAATAAATCTCTCGTCTGTAATTTAAATTCTCTGTATTTTTACTTTTACTAAAACGGTTTAGTCAAAAAACTTAATTTCTTAACAAATAAGTTTTAAAATTAATTAAATTTTTTAATGATGAACTACATTTTAGTGCTTACTACACTAATTGATGACGATTTGAATAAAGTTAACAAGAGTCTCCTAACCAATTTAAGTTTCAGTTTGCAAATTAATAACGTCAAAATTATTAAAAACATTATACACTATAACAAATTATAACACATAGCGTCTCCCAGTGTATCGTGATCGGAAGCTGCAGGCGCCGGAGTGTCGGGCGCGCATCGATCTCACCTACATCTGCCGTCTCCCTCCCTCCGCCCTCTGTATATTTCCCTTTAATTCCTTGTCTTATATAATAGATACTACTTAGATAGATCACGTCGCTCAATACTCGTATACTAGGAATGGTAGAGTTATTTTTATATCTGAAAGATTTTTTCATTAGAAAATAGTAACTAATTATAAATAACTTTGTCTCATTCATAAATGTATTGTTAATTTTATTTTATATTATTTATATTTATTTTATATATTTATTATTAGAGCACCTAAGCAGGGACGGGGTGTTTTCTCGGTCTATCTTTATTATATACAGGATAGAGCGTGAACCAATATTGTGTGCAAGCGTTAGAAAAAAAATTTATGTATTTTGCTTATTATTCCATATACATATATATATTTCAATGTTATCAAAATGAAAATAATACAAAATCTTTTTTGTATTTTATTATAGTGAGTCTCCATTCTACATTGAAGTAGAGCACAAGGGGAATCAAGTGTTGAGTCACTCTGCCCTTTGAAATCTTGAACAAGATTACTTTTTTTTCTTCACATAAAAGTGTTAAACGCTTATCTTAAACAGTTGTCTTGCAATGTGAGACAATACAAGCAATAAGCAACCAGAATATAAAAATATTGATATAAAGTTCAACGGTCCGCCCCCCAGGAGCCGTCGTCTTCGCCTGCTTACAACTTATGATTAAAATATTTTTGCTTTTAAACATATATATTTTTTATATAGTGCAGATAAAATGGAAAATTTATCTAATGTCATTGGTTATCTCAAAGACATCTCTCAATAAGACAGTACCATCATCATCATCAGCCTGATTCCATCCATCCTTGAACTATGACTCTCCATTCTGTCATCTACTCTGTCCACTTATCTTTTATTCTAATAAAAAGTATCGTGCTTTAATTTTTTTTACCTCGAATAATTTACCACTAGTTCTCTGAGTTACATTTGAGAAGAACAGACACGTTTTTTATATATATACATAGGGATTATACGCACGTCCTATTTCATTCTCATATTACAAGTTATAAAATTTTTCATTGTAGAATAAGATACAAAAGAATATTATTTACTATATATAACGGGTACAGCCGGGGCACCAGGTGCCACTATAAACGTGTCAGGTTGTCAGTTTGAATCTCACACGAAAAAATAAAATAGCAAGTAGTAGTAATGATGCAATGCGCGGCGTTGAGCTTCGCCTCCAGAATTCGATGGAAAGTGGAGTGGTGGTGTGTGTGGAAGTGACTTAACACTAGTTTCCCAGGTTCCCATTGTTTACCTGTCTGCTGTGTGCGGGTCACAGCGTGAAATCAAATAAAAAAAATAATTAACACAAAAAATAAATACGTACATATATATATTTATTAGATTTACATATGCGTCAGCGGTCAATTATTACTTCAAGCAATCTCTTACAAACAACGTCAAGTACATAAAGGACTAATAATAACAAAAGAAAATGTAAATAACATTACGGAATACAAATAAATTAAAGAAAACATAACATAATTCCATTTTTTAACAACTGTCCCAAATGCATTGACAAATAAGATGATTTTATAATTTCATTTTATCAAAACAAATTATTTAATGATTACAACCAAACAAACAAGTTATAATTGAATCGATTTCAGAAGCTTTTAAAATATACATATAAAAATCAGCTTCTTTGTATCCCGCACACAGCAGGGTAGGCAGAGGGAACCTAGTGTTAAGACACTCTATTCCCCACTTTCTGCCGAATTCTGGAGGCATTGCGTCTGGTGGCAGAACTGAACGCCGCGCTTTGCCTCGACAAAAGAGCAAAGAAATGAAAATATAAATTTAAGAAATATTTCATCTCCTCGAGTGGGGATCAAACCCATAACCAATCGGTTTTACAGTCACACTGTGCCCCTGCGCCACGACTGGCCTCAAGTATACATACATACATATAAAAAAAAGTAGTAATAACTAAAGTTATTTTAAACAATTTTAATTATAAAGTGTCAGGTGTATAAAAAAATAATCTCCCGCGGAAAATTGAAACAAAGTAAAACAATTTATAATAACATCAGTATAGTGTATTTGAGGCACACGTCACGTCACGTCACTTCACGTCATGTTCACAGTAATTAAATTGTTTGGAGAGTGCCTTTTACGTTCCCCGAGTAGTCAATATTGACTCATCGTTACGAAAATACATATACTGTCGTATGTTTATATATATATATATATATATATATATATATATATATATATATATATACATATTTTTGTATATCATATTTTTATTTTCATTTCTTCGCTGTAGAGTCGAGGTAAGAGCGCGGCGTTGAGTTCCGCCAAAATTTAGCAGAAAATGGAGAACGGAGTGTGTTATCTTTCTCCTAACCTTGCTGTGTGCGGAACACAGCGTGAAGCTGACAAAACAACCACGGATATATACAATATCTAATTGTATATAATTTCTAATAAATTTTGTGTAAGAAAATCTGATCAATATTTCATTTAGCACATTTAAAATTGAACAGGCATTAAAAAGGCAGTATTTTTATATAACTTTCGAGAGCGAGCGGAGTTTGACGCAGTGCCGCAACTCAATCTGGTTGAGGTCAGGTTCGTGCTAAAAGCTTCGGATGACCTACAATACTAGTTTTCTATTAAATAAATCCATTTTACTATATAAGTGTAAGGTTACACTTAAAGTCAAACTTTAACAATTTTTGTTATTTTTACACACCCCCGTTAGTACCTATACCGACATTCCGTTCCGTTTTCTAACAGTCAAACCATTTTATCTATACGCGTATATAATATGGAGGTCGAGTTTACAATCGAAAGTACAGTAATGTAAATATCTTTGAGGTAAATTTCCATTTTCTTGTGGTAAATCTTCTTTCTCTTGTTTGCAATCATAGTTAAGACAGGATCTTTTTAGGATCCTGGGATCCCTGTGTTAAGACACTTCGTTCCTATTAATATACTTCCGCTCCCCACACAGCAGCTTGTTAAGTAGCGGAACTTAAGTTCCGTTACTTAACGTGGGATTAATCCCACGCTGTACCCGAGCGAGAAAATAAAAATATTAAATATTGCGTTTCCCCGAGTGAGAATCGAACACACGACCGTCGCACGCTTATGTTCGAGCGCCACGACGGCCTCAGTTGTCCTTTTTAATAGTAACATTTCTAGGCGAGACTTGATTTTTCCGATCACATTTCTTTCTACAGACACAGTTAAAACTGTAAATAATTTTATTAAGATTTAAATGTACTAGCCAGACAGACATACTCACAAAAATCTCTTAATAAAAATTTACGTAGCAATTTTTGTACAATAAATTGATGATCCTTCATGCCGCAAGGGCACAAGCGATTGCAAACGCCACAGGTCGTGGGTTGGATTCCCAAACCAGGAAATTACGTATTTAATATTTTCATTTCGTTGCTCTGGTAACTAGGCAAAGCGCAACGAGGAGTTTCGCCACTCAACACGCAATACCTCGAGAATTCGGTGTAAAGTGGGAAACGGAAGTGTCTGAAACGGCACACTTCTTCTTCTTCTTCTAACTATTCTCCCTCTAACTACTCTTCTCTTTGTAAGTGATACAGAGTGAAGTTAAAAATATTGATAGAACGATGGATTCTATCATATACATATTCCTACATAATAAGTTTTGAAGCCAATCGTTTCACAGGGGCACAAAGTGTGCCTGTAAACGCGACTGTGGGTTCGATCTCCACTCGACGAAATTAAATATTTATGTAAACTTATATTTGTAAACATTGATCCGGTGTCGAGGCGACGCGTGGCGTTGAATTCTGCCACTAATCACGCAATTCCTCTAGAAATCGGCGGAAAATGGAGAACGGAGAGTCTTAAAACTAAGTTCCCTTTGCCTACAGCCTGAAGCTGATTTAATTTAATTTTAATAAAATTAACTAGGATAACAAAGTTGTTCATATATAACCTAATACACCTCGTATATATAATTACAATAAATTGGTAGAAGCAAGTCGCCAGGATATAATTGGATTGCAGGTGCACGTGGGCGAGGAACCAGTTAGAACAGCTTTTACTATTAAGTGCATCGTCACATAGTAACTATATGTATATATAGCTTTATACTCCCACACTGTATTCAATTACGCAAATAGCGACTGTATCTTATATTAAAACATATTATAAAATTAAAATTAACAGAGGGAACCTTGTGTTAAGACACTCCGATCCCCACTTTACGGCGAATTCATGAGGTATTTCATATTGAGTGGCGGACATTAGAGCGATGAAATGGAAATATACATTTAAGTAAATATTTCATCTCCTCGAGTGGAGATCGAACCCACAACCAGTCGGTTTTATAGTCACACTTTGTGCCCCTGCGCCACGATTGACTCCATCAGACCTCATCAAAGAAACTTAAAATATTAAATATATCATGTCCTTGACATAACAAATTATTTGTTTATATTTTTGTTGTGTACATCATAACTCCTAACTGCTAGCTAGGTGGATAAAGCAGTTGTGTAAGGATCGACATTAGCGCTTGCGCGGAAAGAACACAGACCGATAGTCGACAGTCGAGCGAACGCCGCCACGATACCGCACGTTAACTAAGTTATATTGAATTTTACACTAAAACACTGTTACTGAGTCATTTGTGAGCAAATGTGACCAATGTGTGACACAGTAGTGTGATGTGACCATTTTCTTGAAGACACGCTTCGCTTCGCTTTCGGTAAGTTAGATATCTGTTAGGAACGTTATTTTTCTATTTATTATTGAAGGAAATTCAGTTTGTACTGTTTGATTCATGAGATTGTATCTTTAACTGTGCTTACGATACGTTTCGCTCTGAGCGTTCTACTTGCATGTTGTTTTATAAGAACAGTGTTACATAAATTAAATACTTGAGTTTTTAACATTGGTATCTAACATGAGAAGGAATATAAGGAATCAGATTTAAGTTTCTATTCAATATCCGATTATGTTTATGCTAGATTTCTTAATGAAACTTTATATGTTGTCGGTAATAAATTGCTTTGTTATTTGCTTTAATTTCTAATAATTGGAATATGGTTAATTATATTTCATGTTTAATTTAAGTATATGTTTAATAAAATATATCTGTATGTATATAAGCATTTTCACAAGGAACAAAACGTCTGGTCATTGTTGCCGGACGGCGTAAATAAATAATCTAGTTCTATGAGCCTGCGCTGCATTGCAGGAGGCTATATGAGGGATGCAAACTGTTGTGAGTCAGCCGACTCTTTCATACTTTTACAAAGCAGGTTAGGTAGAGGGAACCTGGGAACCTATTTTTGAGTCACTCCGCTCCCATTAAGACTCATGATCTTAAATAATTTGCACCTGCAACATTTGTATTCTTAGTTAAGTTATTGTTAATTATATTTTGTACAAGGTAATATAAAAGAACAAGGACACGAATATTAAACGTAGTTTAACTCAGAGGAGATAATTAGTTTTTTTAAATAAATATCTACGACGTTAACATTGACTTATTGGATTTATACTTTAAGAATGGCCCAAATCGAAGACATTCGTTTCTACAGTGTAGCTGGCGTGACTTTACGTTTGTGTGAATGAGTGTAAGTATATATGTATGTGTGTGTATGTGTATTTACACAAATACACTTCGCTAATTCCTTTAATTGTTGTATAATTAGCTTTATTACGTTTGTTATTAAATACTAGATGTTACCAAATTCTTTATGTACCTACTGTGCGTGCCTATTCAATCTATTGTTGTACATGTAGTCGTTTAAAGATTCACTACATACATTGTAGAGTATCTACGAATAATCATACAAAATATATGATTATACCTGATTAAATTATAGTTTAATTTATTATGAAATATCAAACTTTGTATAAAATATGTATAAAAATTTCAACATACATACTCGTATGTATGTTTTTTGCTAATCATGGAATAACACTTTACAATGTTTTTGTTTTGTTTATAATAAAACTTTTTCATCAAAAGTACACACGTCCTTATATAATATGAATTTATATTATAATACTTTCAGCTAATCGTGACTATGCAAAGGGATATATAGTAAGCCATCTATAATAAAAATAGTAACATATTTTTATATATTAAATATAAAGAATCTAAAAATTTAACGTAAAATGTACGTGGAGAAACAACCTAACTCTACCCTCTAATCTAAATTAATTATAAAGTGTAATAGTGAATATTCAGTATAAATAGATAGAATTAATCTGAAATAAGTTATATAGTTTATTCAAGAACAATCTATTTATATGTAACTTGCAATATTAGTATTGATTTGCCCTTGATATCAGTTTGAACGAGCTTTCTTCTGGCACAGTTGAATTAAATTGAATATTGAAAATCGTAAATTTTCATAGTAACACTAGGTTCCTCTGCTTAACCTAGTTAAGAAGAGGAACCTAGTGTTCAGACATTATGTTTTCAATTTTCGGTTTCGGTTTTTTACGGACTTCACGCATACGCAAACTAAATAATTATGAATTACAAAATTAACTGGAACAATAAAATAATTGAATAACTATAACTAATGTAACACTAACATTATATGGATGGAAAATTTAAAATAAACTATACAGCTTCACGCTTTATCCAGCATAGAAGGATTGTCAGCAGGAAACAATTTTCGAGACATTGCGTGATACGCGCAGTTTAACGCCGCGCTTTGCTTTCTATAACGGGGAAATGAAAAAAAAAATATAAGTAATCCTGATTTAATTCACAACTGTTGAGTTTCCACGATAATTGATTAATCGGTTATTATTGATAAATGAATAATAATATCGTGTCGTGGCGCAGGGGCAGAAGCTTGTACTGTAGACCCAAGAAGTTTTGGGTTTGATTTACGCTTGAAGAAATTAAATATTTTATCGTTCTGCTGTTGAGGTTGAGTGCCGACACTGAACACGAAATGCCATCATAATTCAATGGAAGTTTAGGAGTAGAGTGTCTTAACACTAGTCTCGCTCTAACTCCTAACCTGCTACGTGCGGGATACAGCGTGAAACAAAAAATATATACACACTTTTTACGTTTAAATATACTCGTATATATACATTATACATAATATAACTTCTTTAAATACTTCATAATACAGGCACAGCAGGTGCGCGTCGACACGAATGCGCGCATGGCGTGAAGCGCGGCGCTTCTGCCTCACTGCTCTTGGGTTGTACATTCAATTTACTCATACAGCAGAGGGAATCTAGTGTTAAGACACTCCGTTCCCTATTTTCCGACAAATTCTGGGAGAACTGTGACGAAACTTAACGTTGTGCTTTGTCTCGTCGCCAGAGCGAAGCAATTTAAATAAATATTTCATTTCTTTGAGTGGGAATCGAACTCATTACACTAAAAGTTATTTAATAGTAGAACTTTATTTTTTTAAATCTTTTTTAATTAACCCAATTAATGGTCCTAGAGGCCATCGTGCCATAGTGGCAATAGTTATGAGTTCGACTAGGAGGACCCACTAGGAGGAATGGATTATATATATTTTTTCCCGGTGTAGTATATAATATGTAGCGTTAAGTCTCGGTCCACCGTGAATCGGTCGGACACTAGGTTCTGCTATAAAATATAAAAAAGTATTGTAAAAATGATATTACAAGCAAACACACAATGCCTCCAGAACCTGCTGTGTGTGGGATACAGCGTGATTTTTATAAAAATAATATCGAATATAAATGGCAAATGATAATTGTTATTTTTATGTTTTTAAATCAAATGCACCTTGAATTCTTTCCCAATCAATACCTTAAACGTAGCTTTAGCTTTTACCAGACAGCAAACGATATTTAACAAGCTGTCTTTATAGGTTTTCTCCATTTTCAATTAGGTTTCTTAAGTGCTTGTTGCCACGTAACGTGGGGGCGTGTATATATGTACCTTGTATAATATAAAAGACGTTGCTATATAAGATTTATTAAATAACTACTCCTTCTCTCTAATACTTGGCAGCCAAATATTTAACAAGCATTGTTAATTTCTTGACGAGCCTACTCTAAACCCATTGTTAAGACACTCCGGTCCTATTAAGACACATCCGTTTCCTATATTCCACTGAATTCTCGAGGCATTGCTTTTCGGGTTATTAGGTCGAGGAAATTAAAATATTAAATATTTCGTTTCCCCTACTTGAAATCGAACCTGCAACGCTCACATGCGTCGCACAGCTGCCCACCTACGATAGCTTTACTGAAAAATGTTGCCCATATTCAGAGAGCCAGTAAATTTAAGCATTTTCATCCTTCTTTCCGCATATCAGAGTAGACAGGAAAAATCGTTTAAACGTTGCTATTTGTTGCCGTTGCAAAGTATAATTGCAAATTATATAGCGTAGGTTAAATATAAGAAATATTAGATTAGTTTTTCACCTAGTCTTTATTAAAAATGCCTAATTATATTTTATATTTTTCTGAAACGAATTACTTTATAGTAAACTGGAGTAGTTGTACCTGTAGTATGTAGCTTTATGTATTTTGTAGAGATAGCAAGTTGTGGAATTAGGTCAAGGGCGGTTTATTAGGTCACTGTCAAACGGCAAACCGCACTCTGAATAAAGTCTATATCTATACCTGTATATACAGTATGTACACTTGTACATACTGTATATAAAATACTTATTTTATATACAGTAAAATACTTATTTTACTTCATATACGAAAAGCTTATAATATCTTACACATTCAAGAATTATAAGCATAGATGATTCGTTTAACTTTAACGGATTATTTACAATAAACTAGAAAATGTTTCAAGAATTTCATACTGGATATGTATAATTATATAAGTTGTTTATTTAATTTAACGTTTTTGGAATATTTTGTAGGACTTCAGTACAGATTTTTTAAAAATTAATTGTTAAACAAATCGAAGATCATGTTTTTCGACTCAAAACTCATATAAAACATTAGGCAAATTATACAACGACGTGAATTATTGACTTAAAGCAGAAAACAGAGTTCATATAAATAAAATATTACAAACCTTATATTTGTAATTCAATTATTTCATTGCATTGAAACCAAAAATCTATACAAAATTTTTACTTTTATATTAAAAACCAATGTATATGAAATTACGACACCAGACAATAACTAATATTATAATAAAATAAAGATCATTTGTAATTAACAGAGTATGCAAGCAACCCTCCCCCCACTATGGTCGGACCTGGAGCGCCGCCGGCGGCGCGGGCGCATGTCGCTAGCCGAGTTGGGTGAGCTGACAGCCCGCGCTCACCACCACCACCTACAGGTACACAGTAGCCCCCAGAGTCTCAGGCAGCGGCAAAATGACACACTGCCGAAGGTGCGTCGGTCATGTTATATTCGATCGTGTACTCGTACTATGTGTAGCTTCATTCAGTGTTGCTATCTATCTGTATTGAAACTTTAGATACTGTCTACTCTAGCGAGTTGTGTCACAAAAATTTTTTATTTAAGCAATGAGTGCCTAAAACTGTATTTCATTTTTTATTTTTATATTTTGCGTGATTTTGACAAGGACACTGGACGATATTTTGCTGTCCTGGGATGATATCGGTTAGTCTTGTAAACGCAGACCAAATGCAGTTGGTCAGTTGACACTTTGTTTACAAGATAGTATGTTGTGATTCCATAGCATTTTATTTTAAATGGTAACATTATTTTATTTGTAAAATGAAACTTTAAGCATTTTCAGGCACGGATTTGCTATTTATCATTTGTTTTTCAAGCTATTGGCTTAATCAATGCGAAACCGAAGTTTTGTGACATGTTTTGCGACAAGTTTTGTGACATGTATGAAAAAATAAAACACAAGATTAAGTACAAGCAGAAAACACAAGCTTTTAAATTATTTATTATATTTTTACTAAATTGATTCAATAACCGGTAAATTTCTTAAAATTTTGAATCTTTTCAATCGTTGCATAATAACTGTAATTTCATATATTTAAAAATATTAGTGCTTGTTAAATATTTGTATGTTATGCGTTGCCGTTTATTAATTAAAATAATACTATACTATAAAATATATATTATAAATATTTATGTATTTACTACGCTTGACGTAAATTATATTTTTAATAAATAATAATTTATAGAAGTATCAAATTTGATTTTCATGTTACGAATGTTCTAGTGTCTTGTACTGTATTTTTTTTTTAATTTGCCGCGTTTTAGCTGTGACACGATTCATTAGACAGACTACATGTACGAGTATAACCTGTTCTGGATGTTGCTTGTGTTCTGTTTTTTACTTCGTCATCGTAATACTTAAATATTCTCTAATACTATTGTTATTACTATTGTTTTGCAAGCAATTTGATGTTTATTTATTTCATATAAATATCTAAATAATTTACCTATGTACGTATGTGTTAATTATTAAAAAAAAGCTTTCAAATCATCATTTATATGCTAGATACATGTACCTATTCTAAACTCTTTTCAATGTCTTATTTTAATATGTATGTATATAGTACCTACATAGATTTATCTTCTTATTGTGTAAAGTTGATAAAGTTAATTCTATTAAATAATGTGGGTTCATTATATTCTGTAAAAAGTTACTTACTTAGAAAACGTATGAAAATTTCAACATAGCTTAATTCGAACCTGGGCCACTTGGAAAACGTCCAAATCGCGTCAAGGGGCGCGGCTTTGAGTCTCGCTTTGTTCAAATTTTATTAAGTTTTCTAGAAATATTGTTCTATTATTAGTATGGAAGTCGTTCCACATTAATTTGTTTCCTATAAAAATGCTTAAAAAGATGTGTTTTTGAAAATATTTATTGGGATAGTTTAGTTTATTTTCTATTACAAAATCTATGTAATGGATAAACATATACGTAAAAAAATAAATTTGTATTATAAATATACATTCATTTAGACGCCGTAGGGTCACAGTAGCGTAGCGTTTTGTCTGGTAGCTCTATTTCTACTCGTGATAAAGAATTATTTTGATTTCTTCGCTCTGGTAATAAAACAAAGCACGGCGTTAAGTTCCGCTACTGCCTGCAATAATCGGTATATATTAAAGGGCTAAATAACACCATACTTAAGTGCAACACATCTATAGGAGCTGCGTCGGTTGCGTGAGTTGCACGCGCGCTTAGACTGGCCGCGCGTGCACCGCCCCGAGATACTGCTGTACACGCCCAACCAGCTCAGACAACTCATTAGGTAACTACTATAGACTCTCACGTAATATATTTTATTATTGTTGCGTATGAAATAAATGAATTAGGTTTTATATAATTATGTATTGCAGTATAAATGCAAAGAATAAAATCCATGTGTCGCGTGGTGGAACTCAACGCAGCGTTTTGTCTTATGAAAGCGGGAAAATTAAAATAACCCGGTAGCAAAAGAGTGTGACTGTAAACGCGACAGTTGTGAGTTCGATTTCTACTCGGGGGAATAAAATAATGAATATTTTCAATTTCTCACTCTAGAGTTCCGTCACTAAACACGCAATATTTCGAAAATACGGTGAATAGTGGGAAAGGGAGCAGCTTAGCACTAGGTTATTTCTGCCTACCTCGCTATTAGCGTGATACAGCGTGGCTAAGCTAAAAAAATACTCTGAATGGTGGATCGAGCCTAGAACCATAATATGTATAATACGACGCTGTTCCATCAAAAGCTTACAATCATCTAATACTTTTTTATAGTTAGAAAGCGTTGAACCGAGTGTCTTTAGTACTAAGGTTCCCTCTGCCTACGCTGCTTTACGCGAGATACAAACATGAACATTCAGACTTGCTTTTATGATTTTTATGTAGATGTTTGCAGATTTTAATTTTTTTTTGTAGTAAATATAACATTACAATGACAATGCCTACGTTTCCGTTCGGTGCGGTCAGACTGGGCAACGCGGAGAGCGCGTCCGCGGCGCCGGGCTCGTGGCGGCCGGGACCGCTCGGCGCTCCATGGCATCTGCCAGATCCAGACCCTTCGGTAAGCTACATATTACATATTAAGATAACATTTAATAAGAAACAGAAAGCTCTGCTTAGAATTCCTATGCATGTAATATCATCCGACCGACCCGATATTTTTTTTCCACAAAATATTACTGACCACAACGTAGAAGTTAACCGGATTTTATCCTAAGTTTTTAACATTAATGTATAACGACTAAATATATACGATATTTGGAGATATTAAGGATCGCGTTAAGCTATCAAGTTGAAATTTATATCAAATATTTAAGACTATGATTCTTAAAGTACCTACACAGAAATCAAACTTGCATCGAGAAGCATTTATGCATCGATTTTGCAGCATTTTATATGAAATTCGCTGCGTAATCAAGATACCTATAGGGTACTTCTCGTTAACCTACGGTTGACATTTGACCCGAAGTGAGAACTTACAATAAAAATAAAAGAAAAAATCCGAAAATTTAAAATTGGGTATTTCATACGGAACGGAAGTAGGAATACTCTGTGTGCGTGGCCGACTCGCACTTAACCGGTCTGGTTGACCGTATTGTATGTGTTTTGTACTCGTCAGTCAGCGGGGGCGGCGGAGGGCGGGGGCGGCGGCGGCGCGGGCGAGGCGGGCGGCGAGTGGTGGTCGTGGCGCGGGTGGGGCGCCGGCGCGCTGCTGCTGGTAGCCGCGCTGCTGCTCGTGCGCGCCACCGACCGCTGCTTCACGCGCAACTACGCACGATGTACGTCACACATAGACACAAGCAAAAGTGCAATACATCTAGTCAATGGAAAACGTGTGAAACTTTAACTATGTGACAAGTGCATGAGTATTTCGATATAGCTTGCGATCAAATAACTTGAACGATAAACAAGAGGCACGGATTCTAGTTTAGTACTAGTACATATTTTTGGCCATTTCACGACGTTTATCAATACTCAAAAAATATACTAGAATGAGAAAGGCATATCTCTCGTTCCATTTTACGCAATTCAACATCGCCGCCATTACCTACGACTCGATGTCGTGAATGAGGCGTGTGCGGCGTTATCGCTTAGATAGGCTTGTGCTTGTGTGCGTCATTCTTGAGATATAACGTTTTATTTTACAACAATTATAATTTTTGAAAAAATCTTTTATTTTAATTGTATTAGGTTTTTTTAATTAAATTGGTAACGACAAAAACAGTCTGTATATAACAATATGCTTCTAATTTCCAGCACGTCGACGACGATCCGAAGAATGGCCGACTCCCAACGTGCTCGCTACAAGTCACCCTCGTGAGTAATTTTGTAGTCATTTTTATAGTATAGGTTTATACGAATATATATATATATATATATATATATATATATATATATATATATATATATATATATATATATATATATATATATATATATATATATATATATATATATATATATATATTTGAAGTACGTTCAGCACAGACAAAAGGTACGAGATGGATGCAGAAAGACGTATTGCTGCCTGTAAGAGGGCTAACGGAGTCTTAGCTGCATTGATAAGACGGTGAAACGTCAGCACAGCTGCACGTTTGGCCGTACACAATGCAGTTTTGGTACCGACGCTGTTAATCGGCAGCGAAACGTGGGTATTACAGAAAAATAATGAATGAAATGTGAATGCTGTAAAGATGCTATCTATGCTATGGATATGCGGAGTCAGCTTAGCTGATCGAATTCGCAATGAGCAAATGATCCACAGAATGGCAGGTACTAGCCAGGATATCACGGTGAGAATGAAGAATAACGTGCTCAGCTAGTTTGGGGACGTTGAACGTATAAGTGATAGCAAGAAATATTTATGATCGAAAAGTAAGCGATAAGAGAGGTAAGAAGAGACCCCGATTTATCTTTGAAAACTTTTTTTAAGGTCTCATATAAAGTGCTAGAAATACGTTTAACTTTTACAAATTGTACTACCCGTTGATCTTCAAACACTTCGATCAATTATTCATGTGTATAGTTGATCGAAGTTCAAACACTATAATAATACGAAACCTCTGGTGAGCCAGATTTTTAATCGCTTTCTTACATTTCCAGCGCCGCCACAATTCGTAGTGGAAGCCGAGCCCATCATACCAGAGCTATCGGACGTGTACCAGTCAAGTGAAAACAGCGAGCTGGGTGTGGGCGGGGACCTGCCACCGCCCTACTGCGAGGTGGCGGAGGACAAGCGCGCGCGCCGCGAGGAGCCGCCGCCGCCCTACTCCGCCTGCTACGGCGAGGGCGGGGCGGCGGTGCGCTTCGTGCGCGCGGGCGGCGAGCCCGGCGTGTTCTCGGACGCGCCGCTGGGCGGGCGGCACGACCCGGACGCCGTCGCGCACTCCAGCAACGGCTTCAACGCCGACAACCCCGTGGGCAGCCGCATACACAAGATCCCCTACGCCGACAACACCAGCGCCGAGACGGACGACGACGAGTGCATCGCGGAGTGCGTCGCGGACGAGCTGGGGCGCGCCTACAGCGGCGCGGCGCCCATCGCCAGCGAGGACATGACCATCGCGCTCGAGGACGACGAGGTCTCCTATATATCGCTTTTTGATCTGTACGAGGAGGAGCTCGCGGCTGCGTACAGGTAGGGATGTGATTTTTAAGATTCCGTTTCTTAAACGGTAAAAACGGAATCCTTATAGGATCAGTTTGTTGTCCGTCTATTAAGACCATTTATCTCAAGATCAGGTTGGGGTATAAAGCTGAAATTAATATCAAATATTCAGGTCAACAGTCAAGTGGAGCACTTCTACGTCAAAATAATCCAAGGGTATGAGCATTAATGCATCGTTTTTGCTGAATTTTCAATGAAATTCGCCGCGTAATCAAAACCTATAGGGTTTTCCCCGTGGAGCTAGTTATGAAAATTGGTACAAAGTGAGAACGTACAATACAAATAAAGAAAAAAATTCTAAAAGCAAAAGTTTATGTACATTCTTAGAAAAACATAATTATACAAAAAAAATATTTTTGTAGCTAATTCATACAAAATGAGTGCATAGCAGCATACCTACTGTACATGATCACAAATGAGTGCTGTATAACTTCATTTACTGCGTAATTAAAACCTTTAGGTATTTCCCATAAGCCTAAAATTATGTTATTTAGTAATTAATATGTGAGAACTTGCAGAAGAAATAAAGGCGAAAATCCCAAAAAAAATATTAAATTTATATTATTTTATATTTTTCGGCAATGATCAAAAATATTGTAAACTTATAAATATAATTCATTGTAAACAAAATGAGTGCATACGGACGTATGTACAAGCGTAGTTTTGTCGACTTTATTCAATTACAAAAGACAAATGTTTTGATAATAATGTTTTTTTAAACGCGACATCTGATGACTGCAAATAAAACAGGAATTTTAAATAATTCATAATTTAAAATTCGATCGATGTTTTCGTCTCGATACATATCGTATATCGATATCATTGAATCGATGTTTAAATTGTTTTTTTTTTTCAATAACATCGAACACCTCTACGTAGACGGGAGATGGGATTGCGAAGAAGCGACGATGTGGACGAGAGCGCGTTTGGGATTGTGGACGAATGTGAATGTCGAGACGGGGACGAGCTCTGCGACACACAACTGTGAACGCTTACTGAGATACGTAGTAGATAATATAATTGAAATATTTTAATATTGATCCTTGATATTTAATATTTATTCTTATTCTAATGTAGGGTAAACCCAACGATTGCCCGGTTTAAGAAAAATAATGCCTAATGTAAGATCGGTTATAATTCATTTAAGTCTCAAGTTGAGGTTGTTTTTTTACAATGAAAATCTTTTTTCAGTAAGTTTTAACTAAAAATTGTTGAAACTACAGTGCGTAAGAAAAAGTACGAAGTATTTAATAATTTGACAGTTGCATATACTTCTGTTTATATTTTGACAACGCATTTAAAATTCTTAAGTGGGCAATAGTTATACCCTAAAACAAAGTCAGGGTTGCGTTTGTGCGACAATATTGTTGCAGTTGCTATTATAAAAGCACAAACATCAAGTACAGTCTAAGGGAGCGTGGGCTTGTCTGCGAGCTGCGAGTATTTAAAATGGACTATAATTGAGGTTGTGTAGATAGTTTTATGAATATAAATTGTATATCACTTATTTTTCATGGCAAAGGCTTGGCGCGGTCATCGCCCCGCCGCTGCCTCCTTTAGTAGAACATTTTACTATACATTGTGGAACCAACTCTGGAAATATCTACTAAATAAAAGATTACTTTCCAAAGACAATTTGTTTTATTTTAGTCGTATATCATTTTATTATAGTCATAAAAATTTGCAATTTAATAAACTAAGCGTCTTTTTTGGTTAAATAATAAGATAATCAATAAATAGATCACATCACAAGAGCAATCATTTTTCTTTTATACCCTAAAACTCTAAAAGGGTTCTGTATCTCGAAAGGAAAAAAACAGAACCTATATAGGATCACTTCGTGTTGTTCGTCCGTCCATCTCTCAAGACTATTTCTTTTGAGAACGCGTAGAATTTTCAAACTGAAATTCATACCAAATATTTGTGTCTCTGGTTTCATAAAACACAGAAAAAATCTAGCTTCTAAGTCAAAGTAATCAAAAGATACGAACATTTTTTTGCTGCAGCACCAATTTTGCTGCATTTTGTATGTATGTATTGTATGGAATTCGATGTTTGACAACTTAGGTAAACAACTTAGGTAACACAGGTAAACTTTTATAAGATGTACTTCGCGTTGACCTACAATCCCGAAATAGGTACAGAAGCCTCGGTGGGCGAGTAGACCTCGCCTATAATCGGTTTTTTTAAATATATTCACATTTCCAGCGGCGAGCCGACTTTGGGCTATTTTAATAAAAGTAATCGTTTATATTTTAGCTTTAATCAAGTTCATTCTATGGAACATTGAGAATACTGAAGCTAAAAGGATAGCTGCGTGAAATTTTCAAGGCCCCTCTACACAGGAGTGCAAAATAGAGTAAATGCTTCTCAATAAGAGAAGAGTCTTAAGTTAATCATTGTGATTGTTTTAATATGTATTTACTGATGAATATTGTAACGTAATGTAATTGTTGTTATACCTATTATAGCCAAATTATACAAAATATTTACAGAAACTCTAGCCTATGTGTTATTCTGATATATAAATGATATTAAGGTAAAGTTTCATCTAAAATTTTTCAATAGTTTTTGAAAGAGGAATAACCATCAATTTGTACTAATTTCCACATTTAAGTATAAAATTATTATTAAATATGTCTTCGTTGGGTCCACTTATATGACATCCACACATGTGATCCCACATCTACACATGTGATCCCATATCCACAAGTGATACCACATCCACACATGTAATCCCATATCCATACATGAAATCACCTTCACACATGTGATTTAACTTACACACATGATCCCATATCCACACATGTGATCTAACTTCCACACATTTGATCTGACATCCAAACTTGTGATCCCACATCCACACTAAGTGATAACACGTGTACATAATAATACGAACACGTATTTACACTCACTCTTTTAAATAGTTGATTTTCTCAATTCGAGAAGTTAGATTCACTCTTTTTTGTTTTTGTTATTAATTAATATTTAAATAAAAGTAAATAAATATTGAAGTGTGCTTTATTTAATCTGTATATTAACTTACTTAAATCTAATTGCCAACTTAATATAAATATAAATAATATAAATGCACTTTGAGCAGAGTATAACGAAATGTAAGGGAAGAAACCACATTCAAAAAATGGTGTAAACAATAAATTATCTATGATTTCGTTACAATTTTTTTTAAATAAAATATCTCGTTTTTTAAAATTATAATCTCTAAAGCCTTATATATAATACAAAAAAATCTATGTTATAATTTTCTCTACAGAAACAAAACAATTTTTTTTTATTTCATTTTCATTTCAATATCAATAATTTAATATGCATCACGTATCTTTTATATGTATATAGGCCTTATAGTTCTAAGCATTAAAAAATAATGTGAGATACGTTATTATTAATAACTTATTATTAATATACAAATTAACATTGATATATATTAAATCATAAATTTTCTTACAATTAAAAGCAATGGTATCGAGCAATTAGCTTTGTTATCTAAAGGTGTATTTACATTACCAGTGCTTATATTTTTTATGCTTATAATTTCTGTTATTAATAAATATCATAAAAAAAATATTTCAAATAAAATATAAGAATATATTTCTTTTGTTTAAATTATTTTTTTTATAACATCCATTAGTAATTGAAGCAATTACGATTTGAAATTATTTTCTAAAAAAATATATCAACACTAAATTTATTTAATTTAAATAGTTATAACAAACAAATGTAAATACAGCTTTAAATTTATTTTAGTTTATATTTATAAAGTTATTACTAATAAATACAGTCTCAATGTCATTAATTCTTAGCACCAAGTCGTTCACTCTTTATTTATTATCTATATTTTCTTTTCTTATAAAGTATATACTTCTTATATACAATATTTAGTTTTTTTTTAACTTCATAAAAATAAAGCCCAAGCCAAAGTTAGACATTCGGATCCTCACGCACCGATTGTTAGGTGGCGAAATTAAACGCCGTGCTTTGTCCTTTCACTGGGGCAGAAAAATGAATATATAATTCAATCCCTCGGATGGGAATCAAACTCACAACCGTCGCGTTTACAGTCAGACGCTGTCCCAATGCCCCACGATAGTCTTAGTATTATAAAAATGCAACTTTTTAGTCTTCAATTTTTATGTGACGCTTTTTGGTTGATTATTAATATTATAAAATCATTTGAGAGGATACATTATTTATGTATTATATGTCATTTTTAGAAAAAAAAATAGTTTTTTTATATAAATATCTATCTTATTCAACACAAAAATTGTGCTTTTACCATGTATCTAAAAAATGCAATTGTTGCTTTTAAAATATTTTACAGTACAGTATTGATTACCTGGTCATAAAATAATATTGAAAATAAAATTTTGTATATCACATAAAATGTTATCTGTTTTTATTAATTAAGATATCTAACATTATACTTGTAACATGTCGTTCATATTCAAAAAAGTGTTCAAATTGTAAAAATTTTGCAACGCTATTTTCAATGAACGATACTATTTCATATATAGCATAAATTTTATATCCGTATCTAAAGGGTCAGGATAAAGAGTAAGAGAATATTTTATACAAAACACAAAACCAGGATAATGAGCCCAAAAAAAAATTTAAAAATATTTTGTAGTATTAAGGCAGGTTTTACAGATCGGTGTGAGCGCGTCGTACGTATCTTGCGAAGTAATCAGGCCGCCAGCATTTACATGAGCCTGGCACTAAGAACCAGTCGTAGTACAGACGTACCTGGAAATAAATTTATTTGTTTTTATTTAATTTTTTAAGCTTTACACTGTATCGCACACAAGGCAGAGTAGGCAGAGGGAACCCGGGAACCCAGACATTCCGGTCCCATTAAGAGATTTTCGTGCCCCACTTTCCGCGGAGTTCTGAAGGCATTGCGTTTTGACTGACGGAATTCAACGCTGCGCTTTGCCTCGTTACCAGAGTTCATTTTCTCGAGTGAAAATGGAACCCATAACCTTCAGTCCCCAGTGTGCCCCTGGGCCACGACTAACCTCACATACATATATATATTTTATTATATGTTTATATTCCGGTTTATAGGCCGGTCGTGGCGCAGCGGCACAAAGTGTGACTGTAAACCGACTGCTTGTGGGTTCGATCCCCACTCGAGGAGATGAAATATTTACTTAAATTTATATTTCCATTTCTTCGCTCTGGTGTCGAGGCAAAAGCGCGGCATTGAGTTCTGCCACTTAACACGCAATGTCTGTGAAATTCGGCAGAAAGTGGGGAACGGAGTGTCTTCCACTACGTTCCCTCTGCCTACCCTGCAGTGTGCGGGATCCAGCGTGAAGCTGATTTTTATATTTGTACATATACAAGTCCCGTAATAAATAGGTAATCTTGAAACATCTCCGAGATATGTTGTTCTAAAATCTAAATGATGTTTTTTTTTAGTTATAGATTTTTAACACACTACTTTATATTTCTGGACATATTAAGTCCAGCTAAGGATAAACTATTACCAAAGCATATTCGGTATATATTTGCAAAAGCGATTCTGGATTTTTCATTCATGATGGGACATCTGTATCTATTTTGATGTAAAGCTAACGTTAATGTGAGATCAAGCAAATTGTAATATGTTTGGTCGGTTGTAAAAAGGCTTTCATTGACTATTTATCATATTATTTTTACTAATATAATAGATACAACGCCATGTATAAAATATATTTAACTCGTTAGTAGATTTAATTATTTAAGCAGCAGATTTTAAATTTTTTTAAAAATAAAAATAAACGATGACATTTTTATAATGGAAGAGAATAATTGAAATTTAGAAAAAAGGGAATCAAGAGCTCACCTGATAGCATCCTAGTTCATCATGACCATCACAATGCGGGGGTTTTTCTGTAGTATCACCTTCTCCAAGCCTTTTGTTTATTTGCTGGTATTCCTGCATTATAATACATGTGTATTTTATTGTATCTCGCATAGAGAAAGGTGTGTAGAGGAAACACAGAGTGTTAGGACGTCCCATTCCCCACGTACCTTTATTTTGTTATCAGAACAAGGAAATGAAAACAATTCATTCTTCGATCGAGACTCGAACTAATGAATTTTACAGACAGATACTGTCCCACTGCGTCATGATGGCCCCGTTTATGCCAACACATGTGACATATAGTTAATTACTAAAGTAATTTGCCAAAAAATGGAAGAAATTAACGAATAATAAAAAAAAAGAGGCAGTCGGAGCAGAGGCACGGTGGCGAAGCATTTATTATAAGCACAAAGATTGTGAGCTCGATTCCCACTAGTAGTAATTAATTATTTTTATTTTCTCGTTCCGGTAAGAAGATACATTGAAAAATCAGACGAGAGTTGGGAGACTAGGTTGCCTCTGCCTGCCCTGTAATGACTGAGCACACACCGGCGGGTAGTGCATCTCAGCGACCAGCAGCGACAGCCAGCGCGGGCTGCTCAGGCAGCCGCCGTCCAGGTAGTGGCAGCGCGCGCGCAGGCACCGCGTCACCTCCACCGTCTGCGTGAAGTACCCCTCGTACGGGATCTGCACCACGTAGCGCCACACGCCCTGGTAGTTGCGCGCGAACACGGGCGTCGCGTACTCCACGCGCGCCGGGCACGGGGTGGGCGGGCCCTCGTAGCGCGCGGGGCCCGGCCCGCCGTGCGGCGCCACGCCGGGGTCCTCGCGACGCTCCGGACCGGAGCTCTCGCCGTTGATGGCTCGGTACAGCATGCAGAATCTGTAATAAGCGGCATTTGTTGTTCATTACGAATAACAAGCATTACAAATAACAACAAAATAAGAAATAATATAAAATGCTTAATAACCTCATATATGGTTCAGACTCAGGGTTAGAAATCAAAGCAACCAAGTACTAATTAAGTATTTTTTTTTTTTTATTTTTTTTTTTATGGAAAAGACACGGCAAACGAGCGTGCGGATCACCTGATGGTAAGTGATTACCGCCGCCCACGACCCCGTGCAACCCCAGAGGAGCTACAGGTGCGTTGCCGGCCTTTAAGGTGGGTTGGGCGCCGGGGCCCGGCATTACCTGATGCGAAACGCAGTGGCATAAAGCCACTACTTCACGCCGGTTTTAAATGCCGGGGGTGGTAATGATCCGGTCGAGTCTGCCCATGCGTGTTGCCATTGCTGGCGACGTGACTCTACCACACGTACTTTAGTCGCCTCTTACGACACCACCAGTACCAGGATGATCCTATTCTAGGCCGGGATCACACGGCACAAAATAATTAAGTATTCTACAGATATTGGTATTAATGATAATCTGAAATGATCATTTCATATACAAGAGAGTAATATTTTTTTCTGTTGAATTAAAATCAGTTTATTTACTTATTAATACCATTTAGATAATTTTAAAAAGAAACATTTAAGTAAATATTTTTTTCTAATATGTTCTAAGTTAACAAGTGTAGAACTCGCTTAACAGAACATTAACACTCAAATAATACTCAATGTGACATTTCTAATATTCTCGAACTGTCACTTGTCAAAATTGTCAGTTCACGTTCAGGTAATAGGTTAGAAAATAAAAATGAGCATTTATTAAATAACCCATAAATGCTTATAAATCTGTGTACTTGTGAAATAAAATGTCTTCAGCATTAGTGCGACAGGCTCTAGCGCTCGTGGACCCAGAAGGTAAATTTAAATAAATTATTTATTATTAATTATATTATTTATTTATATTTAACGTAATAATAACTTTTTCTTCCAGAAAATACAAAACAGTCTCGACGTCGTAACAACCCAAACCGTCAGCAGGATCAAGGTTTGTAAAACTATATGTAATATTTGAAGATACTCGTTGCGTCACTCACTTGTTGCGATCTATTGTAAATTCATAAATTGTTATATCGTGTTTAGATTACGACTGTTTCAGACGTTGAGGAAAAAACATTTTAGATAAGATGTGCTCGCCTACTTTATAAGCTTGTTGTTAAAAATATAAATATATATTTATTAAAAATAAGCGAGGCCGTCCGTCACAGTGCTATATCTATAGCGCGACAGTTATGGGTTCGATCCCAGTCGTGAATAATAAATTTACAAAAAAAACTCAAATTTATATATGCTTGTAATACTTAGTTTCCAGCCACCCTTACAAAAAGAATAAAAAACAACAACAAAATAAAACAAAATCCAAAGAAGAGCTGACTGAAGAGAATATAAAGAAACTGCTGGCGTTATCAACTCCTACTGCTGACACCACAATTGCGAAAAAGGTTAGTAATATTTTATATATTGTATTGTGTATTTTATTGTGTTTGTCTTTGTATTGTGTATATTGAGAGCAAGTTTATGAAAATTAGTCATGGCCTATTATATAAAAAACAAAAGAGTTATATAAAAAAAAAAAAAATATGTGAAGTATGCTGTTGGCCCTATTGGTCTCTACAGCATCACCGGATTATGTGACAGGGTGAGCTAGAAGAGCTCTGACCTTGGCTAGTATAGAACTAGGAAGAAAAATAATACTGTAGTTGATGTTTATGATATTTTAAATAGATGTAATCATGAGATGGTGTATTTATATTATTGACTATTGTTTTACTACTGCCATTACTGATAAGATATAGAATCTTTTTAAAATATGTATATAGAATTAGCAAATTTTTTTTTATATATATATAATTTTACACCCACATATAGAAGGATAATAACAGAAAAATCGAGAACCTAGTGTTAAGACACTTCTGTTCCCCATTCTCAGCTGAATTCTAGAGGCTTAGCATATTGAGGGGCAGTATTCAATGCCACACTTTGCCTTGACACCAGGACGAAGTGAAAATATTAAATATTTCATTTCTTCAAGTGTAAATTGAACCCACAACCTGTTGTGTTACAAGCCTGTGCCCCTGCACCACGGCTGACCTACTTACTAATATTTTTTTATAATTTTTTTTATTATATAATATGTCCAAAACAATACATACATACATACATACCCACATATACAAAGCTAATGTACAATGAAACTATTATTTATCACTCACAATCTTTGATAGAAATTAAACATACTATACATTATTTTTCTACTATATAGTACTTAAATTTCTAATTATTTATATTTTTTTGACGTCTAAGGTAATCACCAAATATTTTTATGTTAGTATGTTGTAATTTTTGTAATCCTTGTTGTATCACATTAGTAGAAACAAAATAAAACAGGACGGTCACACAACACAATACTGAGTCATATTCTTATTAAACTTTAAACTAAAGTAGTAGACTTAAAAATATTTTTCTTTCTTAAGTGTGAAATAACAGTTACTTTTTTTTATAAATATTTAATAAATAGCAGTCTCTCTTTTGGTAGCAAATTTTTTTTTAAATCTCTCTACAGATATGCTAATAACATAAATAAGTTGTAACAAAGTTGGTCAGAACTTGGACACACAAACAATTTTTCCCTTTTCTCTATAAAAATATGAAAGTGTTTTTTTAAATGATTTTAACTTTAATATTTATTTTCAATCAACAATCATAATCTAAACAAGTATTAAGAAAATTCATTTTCAGTACACTAGTTTAAGTATTGTATTCTAATGCAATATTTATCTTTTACAGATTGTGGAAAGAGCAATCAAAGGCAGGCCATTGTGTGAAAGAATTGAAGTTAAAAAGGAAGAAGAAAAATCTATTTTATTCCCAGATGAGCCGTTTGACGAATTTGAAAAAACATATTTTGTTGGTTAATGAAGGATTTTTTTTCAATATATTTTTTTAAAGACTATTTATGAAAAGAGAAGTGGTTATAGTGATGTATTTATGGAAATTCCGGATAGATTGTTGGGCAAGTGTGTTTTAGTGACCACGCTTGTTATATACATTGTTTTTGTGTTTTGGGTTAATTCCTACCCTTTTATTGATGAAGGTAAGATTTTTTATGTGTTTATTATATTACAATACATTTATAAGTAATTTAATATTTTTGTAAGGTCATAAAAAGTGAAGTGAACTTAAATATTGTATTTAAAAAAATATATCATAAAAAAAACTTGTGACAATATACAATATATAATACAATAGTGTGAAGTTAGATATTGTGATGAAAACTTAGAAAATTATTGGAGAAAGGATTAACATTATTATCATGTTATATTTGTAGAAATCCAAGACATTTCCTTAGATGCTGCATTTCGAGTGGTAGAACTCATCTCTTCTCTTGTTTTGTTGACAGAGCAAAGAAACGAAAATAATTCATTCCTTTGAGAGGAAATCGTACCCACAAGCTTTATGGTTCATTATAAATTTTATATTCATAATCATAGTTTTATTAATAAATAACCACACTTTAAACTGGACTCAGGTTACATATTAGTTATAAATAACTATAGAATATGTTATTGTGGTTTTGTCACAAATGTTTGTTTTTATGATATTTTTTTATTTTTAAAATAAAATTGTAGTAAACAAGACAAATAACATAATCAATAAAACAGACAAAATTTTTGAAAATTCATTCAGGTCCTTGTTAAAAATTTTAAGAGCAATATCCCAAACAATCCTATATATACCACAGTTTAATGTACAATAAGTAAATACTTCTTTTCTAGTAACTTGTTACTGAATATTACTTATTATTATATATAAGATTTGATCATTTATTTGCCTTATTGTATAAAATGATATCAAGTGGGTAATCTATACATATAATAAAATTGTAACTGATAGATGATATATGACCGATTGCTTGACCGATTTAAATGCAATTTGCACCATTGTGTTTGTTTTGTTTAGTTGTATCAAAATGAAGTATTTGGTTCAACAAAATTACCACAAAATAATAGTTTTTTTTTATTACCTTAAACTAGTTATCAATTTATGGCTATTATTTTTAATTTATGGATATTATTTGTTGAAATAATTAATTATTTAAAAAAAAGAAAGTAGTTCAGTTTAGTGAACAAATAATTCTGCAGTTTACTTGTGCGGGCTAAGCCGCAAGCGGGTCGCGGGTTCAATAATAAATATAATATATTAATTATGACTCTTCTTGCCTTGCTAATATAATAAACACAATAAATATTGTATTATTTAAAAAAAATAAATAACAAATTTAATATGGAACGTTTCTTACATTTCAGATTTAACAATATACGCGTACATTCCGGACCCGCAGTGGGCCCTTTTAGTTTGCGCTGTTTGGGGGTTTTTTTTTATAGGGGGATTAATGTCTTTCACACTCTACCACATTTACCCATACTTGTGAAAAGAAATATAAACAAAATGGCGGCGAAAGACTGGATTATAATAGGCGTTTCAGGAGTGACATGCGGTGGGAAAACTACTTTAGCGAATAAATTACATGATTTATTAACCCCTGTTTACGTGTTTCATCAGGATAAATATTTTTACCCCGATGATAGTCCAAATCATGTTAAATGTGAAGGTCTGGATCATAATAACTATGACATTTTATCGTCTTTGGATATGGCGGCCATGTTTAAAGATATAATGAGCACTGTAAAAGGAGAAGATTGCTCGCATTCAAAATCAGTAGAAATAAACGAAAGGTTGGAAATTATTGGGAAGAAATTTATAGTGGTTGAAGGGTTCACTGTGTTGAATTATAAACCTATTATGGACATTTGTGATTTGAGGTTAGTTACGATTTATTTTTCTTTTACTAAGTTCAGTACGGTCGACAGGTCGTGGCCGCACTGAAGCTAGCTGTAGATGGATGCGTAGATTTGAGTTTAGATTTTTTTTCTTAATTTGATTATCTTCCTCCCTAGTGAACGAAAGCGCGAAAGTTCCAAAAGCCTAACTTCAGGGTGGCCACGACTCGTCAACCGTACTGTAGTCATATAGAATCTAGTGGTCTTCGTTTCTCACGAACCACCTGATTTCTGAATACTCATACTACAGCAAGGCAATTATAACCTTATAATTTATAAAATTAACTTTTACTTCACATTCGTCAAATATTTATAAATCGTTTTAGAGTCTAAGATCAATCTTGAGATGTCATTTCATTCATAAATTATATATGTTCATAGATACATATATAATTTATGAATGAAACAGCATAATTTATGATTTATAAATTACTGACCTAATAACGGACCTTAAATTGGGTAGTGATAAAAACGATAAATTAACGATATCGACTTTATCGTCGATTCAATCTGTTAAGTTTAAAATACTGCACCATTTCAATTGTTTTTAAAAAATAGACTACCAAAAATAAATCGACTTTACGCTGTATCCCGCACACAGCAGGGTAGACAGAGCGAACATAGTGTTAAGACACTCCGTTCCCCACTTTCTGCCGAATTCTGGAGGCATTGCGTTTTGTTTGGCAGAACTCAACGTCGCGCTTTGCCTCGACACCAAAACGAAAAAATGGAAATATACATTTAAGTAAATATTTCATCTCGAGTGTGGATCGAACCCACAACCAGTCGGTTTTACACTCACTCTATGTAACCCAGGTATCACGCCCCTGCGCCACGACTGGCCCCAGACTACCAGATTTTACAATATTATTCAAACATACGTATGTACATATAAAATGTTGTTTTAATATTTATAGATATTATTTCGTGCTCGATTACGGTGCGTGCGCGGCGCGACGCGCCCACCGCCTCTACGACCCGCCCGACATCGCCGGCTACTTCGAGCGGTGCGTGTGGCCGAACCATTTGCGGTATCGGGCTGAGGTATGTGTGTAAGCGAACGAGGCGACGGTTTGGGTCCCCCGATATGGTCAATTTTTTTTTATATGTTTTCTAAAATTATTTTCTTTCCTTAGTTGAAAAATAATACTTTAAATTTAATGTTCAAAGTAATTAATTTATGAAATCATCGATTTCTTTTGCATAAAAATCTAGTATGTAATGCCATTGTTATGCAGTGAAAGTGTGTCTATATATGTGATGGTTGTGGGTTCGGTACTCATTGGGGTAAGAGTTATAAAAAATATTTTTAAAAAAATGTCACATTGATGTATTATAATTTTACATTTTCAAAGTTCGCGTCATTTTTACGAAAACGTAGGTCGGTATGTCTCTTTATTGTGACATCAGTTGATCTTGTAATAAATTAAAAAATGCACTATTTTGGGAATAATCTATAAGCAAATATTGTATATTTTCATGGGTTGAATAACATGCCTTTCATTTTTGCTGATATTTGTAAGTAAAATCTCAACGTTAAGATATTACTATGTATAATAGTTAAATATGACAAAAGTGTAACTAAAAATAAAGTCTTCCTGAGTAAATGGACTATCCAAGACAAAAAAGTCTTTTAAGTCATGGTTAACCATATCATCAGTTCCAATAAAGGTCTTTTCAAACAAAAAAAATATTCAAATATTAGTATCGACTATAACAATAAACTTATACATTTACAGATGGAAGCGGATAAGCGAGTGTGTTTCATAGACGGCGAAAGACCCGACGCATTGGAAATAGTACGAGCGGATTTGGAGCGACTCGGAGCGAAACCTACATAGCTTCTACCACACTAGATTTACGTAGAGTAATAATGGAAACTCCTTAAGAGATATATATTTTTTTTGCTTTTATTTTCCTACATAAATAGAAGTAGAATTATCTTCTGTGATATGAAGATGGACGGAAAGTAGAAGTATCTATCTCCTCAGTGCATATGCTCTCCTGGTAATATCAAAAAGTAAAATTTTATACCGGTAAATAGTAAAAATATTTATATACCAACAATTAAAAGTTAATATATCGAATCCTTCTTCATACAACTTGACATTGGCGAAGTGATTTTGTGCTCAACTGGCACACTCGGAGCGCCATAATAAAAGAACAGACCAATATTGAATTAAACAAATGTTACAAAAATTAACATAAATCGGTGTTTTATTTACATATATAACTACATATGGCCTATATTTTTATGACGTTTTGTGATATCTACTAAAGAAACGATTTAAAATTATATGCTTAATAATACATGTGAAAGTTTACGAGGATAGATATTGATTTCACTTATAGCTACTGAACGGATTTAGATGAAACTAAAGAAAAAAACAGGCTACTATTTATGTAAATATTTTGTATACTTTGACTATAATATACCTAAGTTTAAGCGGGCGAAGCCGCGGGTGGCTAGTAAATAATATTGCAGGATTAATAAAAGTCTACTTATAATAAATAACAACAAGCAATTAGTTTTATAATATAAATTTATTGGCTCATAGCTCAAATTGGTTGTTATTATGTTGAAAATGTTATACTTGTAACCATTTTTATTGTTAAAAATAACAAGAAAACAAATATATGAAGCTGTTTAGGTTAAAATATTGTAAGAAAAAATTTAAAGAAGAATCATTTTTTGTAATTTGTGTTCAATTTTGAAAATGATTAAAGTATTGTTCAATTCAATTTAATTATTATGTTACCTATAATGTTAAATTTAAAATGTCTTTGTATTGTAATATCGTCACATTTGTATAGTAAATATGTAAAGATTTGAAAATGGTTGTTTTGAATGTTATTTTTAGTATGTATTAATAAATATTTTCAACTACTTGCAATAAGTTTTTATTGATTTTTATTAGTTACTTCTGAAATAAAATACGCTATCCATAAGTAAAACTCCGCCATATTTTCTTTAGAAAAATAAAAAAATAAGCAGCTTCGTCAAGATACTTGTTCCCCACGCATTGCTTAATTTCGTAAACATAAATATGTGTTGAATGGTGGCAAATTCTGGGCTGTGTCTGTCAGAGTGTGGCAACGAAATAATTTAAATATATTTGATTCAATCAAAAATTTTAACAGGTTTCCTCTACCTATACCTACCTCTATATGAAAAAAATAAAATGAAAAATCTAAAACATGTTATACTCACACACCACCGCCATCGCAGAAGCCACGTGAGTCAGCGCGGTGTTCAACGCTGAGTTGGCTGGAGGGTACTTCTTGGAAGGAGCGCGCCTCACGCGCATCTTTCGTTTGTGCGTCTTGTGTTGCGGAGTTGAGTGAGCGACGTGCGCGGTCTTCTAGCCTAAGGGTTTTAACAATTGTATTATTACTAGCGACCCGTTTGCGGCTTTCGCCCGCTTGAACACCTCTATTATTTATTAACTAAATATCTAAATTCTCTAATTATATAAAATCAAACTATTCAGTAGTTTGATTTTCTAATAATTTCATCACTTTTAAATCAATATTCATACATTCAAATATAAAGTTACAGCCAATTTCATAAAAACCTTATAGCAATTTTGTCTTTTGTTTGTGTCTTTTATTTACAAGCTGATTGAAACAAAAGAAATACTAAATATTAATGCATTTAAAGGAAGCTTGCCAAAATATAGTAGTGAAAATTTCATTTAAATCAGTTTCGCCGTTGCTGAGATTAGCGTGTACAAACGATAAACAAACAAATCGAAAAACAGACAATTTTTTTATACAATTGTTTTGGGTTTTACTACATTGTACATATGTTCCCAATAAAAGATTTTCTCATATGTCTTCCGACAGTTCACTTTCCGTGGAGATGCTATCTTTTCGTAGGATATGCGCAGTCAGTTTAGCTGATCGTATCCGCAATCAAGAGATGCACAAAAAGGCAGGTACTGGCGAGGATGTCACGGTGAGAATGAAGAAGAACATGCTCAGCTGGTTTCGGCACGTCGAACGACGTGAAAAAAGATTTAGGGGGAGGAGGAAGAAGAGAAAGAGGTAGGGGGGAGCTACCTCGGTTGACCTACGTAAGTAAAACCAATAAGTTTAAAAGCTGGTAGCTAGTATATTATATATCATACGTACCTATTGTGCTGTAAATGGTCGTCGTGGTGGTCGTGGTGGTCATGGTGGTCTTGGTGGTCATTTTGTGGTTGTGTGACATGCGCCACCCGTGGCAGTGCGTCGTCCGCGCGCAGTACGGGTAGAGTACGCGACAGGAAACGCAGTGTGTGGTTGCGGATTAATTCACTATAATAATATTTAGTATTTTTATGTGTTATTTCATATTTAGGAAAGGAAAATAAATTCTTAGAGAAAAAATTCAGATGTAAGCGCGCGTATAAAAATTTCGACATACCTAGCTTGATGAGAATCTAATTATTTTCCTTTCAAAATACTGTTATTTTGAATTAAAAAAAAGTAATAAAACTCAACTTTTTCTACTTACATATGTTTTAAAAAAATATATAAGACATTTTTAAAAAAATATATAAGACAACTGCAAATTTCCTTGAAATGTGACTTAATTTATCAATGGTCCCATTTAATTTCATAACTATAATAACCGGTAATAATAATAAAAAATACTTACAAAGGGTAAGGCTCCCCATTAGGGTTCTGCCCGAGCGGGTTGCGCGGTATAACGCCGCGGTTTAAGTCGCCGCACAGGTTGTTGGCGCTGACGTGCGCCCGTTCACCCGCTGGCGAACATTCCGCAGCCACCTGCCTGTAAGGGGGCGGACGCACCCTAAAAAGAAACGGAACGAAAATTATTTAATAGAATTTTACTAATAATTAAAAACTCATATACTTGCCAAAAAAAATTTAAATGCAAAAATGGGGAACCTTTTAAATAACAAACACACCTTAAGAACAAACTCCTAACACTAATATAATACATACGAGTAGGTACGTAGTATAGTTAGAGTGCGGTTGATTAGTCGTGGCCGCTCTAAAGCCTGAGGAAATTTGATTTTCTGATTGAAGTTTTGCGCATTGTTTACACGGCAAGAAAATAAATGAACTTAAGAAAAAAATCACAAAATTTAGTGTTAACAGCCATCTATAGCTGTATCAGGGCGGCCACGACTCGTCGATCGCGTCGAACACAAAAAAGGTTTCAAATATTGTTGCAGTTTATAGTGTAGAAAGAAAACAAATGATATAAATTTACTTAAATTTAGAATTGCTTAAAAAATATATTTGGATGCAGATTAAAAAGAATGTAATATCTAAGTACGTTACTATCCTATCGTATCGTTAAGCAAGTGATACAAGATTTAAATATATAATGTAAAAGTATGTCAGTTGTTCGCCATTGGTAAGCAAAGTTCACAACTTATTGTTAACACAATGTGCCGTAAGGTGAGTAGGTATTACTAAGTTTTACAAAACGATTTAATACAACGATTTAATACGATAAAAAAACAAGAATTTTAACCTGTATATATATGACTTTTGTAACATTTGGGTGACTTTTGTATTTCTTTTCAATATGGATGTCAACAGGAAACGTGTCTTATAAAAATAAAAAATATTCTAGAACAGATCCTCCTAACAGGTGATCTTAAACGAAAAGAGTTGGTAACCACTTGAGACCTTTTTACCAACAGTTGCTGGTTACAATACATCATATATTTTTTTCTAAAGACCAGATACAATGGCGTCCTCATCATTCATCACTCATCACACGGTGTTTGATGACAGCATCCACCATTATTTTATATTTGTAACATTCTAGTGAAAGTCCTGGCGTCGCTCTCGAAAGTATTAAACGAGTAATCAACGTTTAAGACTTAAGAGAGAGCTTGCTACGAAGAAATCTACATTATATTGAGCTTCTTTTATGGAGGACATCAATTGAGATGGTCGTTAAAATTTTAAATCTTTGAATATTCGTTGATCCCAATTGTACGTTATAGTATGTAAAGATTTTATTTGCCCAAACGTGATTATAATTTTTGCTTATTAGTTTTGATGGAATATTCATGATTTATTTTTATACGAATTAGAAGTCGTCGTTTATAAAAATAGCGTATCAGCTTCACGCTGTATCCTGTACACAGCAGAGTAGGCAGAGGAAATTTAGTGTTAAGACACTCCGTTCCCCACTTTCCGTCCGTGGTTTGAAGGGCATTGCGTATTGAGTGGCGGTACTCAGAGCCGCGCACCATAGAGACACCATAGCGAAGAAATGGAAATATTAATTTAAATAAACATTTCATCTCCTGGGTGGGGATCGAACCCACAACTAGTCGATTTTACAGTCACACTTTGTGCCCCTGCGTCACGACTGGCCTCCAACACTTACCAGTGGTTTAAAATTATAAGTCTCATATATTTTTTTAGTTTACGTACCTGGGTGGAGTGGCATTGGGTGACTCAACGAAGGCATAATATCCTTCTGGAGGTTCTTCTGAATCTTGTGCATCTTCAGTCTTTGGTTCCAGGGCAGGCTCCGACACGCATAGTGATGCTAGCGTCTAAAATATGCAAAGTATTGCATGTATTAAATCACTGATTCCCAACCAGTGGTCCGCAAAAGCCTAAATATGGTCCACGAACGATTTTAATTTTAAGACTGGGGATGGTGAGGGGAAGTTTTGTTTACTTATCACAGGTGATTTTTATTATATCTACATGCATATTGGTCCCTGCTACCAAGAACGATATAAAAGTGGTCCTTGATCAAGAAAAGTTAGGGGACCCCTGTATTAAATGAACAATGTTTATGTAAAAAAGGCCATCATGACTAGTGACCAGCGTTGCCAGATGTCCCGGTTTTGGCTCGACCTCCCGACTTTTAGCCCAAAAAGTAAATGTCCCGATCGGGATAGGCATAGTTCAACTCCGCCGCGTATAATTAATTATTCCCAACACTTAAGTGCCTTACATATGGTTAACCCAAAACAATATCATTTAAGTAAGTATAGTGACGCTTTTCCATAAAAAAGCTTATTATATCGATTCTATTACTATTGAAAATTTTATTTAAAACTCACATAAATGGTCAAAACAGAATAACGTAAATCCTCATTATTTTATGTTTTTGTCCCGCTTTAGGCGGAAATATTCTTTTTATTTGAAAACTGAAAGGTCTCATTTTCCACTTGGTCCATTTTAGACAAGGTCATTAATAAGAAAATCACATTAGTATTAAATATGTGCGAGACCAATGAATGAATGAATAACTCAGTATCACCAACCGATTTACATGATTTTTTTATTGGAAAAGATACATACAATTCAAGAGTAGATTAATAAGAGTTTGATTAAGTTCTGATTATGAAATCCGGTTGACGATCAGTTTTTTTTTTATTATAAATTATATAATTATTTAACTTATATTATATTATTGAGTTATGTTGAAATTAAAAAGTATTTTTATTTTACTAATTTTATATGCTTAATATTAAATTTTCTTTTTCCCCACCTCAGAAACCAAAATAAATTAGCAATCTGACTAATACAACAGGCTGGTTAATGTTAAGTGTACTGGCTGACCCAAATACAACAAAGTAAACCTGGTTTAGGTTAGACTTGAAGCCTTTCTATATCATCGTTACAAAAGTTATAATAGAGACTTTTCTAATTTTATTTTTTTAGTTTAAAATCCTCTTAGGTACATATAGAGCTTAATGTGATTTTGATTCACCAGTGAATCAAGAATTTCGTGTGAGATTTCATAATATTTTTATTTTTTATAATGATATAGGCTTGTGTTTGACCGCATCAAGCCTGATGAGCGTTGATGCGGTCTATGGTGATGAACGCTTGCGTAGTCAGTACCTGTCATTGACTATATATCGCCAGCAACGAGTTCCAATATCTCGCGACGAATAATGAAGTACGAGTGAAGATTTTAGCATCAAAGCATTTCATTCGTACGTATGCAATTTCCACCATGCGATCCCATCATACGAATGGTGTGAAGCTGTATTTCGAGAGATTTTGTAGTAAAAAGGGGCAGGGTGAATTAGATTGTGCAATTCCAGGACACACTCTCCGAAATATACGCGGTAAAAAACAGACAACTAGGCAACCCTACGCCAGTGGTTAAGGCTCTACAGTTATGTACCAGTGAGAGTCTTGTTTTTGTTTAATCTTCTAGCTCGTTTCTCAATCGATTCTAACTATCCCGTGAGTGAGAACAGTACTCCATACACGGTCTTACTTGTCCTTTATACAGTATAAGAAAAAGGTTGAGGTGTAAAATATTGTCTTACAAATTTAGGCGCTCTGAACATTTGCGGATTGTACACTAGGGAAGAAAATAAACAAAAAAATATAAAATCTAATCTGTGCAGTCGTTTACAGATAATTACAGAGCGGCCACGACTCTTCAACCGTACTGTACTATGAATGATATGCGACAGGAGGTAGATCAAAGTGATCAATTACGCTGTGAGTAAGTGAGTGTTTTATTAAAGTAAGAGTGTAAGTGATTTGATGCGGCGACAACTGGCAAGTGCCATCAAGCATGTTCTGGAACTATATAAATCTACCGTAATTTAATTATAATGAAATCACTGTTTACTTGTTTGTTTAGAACTTTCGATGGGCTTCGTTATTATGAAAAGTGAACGTGTGCACTTATAGCTTATAATGTTACATATATTGGTTTCTTTAAATGTACATAAGAGAGCGGCATTAAAATATAAAAACGTTGCTAAAACTGCTTACACACCAATTTCGCGACAAATTAACAAATAATTCTAATTTGCCTTACAGATTAAGTGTCTTTGTAATAGAAAATCCCGAAAATAGTTCCAGCCTCGCAACCACTCAACTTACTTTACATTAGAAAAACATATATTTTGATTAAATCTGCGATAGAGCCCGCTATAGGTATGCAGGTCAGTAAGGCGTAACGGGCGTGCGTACAGCGTGGTACCTGCCAACCAGCTCGCCGTGTAGACTACGGTAGTGCCGTTATATTGAAATCAACCTTATTTTTAATCACTAAAGGCTTACTTTATTACCTTGCGTGGATCATTTACATATTCCGCTAGCCTTTGGCGCCGTCATTGAACTTGTAAGGCAATTTGATTCGAATTAATGATAGTTACGTATTTAATCTGTGGTGGGATGCGGAGAAATCGTAACTGTGGTTTAGTTGAGTCATTCTACACAAAATATGCCTGTTGATATATTCATAAGTATATGGTACATTTGGATTTTTTTATATAACTAATTGGAATTGAAATTTAAGCTCGTATCTCTCGGATAGAGTCCAAGTAACTTCTCTATTGAGATTATCCCATGAAAAACATAAATGTAAGAGCCAAGTTAATATTTAAATAATACGTCGTTCTCGATTTCACCGTCAAAAGAACGGCATACCTATATGGATGCCGATTCTGTGTTCAATCGGAATAAAATTTAAATTCTAAATTTCACTGATTTTTTTTTTTTTTAAGTGCAGGCTTTATTATAATTTTTGCGGAAGACTATTGTCCCCGCGTCTCGCGGCCAGTGGCGGTCGAGGAAGAGCACCGTGAGGTTTTAGTGGGTATTCGGACGGCCAACATCTGCCAGTCCGCGAGCCCCACATAACCCGCTCGAGTCCCCACTCGGGCCTGTATCCGTAATAGGATTTCCTCACGAAAAAAAAAAAAAAAAAGGCTTTATTATAATTGCAAGTTGAGGACTTCCAGCTTGTATTGGACTATCAGGTTGATATTTCATTTGGTGCCGAGGGGTAAAAAAAATGCTAAGTAAAATGAAAGAAAATTAATAGAATATAAAGAATAACCTATTTTTCGTTTAACTGTTACAGTCGGTGTCTTTATTATAGCTACCAGCTCTAGACAACGTGCAGCGATTATAAATAATCGTTTCAAATCAGTTACATTAAATGACTTCGACTACATTCGTCGACTTGGAACTGTCAGATGTGGATCGTGATGAGCCATCATTGTTACACGTGCGGTTGGAACCGTAAGATGAACTACATTTAGATTTTCTTTTAACGCATCAGCATTTTGTAGTCAAAAAGAACCTTGAGATAATCACTCTGTTCTTAATTTTCCACAAAAAAAAACATAACATACATTCTTCACGTTACGTATTAAAGAGCCAAAAGTTACAAATCGGATCTGGGATATTTAGTATAATGAATAAAAGACTTTTGCTTTGTGGCACGGCGTTCAGTTCCGCTACTCAACACGCAATGTCTCCATAATTGAACTGAAATTTGTGGATGAAGTGTCTTTACCCTGCTATATGCGGAATATAGCGAGAAGCTGTATTTTCTTAATGAGATTTATACCACTAATTATAGTCTCTATACGGAAATTTGCATGGTCCTATAATAAACTTTGCTAAAATTTTCGCTACCCACCACTATGCTAGCTTACTGTTTCATTCCTATCTTTCTAGAGCAACGTAAAAACTCCATTGCCAGCATTTTTCTTTAATTTTTGTGTTTTACGGTTATTATTTGCGTTCATACTAAATTAGTGGTAGAATTTCGTCATATTGTAAATTTCCAGGTGCTATATGAAGAAACTCAGTCTAATGCCGTTATGAGTGGCGTGCTCAGCGAAGATGGTTGAAACAGAGCGCGTCGCGTCATTGTAATACATAAATATGATGTGTGAATTAAAAAAGAACTATATTTTTTTTCTAGGCCAGTACGGGCGCAGAGGCACAAAGTGTGACTGTTCGATTCCCACTCGAGGAGATGAAATATTTACTCAAATTTATATTTCCATTTCTTCGCTCTGGTGTTAAGGACAAGCGCGGCGTTGAGTTCTGTCAAACAACACGCAATGCCTCCAGAATTCAGCAGAAAGTGGGGAACGGAGCGTCTTAACACTAGGTTCTCTCTGACTACCATGCTGTGTGTGCGGGATACAGCGTGAAGTTGTTTCTATTTTATTTTTCTAGAGGTAAACCTGTAAGCGTAACCTATAGCGAAGTGTTCGAAACGTTCCAACGTGTTTTACTGTAAACGTAACATATGTAAGTTAGATTCCCACTCAGGGAATAACTTTTTTTACTTTTATAACAAGACAAGGCGCGACATTAAGATATTCCATTTGTCATATAATATTTTGATTGGAGTGTATGTGCCTGCCAAAAAAATACACAATAATTAGACAACAAAGATCGACCCAACAATTTAATAGTAAAAGCTAAATAACTTATAGTGCATGCACATAACTAAGAGTGTATACATAAAGACTCACATATTATTTTATTCACTGCTTATGATCGTTTATACGGGTTACTTTTTTGTTTACTCTTTTAAGTTATTAATCAACCAGGTCAAATAAATTAAGAACAACCATAAATATTCCGGACATATTCAAAACGGTGGATCATCTCTAACTACGATGCAAGAATTTCTCCCCAAACTAGTTAAGCGGTTCTTATAAACAAGTTGTGACGTCAGGCGTTCCGTTAGACGCGACCTTCACCCAGTGCGCAGTGGCCAGCGCGGGCACTGAACCCGCATACCGGAATACATTAACCCTCGTAAAAGTTGATTACTCTATCAATATTTTATAATAAACTTATTTAAAGTCGAGTCGATCATATTTTCATTATTTACTGTAAATGCTTATTTATAGCGCCATTTTGACAAGTGTGACAAAGTCTAAGTGTAAAAGCGACAGTTGTGGTTCGATTTCCACTCTGTCTACCCTCCTAGCCTTCTATATGCTTAAAACTCTCTAATTTCTATATTTAAGATAATAAGCAGAAAAGAATAGCACTGAACGCTGTATTCCGCATATAGCAGGTTAGGCACATTGAACCTAGTGTTAAGACACTCCGTTCCTCACTTTCCGCTGATTTTTCGAAGCATTCAGTGGCAAAACTGAACAAGAAATTAAAATACTAAAAAATAATATTAATAATTCATTCCCCCAAGTGGAAATCGAACTCACCACCGTCATGTTTATAATAATATGTTATCAGTATGATACTTATAATCATTGTCAGTTAAATAAGCTTATTTATCTAACAATGACTAAAGTGAGCATTATCATAAGCGAAAGTATGAATTTAATACCAGAAAGTGATAACAGCCCAAATACGCTAAAAACTCGCGAAAGTGTAACGGAACACACAATTTTCTGCGAGCTTCAATCTCATAGAAAATAATGTAATCGTTGTTTTTGTTTGAACAATAATAATTTGATGTAATTTGTTTCTTTGTAGTACCTAACTATCTAATGATAGGTCGAAGACATACCATTTTTTTTCAAATTTTGTATTGTTTGTCGCAAACAAAGAGATTTAGTAAGGCATCTTGAAAGGATTTTCTGGGGCTTTACCATCGTGCTCAACTAGAAGTAACTAAAGTTTGGTGTGTATTTTTTGTGTGAAGGCGATGTATAGCGTAGTGCTAAAAAAGACAAGCATTTGAGACCTGCAAAACTCGTCATTAGGGAAGAGCTGGCAGCAATGGATATGAGCAATGAGTAACACCATGCAGGAAAAGAGCTTCACAACAATTTGCTAGCTCCAAGACATATGTATAACAAATAAAAATGAAAAGATCCTTAGCACGATGGCTTGCGCAGATGGTACGAGTACTTGACCGAAGTATTTCTCGCTGTAGCCAACGATTTTTATATTGGCCATTATTCTATGGAGGGATGCAATATACTAGACATACGATACCAGTGACCGCCAGGGCTAAACAAGGCTGTTTGTGTGCTATATGCGCCGAGTTACCGATACCAAAAACCGAGGATTGACCTGGGTACTTGACAATACCCTTGAAGACATAGACTTCTCAGACGACCTGTGCTTACTTGCTAGATCAAGACAATACTTCCTATCCAAGACAACCAACCTTACCAGTGCTGTTATTAGGGAAGGCGGAGTATCAATTCTACCAAAGATATACGCCTTAAGACCTCCAATCCTCTACCCATATATGTGCACGCATCAATAAAATCCGAGTGCATATCCGCATATGCACAGCTTAAAGCAGTTTGGGAATTTTTGACAATCACACGGCGCAAGAAGATGAAGCCACCAAATTTCAAACCCTGATAAATAAATGTTTACGTAACATATTGGAGCTCTGCTGGCCACGAACCATTTACAATGTAAGACTGTCATAACTTACTAAATATCTATTAACAAGGAGATCCTTGTAAAAAATGGCGCTGGATTGGGCATATATTGCGAAGACCTGATAATCATATTTCCATACAAGGGGTTAGGTGACCGGCAGTCGGCAAGAGAAAACCTGGTTACGGCTTATACTACTTATGCTATCTGGAGGTGATCGGTCGTAAAGGAGGAAGTTTGACTAGTCTGGGTTGGCAAAATCTGGATGCTGCTGCCCAAAATTGTGAGCAGTGAAAATGTCTTCTACGAGCCCTATATCGCTGATAAGTTATAAAAGGAAAACATCATCATCATCAAAACTCCCCTGATTAGCGTACGCAGGTCATTCCCCTATGATCGCCAACACTTCACGAGCGACCTTCAAAGCTCTTTCTTCAGGTGAAAGCTACTCTCGCAACCTCACCGCCCAGTGACGCTGTCAAGACCAGTTCAGATCTACAGCAATAAAGCCAATTCGAAAGAAAATGATCAAAAATTAGATACATTGAAATGATTAAGCCAGTAAGTTTTTTGCCGTGTGATCCCGGCCTAGAATAGGATCATCCTGGTACTGGTGGTGTCGTAAGAGGCGACTAAAGTACGTGTGGTAGAGTCACGTCGCCAGCAATGGCAACACGCATGGGCAGACTCGACCGGATCATTACCACCCCCGGCATTTAAAACCGGCGTGAAGTAGTGGCTTTATGCCACTGCGTTTCGCATCAGGTAATGCCGGGCCCCGGCGCCCAACCCATCGTAAAGGCCGGCAACACACCTGTAGCTCCTCTGGGGTTGCACGGGGTCGTGGGCGGCGGTAGTCACTTACCATCAGGTGACCCGCACGCTCGTTTGCCGTGTCTCTTCCATAAAAAAAAAAAAAGTGTAATATAGCTAGCCTTTGTCAATAGGTGGACTATCCAATACAAAGTGAATTTTTCAATTCAACCAGTTGTTGTTTAGATTAACGAGTTCAACCATACAAATGTTTCAGTACCTACCTATAGCTTGATATGAGCAAAGCATTCCTACAGAACCGGCGTTGTCCCAATGTGTTTTCAATGTTTTATTCGGAATAATTTTGTTTCAATTTTTAAATGCTAAGTGGACATTATTAGAAAGTAAAATATTTGATGTGATAAGAGCACTAATGCGATTATGGAAGTTTGAAAAGATTATTTATGAGACTAGAGGCTAACTACCGTTAAGTTCTCATAACCTTAATTTAATAAAAATTAAATATATTAAAATATACTATTAATTTATACTGCTTATTTAATTATATGTTTATATTAAGGCAGTTGCGCGCCGTAGTGCAGTAGTACATCGACTTACTGTAACCGTAATGGTTGGGGATTCGATTTCCAGTCACATGAATGGATTAATTTCATTTTCTCACTCTGGTAACAAGACAAAGCACATTTCACACTAGTCGCCTCCTAACTTAGCTGTCTTAATTTTAGGAAGGCGAAAAGATTTTATTTATTGACAACTTATATTTCTTAAGAATTAAATTTCACAGTTACCTACCAAATGACACTTTACTTCGTGCCTTTTTACTTTTTAGTTTTTTTAAAAGATATATTAACACACAAGATCTGGGCCATTAACTTCGTTAGTATTACGATAAACAAATTAATAAAATAATGTGAATGTACGGGTAGATGAAGGGGAAACCTGAAATGGAAAAAAAAACGTAATTGTGTAGAAGCAGTGTCGATAATATTTTAGATAGGTCATTTTTAAGTTATAAATAAATAGTCTTACCACATATATTAACATATTAAAATTGTAACTTCATTTATAATATTTAGTAGCATACTATTACAGAAGTGAGAAGGCGCTTGACCGTATGAATAATACGTTAATGTAATCTAAAATACGCTGGCGCGAAGTGGAGAGTAGAAAATTTTCGTTGGTAGGATGAAGGTAACAACCTTCATGCTGTATCCCACATATAACGTACGTGGATCGTAGGCAGAGGGAACGTAATATCAAGACACTCCGATCTCCACTTTCCGCCGAATTTTCGAGGTATTGTGTGTTGAGTGGTGGATCTCGTTGCCTTGTTCGTAAGCGAACAAAACAAAGAAGTAATGAAAGTATAAATATTTCATTTCCCCAAATAGTAATCGAACCTACAACCGTCGCATTAACAGTAATACGCTGTGCCACTGTGCCACGACGACGGCCTTATAGTCACTAAATACCTATAGATAACCTTATAGTCAAAAAACGTATATAATATAGCACGTATAACATATTATCATTAATTGTTCCTATAAAAACAGGTGATCCAATAACAATATTGAACGTTAACGGAGCGCGTGCGCCCGCGCCGGAACCGAACGGTACCAGCGTCCCACTGCGCCTCTATGTAGCCGATAGCCGTCTAGGATCATAATGTAACTAGATCTAGATCACTTGCTTGCACTTGCCTTTATTATAATATTTATTGATGAAGTGTGAATTTGTTATTTTTTTTATTAACATTAATCTATTCTTGTATACTAATGATGTTATAAATCAGAAGCCGTTGATTTAGAAGCTTAATTTTTTATGTGCTTCGAGGTACTTTGGGAGTTACTTTAGAATTTTGAGAAAGATATTTTTTATAGATAGATCCCATAAAGGTTCCGTTTTTTAGATATGTACGCCCCAACCTTAAATATTCGCAATCATTAACGCCAATTTTGTGGGAAAGCTGATATTTATCTATATATCTTACTTCTATGCTAACAAAACATATCTTTTCAACTGTATTTTACATTTTTTTTATCTATGCAATAAAGAATATAATAACATTATTATACTGAATAGTTTGTTTTTGTTGAACGTGACAATCTTAGAAACTATTCATAAAAATTAAATAATTCGTTTTACATTAATTACTACATTGGTTGAGGAATGCTCATATATGCTAAGACGTAAGTAATCGCTTATTATTGTATATATCTACTTTCTTCGATATTTTGTTAACTTAAACATAACAATAAAAATATACATATTAATTGTACTACAGAGTACAAGTGTATAGTGTAGAACGGGAACAATTCAACGCATTACTCGTTTTGGTATACATTCCGTCTGTCTCGCACTCGGCCACAGCTTTCTCTCTATTGTAGTGTTATACGTGCAACTAACACCCTTAACGTGATACCTGTAGAGACCACTCTTACGGAAACATTCATATTGAAATCGGAACATTTAAATAGCAAGAATTGAGTGAAAGATTGTGTTCTATTGAAGAAAAAATAAGAGAAAATGCTATAATGAATATAGATGAATAAGAAATAATAAGGTATGCTTGGCGTTTTCCATCTCTATCATCTCTATCGGTACATATATATAAAATATTATTTGTATATTTTTTATGTATAAAATGTAACTTTTAAAATAAACAGCGATACTAAGTAAGATAATTAATAATTATGCTTAGAAGATATACTAAAAGGTAGGTAAATTAAAATGATCATTTATGCACTTCATCATTATAATTTTTACCATCATTTTTAATGATAAAAAAGTTATTGATATCGAGAAGTTAGTGGTTAGTAAAGCTCAATTAGTAAACTGAATTTTAACATAATAATATAATATCCGCCTAATACTTATTAATTATTATAGGCTTACCAAATAAATAAGATACTGCACTATCGCCATTATAAGACACTAATGTTATATTCACAATTATATATTAATTACACTTAGCACTAAAAAACAAAATAAAATGTAATATTTTTTTTGGCGCGCTTTTGTAACGTTAACTTTTGCTAAAGTATAAATGAAAATGCGTTAGTTGCGCCGTATTCTGCCAGTGTTGGTGAGCGACTGGCTGAGAGGCATCGGGCCCTTGCGTGAAAAAGTCGTTTTCTGAGAGAGAGGATAACAGTTTTCTTTTAAAAGTATTATTAAATATTTCTTTACTTTCGTAGTATTTTTTGCACAACATTACAAAAAATATGTATTAGTTTTTTCATATCATATTGTTACTTTCATTAAATGTTCTATATAAAAAATATTACAAATAATTTTGTTGGTATATTTTATTTTAGCACCGTATAACATTTTGTCTAACTTAATTGGGAAATAAACTTCTGAGTAATAATTTTCATATACATAATATATAATGATGATGTTTACAAACGGGTCAAAGATTTGTCAATTGGCGCACCGTAATGATTTTGCGGTGAATATAAATATAATATAAAAAACATAAAGTGATAATTATATAGTATTTTTAATTATAAAAATATTTACCTTAATAAGCCGGTTTTGTGTATTTTTGAAATAAACAAAATTGACATGCAATTATGTCGGTTCATGCCTAATTATGAAAAAATATATATTCCGTACAAAATTAAAAGAGTATCAACTAAAAATAACAATTACACATTTACAGTCACAAGGAACGACGACATAGCCCCAAATTACATCTTGATTTACAATTTGGTCACTGAGATAAAATAGGGAGGTAAATTCTCAAAATATTATAAGTATAATTGGTACCTACTACTTATCGTATCTCGTTTTTATAATTTACTTATTCTACACATTGTAGAAAAGTTAGAGAACCTAGTGTTGTGTCCCTACATGTTCTGATTACAGTCGCTTATTTTTTTACTATAGAATTTTATAGTAAGTATTGTATATTGTAGCAATTAATAAAATTCGTTTTTATAAAAGTAAAAAAACTGTGAAGTGTTCAGTCTAATGTGGTTTTTACGATGAGTCAGATCTTGTATGAAAGCTGCTTCTCAACTCTTAAGCGGCCGGCGCATGCGTCAAATCACCCTTATGAAAAGCAGTGATGTATCTGCTACTCATAATCGAAGATATAAAAACGTATCTTCGTACTTAGTATATCGAAATCAAAAATTTTATGTGCCCTTCTTTGTTTCAGCCAAACGTATCTTTGGAACCAAACCGTAAAAAGTAAAATATAGCTAATCGACCAAAACACTGTTTAATTAAAATTATCACCTTCCACTACTAATAAGTTTTTTGTTACTTTGAACAAAAAACGAGTAACAGCTAAATAAATCTATACGTGTTTACTAAACAAAATATAAGGTGGCATAAACAATCGATAGTGGCGCACATCACTAATCAGTATTCCCTCTCTGCGCCGCGCCGGTCCCCGCTCGCCACTCGCCCTACATCACTAGCGCGCTCTAAAATATACCTTCCAAGCATAACCTACAAAATATTACAACACAATTTCACGTAAGTTTTACCTTTAATTTACTTATTTATCATTCATTTTCATTAATTACAATTATGTACATATTTTTTTCTTTATATTTATTGTAAAAATATTGAATATTCTCTATATATGTCAGAAATGTATAGAAAGTAATAATGCGAAACAGAGTGTTAAACGGTGCATTCAGAATGTTGAATTTTATTTTTTTATATGCCATAGATTATTATATATTAATTATAGAATGAAAATGACAAAAATTTTTGGATAAACTTGCTCATTGTTATTAAAACTACATTGATTAATGGTTTATATCTTTAAGTCTTGGATTTTTTTTATTTTTTCCAGGTGTCGAAGTAGCGAACGAGAGAGCGAATAAATAATAATAATGGCAATTAATAATTGGTGGCGAGAGCCGGATTTGGGAGGTGAAATTTTATTGTATGTCGTTTTTGCTTGTTACAAACGTCAAATCAAATGTTTTATTTAAAGAAATATTTTTATATGCCATTTATATTTACGGTAAACGTATTTAGCTGACGGCATTTTATTACAATATTTTATTAACAGTAAAAATAAATGCATCTAGTTAGTCTAAAGAAAATTTTATATATATGTATATATATTTTTTTATATTAAATCATTATAGTGTGCTGAAGCTATTTATTGCACTAGCAACTTAAATACAAATAAAAATTATGTGATATGTTAAGTATTTATTTATATCATTTAAGAGTATATTTTTTATTACAATCTATATATGGTATTATAACCCATTCCAGAAATACATTTAAAAACAATATAGACTATGCCATGTTTATATAATTATACATTATAAGCTTATCTCCAAATTTATGTCTGAACATAAAAATTGTTTTCATAAGTATATACAATGTATATTAATGTGTAATGATGGACTCCTTTTCTTTAATGTATTGTCTCCTTTTAATCCATGCCAAAGCCCACACACCATAAGTCATTAGTTCATGATATACATTTTTATTTGGTTTTTATCAAGCATGTTTCAATTAATTATGTATTAAATTAATCTTACATCAAAGAAAATTTAAAAATCACTACTATTTACTAATAGGCTAGATTCACACTATCAATATAATTATTTTCTAAATAATACTACTAAGTAGCATATAACTAAAATTCACTCAAAATTATGTAGGATACAGTACGATTGATGAATCGTGGCCGCCCTGAAGTTGTTTTTAGAATTTATTTAACTTTTAATTCTATTAATTATTAATCAACATTGCACAAACATTCGGGCCACGACTCATCGTACCGTACAATAACAACCATACACTATCAACACAATAAATCATTAAATGACGTAAAAACAAATAGGGGAACGCGAGGGCTGCGCAGCGTCGCGTATGTGGCGCAACGCATGCAACACTTTAGTAGCTCCCGCCGCTGATGATGCATGGCAACAGATTGTGGAAGCCTCGCCACCTGATTCAGTATGGCATTCACTGAGGAACTGCGTGGCTTATCAGGTATTTTTTTTGTCTAACTTTCATGTTAAAATTCATTGGAAATGGCTGATTGTACAAGCATTGGTTGTGGGTTTGATTCCTACAGGCCAGTAGAGTTAAGTGCAGCCAGGTATTCCAATGTTTCGAAAATAAGCTGAACACAGACAAAAATAAAATTACATCTATAGATAATAATTTTGTATTTTTTTAATGGCAATCTATATTATGTGAAAGAGTCGGTATTAACCACCAACAAAAAAATCATTGTTTTAAGCATTAATTGTTATGAAGAGGTGTTACACAATATTAAATAATAATAAGTTTATATAATTTTATTACTAAAACTATTTTTTTTATACTTATATTGTTTTATGTTGGTTGGTTGGTTGTGGGTTTCGATTCCCAATCAGTGAATAATAAAAAATATTTAATAGTTTCATTTCTTCGCTCTAGTTTCGAGGCAAAGCGCGATGTTGAATTCCGCCACTCGACACCAATGCCTCCAGAATTCAGCAGAAAGGAGGGGTGCGGGAGCGCCCTGCTACATGCGCGATACAGCGTAAAGCTGGAAATAAATAACTGTGTATATACTTTCACAGGCTGGCGTGTGGCATAATCTTCAATTAAAGGGTATTGCAGATGTAATGCAACCTGCGGCGTTTAAATTGGCTATAGTGCTAAGACACACACCGTCTGAACTCACTGTTAGACTATTAGCTGATTTACTCCATTTACATCCACAGTCAGTAAGTATTTTTTCATATGAGAGACATACAATTTTTAGTTGCCTTTTTTTGGATTTTTTTAAAAAATCGAAATATAAAAACAAAATAAAGTGACATGATATTAATTAAGAATAAGAATAGAAGAAAATATTTATAATGTTGCATTCGCGCTTAAAATACAAAGACAGAATTAATAAAATTATTATTTTTTTTGGAATATTCGTAAATTATTGTGCACGTGTATAATTTTTTGCTGTAAATTTGGGCATTTGATGTAAATAACTATTATATAAGATTCTTTATTGCTTATTTTTTTATCTATCTATGTTTTTCAAGAAACATTTATATAACATACATATATACTTTTAAATGTAGCAAGATTTAACAGCATATGTGCTGGCTCTGCTCACTGACGATGAGGCGTGGTGCGGCAGTTGCGGGTCCAGTGCAGGGATGCCAGGTAATATACATACATATATTACTCGTTTAACTTTTATCTTCAAGGTGTATATGGCACATAGCAAAGTAGGTGTTTTGAATGGCTGAACTCATTGCCGCTCTTTGCAATATTGGTCTTTATATATAAAAACGAATGTTTGTTGAGGCCAGTCGTGGAGCAGGGGCACAAAGTGTGACTGTAAAACCGACTGGTTGTGGGTTCGATCTCCAATCGAGGACATCACGACAGGAGGGCATCGCTCTGGTGACGAGGCAAAGCGCGGCGTTTAATTTAGCCACTCAACATGCAATGTCTCCAGAATTTAGCAGATAATGGGGGACGTAGCGTCTTAATACTAGGTTCCCTCTGCCTACCCTGCTGTGTGCGCGATACAGCGTGAAGCTGATTTTATTTATTTATGTTTGTCTGTATGCTCTTTAGAGAATCGTAAACTATGCATTTGAGCTTGTGATGATCTTTGAAACAGTTGTTGTGCATGAGCCAACGAAAATTTCTGAGTTAATACGATAATTTTTTTTTCGAAATCATCAACATCAATAAACACACTCAAAATTAATTGAATATTTGTGTAATGTTTTTCGATCAAATTTGTCTTTGTAATTTAAATTTTTGTCTTTCTTTGTATGTTTGCGTACGCGAATCTAAACTGACTTAAATGCAATTGATTCATAAATAAAAAAAGTTACACTTAAAAAATTGTACATCAGTACATATAATTTGTATAAATAACTGTTTATGAAATATATAAATAAGTGCGTATGTGAATAAGTTGAAAGTTTAGTTTATTGTGTAAATGATCGATATCGATGTATAAAAATTGTTTTTAAGACTACTGCCTTGGCGTGGCACACGTGTGTAATTGTAAAACAAGAAGGCTGTAGGTTCGATTGTCACTTGGGTGTATGAAATACCTTTTATTTTAATTTATACTGACGTCTTTTAAAATGTTTAGTAATTGCTGTAGGTGTGTTTTTTGTAGTTGACATATTACTTATATCTCATATTTTCTCCACAGTTTTTGAATAAAAGGACTAAATACCGTTAAATCTAGTCATGCAATACTGCTTGGTCTTTCTTCCGTTGGTCCCTCTGTCTTTTAGTTCTTCTCTTCAACACTTAACGTATCTCTTGGGCTTGCGAATTGTTTCAAACTTAATTTTACTTTTTAATTTTTTTAAGCCTACAGGTTTTAGCTTCATATTTTATGTTAGTCATTTAATACTACATGTTACGTCACAAGTATACTATTATCATAAACAATGTTTTCTTTGTGTGTATTTACTACTATATGGGTTTTAAGGAAACGAAAACGGGACGGAAAATATGGAACTGTCAAGTGTCAAATTGTCAATGTCAATCTATCGATACTTATGTCGGTTGATAATTTGAGTCGTTGTGCTATTTTAAGGAATAATTAGTCAAATTCAAATCAATAGTAATTATTATTACTGTTTAGTGTTGAGATAGTGACTTGCTTTGAAGCGTATTGAGACAGTGACTCCGTAATATGGTGTCGAAATAGTGACTCTTTATTGGTAAACACCGGCCGCCGTTCATGTTTATGGTGTCTGGTGTTATTTTATCTTAGTTAAAAATGGATCCAAGAAGAAATAATTCTTTATATTGTGCAGTTCGAACTTCACTTATTAAGTGCTAAAACTCTATTTCTACGTAAACAATAAAAAGTATAGTAAATATTACGTTTTTGAACTTTCGAATATCTAAAATATTGCGGATAGTCTATGTTAAAATTTCGATTATTATTTTTTTTGTTTGAAAACCGGTGCTTTCACTGTGGTCCAATTTTAATTTGGTCTATTTCTGACAATGTTATCCATAAGAAATCATATATGTAAGTCTTAAATTTGCATTAATTATGTGTACATACTACATATGGACGAATAACTCATTACTACGCTAACTGATTTCAACGATTCTTTTTTTATTGGAAAGAATATTAAGTGTAGTTGATGAGTTTGTTTTTTTAAATATCCCTATACGAAAACAGGCGTGTTGGAAGTATGTCTGTCTGTTGTTTTATTTTGTTTGAAAGGTGACAATAAAGTGTTCTTAGCCATGAATCATAAAAAAATGTCCAGTTGTTCGATTTTTTTTGTAGTTTTCAGTTTTATTTAAGAGTTTTATGTGTTGGGTGTTTTAAATTTTGAATTTTATAATGTTTTATAATAAATCCCACAAAATGGTTTTAATTTGTCTACAGGTATATCAGATGATGGTGGGGAACCCAGTGGCTGTGCAGGTGGTGGCGGCGGCGCTCCGCTCCGTGACTTGCAGCTGTTCGGCGACTGTGAGCTGGCCGTGATGGCCGCCTCGCGCGAGGAGTATGACGCGCACGCCAAGCTCGTGCGCGCAGAATACGCCAACATGACCAATAATAATTATGTCGAGTTGAGGATTAAGGTGAGACACATTTAGAGTTACCAGATATTCAGTGAAATGAAATGAAAAAAGATTTTTTGTCGATCGATCCACAAGGAATTGGAGGAAGATGAATAAGTCATGGCCATCCTAAAATTATTCTTTCTAAAATTGCTCATGCGCATTGTACATTCAGAAAGGTAATGATCTAAATTAAGAAATGATAAAATCAAGTCCATCTACATCTAACTTACAGAGCAGCCACAACTTGTCCTCCATACTGTAACATCTCAACAATAATTTATGGTACTAGTTGAATGGTACTTGAATCCACAACTGCCTCACAATTACATATAGTACTATTGCACCATGATGGCTTTAATATATTTTAACAGTTTAATAATAAACTGTATTAAAATGAGTACCTAGTTTAAGTAGCATATAACAAAAAATACAGTTATAGCTGATAATTTTGGAAAAGTTGATAAAAAGGTAAGGGTCAAATATCTGTATGGCTAGGTACAAAAATATTAAAAATCTTATTATCAACAGGTATTAAATCAATTCGCGGCCATCCCAAAATTATACCACACAGAAGAATTTTCCTGTTTCGAAGCTGCTGCAAGAGAGAATATTGAAAGGGAAATATGTACACTGCGCGAACACCTCCTAACTGGACAGCATGAATAGCGCCAGTTCATATACGACTCTGACGACTAGTTGTATCCGTTTTTGAATTGAATTTAGTTTTTTTTTTAATCAAGAAATTGTAGGTATGTGTGGTTACGGCCTTAGGTTTACGTTGGTTAACGTTGCGTACAGTGGGGGTATGGGAACGTAACTTTAACTATTGTTGACAGCTACATTTCGGTTGATTTATCAAAATTAATAGAGATGGTAAGTGTATTATGCACAATAGAATTGTCATTGAAATACTGATAGGAAAGTTTCTATTAATTTGGTTTGATGTTAGTGAGACTACGTTTTGTATAACAGTATTGTGATATGTGATCAACAAGACTCAAGTTATTATGCCATAATGTCTAATGGCTTTCATTAGTAAATTTACTATTTTATTTTTTTATTATTAAACAGTTTATTTCTATACTAGGAGACACTGTATTGAAGTAACGTTATGGAAACGTAAATATAATATAAATAGAAAATTTAAATTTGTTTTAAATCATATATACATATAATTCTAGTAATAATTAAAAGCATACAATATTTTAACCTCATCAGTTATAATGTAGTTTAAATAATTGTTAAATTTGACATAAGCTATATTATAGTAACCATTCATACCTACTTAATACTTGTGATATCTCAATGTGCAAATCAAAGCAATTAGTAACAAAAATATAAATAAATTACAAATATTATAAATAACTATAATTATTAATATTAATACTGTATTCAAAATGTAGTTCAAAATTACTAATTGCCGCATAAAGCAGAGGACATCTGGGAACCTAGTGTTAAAACACTCCGTTTCCCACGCACTGCACAATTTTCGAGCCATTGCATATAAAATGAAGGAACACGGCGTCGTCCTATGCCTTTTTAACAGTGAAAGAAAATGCAAATTATTTATACCTATGATGAGGAATTGAGTCCAGAACCATCTCGTTTACAGTCAAATAAATTATAAAAACTATTATTAAAAAAAATATTATTGATTTGTGTATTGAGATATCTAATAATAATACTCGTATTTATATTAAATATCTAATGGGTTTTGGGTTTGATTAGACATGATTAGGACAAAAGCTATTGAATTAATTTAAAATTCATTATAATTTTTTAAACTTATTTATAAATTATAAGAAAAAGCAAAAACTACTTAATAAAATATATATTTAATTTTAATATAAATATTCATAGAAAGTCACTACCGTCATGTTAAAAAATGTCTCTTCACTTACCTTAAAAAATTAATTATAAATATATTAATTTCAAAACTGAATTAAAGATTTTTTAATGTTTAATATTGATCTAACCTACCATCATGTCTAAGAAAATTCCTCTCACCTTTAAAAGACAAATTATAAATATGAGCTATTAAAATAATATTATAATAACTTCTATTATTTTTTAAAAATGAAAATTTATTTAAATTATTTATTGAAAACTCAGTCGTCAGAGTTGTATTACTAAATGGACTTGTCTGCTATTTACAGCAGCTTGTGATAATTAATAGTGAAGTGTAGTGCTTAGTTTATATTATATTAATAGAATTAATTAATATAACATAAAATTTAGATTTCAATAATCAAATGATATGATTGACGGAAATTTTATAATTTTTTGTATAAAAATTAGACTTGCGATGAATATCTGGCTATAATTCGGTATTCAGTCATTTCAGCTGTTTCTCTACATATAATTCGACTTTATACCGAATATCCACATAATCCGGCCGAATACCGCATATCTGCATATTAGTCGGCTGAATTTTAAATATCTACATAGTATTCGGCCCAATACATCTACATATTTTTCGGCCGAATACTTAAGTAATAAAATTATTTTGTTGAAGTGATTTTGTTGGTAGAAAAGATATGTATAGTTTTATTTCTAAACATATTGTCTTGAATTGAGGTAGAAAGCGGAGGGTGGTTGCAATGTTTTAACAATGGTTTGTGTCCACATTTTAATTTTTGCTGAATTTTTTTCTTTGCTGCATGGCCGAATATATTATTCTTAGCAAGTCTAATTAAAATTATAGTGTGATTCAAGTTGTTTCTTTGTTTTTTTTTATATTTATAGTAAATACTTTTACTTCAATATGTTAATAGATCGAACACATAAACATTAGTTAGGCATTTACTCATATTATTTTACTATTACCACTTTTTATTTGTACAATATATATATATATTTACGTTTTAATAATAAATGTAAGTCATTATATAGTTTATATAGTACATTTATTAAAAAAGAAAACATAGCAATACTTACGTGCACTTTAATAAATACTCAAAATTCTTCCCAATTTAAGGTAAAGTAGTATATTTTTGTAGCTTAATATTACTTTATAATATGTATTTCATATCTAACGCGTAAATGTTTTTGCTAGTAAAGCTAGATGTTCGCAAAACAAGCTTATAACTGTGTCTCAAATAGCTAGTGATAATCAATGCATTAATGATCGATTATATCGAATAATTACTAATTATATCGATTTATAATTCTTATATACAATAATTATTGATTATAACGATAAATTATTGATTATAATGCTTAATGGTTGATTACATCGAATTATAACCATCATTTATATCGATTATAATGGTAAATAATTGAAATCATTGAATTGAAATCTGGAGTTGAATTCTTTTTAATCTACTTCTGTAAGAATGTAAAGATGTGCTCCTTACATCAAACATATTAATAAATGTTACAAATAACTCTTTTATTGGAAAATGTAACGTTTTTTAAATTATTTTAGATTAGAGAGAGTAAAATGTAACTGAAAAAGAAAAAATCCTCGTTTAAAAAAAAATATACCATTTATTTTTATTATTTGATAGTGATTTAGAGAGCTAGATAGATTTTATTACACTTAGAAATGTTTTTCAAAAAGTCAGATCTCAATAAATAATATCCTATTTTATGATGTTATATATTAAAATGTTTTTTTTATTATTATATTATATAATGATTGTACACTTAATATCGTGTTTTAAATTAAAATAATAGCTTTTATCGCTAGTGTAGCTTTACAATTTTAAAAATGTTTTAAATGTAAATGATGTAATTTAGTGGAATGTTTGACATTTTTGAATATGTCATTTAATTTGTTTTATCTTTTGTATATTTTAAATTAGTTTTTTAATAATTTCCATCTTAGTACGTCTTTACACTATTTATTTAAATTTAAAAATAATTGTTTAAATATTCTTATTTTTGCCTCATACATAATTCATGTTTAAAAGTTAGTATTCATAAAAAATATCTAGATTTTTTTATCGTATTTTGAGGTTATAGTTTAAAAATACATATTAACAGATTAAAAATATTTTATGTTTATTAAAGATTCAATTAATGTTATTGTACCATTTTCAAACTTAAAATGAAATTTGTAAGATCTCTTTGATTTTAAGCATGAAAAATCTAAATAAAATAATTATGTAGTCGTTCTGCTATTAATGTGAAAATAAAAAAATATTTTCTTTACATTTTGTTTTTTTTTTGTTTCAAAAAGTATGATAAAATTAAATTTATATTTTAATACAAATTCAGTGCGGAAAGGTGCGCAATAAACGTGTTGTGTATATTTGCATTCCATCCATTTTTATTGATACTCGGTACTTACTTAGTACTTACATATACAGAGTGTTTTTGTCAGCACCACTTTAAATGAAATCACCCTTTTAACTACTCTATCTATAAAAGCGTAAAATAATTTAAAAAAAGTTGTGTTTGTTTTTTAAACTTAATCAATAATAAAATTCATCGTTGTAAAATAAAACGCCATTTGTACCTATCAAAGGGAAACCACCACATACCAGGAAAGTTCATAGTTGTTTCCCACGAAAACATCTTGACAGTGCCTAGCTGTGTAAAACCTAAGTTGTATGGGTTTTCGGTAACCCATACAACTTAATAAACCCATAAAAAAACACAAATAAGATGTACAAATTCTCTTCGTCCAATAATCAGCCAAATCAATACGCCGACGTGATTGGTTCAAAAGATTGGTTCAACATGTCGCGAAAGTAACACCAAACAAAGTAACATTTTATGTCAGGGTAATTATAAGAATTATAATTTTTTTAGCGGACTGAATGACCTAAAGCCCGCTAATAATAAAACTATGGTCAGTTTTGATATCCAGCTGTTTACCAGTATATCCATTACGGATTGCATCAAGATGGTCAAGCAGAAACTAGAGGATAACAATAGAATATCTTGAAGTTTTAAGACATTGCCTCACATCTGGATACCTAGTGAACTGTATTCAAGTCTAACAAGGAAGTGAGCTAATTCTTGAGACCAGTTAAAAGTAATATTCCTTTACAGTGTGTAGGCGTATATCCTTTACAGTGTATAGGGGCACTCATTGATTAGAGCCGACTGATGCTGGAGCGTAAAGTGAACCTATGGAAGGGTACGCTTGAGAACGGCGGTCTTAAACTTAATGTGTCGAAGACCGAGTACATGGCCTGCGGGAGCCCGGACTCGGGCACTATCCTTATAGGTCCTGAACCAGCCGTTAAGTCGGAAAAGTTCAGGTACCTTGGATCCGTTATGCACGAGTCTGGAGGCATCGATCAAGATGTCTATAGCCGGATAAGCGCTGCTTGGGCCAAATGGCGGTAGGTCACTGGTGTGGTCTGCGATCGCAGGATACCGCCCAAACTTAAGGGTCTGATATACAAGAGCATCATCCGACCGGTTCTTTTATACGGCAGCGAATGTTGGCCAGCACTATCTCGGCACACTCAGGAGCTTCACGTCACGGAGATGAAGATGCTGAGGTGGATGTGCGGCGTAACGCGGTCTGACCGCATACGCAACACATTCATTCGAGGTAGTCTTGGAGTCCGTGACGTAGCGCATACGCTCCAAGAGCGTCGCCTGAGATGGTTTGGTCACGTTACGCGCCGGCCTAAGAATTATGTCGGATGGAAGTGCCTTGCTATGTCAGTCCCTGGAGTAAGACCTTTTGGACGCCCAAGGAAGCGCTGGTTGGATGTCGTGAAGCAGGACATGAGAGCCAATGGTCTAACCACCGAGGATGCTAAAGACCGGGCAAAGTGGTGTAGGTTGAGTAGGTAGGCAGACCCTGGCAAATAGCCGGGATTAATGCCAGGAAGAAGAAGAGTGTACAGGTGTATACAAACTAGATTGTGACTGTGCTTATCATACATCGATCAAACAAAGAGAAGTATCGGTGTTGGGGTGAAGAAATAAATTTCCGATATCAAGAATGGAAATGTATCGAGTCAGCTGTGTGGATAAACCCAGCTATTACATCAGTTTTAATAAACCCACCACAATCTACTTGTGACAACGGACTACTGCAAAGTGTTCAAAACGTAGGATTTCTAAAAATGTATAATACTAAATATGCGTAATTGATCAGGTGAGTTTTATTTAAATCTTATATTTATATCTATTCCTATTGTAGCTTTATTTAAACCTCAAAAAATATTAAATAATAGTTTTTTTTATCCTGCTTTTGGCGAAAGAATCCCGTTTTTATATTTAAAATGTAAAAAAAAATCGCTTTTTAACGAGAGAAAATCTGGCAATGCTATATGTAATGGACAATATTATTCATAATATTTTATACATTGCCTGGACGACTTAGAGATTCTATACATTACCCAGATGTTATATTGGCGCGCGAGCGATTATGATATGCCCACCTAGTACTTTGCACCCTGCCAATCACAGAACACATATACCCAAAGGGTTACTGCCAATAGAATACTTGAATAATATAGATTGCCGGTAACATATGTAATAAAAAAATATCAGAATTTAAACATAGCTGGGTTTGACGTAGTAGTTTTCTTAGCGTAAGAGTATTAATCTGTAAAAAAATTATGGTTTTGTAAATAAATTCAGTAGATTAAAAAAATCATGACAATATTATGCTACTACTAATGTTAAATTACTTTATATTGTACATTACCAAAATAAAACCAAACATATATTTTTTCCTGTTTATGGTTATTGTCTAAAAAATATTTTTCTAGTAGATCTAGATAAATTTGTTGTAAATACAAATATTATTTATTTTAAATTCCTTTATTTTGAAGTTAATAGAGAAAGTTTAAAAGTGTGTAAATAATTTTAAGTTGTTTCACTTTACGAAATGTCATATACTTCTAATAAGAAGTAGTATCTATATTATTATTTTATCTGTTGTTACACATTCTTGAGAAAAATATGGCGTTGGTCCATTTTAGTGTTCGATTATTTTGACCAATTTTGACAAAGGAAATTATCTAGCTAACGATTCATTCCAATTTATCATATTAATTAGGTTACTAACGTTGGTTTCTTACTTTACTAAGGAATTACTGTTGTACAGGAAAGTTTCAGCAGGTAAACATAACACGAAGAAAAGGTTTTGAACGTCGATTATCGTAAGGCTCGTCGAATCACGGGATCAGCGTCGAGGTTTTGTGAGTACTATGTGTTTTACAATGTTTGATGTTCACAGGACATTGCGATGTCGTGGCGAGGGCGAGACGACCGCTCCTCGCGCTGGGATGAGAATAGAGCGCGGTCTCCCGTTTGGGAGGGCCGCCGCAGCCCGAGCCCGGACCGTAGCAGGCAGACTTCTCCCAGGGACCGGACAAGGGAGCGTCGCGATCGTTACGATAGGTACGACCGGGACCGTGAGCGCCGCGACCGCGGCGATGAACGCCACCGCGACCGCGATGCCGACAGACACGCGCGCCGCGAGCGCTATGACAAGCCCCGTGACCGCGACCGCCGTCGTTCACCGCGACGACACGACGATAAAGACCTACCCACCGCCCCGTCACCACCGACTATCAGTGGCGAAATTGACAAATATGTGGAGTCACACTCTACCAGCAGTCGGTCACAGAGCCGCGAGCGACAAGAACACAACCCAGACAACTATGAGAACAAATACGACAGAGACAACAAATACGAAAAAGACATCAAATACGAAAGAGACCACAAAAGTGACCATCTGTCTGTGAATGCAACTCCTGGTGACTGGTTTTGTAAATGTGGTCTGTACAATTTTAAACGGAGGCAAATTTGTTACAGACGTAACTGCCAGGGTAAGAGATCTGAAGGAATCGTTTATGGTGGAGACCATGAAAGAAATATGAACTCAGAATCTAACTCCGGTATAACAAAGAGATTGTTATTCAGAAGGCTCGATGCTCTGACCACAGAAGAAAAAATATTGGAGGAAATTAAAGAAAGGTGTTCAAAGTCTGTGTTAGATTCTATTGCTGGTATAACTATAGGACGAGAAACTTTGACAGGAGCTTCAAAGTGCCTTGCATATATTAATTTTAATTCTATAGCAGATTCAACCGCAGCTCATTCGGAGTTAACATCTCTTGATCCACCATTAAACATAGATGGACGAGAAGTTTTGATCACATATTATAATGAGCCACAGAAAATGCAAAAACCGATTAATTCTAATGATTATTCTAATTATTATGCTCAGGTATCAAATTACAATACCCAGGCCATGTCAGAGGCTGATAGAGTGAATGCAGCAGCTGCCGTGGCCCAGTCAGCTATATCAGCTGCTCAGGCTCGGCAAATGGCCTGGACCCCGGTATCAGTACCAGTGTTTGTATCATCTTCTGCCCAAACCACTCCAGCAGCCAATATTCCTACTGGAGATGGAAAAACGGTGTATAACCCTCCTGATGTCAGAACATTCATGTATGATGAAACCTCTCGTTACTATTATGACCCTGCCACAGGTTTATATTATGATGGTACTACTCAGTACTTTTATAACAGTCAAACAAACCAGTACATGTATTGGGATTCATCTACTTCTACATACATCGCAGCTTCACAAACACAAACTAACACTGACCAACCAAAATTACAAAACCCGCCAAATCCAAGCATAGATAACACTATAACTAAAGAACCTGAGGAAAAGAAAAAGAAAGATAAAGAGGATAAAGTGAAAGTTGCAAAAAAGATAGCTAAAGATATGGAAAGATGGGCTCGAACCTTAAACCAGAAGAAAGAAAATGCTAAAAGTAATATAGTAATGGAACAGCCCTTAGATACAGGGACCAGTAAAGGCTCTGCAGACATTGGATTTTCGGTGTTAGGAGCTGGACCATCCTTAACACAGACTCATGTACGAGAGCTATCTCCGCCGTTATCAATGGATGAATTCCTTGTGAAAAAAACAGAAACAGGTTTAGTGGATAGTGACGAAGGAATCATAGATTGGTCAAAGCTGACATGCTTGATATGCAAACGGAAATTCCCATCCCTAGAGGTTTTGACAAAACACAAAACATTATCAGACTTACACAAACAGAATTTAGCTGAATATAGAAAAAAAATGGAGTTGTTACCTCAAAGTAATGGTTATAGAGACCGGGCGGCAGAGAGACGGTTGAAATTTGGAGAAGACGAACCTCCACCTATTAGAAAGCGATATGAGCTGCAAGAAGTTCATAGTTCTGTTGTATCACATCCTCCACCATCAGTTGTAGATACAATTGGAGGGAAAATGTTACAAAAAATGGGTTGGTCGGAAGGGAGAGGGCTTGGTAAAGAAGAACAAGGGAGGATAGCTCCCATTGAAGCTGAGCAAAGGCCAAGTTTAGCTGGACTCGGGCAAAAAAGAGGCATATATACTCCGACTCCTGGCTTAACTTATAGAGATACTGTAAAAAAACTTATGATTGCCAGATACAAGGAAGTTGTTGGACAAGAGGAAGGAAATAAATAGGTGGGTAACTTTTTAATTTTTTATTTTAATCATTGTCTGTTTCAGGTCCTTTGGCTATAGGTAAAAAAAAACTGCTTAAATATTCTATGATTTACACTTTTTTTTAATTTTATTAAAAAATCTTTGGTCTTTTGTTAAATAAAAATATGTATTTAGATGTGATTAAATTTTATGTGTATTTAATAGTGATGGTTGACTATAATGAAAAATAAAAAAAATATCAAAACAGCATTACACATAAATTGTAGTGCAGTATGGTTTGGGTATTCGGTCAGTGTTGCCATATTGCTCTCAGTCTAATCGTTTGATTCTGTGTTACAAAAATAGATGAGGCGCGCCAATACTTCAGGCCGGTGTTGAAATCTGCCAGCACTATCCTGGTAAGTTTTACCTGTAAACTTTTTAAACAAGTCATACACTACATTTTTCCCAACAGGTGCAACAAGATACAAAAAAAATTATATTGGAAATGTTGACGTCTTCAGAAGATATTTTTTGTTTATTTTACTGAAAACTTGCCATTTCACAATTTTTTTTTCAGAAAAAGCCATTTGTCTGCTTAGAATATTGTTTTTATCATATTCTATATGTGGTAATGTGGTAATTTAGAAGCTATTGGTAATTTCTAACTAATGTGATCCAATGCAAATATTCTAAACAGGCCTGTGTCTTTTAATTCATTTTAGCGAATCCAAAGTGCCATCGGATGTAACATTATTATATAGACTATATAGAAACAATAGCATAGAAGTGTAGTATTCATCGCGTGGACATATTCGGGAGTTAGAGACTTATTTGGACAATAAAAAAAAACAATGACAATATGTGATTTGTGATAATATGTGTGACGTTGATGTTGACATTGACGTTGACGTTAAGAAGACGTGAACGGTGAGTGCGGTAGACCCACAGCTTACTGACGAATGTGACTATTTATATTACAGAACCTGCCGGCGGCGGACTGCGTGCCAAACAAAAAACTAAATCATATTTGTTATTAATACTAATAAAAAAATATCTACAACAGTTAAAATAAAAAGGATTTATGTCTAGTATCATTAATAACGCTTCCCTTTTAATTACAAGTTGCTAAGCCAATGAACAGATAATAATTGAGCTTAAATTAAATTTAAATATTGTGTTAACTATAATAATAAATAATTAATTATGTGTTTATGTTACATAAATATTAAAAAAATATTATTCCTTTTCTTTTGTTTCAACTTAATTGCATTATATTTTTTAAAACTGCCAATGAAATGTTTTGTTTTGATTTCTTTTAAATGACAACGAAGTATAATTTGTCAATTAATATAACTTAATTTCTAAACCGAAGAGTTAAAAAATTTACAACTACAGGTTTTAATTAATTTTATATTTGTACTTCTTATTTTTAATTACTATATGTAAAACCATTATATTTTCCATTTGTTATATTGATAAAATATAATATACATTTATTTCATTGAGTTAGTGTATAGATAATATATTTTCTACATTTTTATATTTAAATAAGGGTTTATGAACAAAGTGAGTTATAAAGTATTGTGTAAATATTAATTATTATTATTATTACATAAGATAGGTATATTTAGTTAGTTTATAGTGAGTAAATTTTGTAATACGATTGAATTACAATATTATTAATTGTTATTGTTTGTTTTCTTTACCTATGTCACACAAACTCTAGTAGATTTTTTTTATTAACCTTTTTGCTGCCAGGCGTGAAAAAGTTGACAAGTCTATTTGTTGGCGTATCATTAAGAAAAATAAGCATTGCTTACTACTAAATTTAAGGGTCTATTAATGTAGACTTAGATCAATTTAGTTTACTTATGCACAAATCAAAAATTTAGTTATTTATTTGCTAATGCAAGAACTTGCACAAATGAAATCTAAATTGACCAATTCTCTTAGTAAATAGTATAAAAGTAAATGCAAGTCAACTTCTTAGCTTTATGTTCGGAATTATTTCTAATATTCTAAATAGAAAAAAAAAAATCATATAAGAGTTGATTTATTTTATAAATAAAAGAGAATATATAAATGAGTATAAACTAGCTTCCTCTGTATGTGGAGTATCCGTACGGGCTGAGCAGCAGCGGGATGTGGTAATGTTCATCTTCCTTAGTGTTGAAAACAATCTTGAAGGATTCAAAAAATACTTAAATAAACGATTGTATTGGTAATGTTTTAATATGAAGTATTTTATTGAGGCCGTCGTGGCGCAGTGGCACAACTGTGTTGTGTAAACACGAGAGTTGTGGATTCGATTTCCACAGCATCTGACTGTCTTAGGATCGATTTCCACTCAAGTAAATAATAATTTTTAAATTATTTTTATTTCGGAGTGTTTTAACACTATATTCCCTCTGCCTATCCTAAATGTATACCAATACAGCGTGAAGTTGTTTTATGTAATAATGTATTACCTATCTACATATTAAATAAATGATTATAATCACTGATAGATAGCTAATAAACAACTTGTGAACTATATTTAGGCATAAAACATTTTCGTATGCCTATCTGAAAATTAAAAAACAGATATTGACTAAATCAATAACGAATTTTACCTACCTACAATCTAGATTTCGACAATTCTAGCATTTGCGTTAGAAAAATATAAATTAACTCCAACTAAAAAGTATTGTTTTTACGATTTCGATTACTTTTTGAACGGTATAAAACATAAATTTGATCAATATATATTTTTCAATATATACTTGTATTTATTTCGGAGATCCAAACAAACTTTGGATTTGTGATAATAAGTATAGAGTGTAGATACTAGTAATAAATAGTAAAAAAATCACTAAACTAATCTTACCTCCACATATGGATATAACGTTTCTAGATTATTTCTTTTATAATAATCTTCAACGTTAAATTTCAATTTATAAACACCTTCAGCCATCGAGTCCTTGGTAAACGGGAACTGTATGCGCCCATCCCTAGATGTGATAGTGTTGTGCCACTGCGTCCAGTTATCATTGTCTCTCTTTTTGTATAATTCGACGAAAATTCCACTTCCTGGTTGACCAGTCGAGGTGTCTAAAACATGTGTAGATAGAACTGGCCGAGACATTTTCATTAAAAGACTAAAAAGTTTATATTAAAATTCTAGAAACTAAATAACTTTTTAAAATATGTTATTCTAAATAAATGTAATCGTCCTCTCGCGACAACAGACCGTTGTGACGCGAGAAGTCAAACTACTATGAAGATAGGTATATATTATAACAAATTTACTAAAGTGGATTTTAGAATGGCCGATCATCACTGTTAACTATTTTTTTTTATGTTGAAAAGTTATTAGTTAATTACTAAATAGCTGTTCTAATTATGATAGAATGACCTAAATATTGACTTATAATTTTTTAGGCTAGAACTAACGACGTTAGGTTTAAAAAAAATTGAAAATAAAATCAGCTTTTTAGATTAAAGTCTATACTTAGACAATTTGGCTTGAAAAAAAAAAAGAAACAAAATGCTGTAAGAATGGAGGGATGGATGTTTCTTTCATGATAAAACTTATAAGTACATCGGAATCATACTTACAATATATGAAAAGATTTTGTATAATCTAGCTTCAATAAAAGGAGTTCCTAGTTCTCACTGTTTTCACTGACTGAGGTATACACAGGCGTCACCGCTGATGGTAGGAACGTGAAATTTATACAAATGTTTATTTTCATAATGACCCACTAAGGATTTTGAAAAAAAATAAAAAGAAGACCCTGAAGAGAGAATGGTGAAATAGGGGTTGAAAGTTTGTATGGAAAAAACGGTGGATTAGCACAGATTTTTTTTTAATTCAGACTATAAAATATTTCATTAATCACGTATTTCATGGTTTTTTAAAATTCCCTCCCACTATTTTGTAAATTTTCATAAATTTTCGAACTATTATTATTTATATATTTTAAGTGGTTATTTGCTGTTTATTCATGTATTATTCATAATTTTCTTTGGCTCCCCCTCACTCATTCGATTTAGTCAGTCAGAAATATTAGTAAGCATATACTTATAATAATTCCAATAAAATATTTAGTTATGTTAGTGTTAGTGTATATTCTATTTTAATTTCCATTTACACATAGTCCTTATGGCCAAGTCTTTACATAGCAGCCACACATTGATAATACTATCGTGTAGTCGTCTGTGTTCTCGAAGTAAAATAATAAACATCCCTAATCGCGGTCTCTGCGTAATATCTGCGACTGCGTTACGTCGACGATAGGCACCGTTATCTACATATAGGGTGACATGGTAAACAGTGAACCAATAAAACTTGTAAGCATTTATAAATCTAATAAGCATTTAGAAATTTAGAGGCCAGTCGTGGCACGAAGTGTGACTGTAATACCGACTGGTTGTGGGTTCGATCCCCACGCGAGGAGATGAAATATTTACTTTAATTTATATTTCCATTTCTTCGCTCTGGTGTCGAGGCTAAACGCGGCGTTGAGTTCTGCAACTCTACAAACAATTCCTCCAGAATTCGACAGAAAGTGGGGAACGGATTATCTTAAAACTAGATGCCCTCTGCCTACCCTGCTGTGTGCGGGATACAGCGTGAAGCTGATTATTATTTAATTTATAAATCTACCGTATGTGAGTGTAACAAATAACTACCACTAAAAACAACTAAACCTTACGGGCCGGAGTTTGCCGTTCATTGGGATTTTGTCGGAGATGGTAGAACTGTTCCAACAGGCAACTTGGCAACGTTGCGTTTTTGGAATATGAGTGGTGGTGCACTGTGTAGTACTGGGCCACTGTTGACCTGAACCTACTTGGCGGGCGGAGAAAATAATATAGTCATCAAGATAATATATCTTTATTTAACAACTATAGTTCAGAGAGGAATTTAAAGTAATCCTTATCATGTTTTACAACTAGTTACAACTTTACAACCATCGCCCACATGTCTACTGTACTACAGCCACTAGGTACTTGAGTAGTAAAATTTTTACGTTTTACACATTCTTCTTATAGAGATACTATTGTTAGTAATATTGCTATTGTTAAATAGTATCTATTAATAATAATTTATTTAATTGGAATTAAATTCTAATGACGAAACTAATCAACTCCATCCGAATCCAAGTTTTTTCTTACAAAATTCTTCTTAATATACACATCTGGGTGTAAAACATCTTTGCGTCCATCACCATTGTTGTCAACGATGACGCTCGGTCCAGTTCTCATGACTTTGCCTCCGCTGTCGTAACCGAACATATCAACACTCTGTTCACCGTGCTTCATATAATCAATCCTCCATACAGGAGGGTCCGCTGGCTGCATTTTATATTTGAAATGCTGGTGTTTTCTCGGTAAGGTCAAGTCAGGAACTTCTACCGACATCGACAGTCTCTCCCCAGATTGATCCTCGAAATCCTTTCTTGTTTTGTCCCGATACTTCACTTTGTGAGGGTAGAACTTACGTAATTTCTTCCTGCTGTAAACAGACGTGCGTTTTGTCTTGTTTTTCATTTTCTTCAGCTTTTCATGCGATTTTTCTTTAGTTTTGGTTATGTCTTTTTGTTTCTTGTGTCGATTTTTCGTTTTTTCTCGAGGATATTTGGTTTTTTTGTGCTCTAAGTTGGATGGTTCCTCGTTGTTGATGGGGAAGAGAGTTAAGTAGCTCGGGTAAGGCGTCGTTTTGCCCAAAAAAGCTTTCTTACTATTTATTTGTTGTATCGACTTTTCAATGAGCTTCTTCAACGTCCTGTCTTCAGTTATAATAGCGCAGGGGATCGTTGGGAAATTTTTACATAGAACATTTTGCATCCTAACCAAAACAGGCTCCTCTTTCTCCGCGTCAGAATCTGACAAATCGTTCTCTCTGTGGAAGTTAGATACCATTTTCGTCATGAGTGCATTGTTCCTCAGTATTTTCGCTTGGTTCGTTGATAAGAATATCATCGCCGTTATCAGTAGCTTTCGTACATTTAGTTTCATCATATTTGAAATATATCTGAAACGAAGGTTAATTTAGTTTATGTAAATATTTGTATTTTTAAAATAACTCGTGTCAAATTTAAAAATAAATTATAAATATTATACACTCGGACTCGGAACAGTCGGAAGACTGTTGACGTGGTGGTTAATCTCGAAAATTGGGTGGTACGGGGCGTGGTGAACGGAGTGTCTTAACACTAATTTCCACTTGCCGTGCCAATTGCAGGATATAGCGTGAAGTTACAAAATAAATATGTATTTCTTACTTCCAGTTCCAGTATGAATTTAACGTCCAACGGGATTATCTCTTAATGAAGACCTGCACTGTTAATGTCATTTTCGCAACTGTTTCAATTGAAATGATGGAAGCAGAGATGTTTGGTGTTACTTCATCCGGCATTCAACCAAAACATATAGCGTAAAGTTACACCGTATTTGTAAATAAGCTCACGTTGCAAGTACATTGGTCACGTGACTCTAATTGATCTAGCCTGTAATAACCGATTATTGATTTTATTTCAGCTTCACGCTGTATCCCGCATATTGTTATATGGCATGGTAGGCGCATGGAACCTAGTGTTAAGACACTCCGTTCCTCACTTCTCGAGGCGATTCTCGAGGCACTATGTGTTGACTTGCGGAACTCGACGTCGTGCTTTGCCTACTTAAAGGTGCGAGAAAATGGAAATATAAAACTAAATTATTTTATAAAATAATTCAAAAATCTTGTGAAGCTTAAGTGTTTTTGGTTAGTTAAGTCCAACTCATTGTGATCATTATTATTTTCATTTAAAAATATATTTTTTATTAACTTTATGCTATATAGCCGCACGTATGTGCCCCTGCGCGCGACTGTTTGGTTTGGGTTAAGACACAATATTGAAACCAATAAATATCTGAATTTGTATTTTCTAACTGATGAACATATTATTATTATTATTATTATTGCTAATATAGATAGATATTGAGTAATAGTGGCAATTTGAAATTCTTATTTATTGTGCAGATTTTTTTTAGCAGCGCCATCTATTGTTCAATGGCAAATAACAATAAAAAATAACATTGTAATTATTGTCTATTTGACAACAGAGGACGTATCATTATTGTTTTGAAATATAATTATGCTCAGTATTTAAAGTAATTTTATTATAATTTTTTATATTGTTAATCGAGTGTATATTTTTGCACGTTTTATGAGCAGAAATTGCTGTTTTAACTAGATGGAATTTATATACCTTTCTTATTTATTGTTTAAAAATAAATAAACATTAAAAACTGACTTTGAATTTAGTAAAAAATGTTCTAAATGTTGTATATATTAATTATCAATAAATTACGAAAAATGTAAACAATATTTCTAAAAAAGGAAACGAACAAAAATATAACACATACAAAACAAAACACAAAAACACGCAATTTCCATACAAAATAAACATCATAACATAATCCAGAACCGTAATCCAATAAAGTATAGCCCAAAATCTAAAAAACAAAGTCATCTATCAAACGTCGAACTATTTCACCGACGACGGACGTCCACACTCTACCTATATAAGTGGGTAAAGTACGGTCGACAAGTTGTGGCCTGCCCCGAAATTAACTTCAGACGGCTACGTAGATTTGATTTTAGGATTCCTTACTTTAGATTATTTTCCTTTCGTATGAACAATGCGCAAAAGTTCAGAAAACCTTACAGTATAGCGGCCACGACTGGTCGACCACACTGTACCTTACGTACAGTGTGGTCTATATAAGTATACATATATAGAACACAGTGGGAAATAAATCGCGCGTTTTTAAGGAAAAAAGCTTACAAAAGCTGACGGGCATAAGGCGCTCTGTCAGAGTCACTCGCAGTCGCAGCGCTATATACGACAAAGAGCGGATCTGCGCTTTGTTTTTGTTGGTCAGCGGAACTCGGGGCTCGGACACGACGATAGGCGACATGTGGACATGGCTATCTAAGTTTTTATTGTTTGGAAAGCCGTATGTTAGAAAAGGCACATTTGTTGAAAGAAAAATACCCTTTGAACTTCATTCATCTATTTACAAATATTAAAAAAATCAACCTACTTACGTCCAATTTGTTTTAAAATTGAATTGAAAATTTCCATTTTCATAGCATGAAGGATGAGTCCATAAGAAAGCATTTTTAAATTATTTTGTGATTATTAAAATCGTAAATTACAAAAATTACATAAATATTAGTAACAAATGTTTGTTGTTGTTATATGTGGGAGATACATTAACCAATACCTAGCTTAGAAAAAATTTAAGGTTTTAGTTTTTTTAGCTTCACGCTGTATCCCAGCAATTGGTCGGGTTCACTCGTGCTATTAGGAAACTTCTGTTGCTCATTTTTCGTCGATTCTGGAGTATGGTGTAGACTGGCGGAACTCAACACCTCGCTTTGCCTTTTTACAAGCAAGAGAAATAAAAATATTAACCATTTCAATGCCTCAAGAGGGGAATCGGACCCATAACCTGTTGCGTATACAGTAGCACGTTTTTAATGCGTAGAAATGCGACACGACTGGCCACGTGTTTTTACAATCACCCATCTCTGCACCGCCCAGGCTATTACATATTGTGTGAAGACGGAGTCTCTTAACAGCGCAAACGGAGTCCCTTGTCACAAGCTACTCACTTTATCTATCTTGCTGTGCGGTAAAAAGCATAAAGCTGGAATAAACGTCACTAGCATAAGTTGAATTTTATCATTATTTAAAATCTTATCCACTTAGTGCCATCACGATGATGTACGGCCTCCTGTGTCCGCACTTTCATGCCCACATCGTTCGCAGGTTGCGTATATATAACTACACAAACATACACACAAATATAGGACACTAAGCAACAGCCAACACTATAATAAAACCTGGGTAAGTACTCAGTAATAGAAAAACCCCGTGTAAGCTTCACAACAATGTACTGAATATTACTCCAATTAAAGCTCGTGGTCTTTCGATTCACTTCACAGTTTGATTGGGAAAAGAAAAGAAAAGATGTCGACGACTATATTTGACTATTGAAAGCCATATATTGTGGTTTATTTTCTAGTTTCATACTGTACTTTAGAACAAAAGTAAAAAAATGTATTGAAATAAATATCGGCTCCAATAAACAATTTGGTATTTTTGTTTTGCTATCAAATATATAATTTTAGTAGACTATTCTACCATTTTGTTCCTTAATCACCGCTACCCACGAACGCTAGAGAATCTACAGGTACGTAATCGGCCTTTAAGGTGGAGATAATAGGAATTGCATAAGTAATGAAATATCCAGAGACGAATCGAGTCCTCAAAAAAGGGTTGTGAACTTGTGGACAGCCACCCTAAAATAGGTCAAGTGCTTTCACGTAATGGTTACTAATAAATTCAACGGCTGCAGAATCATCAACTTAAGTCAGACTTTATACCGTCGTAACAGTCTTATAAAGCCATACTTAAATACTAATAACGCAAATATTAAGATTGTTTATTTTTTTTTCAGTTTCACTCTGTATCCCGCACATAACAGGGTAGACAGAGGGAACCTGAGAACTTAATGATAAGACAATCAGTTTCCATTAAGATACATCCGTTCCCTACATCCCACTGAATTCTGGAGGTATTGCATATTGAGTGGCGGAGTTCACCACACCACCAACAGGGCGTAGAAATGTAAACTTTAGTAGAATAGATTGAGCGAAATGTTTATAAAAAAATCGTGCTGCACTCTTATACCTTTGCGCTACAACTAGCTTCAAAAATAATATTTATTGTTATTTGGCTTATGTACCAGTATAATGCTAAAGTAGCCTTTTATAGGGGTATCATTTAGTGTCTACATAAAGTGGGGGATAGGAGGTGGGAAAAGAATACTAAGCAAAAGGCTGTGTGTAATTTAAAATGAGTAGAGAACTGCATTTTTTCTTCCCTTTTCTCTTTGGCTTCTTGCTTTATTCCACATATAGAAAGGTAAGGGTTGAGACACTCCGTCACGGCCGTACGGCTCCAAATGTTAAACAATATATTATACAAAATAAACCAAAGCTATAATACTCAATTATTCTTTAATTTGTTATTACATTTATCGCTAAAAGAAATAAATCCATCTTTATTCTAGATAGAGAAGGATAACGTATAAAAACAACCAGTCTATTCCATTATGGGGCTCCGTACTTCATAAAAGAAAAAAATGAAGAGTGATAGAATCGTACAAAAATTATCATTAAATAATAGTAAAACAAATAAAAACCGGTTTTCTTGATTGCTTTAACTAAGAAGCTCGATTTGTTTTGTGCTCCAAAAGACCATAGACCTGAATATTTGATATCAATTTTTGGTTGAAACCACCACGTGATTTCGGGATGAATGGTACAGACGGACAACAAAGTAATCTTATAAGAGTTCTATTTTTCTTTTTGAGATATCCCGCTCACATCAAGGTAGGCATAGGTAACCCAGTGTTAAGACTCTCCGTTCCCCACTTTCCGTCGAAATCTGGAGGCATTGCGTGTGAAGATAGTGAAGAAATGGAAATGTAAATTAAAATAAATATTTAATTTCCTCGTGTGGGTATCGAACCCACAACCAGTAGCGTTTCCAGTCTTACTTTTTGCCCCTGCGCCACGACTAGCTTTCACAAAATAGTAGTGCTTAGAAATATTATTTATTATTTTGGATGGTTTTCTATTTATTTTTTATTCAACTACAACTAATACTTTGTACTTGACGTTTTCTTTTGTTATTGTAATATGCATTAAACAGTCCTCCTTGTCACTCATATCACATCATTCCTCGAACAACTAGCTTACATAAAGAGACCTAAAAACGTAAGAACACCTAGCATAAGGCTCTATCTTATATCAAAGGTAAGTACATAGTATTGTCAGTACAGTCAGTAGGAGGCAGTCGTGAGGGCCCAATGGGACACTCGCTACAGTTGCAAGCGTCGCGATTGGCGCGACGGGCGTGGCTTCATTACAATATTGACACAAATTAACTCTTTAGGCGTGTTAGACCTGCGCACTTCACTTTACTTTGTTACGTACGTTTTATATACAACATTGTTTTAGCCTTTGGTATATAATGTTAGGTAAATATATCATTTACCTTTTAATTTAGAGGCAACGCAAAGTATATTTAAATAGTGATTTCTAGTGTTTGTGGGATTGGGTTTTATTTATAATTTAATCTGTTATTGATTACAATTAAGTAGTTGTTTCTTGAATTAAAATGGTATATAAATAAGCTGTAAATTCTTGTCATCCACGTATGGAATCACTTTAGTGTCATAACTATTTCCCTTCCTACTGTGGCGATTCTGCCACTCAAACCGCAATGGAAAGAAAGTGTGAAAAACGAAGTGAAGCCGGTCGTGGCGCAGCGGCACAAAGTGTGACTGTAAATCGACTGGTTGTGGGTTCGATCCCCACTCGAGCAGATGAAATATTTACTTAAATTTATATTTCCATTTCGTCACTCTGGTGTCGAGGCAATGCCTTCGAAATTCGGCAGAAAGTGGGGAACGGAGTGTCTTTCACTACGTTCCCTCTGCCTACCTCTTCCCACAACTAAATACATATTGAATATTTATGAAAGTACTAAATTCGACGTCACTGTAACGCATTGCTTCACTGAACGCTATGGTGACGGTTTCAAATATTATTAGGGGAAAATTATTATTGCAATAGCCCCTAAGTCTGAACAGCAATGTCTTTGAATGGATACACAGCGGAGAAAGAGGTACAATATCATAAGATTTTGCCTCCAAACGTCTAAGGATTAAATATAATATATCTCATTTTTTTTATTTTAATAAAAGTAAAATAAAAAAAACAATATTGCTACTTAAGTAGGTCCATATATAATTATAACTTAACTGTTTCTTCATCTATTTATCGTTTATCTTTAGAAACTTAACAAAACATACTTAATAGACTGTCATGGCTCTCTTCACGTCTCATTGGCATTTGTTCGCTTTACAGTATATTCGAAGTTTAATAGAAAGTATAGGAAAGTGGTTCTCTACAATGCTTTTCATTGGACAAAAGATAATAACAAAAGAAAATAAACACGATTTGAAATAGTTCTAAGTGACAGGCATAATATAAAGATTTGTAAATAATACGTGATTTTACTTCAGCGGAAAGTGGAGAACGGAGTGTCTTAATATTAATGTACCCTCTGTTTACCCTGCTCTATGCTAGATACAGCGTGTAGTTAAAAAAATTACATATTTAACTAAGATACGGATTCGTGTATATTTTAATATATATATTTTTTAAATTATAAGTTCATTTTTGATGGAAATTGATGCAATAAGAGCAGTAGCCACTTTAGATCAAAGGTCTTTGATTTTACAAAGATGATTTTTTCTGATATCTATTTTCTATCTAGGTACCTACTATTAACATTTTTAAAAGTTATATTCCACACTTAAGATTTAGGAAACAAATACATATTTTTGAAAAAAAATATATAAAATTGAACGTAGCGGGATTTGAACCTACGCATCTTGCTTGCCGTTCAAGTGGCCTGACTTAGAGGTCAGAGCACTTTGTTGTTATTGAATAGGCTCGGGTTCAAATCCCGCTACGTTCAAATTTGTATACGTTTTCTTAAAACAATAGTTCCGAAAAAATAACGTGAGTCAGTCAGTCAGTGAACAGTCCTAGTAATGCAGTATCTCTATTCTATTGTAGGTATTATTTGATACTCTTAACTTTAAAAAAAAATTTTTAAGGGTTGATAAAATTAATAATGATCGCACTTTGTCATATATAAACTGTTTATAAGAACATAATTATTGAGTATTTTGTTACAGCTTCTCGCTGTATCTTGCATATCGCACGGTATGCACCGGGAACCTAGTGTTAAAACACTCCGTTCCATCGAAATTTTTGAGACAATACGTGATGAGTGACAATACTAAACGCCGTACTTTATCTTGTTCCCAGAACTAGGAAACGAAAATAGCAAATATCTCATTCCCTCGAGTGTGAATTGAACCCACAATCGTCGTGTTTAGAGTTGTACGCTGTTCCGCTACACTACGACGGCCTCCGAAAAAAATACTACCTACAGTGCAGTATTACCTGATAAGTGATAATAATTCAATCTATCATCTAAAACTGTCCTTACCCACTTATATAGTAAATGAAGACAAGACAACTTAAAATAAATAAAATGAAATGAAAAATAAAACACGTATTAAAATAAAACAAAGTGATGCCAAACTCAAAGACGTACATATTACAGTGGGAGGGGAGTGAGAGGGGGTGAGTGGGGTAAGCGGGGAGGGGAGCGGGAGAGACACGGGCGATATTCAAATTGCGAACATTTCATTTTAACGCTTTACCCAAGATATTCACTCGCTCCCACGCTTTTTAGTGCTGGCGCCATATTTTGTGTCGATATCGATGTTTTCATTTAACTAAATTAATTTATATTAAGTACAATTATTAGGAGGCCGCAGCGTTAGGGTACAGTGATTGTATATGTGATCATTGATTGAGTGTGATTCCACTTAGATTATTTATTTATTATTTGTTTAACTCTTTCTGGTAAGAAGACACATCTCAATATTAAGTTCTGCCATACAAAACGCAAGGTCTCAAAAAAGTTATAAATAGTGGACAACGGAGTATCTTAGCACGACGTTCCCTACTATATGCGGGATACAAGGTGAAGCTAAAAAAAAGTAAATATATAGTTATTTCACAAGTATAGATTCTTATTTTATTAATGTACCACAACTTTAATTAATATGATGTAGTTAGCTCTCTATAAAATTATAGAACAAGTAATGAGCACTATGATAGAATCATAGTTCTAATCTTCACACAGCGTTATTATCATAAGATAGATTTAGATAACATATTATGATAAAGTTATTTTATTATTTGAATAAAATGTGACTATGAATTTTACCTTCCAGTATTAGTATGCGTTAGGCGTAGGCTACTTTTTGACTCTTTATTTATGACACTGAATAAAATTTCGTGAAGAATGTCTCTAATACAAAATATTCTATTTACTTAAAAATGTAGCGTTAAATTGTTTACAAATTTGGTCATTCAATATCAAATATTAATAAAAAGTACATAGAGTTCACTAGTTAAAAATAATATAAATCAAAATAACAAAAATATCGATACAAAACTCCCTTCACTAAAGCCAAGTTGAGACGTTTGCGTAATGTGAACATTTCGCGAATTGGTCGCGGCTGCGGAATTCTCATTTGCACCTCTCCCTTTCCCCTTCCCCTCTGTTAATCCTCTGCCCTCCCCTTACACCCCCTTACCTGTATCTGTTGACAGGGCGGATTAAACTTTAAATTTTATAGCTGAAATATTGTCGAGGCCTTCGTGGCGCATTGGCACAAGCGTGTCACTATAAACGCGTCGGTTGAGGATTCAATTCTCGGAGGATTTAAATATTTAACACATATTTCCTCGCTATGGTAACAAAGTAAAGCGAGGCCTTGAAAATTTGGAGGGAAGTAGAGAAAGGAGTATACTTAAATATACAGCGTGAAGCTAATATCTATAACTCCTATAACAGTCTGGTATCTTCTGTCACTCTTCTTCTCCCTTTACCCCCATTACCTGTATCTGTTGACAGAATGGATTACACTTTGATTTTTATAGCTGAAATATTGTTTTGAAAGTTTAATTTCAAATTGAATAATTATTGTGTTTATTTTTGTTATTATTTTAGTTGATCTTTTGATTTTAGCTTAGATTATTTATTGATAACATCAACTTATAGAAAAGAAGGTCGTAAGTAGTGGAAATAATTACTATAGTATAGTTTTTTTTATATAATAAAGAAATATTTCGATTTTGTTTATTATTTCGCTGCTACATACCCAAAACTTAAATAACCAGAAACTGAACATTATAATAAAAAATAACAAACAAAGGAAAGCTGAGCTGCAAAGAAGACCTGTAAAGAAATTAATTTTGTGTATTGATTTTGCGAAAAAATCGGAATTAAATAGAAAAAAAAAGAACTTTTTTATTATGTAGAGTTTAGCACATAATTGGCTAATGTACTCTTTTTCTGAAAATAAACAGAATTTTACTTTTTAGTCTACGCAGACGAATTTACGGGTTACGGTTAGTTTTTTAATGTCCCGCATATATATACGAGTAATAATTCATATATATATTTTTGTAATAGTAGATAAAGTATCTAATAATTTCCTAAATAAATTCCTTGCAAATTAAATGTATATTTGTAATTGGTTGTACATAGGACTAAATAAAAAAATTGTATATAGAAAATATTATCTCTTAAAACTAGCTCACAAATATTAAAAACAAAAATGTGTGCCTTCACCTTGCAATCTACCGTTTATTACGCAAAGAAAAGGTAGGTTAAAACGTGACGTGTAAGGTTATTAGTAAAATAAACACGTCACAACTCTCGACATGAGTAGCGGAAGCTCATCTATAGATACCTACGTCTAAGATCAGGCTTTTAAGATCAAAAGTTATTATCATTTTGCTTTCACTACAAAAACACTAAAATATAAAATTTCAAAAAGGTTTCTATTTACAATAGTTTTGGCGTGTTACGAAAAAGTTTGGACAGACAAATAGCGGCTTTGAGTTTGATATGGTCGTATCACAGCAGTTTTAGTGGTAAAACAACAGTTGTGGTTCGACTCTCATCCGAGTAAATATTTTAAATATTTTTGTAATAGTAATACGGGCACAAGAAATGCAGCGTTAAGTTCCAATTAGTTTTGGTGGTAAGTGAAGTTTACAGTCACGCTTAACTAGATTTTCTGTAAAATATAAAAAGGAATCATTTCAATTCAATGTAACCCTAATATATAACTAACTATATTAACAAAATCAACATAAAAATAAACGAAAAAAAATCTACAGAACCATTACACCTAATAACTGTGCTTCACACAAAAGCTCTCCCACATTGAAGTTTCACCCAATTACAATATAATTCTTATAACAAACATTTCAATATTAAAACCAGCGAACGCTGTCTCGAGCACAATACGCGCAGATATTCAGTTATACATTAATAATTACTGACTACACCCCCTCCCGCGTGTACCCCTCCCCTTCCCCCTATCACCCTCCAAGGCCTTCCCCTGTCACCCCCTGGCCTCATCCCTTACTCTCATTGTAATTTAAATCGAATTCCCTTCGACAAGCAAATTGAAATATTTCAATTCGGTCGCACCTTCCGCCTCGATGTCATGTGATATTGATATTGATTATAATTTATGATGTAAACCTTTAAGATTAAAATTTAAATTTGATAAATGGTACATTTTTGTAAGCAAATTAAGTTATATTATTTAGCAGAGTCATATATAGCGTGTGAAAAAAAATATAAAAAATATTAAGAATAATAATTGTCTCTACATTACAATAGATGAATGTAGAGACAAACAGATATGCATCTAACATTATTTATACAGGATGATGAGAAACGAATAAGCGACCCGTTGCATGAGCAGCGAGCACCGCGCGTCGCGATCAATTACGCAGATAGAGCAGAATGGCCAGCGATATCTGACGATCTCATTACCGAATAAACCTCTACACCATATTGAAAGCTCTACAACTGAACAATTAAACAAAACGGTTTCAACAATAAACATTAAAAAACGCGAAAATCCTCGACGCGTATAACAAACGTAATTGTGTTTTTGTGCCTCATTCAATCGCTTTGTCCGAACCGAAACTGCTTCTCAAAAAAGTCACCTTTATAAATTAAGTTTCAGCGTGTTTCGGCCAATGGGAGCGTGGGACAGGGATGGGGCGGGGCCAAGGAGGCGGGGCTTGTCATCTGACAACATTTTATATAACCGGATGATACAACATATACAGTTAACAGTGCGGAGAGAGCGAGAAGGAGGGTGTATACAGTGTCGTTTCACTCTCACCCCCGAGCCCAGGCAAAGGCAACTGTCAGTTTTCTGCCGAAATTGAAGCAACAGTGTTGATACAGCCGCGGGACGGGTGCGTCGTCTCACCTCACGCGCTCGGATAACATGAATATTGTATAACGTGTGCTACTACTACTGTTACAACTATATAACAATAAGTCATACAACAGTATAGAATATTAAAAGTTTATAAATTATAAAATGTCTCTACCTAACGGCGTGGATGTGTCTCAACTAGTGCAGCACCCGGTGTTGGCCGCCTTACCGCCTTTCTTCCTTAGAGCTTCTGAGAGATATCAGGTAACTAAACAGTGATATTATAGAAGTTTTATTTTTATTTGTTTTACTATAAAATGAATATATTGGACTGAGTGAAAATTAATGCGGATCGTTACCACTACCTGCTTTTCTTTGTATAACTGAAAAGATATAAATAATAATTTTTAAATTTAAATTTTAAAATAATATTTAAAGTTAAAATTATTGCTGTATTAAAAACATAACTCCATGTAATTTACAAATTTAAACAATAGACAGCTTTCACTAATAGAGACTACCGTCGCGTGTGAGGTTTACTAAATTAAATAAATTAATTCTTATATTTTAACAAATATACTTAAAAAATAGACATTAAAAATTGTAAGTAAACATTATAAATTAAATACATTATCTCAACAAAATTATAATAACGTACAAAAAACCTTAGTTACCGTTACTAAAAAGTAACACCCTAAATAAGTTTCTAATATCACTTCCGCTTATTACCGTATTACCATTGTAATAACGTTATTGTAATATTGTTATAATGTTATTACCACCGTAATTATATTACAAAGAGCTAACAAAATGAAATTGACCTTGAATTGGTTCAAATGTAATGTAACTTTATATTACCGGGTAATATTACATTTTGTTATTTTTTGTATTATTGTGTTATTGGGTTACTGGTATCTCATTGCGTTATTAGGGTTATATTTATACTGTAATTATTTCTTATACAATTATACATAGATATTGTTAATTATATTGTGGAAATATTTTTAGCGGAGTTTTTTTATTGCTTATTATGCAAAGTTATATGCAAGGTTGTGGGTTCAATACTGGTTATAGGAAATTAAAATTTACTAGATAGGTCCCTGATTTTTTTGCATAATGTTAACAGTAACCATTCTAGATTTGTTATAATCCTTATTTTTGAAATTAGTTTTTTTTCTAAATTATATTTTTTATATATATATTTTTAAATTTTGATTTCGTTGTCTTGTCGATTAACTACACTTATAAATATATATAGTCTTCACATAATATAATCTTTATTTTATTATAAAATTTTAATATACGTATAAATTGCTTGTGCTTATAAGTGTATTGTAGATACGGTAAATAACGTGTAAAATTAAATTGATTGTAATAACTATGTTTTTGTATATATCTATTATTAGAGACGCAAGTGTTCGACTGTAAATGCAAGTTTTGACGCGCGGTTGTGGGTTCGATTTCCACTGGAGGAAAATAAATATTTTAATATTTAAATTAGTATTAAAATTAATATTTTGATTTCCTCGCTCTGGTAACGACACAAAATGCATCCTTAACTTCCGCCACGCAAATACACGCAATGCCTCCAGAATTCGGGGGAAAGTGTCTACTCACTAGGTTCCATTTGCCTACTCTGTGCTTTATTGTCTCTTATTTGTTTTGAGGCCTGTAGGTAAATTGCTAATTGTTGTAAGGAGAAAAACTGTTCTATATGTTTTAGCGATGAGAAATTTATTCTTTTTCTGTTTCATTGTTTTTATTTTTCTTATAATTCTAATCTTCTTTTGTTTTTAATTTCAAGTTGTACTCTGGATATAAGAGGGTAGGCAGAGGCAACCTAGTATTAAGACACCCCGTTATCCCCTTTTCACCAAATTTTCGATATAATGCGAAACGCCGCGCTTTGTCTGGCACCTTTCTTTTTAAGTAATTGACATTTACTATTAAATATAATTAAAACGAAATATCTAGTTTTAAATAAATAAATATTTTTGTTACCAACTTTAACTATATTTATGAAAATGGACAGATACTTTTATAAATATAGATATAAATGTATACCTAAGTCACAGAATAAATGCTTATATCATTCTTATCTAACAGGAACATATCTACATTCAGTTATTAAGAAGATAAAATTTAATCTAAGCTAATGTTATAAGGCAAAAGAGTATTTTCGGTAGAAAGCGCTAAACTCAGGAACTACTGGTGGAATTCTTTTTTTATCAGAAATTCTATGTATTGTCTAAGGCTAGGTTATATTATATTACGTCAATCTTTTCAATGAATCCCACTGTACATGAGGTCAGAATTATCTCGGGCACTTAGAATGTATCATACACAACTCTTAGTTACATCGATTTGACCATGCAAACGAAGCCGCAGGTAAGAAGTAGTTAAAATATAATAAAACTTAAATGTCTCTTAAATTGTGTTTTATGAACAGGTAGAGAGTAAAGAGTGGTAAGTGTTACCAACGTGCATTACAATCTCTGATTACAATATAAGTAAAGTTATAGTATAAATTAAGTATATTTTTTATTATTATTTTTCCGTATAGCAGGGCTGGTAGAAAGAGTTAGTTTTAAGAAATTCCGTTCTCGATTTTCCTCCTAATTTTTGAGACACAGCGTGTTGAATTGCGGAACTCAACGCCACTCATTGTCTTTTTACCAGAGCATAGAAAAGAGTATATTTCGTTTCCTCTAATAAGAATAGAACTCACAATCGTCACGTTTGCACTCAGACGCTATGCCGCTACGCTACAATGGCCTCTACTATGTGCATATAGTAAAATAACAGCCGTTAACAACCAAAGATTAAAAAAACCGATTAAAAAACCAGTTAAACTTCAATTTGTTTTTAAAAACTGAAATCGTTAAGCTGAACGTTAATTAAAATGACTGGCGATACAAAAGCTTTTAATGCTCTACCAATATATTTTTAATGTTGTGTTCAGAATATCAAATAACTACATACAAATTTGTATGGAACAGCTGCGAGATGAAATATTTTATTTAAATGATTGAAAAATAATTTTATTTATTAGAAAAAAAATCCCTATTTAATATTAGACGATGATATAAATGATTTGCGTTTTAATTTGTGACGGTTAATGAGCACGATTCAATATTTGTGTAATACTAATGAAAATACATGGGTTTTCATTTTCTTTAATATATATTTTTTAGTTTGACGCTCTATTCCGCATACAGCAGGAGAAGGCAGATGGAACCTTTTGCTTATACACTTTGTTTTTCACGCATCACTCAATTTTAGAGACATTGGGTGTTAAGTGGTGGAACTTAGCGCCACATAATATTTTTGTGTCTCCCCCATTTACAGCTCTGTTATTTAGAGGGGCAGATAAAATCTTATGATAAGCCATTATTCTCTACATTCTGCTGATAGTGGTAACTATGAACTTTGGTTATTTTAAATGGCGAGAGTCGCAATCCACCTGCATATATTTTTATTTATAGATTTAAACATTTTCTTTTTTGGGATATTTTAATAATCAAATAAAAAATTTAGTATTTTTTATCAAAATTATCTTGTATAAATTTATTTCTTATTTTACGACTTTTACAATTTTCTTAGTTCCATAAAATCATAAAAATATAGTTTTCCTTGTCTATTTTAATTCTATGAATACAAAAAGAATAGTACAATTTGATATTATGGAATAGCAAAATAGAAGAATATTTAGATATATTCTATTTTTTATAATTGAGTAACCTAGAGCATCTTTACGTCTTGACTAAAGTAGTATGTAAGCAATTTCAAGCCACATTATGTAATAACAAGAAAAAAGAATGAGTTCGACCCCATTTTCTGTAGAAAATAGAATGATTTTAATCCCATTTTCTATAGAATTAGGTAAGTTAATTAAAGGTAAAATTTCAAATCTTATTATATTAACCATTTTATATTTATATTTTTTACTTATTTAGTTCATAAAAAAATTAATTAGCGAATTCCTTTAGTGTAGGTTCTCACAATTCAGAGCTGATACAATAATAATTATTAATCAAATCAGCTTCACGCTGTATCCCGCACACAATAGGCAGAGGGAACCTAGTGTTAAGACACTCCGTTCCCCACTTTCAGCCAAATTCTGGAGGCATTGCGTGTTGAGTGGCAGAACTCAATGCCGCACTTAACGGTGACACCAAAACGAAGAAATGGAAATATAAATTTAAGTAAATATTTCTTTTCCTCGAGTGGGGATCGAACCCACAACCAGGTTTTACAGTCACACCTCGTGCCGCTGCGCTACGACTGGCCTTAAATAATTTTTATATTAATTATTATTGATCATTCATTATATTAAATTATTTCATGATTCAGGCTCTGTTGAAACTGCTGCGGATTCTTTATAAAAAACAAAGATATTAATTATTATTGGGGCACGAAGTAAAATTAAGCAATTTCGTGTCTTCTTCTTCTGCCTTGCTTTTTCTTTTTATTTGGATTCGTGTTCTTCATAATCTAGACGGCCAAGACGATCTTGGGTTAGTTCCTATATCTAATTTGCTCCGTGCCAGATCTTTGGGAACGGTTGTTCACCACATGGCCTGTGGTTTCCTTCTACTTTTTTTATGTCCGGGATAGCCTGGGCAATTTTTCCGGCGTTACTTGCGTCTTTTGTCATCACATGCCGTACCATCACAAGCGACTTTCCCTTACATTTTTCTTATCTACTATGGGTGCGACCTTGAAGACAATCTAATGTACTCGCACAATTTTCAAGACATTGCACGTTGGGTGGCGGAAATCATCGCCGCGTTTTCAGACGCTGTGTCGTTGCGCTACGACGGGAACCACATCAATATTAACATGTTTTTTACATTTAAATTACTGTGATAGTAATTTAATAAAAACTATTAAAAATCAAATTTTGGTAATTTAGAGAACGCCCAAATGAGTCCGCTGTCGCAAACATGGCGTGGTGTCCGTGCTAAAGCGAAAAAAGATTATAAAAACCGGACAAGCGCGAGTCAGGTGTACCTTACTTGAACTAGCGGACCTAATACCAAATTTTGCCCCCATTTTAAGGCTAAGATTTTTTAGGATTTAACCAGTAATGTATAATTTTCAGGTTTTTCTAAGCTAATAGGTACTACCTGAAGATGCTAGTTGCCAAATTTCATATTAATAGGTTAACCCTATTAATTTCGATGCCCACTATAGTGTCGAAATACGCGTTTATAACTATTGAAGGCTATATTATTTTATATTTAAGGATTTAACTACAATGTATAGTTTTCAGATTTTTTCTGAAGTAGTACAACCAAGATCAACATTAACATTTTTGCTTTAGTTCCACATGATTTTTATTATTTATAATCAAATTTTGGTCATTTAGAGAACGCCAAAATGCGCCCGCTGTCGCAACCACGGCGTAGTGTCCGCGCTGAAGGGGCACAAGCGGTACTGTAGGTGGCGGGACTGCGTGTGTGCTAAGTGCACGCTCATCGCTGAGAGGCAGCGGGTGATGGCGGCACAGGTATGTTGAAATAATGGAAATTTGTGATTATCTTATTAAAATAAGGGTTTGACAGTAACGCGACGGTTGTGGGTTCGATCCCCATATGAGGGAATGAATTATTATTAAATATTAATATTTACATTTCTTCGCTTTGGTATTAAGGCAAAAAACCCAGCGTTCAGTTCCTCAAAGTAATGCCTCAAAAAATTCAGCGGAAAGTAGACAATGGAACTCTCCATTGTCTATTTTTAACATATGTTATATTTTTTAAAATTTTTATAACAAAATATCAGCTTCACGCTGTATCCCGCATTACAGGGTATGGTTTTTTGTACAATTATACATTATATATCGCCCATTTGCTTCAACAATAACGTATTTCACTTTTTGAAATATTTCGGTAGAAATAGTAAAAGTAAGTAGTCTTCTCGCATATATGTAATTGGGCAAATGAGCGACAAAATGAGTGATATGTATACCTACTACTAAACCTATATGTCATTCTGGAGTAGGAGTTCTATAAAGAGTTCCAAACGTAGGCCTAAAAAAAATCTTATATATAGCTACACAATCCGGTTTTAGTCGATTTATTGAATATTCCTAACATTTAATGACATTATGTGGACCAGCCAGTCTTACTACTTAGCGGCGTCGATATCCGCTACCACACACTCCATGACACAATTTCTCGCAAAAGTGGAGGCTTAATGGGGAACGGAGCGTCATAGCACTAGGTTACCTCTGCCTACCCGTTAAGCGGAATACAGCGTGAAGCTAACGAAACCTCTTACATTATAGTAATGACAAATCATCATAAAGTAAATGTTACATCAATTATAAATAAGTTAAAATATTTTTTTTTTGTTAAAACAAATATCATTAATTTTCACAGGTCGCACTCCGGCGTCAGCAAGCACAAGAGGAAAACGAAGCGCGGGAATTGAACCTGTTATACGCTCAACCGTCTGCACCGCACTTCCCTGATATGCCCGAAGATTCATCAGGTTAGTCAACTTGGAAACCTTAGTTTTTTTTTTAAATCACATTATGTAGACTTTTAGGATGTTTTTCTTAATGTGACGGGTTTCGTTATAGAGTATTTTCTTTTTACTTAACTCTAGATTGTAATCAGAATGAGGAAATTAAAATAAATACATAATTTTCGCATTGGAAATCGAACCCATAGACTATGTTTGCTAGTTATATTAAATATTAACTGAATATGTTTATTATTTTCAATTGTTGTTGAATTGTTTGAACAGTTTATAAGGATAAGTGAAGTATCTATTTTGCACGAACAAAAAGTACTTTGCTTATTTCATACTCAATGTAATAACGTATAATATTTTTTAATAAAATGTAAAAAAATAATAATATTCATATTATAAAGTTCCTGGATTCCCAAAAATATAATTTTTTTGAGTTATTACATTTTCATTCTTCTTAGAATCGTATAAAATGGTTTGTGTCAGTAACATCTAAACATATGGTATGGCATGTTTTTGTTTTTGTTTTTTCTTCACTTACTTATTTTTACAGATCAGATCAGATACCTGGTACCTATAGATTATTATAAAAAAATACACATTATATTTTATCTAAATCTAAGTGATATCGACCATATACAACGACTCTAGATTAGTTACCATATTGAAATCTGTACAAGTTTGTATATAAAATAAAAAATATTAACGTCATCGATATAACAAGTAACAACAGTTCCAATAATAACCTGAAGAAATAGATTTTTCTTGAAACAATCGTCTACATATTTTTAATGATGTTTACTTTCCAAGTTATATAAGTATTATAAATTCCCAAGAATAAAAATACATCGAAGAATTATTAACTTGATGTTATTTATATTTTATTGTTAAATAAATATGGCTTACGCGTTTGACGTTATTTTATTTAACAAATATTTCTTTTTTTTTTGAGGCCGGTCCTGGCGCAGCGGCACAAAGTGTGACTGTAAACCGACCGGTTGTGGGTTCGATCCCCACTCGAGGAGATGAAATATTTACTTAAATTTATATTTCCATTTCTTCGCTCTGGTGTCGAGGCAAAGCGCGGTGTTGAGTTCTGCCACTTAACACGCAATGCCTCCGGAATTCGGCAGAAAGTGGGGAACAGAGTGTCTTTCACTACGTTCCCTCTGCCTACCCTGCAGTGTGCGGGATACAGCGTGAAGCTGATTTATTTATTTATGTTTCTTTTTAATTTCTGTACATATAAATAAAATTGTAGTCTGTCTATAATTTCTTTTTTTTTTTTGTTTTTGTTTGTCTATATTTATGATTGACCGAACAAATCTTAGAAACAGTTGATTCAATGTTTATGAGACTAATACAAAACGACAGGGAATGGGAAGGTTTATGGAGCAACGTATAGGCTACTTTTTATCCCGAAATTCTCTCTTTTTCTATGACATAAGAAAATTTTGAGAGTAAAATTAAATGAGTTCCAAAAAATTTAATTTAATTTCCAAAAAAAAAAAATGAATTATTAAGTGCGGAACGGTATAGATAATCATACTAAAATAATTAATCAACCCTTACCTATATACACTTAAATAATATTAAATAAATATTCGTATAGTTCAAGCGGTCGAAGCCGCGTGAGGCGGCAAGTTAAGATAATGCGAATGAAATTTACTATACACAAGGAGATTTGAGAAAAGTTAATAAGTTTATATACGTATCTATATAGGAGTCCAGAGAAGCGTTATGTCTAACTCAATTGGAACAAATGAAACATTCCGGCTGTACGGTAAAATATAAAAAAAAATCGTTAATTATAAACAACAACAACAACATAACATAATACAAAAACAACAACAGTATACAACATAAAGTACCTATAAAACGTAATTCACACTCAACTACCTTTCTCCAGTACTTATATTTCCACCTTTTCTCTAAAAACGGGGTGAAATTCAATGTTATTATAGTATGGAGTGCGTCGCGAGTCGCGCCGGGCCAATTAATCTGGCAAGTGTTGCTTGCAAACTTTACAAGTGGAAAAATGTTTATCGATTTACTAACACACCCTTGTGTTAGGGGTTAAATATCGTATAATGGGGTTGATTTTGTGTACTTTTGAAGTTTATTTGTAGATAATGAAAAATATTTTGGTTTTATGAAACTATATTTAACTGACGTAATAATAATGTAAATTTATATAAAATATTACATTTAAATTATACATCAAAAAATAAAGTTACTACACTTTTATTTAATAGCTCTGATATGGCGTATAATTTGGGAATTTGGACGAATTATTTTCATTATCTCGTATGGTTTATTTGTTTACGAAACCTTAATTTTCGCCTAGATTTGCTATGAGGGATACAGCGTGAAGCAAAGCAAAAGAATAGGCAGACATAACCTATTTATATGGTACTCTACTCTCCATTCCCACCTTACAAAATACAGTAAACGTTTTAAAATAAAACAAGAACAAGTTAACAACCACCTTTAAATCTAACGCAACGTGAACAGCAGATTTATTGTGCAACCGACGACCAAGTGTTCGCAACATTACTGTATATTTATTCATTCGGAGGGCTATTCACGGGCATACGACCGCGTACTGAGTATAGAATGTATCGCTTATACGACACTTTAGACTTGCTTACGCGACAGCTTGTGTTATAGTTTATTTTCTTTTCATTATATTCTAAAGGTGTTTTAGAAATCTGTATTTTTTTTTCAATGGATAGAAATATTTGAAAATTACGTACACTTATTATTTAAGTAGGTTCATGTGGCAAGTAGCAAGATAAACAGAGAGAACATAGTACTAAAACACTCCATTCCCCGCTTTCCTACCAATTTCGCATATTTCTAAATTATATGAAATATTTTGTTATTACTTTTTGAAATGTGATTTTATACTTATTTCAATCATACTCAAATCATATCCAAGAATACCAAGATTCTTTTTATAGTTTACTGATCAGCTAATAAAAAACTTGTGATCAACAACAAGTGTCAAATTAAATAGTATTCTCTGTCAGTAACTCAGTAATGGTAGAGTTATGTATATATTACTTAGTACATTAAAGAAGCCACGATAGCCCATTTAAACTGAAAAGACTATTTAATTCCATTTCACCAAATTTAGGCTAAAAACACACAAAAATTACGACGTTATATCAACATTGACTTAATATTAATATAATATGAAAGTCAAATTTTAAGAGTCAAAGTTCAAAGTGCAGTGTAGTGCAGTGTTCACAAACCCGAAATGAATGAGCAATCCCCAAGTCACCGAGTCACTTAGCAGGCGTTAATCAAATATATACTTTATTTATTTATGTATGTTTATAAGATTTTTTAAGTACATTGGTGCGTAGCTTTTTGAAATATTTTTTTGCTTACTTTTTGTAAATTTGTTAATATTGTGGAACTCAGGAGCAAAGTATTTGACTGTTAAACGTGACGGTTGTGGATTCGATAATAAAGGTAAGGATTAATTTCATTTCCTCGCTTGGATAACAAGACTGAGCGTAACGTTTAGTTCTGCCATTCAACACGTAATATTTTAAAAATTTGCAGAAAATGAGAATCAGAGTGCCTTAACATTAGGTTTCCTCTGCCTAACGTTCAATATTCTGCATATTAGACTTGAAGCTATTCTGTAGCAGATATTGGTTTTGACTGCCATTTGTGGCTCAGTATGATTGAAATTGTTGTTGGTTTATATGGCTTTAAATAATAATAAAAAATATATATTTTGTGTTGTTTTATCTAGTTACATAAAACGGCATTAGGCACCACCACTATACACACTGTATTTATTTCATTCTTTATAAAGTTTTAAACGAAACAACTGGTTTTTCCCATAATTTCAATCAAATAAAGCTAATAAATTTAATAAACACAAAAAAAATATCTCACACAAGACCGCAACCCGCACCCCCTATCCACATACTTACATAAAAGCCTAAGAAACATGAATTCAATACACATAATATAACAAATTGAAATATTTTCTGCCCACACCTCGTCGACTCTCACCTAAGCTGTGGCTCTACTCTATAAATTCGCGTCAAAAGCAAGTAGTCTGGTGTTTTTTATACAGTTTCTAAACACCAAGCAACGGCATTTAGTTAATTGCGTCGCTTTATTATACAAATGTTTTTAATTTCCTTCTGAAACATCAAAAGAAAGTTTTATTTCATACTAACAAGTCATTATAAACTCAGTTTGCTTTAGTATAAGCGATATTTTCACATTTTTAATTCACTAAATGTATGAAATTAGAAGGGTATTTCATTATTTTATTCTGTTTGAGTAATAGTTCTTTAGTAGCTTTGTGGTTTTGAGCTTGGTATGTTTTAATGTTATTTTTTGTATGGCTAATATACATTTTTTGGTTTGTTGGTTCAGGATTTTTGTATAGTAGTCGGGAAGTATGTGATAGTATAGAAGATGGTTCTGGGTTCGATGTTTTGCTAGAGAAAAAAAAAGTTTTTTAATTTACGGCTACGCCACGTAACACATGATGTCTCAGAAAAAGCTATTTCTATTTAGTACCTTAGCAATTATATCACTATGTTGTCCATTGTCTACCTTACTTTTGTTGGGTTAGTTTAAATATTCGTAAATACTGTCTCGAGTGAGAATCGACACTTTGATCAAATAAAAAAAAAACATTATTACACTTTATTGGTCATTAGCTCAATATCTGTAAAATCTTCACCATCAAAACCATATATATACATATTTTTTTTTATTCAACACAAGAATTTACCTGCGGCTTCGCCCACGTGTTCAAATGCAAATAGTTAAGATAGGAGTAGTGTAAGACACTTGACACGTTTTAAGAAACCAAACGAACTTTCCAGCTCTATAGCATGAATGAATATGTAGGGGCACAAAGCGTTACTGTAAAATCGACTGGTTGTTTCTTTGCCTATTCTGCTGTGTGCGGGATACAGCGTGAAGCTGATTTAATTTAATTTAGATACAATTTCCTTTTAATACCAAGAATCGAAATTGCATATATCATTCATGACATATTAAAACTCACTAACTCCCCAGTTCTAAACGACAGTCACGTACAACAGATTAAATAAGGAATTGTTTCACACTTATAGTCTCATATAAAATATAATATAATATTAATAACGGCTACAGTGCGATATGAGAGTATTAAAGATATTACTACAGTGGGGTTGCATTCCGGGCGCGCCAACCTACCCCGTCCTTTTGTGGGGAGTACTTCACAGGCGATAGCGGAAAACAACATACTTTGTTAGTGGTAAAAAAATAAACACGCTTATCTTCAGTGGTTACCTAAAAACCTTTGAAGAGTTCAACTACTCAGATCCTGACACCAATATTGGATCAGCTGGATTATACCATATTATTATATTGTCACCTAAGCTACGTATAACTTCTAACTTTTTTGATTATACAACTATTGCAAGTGAATCAAATGTTATTTCTTAAATTTTATTACATACTAGTAGTCACAAGTTACCTAGTTACCATTCCGTCCAACAATCACGTGTCAAGAAACAACTACGTTAAAGTCTTATTCAATTCAAGATATAAATATTCACCGATAACCTGCGAGCATCGATTGTATTGACGTATAAATTAGTAATAACGCCTAAAATGTTACCAGATTAATGATAATTAACTCAAAGTGTTCTTTTTTCATAAAGCGTGTTATTTGATTTCCTTACTCAACCAGTAATATTTAAACACGAAGAAAGCAGAGAACGGAGAATGCAGGATACCGCGTGAAGCAAAAAACAAAACAAAAAATGTTCTATCGCACTTAGCATACACTTGTACCAAACAGTGAACGTCACGTACGGCGTTTATTGCGGCTACAGTATTGACACTCTACGGACCGCGACATACCGACACTCCTCTCTATGACTCTCGTGACACTTCATTTATATCTCATTCTTCTACCTATTACTTATAAGTCGGACTATCTGCAGAATTTTACTCTTTTTAACACGCTTTTATTAGGTCGAGCTGTAACTAAATAAATATTCAATAAAATCTAAGAACCTGAAATATGCGCTTTTCTAATTATTGTATATCATCATGATATTTACAAAGAGCTGGTCTGATGATGGAATTGGAAGGTGGTTGATGGTATCGTGTAGTAAACATATCGAATTTGTTCATTCATTTCATTCCGTTCAAGGTGTTCTGTTGAGAAAAGAGTAAAAAATTCCAATACTTTTAAACTATTTTTTAAGTTAAAAATAATTATATGAACCTAAATATTCTTTGAAAATATCAAAACTACTTATCTAATTTTGATCTAAGCCTATCGAATAATGGTTTGATGTAATTATGCATCGATAGTTGGGGTTTACACTCGTACAGCTCCCTTACCTTACCAGGACGAGGACAATATGACGACCAGAAGGGGACAGCATGAGGACATTAGGGGTGGACAGATGAAATTATAATGTTATTGTTGATTCATCTACTGTGCACTCACTGTTGGCACTGAGCTTTTAATTTAATATAGGGTTGAAATGTTTAAACTTTAATTATCTTTATTAGTACAATATCTAAAGTAAATTAAAAAAGGTGCAGTAAAATAATTGTTATGGTGATCGAATTTAATTCGGAAGAATATGTACCCAGTCCGGTCCGCAGGGGCACAAGCGTGAGACGGTAAACGCGACAGGTTGTGGGTTTGATTTGCACTCGAATAAATGAAATATGTGTTTTTTTTAATTTCATTTCTTCGCTATGGTAACGAGGTAAAGCGTGATAACGAATTCTGTCATTCGACAGGTAATGCCTCAAGAATGCTGCGGAAAGTGGGGAACTGACGTGTCTTAATGGGAACGGAGTATATACTTAACATAGTAGGCAGAGGAAACCTGACAACCTAGTGTTAAGACATTTCCGTACCCCACTTTTCGCATTCATTCAATGCCTCCGCGTGTTGAGTGGCGGAACTCAACGCCAAATAAATACTCTATGTCTCTAAGCTCACATTGATTATTTATCTAATAAAACCAAAGTGTTTGTATTACGTCACCCCCTAACACTTGTAATACTTCCACATATTAATAAACTGTAACTCGACACAATACAAACAGTTAAAACTAACTCGCTCATACCTTGCAACTGAGAAGCCGACACCGCACCGTACAGACGGGATTTAATCAAAATGTTTTTGTTTGATAGAAAAATTTAATAAAAGTTAAGAAGAGATCGCGTTACGTTGAATCAAACCTTACGTGTATCGGTTTCATGGGAAAAGGGAAAAATGCGGAGGGACTTCCCCCACAGTTGATTGGATAATAAGTTAAGTTTTTTTTGCTGTCTAAAGTGTTGTTTTATTAAGCCAAAAAATCTAATCAACACTTGGATGGTATCCAAAAAGCGCAGGTTCAAATCCCGCTACGTCCAAATTATATATACGTTTTCTAAAATACGTTAATTTTTCTTCCCTAAGTCCGTGATTAGACTTTAAAAATGTAAACAATAAGTTTTGTTTTCGATTGTTTAAATATATAAACTTTTTACTTTTAAAAAACAATGTTTATATTTAAAATATTTCCTTTGCCTAAGCTGAGCGTGAAAGAGCTGAACTTTAAAATTGCTAAAACTCTGCCAATTCTGGTGCATTGTTAATATATATATATGTATATTATCTTATAATATTATTCAAAAGTGTTATTCACATTAATGGATTGTAAATAAATTGAAATTTAGGCAAAATGTTTAACTAAATTTGTTTTGAGTATAGGGAATTTTACGAAAATTTTTTGCTTCACACTGTATCCCACACAAACACAGACTCTCCGTTCCCATTAAGACAATTTCGTTTCTCCTTTCTGCCTAATTAAGTATTTAGCCTACAGTATACTATAATTTTTATTTTTAACATTATTATTCCATTCCAAATTTAATCTTATGATTTAACACAACACAACTACAATATACTATAGACCAATCAAAGACAGACCATCAAAGCTCTACATTACACTACAGTCTACGTACTCAGCAAGTGTCGATTACCTGTTAAGACAAGCCTATCTATTGGTTATCCGGACCAATTTGACGTCAACATATCAAACACACTCTGCGGGCCCTACGGCCTCTGTCGATTACTCAACCATTACCCCTAAACTAAAGAGCCCTTAAAACGCAAACTAACGAAAATAAACCCTAAATTTCGTTATGTAGAGTTCAAAATGAAATGATAGAATCATCGTAAAAGATCATTCTGTGATGTCAAAGTGATTTTGAATCGTATTCCTTAAATATAAAGTTATTTTACGATTTGATAAACGGTAAAGATGTTAGCGGGGATGTTAACAGGACAGCAATTGAGCTTTTTTAGCAAAAGGTTTCAATAATCGTCGGTCAGCATAATGGCTGTGCTTTCCTTCAAAAGTACAACTTGTTATACAGAGGGCTCATTATTTGTGGTTCTCGAACGTAATTCTATATTTTTCCTTGTGATTGTATGAAAAAAAACGCGTGGGGTGTTTTCTTTTTGCTATTATTTGTTAGTATCAATGCCCAGGTTATTTTATTTGAACGACCCATTCAGGTTTCGTAAGTGATGAACTATTGAGATTTTTTATTTTGTACTCTTTTGTGAGCGTTTTAAGTTGTGTAGGTTGTACTAATTGAGGAAATATTATAAGTTGTATGTTATTTTCCTCTTAGTGTGTTGTATATACTGGTATATGTAGGTGACATTATTAAATGTTATGAACGGTACTTATACTTACTTGGATTTTGATTATAGTACAATCGTCATGCTAATCATCATAGGCCGTCGTGGTGCAGTTGCATAAGCGTGTGACTGTAAACGCGACGGTTCTCGATTCGTTTTCCGCTCGTAAAATTTTTATATTATAATTTCCTCGCCCTGGTAACAAACCAAACCGCCACTCAACAGTAGATTCGCTCTGCTTACTCTTCTATATGCGAAATACAGCATGGAGATGTTATCTTGTAAGATTATTGAGTTACGTTTTTAATAATCATATGTTTTTTAAAAGTAACATTTTTTATTTATATCAACTAGTATATATAAATAAAAATATAGCAGCAAGCTTATACGGTTTAGTTTCCCAATAAAAGTTTTTTTAATAAATATACAAACGACTAGATAAACTCGATTGCACACGTAAAAAGCATGAAAAATAAGTAAAACAGATATAACCGTGGAGTACCAGCAAACCACAGTAAACGATCTATACAAAAGCAACATAAATGGAAATAAAAATATAGTATTTCATTATAAAATAAAAAACGAGGGAAAAAACGTAAAAGTTTTAAAAAAGCGAGCAACCCTTCGTGCCCGGTCTGTTGAAAACGTTTTATACAATGAAAATTCAGGTTGCATCCCTGACCTCGAGTGGACAAGGATGGAAGACACGAGTGCGAGCGAGACAGCAACACAACTACAAGTGCCACTTCAAATATAAATGGTATCGAAATTGTGAGAGAGACTCACAGGCTAGAAAGAGAGAGAGCACGATGTTAAGATACCGAATTCAGTTCACATTTCTTTGACGTTTTGAAGTGATATGTCAAAGGAGATGTCGATGTTGAGACGCTACAGATAACATTATATTTTGATTATATTTTTTTATTGACAGTGTGGATTTACCCTTATTCATTATTTTTTTATATTTTCGAAATGTATACCTAAACAGACGTTTCCTTTACTTTTTTTCTAACACTGTAAAAAATAATATTTTAAACAGTGAATTAGTACCAAAGTGATATGAGACGGTAGTTTCACTTCATGGCGTTAAAATATTTGCAGTAATATTAGCAACTAATAGTAAATTGTTTTTCACTTTTTCTTGTAATATAAAATATATTGTATTCATTAGGTATATTGTGTTAAAGAATTCCGTTACTCACTTTTAACCCAATTTTCGGCACTCTTTCTTTCGCTTTCGAATTTTTTGATTATCAGAGCGAGGAATTGAAACTTTTGTTGTTGTATTCAAACACTTTATTGGGATTTTGGACTGAAATTTCATGTAAAAAAAAATTAAAAAGGTTTATTTTTCACAATATTTGTTAAATCATATTTACATATCTCATATTTTTATTACCTCGCACTGGTAAAAGCTCAGCGTTGAGTTCTATCACTCAACACGCAATCCCTCCAGAATTCGGTTGAAAGTGTCGTAACATTAGGTGCCCAGGTTCCCTCTATCTACCCAGCTATCCAGCTATGTGCGGTACACAGCGTAAAATTTAAAAAAAAAAAACTATTATTATTAAACCAACTACTTTCATGTAATATTGAGTTTGTTCAATAACTAGAATAAGATATTCAATGGCATAAAGATAAATGGCAGTACAAAATCACTTGAACGAATAGACGCGGTGGAAAAATATTTTCTACCATTCATTAAATGAGAAGCGTTTATTTAGTGCTACACAGTCATAAAAGTTTATTGTACATCAAGTTTTAATCATTAATTACATCTATTAATTTGTGTGTGTAAATAAGATTTTTACGTCAACCGGGAATGAATAAGTGACCTTCGAGGTAGTAAGGTACTTTTGATTGCGAATAGTATGTTAAATCATGATTATCCATATTTTATTTGCTAGACGCTATCATGTTGTAGTGAGTTCTCATTTTTCTTGTGGGATGTATATTTTTCATATAAATATTTCAGACATTGCACCTTGAAGCTAATGTCAGTCACTCAGTTATCCACGCAACGCCAGAGCAGGAAAATGAAAATGTTCCCAGGTGGGTCAAGTCACTACCCACAACCATCAAATTTACATATTTGGCGAATATAGATATTCACTCTATTTTCCCGCAAAAGTTACTGAACAGATTTAAATAAAACTTTAACAGTAATGTAAAATACATAACAATAACACATAGGCTACAATTTAACGAAATCTATTGTATAATTTTTCTATTACATAACAATAATTTTAAACGGAAGAAGCAGGGTTTGGCTTGCTGGTAGTCTCTAAATGCAAGTTTATAGATGAAAAAAAAAATACAATAAACAGAAAGTTACTTATTAGTAAACTTTCTGACATAGCTACTACATACATACTTAAAAAAAAATAACTTAAAACTTTTGAAAATTAAATAACTACTAACATAATTAAAAAATAAAAATATAAAAAAAATGAAACTTTAAAATTAAAAACCCTTAACCGAATGTAAATTCAAACGCTTCAATAAACGAACTTACAACCAGTGGCGGGGCAAGGGCTAACTAACATTTACGTAACTCAAGGGGCGTGATCGATCGATACCTAGTGGTGTAGGTAGCGGGTACCTATACAGTTTAATTACATAGAATCTATTGAAGTGCATCCGCTGAGTGGACTTGTGGTTTAGTGGTTAAACTTTACTAAGGCAGAGGTCGAAAATTTTATTATAGTTTAAAAAAAAAGGTTAATTTGAATTAAGTCAATTTTCATTTTCTGGTTCTGGTAAAGAGACAAAGTTCACCGCAATGACTCAGTTTTCGGAACGGAAATGTTTTAATTGAAAATGGAGTCTTAACACTAGGTTCCCAGGTTCTCCGTGTCTGTCCCGTGTTGAGTGGTGGATATCAACGTCGCGCTTTGCCTTTATATAAAAAAATAAGTCCTAGTATAAAAAATAATCCTCTTGTGGGGATCGAACCCATAACCAGTTACACACTTGTACATCTGCGCCACGACAGGCGTCAAAAAGCTAGTTTATTATATAATTCGGCAAATATAACTAATAATTTCTGACCAGTTCGTAAATTTAATAGCGTATCGCTAGTACACCACTAGCTATACTCTACAGCAAAGTTACAACATTAGGTAATACGTTTTAATATCGATTTAATGTCGATTCGGTAACGATGTAAGAATGTTGTCGTTCATATTTTATTAGCGTAGAGCGAATTTAATGTAAATAAAAACTTTAAACACGACAGTTATGAATTCGATTCCCACTCGGAGGAATGAATTATTTTAATTTCGTCGTTCTGGTAACAAGAAAGAGCGCAGCGCTGAGATCCGCCACTCAACACGCAATGTTTTGAAAATTGTTTGGAAAGTGGGGACCACAGTGTCTTAGCATTAGGTTTACTTTTATACAGGGACACCACAAAAAAAAACAAAATAAAAATAACGGCAAAAAATACAGCGAGTGAACCATCATAACCCACAAAACAAAATAGAAATATATTATGACTTACTATATGAACCGAGCAAATTCAGCAATTATATTAATTTTCGTCATCTTTTTAAATTTGCGTAAATATTTAACACGAACAACTTTGCAAGTATCTCTCTATATTGTACATGATTTAAAAATATATAATAATAAATATATCTTTAAACTCTTTGTACAGAGTGTTAAAATAAAATGAAACCTATAAACGTCAGTTATGGCATATCATCGGATTGTTATGACAGTATGAGTATGAATAAAAATGATTTATGCACTGCGTTTGATAGATGTGTATTTTAAAAATTATTTTTACATATTTATTTTGGAAAAGCCATCCTGACGCAGTAGAACAGCGTGTGACTGTAAGCTATACAGTTACGGGTCTGATCCTCACTTAGATGAGTGTTTATATTTTATTTATTTTCATTTTACTACTCTGGCAAACGAAAAGACGAGAGTTTTGCCATTTGACTCGTAATTTCTAAAAAATTGGGTAGAAAGTGGAGAACAGAATGTCTAAAAACAAAGTTCCCTCTGCTTACTTATAAAAAAGGGTATAATTTTACGGTTTTTTTTGATTTGTTGACCAGACCTCTAGAAAGGACAAGACGAAGAGGAGGAAGGAAGGAGGAAGAAATTACATTATATTATTATTTTATGTTTGGGTTAAGCAACACTTATTGGGTTAAGCAGCACTAGTCCCAATCGGATGGTGTGCAGATGAGCTTGTCTATGATTTAGTCATCATGACTGATAATTCATATTTCTATCACATCATTGCCTGCATTTTTCTTGTGTTATATCCCAGTATAATTATCGAATGTTAAGAATCTCTAAACATAAGTTAGTATGAATCTATATTCAAAATCAAAGCATTCCGAAGTCAATTTCAAATACATTTTTATGCTAATGAAAAGTTTAAAAATTATCTATCAGAGCAAAACTTCAGCGAGATTTTTCAAGTATTATTAACTATCAACCCCAACGATACTTCGTTCTTCTAAAGTTATTGTTATATTGGAGCCAAAATATTTATACAAAATATTTACATTAATTATAGCATATATGTTTATTCTGATATATAAACTACATTACTGTAAAGTTTCGTCTAAATTTATTCAGTAGTTTTAGCGTAAAAGTGGAACAAACATCCATCCTCCCAAACTTTCACATGTTTTATTGAATTGTACGTTCCGTTGTTTTTCTTTTTGGTAATAAGAATAAATCTATCCTACTACCAATATTTTAGTAGTAAAATAGATTTGTTCTTACTACCAAAAAATACAACGCAAATCATCTCAAAACGGCCCACTATGCCGCAACAGGACAAACAATACGTACACCGACATCATACACAGTCATGGCGCCACGCCAAAGTTATTGTCTCACAGCTTTGTTCACATTATTTATCGCCGCTGCCACTGTCTCTATAATACTACGATAATGTAGAGTCGTCTACATACCCTGGGCCTACATTTGGCGAAATACCGAGTGTTTACAAGCACTCGCTTAAATCGATTTTGATTGAGAATTTTATGATATCAATGATCTTTGGTTTATTTTGTTGGAATGGAACATCAATAAACGTTATTAAGAGGTTAATTTTTTTAGCTTCCGGCTTTATCTTGCATACCTCTTTCGACTCATCCACTGTCATCAAGCACTTTATACATGCCTTCCGCAGGGCTCTCGTGTTTTTTGCGCTCAAATGTCATCGATACTGTGTTCTCAAAAGATAAACGAGGTCTCTTTATCTCCTTGCCTCTCTTATCTCTGTTACAGGTAAAATTTTGATTTGTTTAAGCAATTTTCTTGTGAGTAGACTCTACTATCTTTCAGTTGACTGGTAGAAAATGCTTTTTAGCGTTAGGCTCAACCTTTGTGCCTGTTAATTATTGTTCTTGTATACAATAAAGAATAAATACATTATCTTATGGATTTTTAAAAATTATTATGAAAAATAACGTCGTAAATAGGCAAAATTTTGATATATTTAAGGATTTTTTGTACGTGCACTCTACTATCAACTTTATAAGAAGATAAAAAAGAAAGAATTACTAATATTAATAAGAAAGAAAGTATTACTTTACTAGAAGAAGAGTATAGCGGCTGTGCTAAGAATTTCGGTCAATTTACTATCTCACATCTCTCATTCATATTACTTATCATCACCACCACTATCTCCTTAATATACTGTAATGTAGAGTCAACTCTACATAATCTGAGCTAACGCCTACAGCCTATTTGGCAATACGCCGAGCATTTACAAGCATTTGCTTAAATGCATGTTTAAGAAGTTTATAGCGCGACGTGAACCTTTTAGCTCTATTTTGATTAGAGTGGAATATTTTGAAAATAGATCTAGATTATATTTTATTAGTTGTAAATTTTTTTATTCATTTTTTCAAATAATTGTATTTTATTCTAATAAATATTAATTTAACATTAGCATAAGGTACACGCGTTATAGTATACAATTATGATTAAAACAATCACTTCTTTTCCAAGTCAATCTACTATATGGTTTCTATAAGATATTTATTACACATGCAAAGAGTTCTTCGAGAATGTTACTTGTTCTAAGTTTTGAATAAGAAAAACGTATAAAATAATCGTCTTCACGAGATGTTATTCGAGCATAGATAAGCCTGTTGGATAAATAAATAGTGTAACTTCATTTTTACAATAAAATTTACTATTTCATTTTTAATTTTTCACTAGCTTTTTATTGTATCCCATATAGCAGGGTAGGCAAAGGGAACTCAGTGTTCAGATACTCCACTTTTCGAGGCATTGTAAGCGGAGGACTTCAACACCACTTTTGCCTTAATGCCAGGGCAAGAAATCCGAATATTAATAAATCGAACCCACACCCGTCGCATTACAGTCATACCCTTGTACCCCTGCGCCACGACAGCCTCATTTACTATCTTTAACTTTTATGATAATTGCTGTCTTAAATTAGAAACTCGCCCGTACATTAATTTTTAATTACGATTAAGCCCACAATCATAATACGCGTTAGATATTAAAAACATTTAATTTGCTCTACAAAAGCCGCTTGAAATATAATACTAATATAATTACTCTTTTTCCATTACTAAGTAATAAAAAACAAAGTTATAATTTATAAATAAGTACTTGACATTGAATTTATCTAAAGTGCTAATAATTAAAAGCTACTTGAGCATTAAGTGTGTATATTTTTCTAATAAACAACATATCGTGGTGTGGCGGAACAGCTTCTCATTGTTAACACGACGAGTGCGGGTTCAATTCTTACAAGAAGAAATTAATCATTTTGATTTTCTCACTGTGGTAACAGGACTTTGAACTTTAGTACTCAACGCAGAATGTCCCAAAAATTGGACGGTGCGTGAGGAACGGAGTGTCTTAGTACTAGGTTCCCTCTGCCTATCCTGCTGTATGCGCGAAACGGCGGGAAGCTGCCTAGTACTAGGTCCGGCACGGGTCAGTCAGCGATACAGTAAAACAATTTCTAACAAGTTAGTTAGTTTATAGTTGGTTAGATTTCAATAGTAAACTGGAATATTTCAAATCAACTTTTTTTATATGAAAACGGGGAACTGTTTAGAAAACTATTGCAGATTCATGTACAGTGCGTATTGGTTATATTGTTTTTGTACTTGTTCGCTTGTAAGTGGATCTTATAAAAGGATTTTATAAAATGTTTATTTATAAAATGTTATATAAACAATTTTAATTTCTGCTTGTTGTATACATCTATATATACATGTCTGTTTGTTTTTGATTAAAAAATCACTTAAACAGAATTGAAATCATTAAAATATTGTTAAAAATAATTATACAGTTACAAATTACTAAACTTAAACAAAAGAAACTTATAAATAATTGAGCTAGATGGCTGTGGGTTTGAATTCCATCTGGAATAGTGAAGGAAAACAAAGGTAAATTAAATTAATAATATGTTGTTTTGGAGTAAACATTAACACGAATGTATGAATGTCTTGATTGACTTATCTTACGTATGAATTCGGAAAATGTTTATAAAAGAGATTTTATAAATCTCTTTTATATACATTTACAAATATAATACCGAGAGGCCTACCCTGCCATATGCAACCCATAAATGCCACGCCGCAATAGGCACGGAACCACAGAAAATCGCTTATAAGTCCCAAAATTGTTTTCTAAAATATATCACCCCAAAAATTTTTAGACACGACAAAAACAAAAACAAAACAAAAAAAAGCACCATTTCAGCGGAAACGAAACGAAACGAAAACCTAAAGTACAGTAAAATCTCTTAATTAAGTTATATAATAACTGAATGGGCGAGCGCGGTAATTAGCGGCCAGTTTCTGTGCGTTACAACCGACCGTTTGTGAAAAACTTTGTTTTTGTACGTATGAAATATATATTTTGTTTTAGCTTTTTTAGCGAATTTTTTAATTTAAATTTTGAGCTTAATTTTTTGTACTGTAGTTGTTCAAGAAATGGAGTTGTCACGGGATTTATATATTTTCTTTAGTTGATGTATATTTTATAGTAAATATTATATTGAATTGCAGTGGCCAGTGGTGGCGCAGCGGCACGAAGTGTGACTGTAAAACCTACTGGTTGTGGGTTCGATTCCCACTCGAGGAGATGAAACATTTACTTAAATTTATATTTCCATTTCTTCGTTCTGGTGTCGAGGCTAAGCGCTGCGTTGAGTTCTGCCTGAGTGGCACACACAATGCCTCCAGAATTCGGCAGAAAGTGGGGAACGGAGTGCCTTAACACTAGGTTCCCTCTGCATACCCTGCTGTGTGCGGGATACAGCGTGAAGATAATTTATTTAATTTTAACTAAGAATAATATAGATATAATACATATAAATCATATTTTTACCTATAAGTTTTGTTTGCAAGACTAAAAGTTTGTTATCATAAAAAACTATATATATTTTTGTAAGAAAAACTGTTCTTTTACTTACTTATGAAAAGAAATCAATTTAAAAAAATATTAAGTCAAAATTTTTACGTATATTACCTAGTTTCTAGATGTGCCTAGAAATATCCATACAAATCGTACTTGTGCACTTTATCGTCTATGATTTGTGAACAACATAGTTTTCCGAAATATGAAGCCGGCCCCTTTGTATGTCAAACCCTTTGTAGATCGTAAGACAAAAAATACATTTCGTACCCAGAATTAAACAGTAAAGAAAATAAAACTGTTTTTCATTCAAAGTTGACCGCCATCATGATAAAGAGTCCCTTTGAAAAGTCAAGCATTTGAAATTGTATATAGTATAGATTTAGAGAATCTATTAGTTTTGATAGTAGCTTTATATTACAGAGTAAAAATCAGCGTCCACAGCAGGATAGTGCTAGTGTTAAGATATTCCGTTTTCATTAGGACACCTCCGTTTCCTACTTTCCGCCGAATTCTCGAGAAATGCGTGTTAAGTGGCGGAACTCAACTCCGCGGTTTGCCTCGTTACTAGAGCGAGAAAATAAAAAAAATGAATATTTCATTCGAACGTTTAGGTTTTACAGTATTAATAGTGACAAATATTATTTTATTATTAATATTGAAAATTGCAATTTAGATATTTTAGCTGCACGTTGTATAGTGCATACAGTAGGTAGGAGGGACTCTTGTGTTAAGACATTCCGTTCCCCGAGTACTGCTTAATTTTCGAAACATTGCTCGTCGATAAGCGGAGCTTAACCTCGCGCTTTGTCTTTATATCGGAGAAAAGAAAAAAAATGCATCTACAAACTTCACGTTGAGTTAATCGCCGTGATACTATACAAAAAAACTTAATATAATTAAATATATACCGTCAAAAGACAAAATGACACCTAATTTTTTTTATCACAACATCAAAAAAAGCGTTCATATCCAATAAACTCCATATTATAACTACAATTACTTATTTGTATCACAAAATCCAATAAATAAAATTTAATAAACATCGCTACCCTCGATAAGTTCATTCTCTACTGTCGAGTGATTAGCGATACTGACAGTGCCACCCTTCTGCCGACCAATTGTTCGCGACACCTATTATTTACTACTACACCGATTCAAAGTTAATTTAAACCCTATTGTAATAAGGCAAGGTTCAAATTTAACTGTAAATTTGTGAAATGTAGAGCTTTGAACCGACGGGTGGTAACAATAAAACCGATTGTATGGCGACTCTATTATTTATGTGTGTATTGTGAATTAAGTTTTGTAATTGTGGGGTTAAAGTTCAAATTAGTGTAAACGATTTTAGTTGGCAAGGAATTAGTATTCTATTGCAATGCAATCATACGGTGGCTAGCGTAGGGTTGTCACTGTTTGGAAATTTAATTAAAATACATTTTACTATTTTTTGTTAGGAAATGTTATCTTGTTAATCATTTTCATTATTTTTAAGTTTTGAATTCGATACAATCTCTTTTATTCATCTAGTTTAGTAAGAGTAATTAGAAATAGTCAACTACTGTCTAACTTCTTATTAAGCTTAATACGCCTTGAAATAAAGTCTTCCTATACAAAAATATCATTTTGAACTATACATGTTTATAGATCAGATTTTAGAGCTTACTCTAATCATGATATACTTACATAATATATTTAAAAACTTTGCCTAATGCATATAATTTATTCACTTTAAGAATGAATCTTACTGAATGGAGGATAGATGAAATATTACAGTATTGTTGCTTATACGTTGAAATAACAAACAAGATACAATGTATAACTTAGCTGAAATATAAGTTTAAGCTGGTCAAGCCGCGTGTGGGTCACTAGTTACTGTCACACTAGTAAAAAATCAAATTACTGAAAAGTATCATTAAAAAAAGTCACATCTTCTCCGTGACAACCCTACACAAGTTATAAAGCAGTAAATTAAATTAGGCGACTGTATTTAACACACGACGTAAAGCAGAGAACGGAGAGAGCTGAGCAAGAGTTATTTGAAATATTCTATTGTTATCGCATCGTATCTACGCATGAATGGACTTTAGGAAATGTGGAGACATTTATAGGTTTAAATATAATTAAATAATTGATATTTGAAGTTTAATGTTATATTAATTTTTGTGGGGTAGTTTCTAGTTTCAAATTTTTTGTGGGCTTTTACCGACGGCTATAACTGCGTGGTCAAATGAAAATAACTAAAGCCCGGTTGCCATCGGAAGTGAAGCGGGCTCATTAAGGACTACATTGAACTCATAAGAGTAAACTGTATACTGGTATTTCCACCAATAAATAGTCAGGCGGAAAGGACCGAGCGAGCAGAAAGAGTTAAAATGAACTCACTCGACAACAGCTACAATTACAAAATACCAAACTCTATGTTGGTGAAAATATAAATCTATTTTATTTAAAAGGAGGCCGTTCCGCTTTAGCACTACTCTTCGCTTCATCATCATGGTCATTTCATCGTCATGTTAATTGAGAGTTTAGTATGGAAATTCTAAATGGCCGAAGAGACTCTGACAGCAGGTACAGTGGGTTATATCGTACCGATCAATAAATGTTAAAGTTAATCCGAATAATATTGTAAACGTCAAAGATTATAACGCTGGAGGTTTATTCCATTTTCATGAAAAAACTTCTGAACGGATTTAGAGGAAAATTAAGACTAATATAACTTATACATCAAAATAACACATAGGCTACAATTTATATAAAATTAATGTATTTTTTGGCTATACAACAATATCTATAAGAGAATGAAGGCGTCTGGGTCGCTACTATGAAATAAAACAAAACAAAAATATTTTTGATCATTTCACGACTGAAGGCTCAAGCAAAAAAAGCTGCATGCATTCTTATTGATAATTCAAAGCGTTACTCATTTACTTAAAGTACTTGAGCGGACTTCAACAAGGTTAGTGTCCATTGACACATCACATATTATACCCACTCAGTAGTTACGTTAAATTTACCATAATACGATTTTTTATTTATGTATTTCTTTAAACTTACACAAAATACTTATGCACGCACGACAACTATGAATATCATAATATATAACAGTCTCTCTCTACATACATATTACAAAAAAGGCTCATTCAATCAAAAGCATTTAAAATACAAAATATATATAAAAGTTCATTTACAATAAATAATACAAAAAATAAACAATAGAACTCAAAAACTTTTGAACACACGCCTACATATTTAAAATGAAAAGATTAAAATAAATAAACTCATAACATTAAATAAAACCAGCTGTCTCTATAACTTAAAATGCTAAATAAAAGACCGAATGAATAAAACAATATCCATCTCTTTCTAACCTTTGTTAAATCATAAATAAACTGTAGCCATCTCGCTCTCATAATGAGATTCAAAATGGCCTGTATGTTTGTATGGAATAATAATGACGTATTATTTTAATGAAATACTTTTGTGAGGGTGTACGCTCTTTATGGGATTGTGTTTCATTATTTTGAGCTTTTGTTCGGTTTTTTTCATTAAAAAACCTAAAATATATCGTTAACTAGCAGTGAGGGTTATTTGATTGTTATTTTATATTTGCAAACTATTGTATATAGTGGATGAGAAATTATCTATTATGTTTTGATGCCTCGTGCAGTAGTTGACAAATACATTAATGTACTTATGTACAAAATTTAATTTTCTCTCTAAATCCTACGTCCTCTTTTAAAAATATTTTATGCTATGGACTTGGTTATAAAAAGTACAATTTTTCTGACGCTATATTAATATCTCTTTTAGCCTAGATGGGCGGTTAGTTATTTATCCCATCAGTTATCTAGACTTTCGATTAATTATAAAGTAAATAAATTTATACTTAATTTACATTATAATATATTGTGATTTTTATTTTTGTCTTTAAAAAGAACCAATAAACTTTAGGTTCCACTAGCAAGAAACGTCATTTAAATCGCAAAAAAAATGATAAATAGACGACTAAATATATAATACAGCAACTTTTCAGAAGTACCTTTTACTACTATCTATATAACGAGATTAGATTACGTTAGGATAACAATAAACTGATACTGAAATCGAAAAAGAATCTTATATTTTGTATCTTGTTATGTAACATAATACAATATTATATAAATATTTGCTGCGTTGAATTCAGCCACTCAACACGCAATGCTACCAGAACTCGGCGGAAAGTGTTTTAGTGGGAACTAAGTGTCTTAACACTAGGTTCCCAGGTTCCCTCTATCTAACCTGCTTTGTAGATACGAGATACAGTGTGAAATATAAATATCTACAGCTTTTCTCACAATCAAATCACGTATAATAGTTGTGTATGACTGATGACACAATCTAGTGTCCGAGGTGAATCCCCAAGGCTGCGTGCAGTTCCCTACGCTGTTTCTTCTGCATATCAATGACATGTTAGAGGATTCTAGCATTCATTGCTATGCAGATGATAGCACGGTGGACGCTGTTTACTCCGGCCGAGCAAGTCTTTTTGGGAAAGCGCTGAACAGTGCCGAAATAAACTTGTGTCTTCTGCTGAGGCGTCCCTCGACAATGTCTCCTCATTGGGTGAAAGGAACTTATTTCAGTTTAACCCCTCGAAGACACAAGTTTGCGCGTTAACCACAGAAAATCCCATTTATCGTATCTTTTAAAACACTCTTACAGCCGCGCCCATTATCAGTATATAGGGCCTTAATGTTTTGAGTGACTGCCAGTATCGCGATCATCTAGAAAGCAAGGCCAAATTGGCCTCGAAGAAACTGGGGGTCATCAACAGAAAGAGACGGTACTTCACGCCAAAACACCGTTTGGCCGTATATAGGGCCCAGATTCGGCCTCATATGGAGTACTTTTCTCATTTCTGGGCTGGTGCACCCCAGTATCAGCTTGAACCATTTGATCGAATACAACGTAGAGCCATTCGAATTATTGGGGACTCAATAATGTGTGAAGGGCTTGATACTTTGGCTTTGCGTAGAGACGTATCCTCGCTGTGCGTTCTTTACCGCATTTATCATGGGGAGTGTTCTGAAGAACTGTATGTCCTGTTACCTGCCGCCGAATTTTTAAACCGCATAGTACGCCATAAGCTAAAATATCATCCACACCACCTGGATACGTGGCAATCCACTACTGTGCGGTTTTGTAGGAACTTCCTTGCACGCGCCACGGAACTGTGGAATGGCCTACCCGTGGCAGTGTTTCCAGGTCGATATGACATGGGTACCTTCAAAAAGCGCGTCTATCTCCACCTTAAAGGCCGACAACGCACCTGTAGCTCCTCTGGTGTTGCACGGGGTCGTGGTTAGTGTAATCACTTACCATCAGGTGACCCGAACGCTCGTTTGCCTTGTCCTTTTCCATAAAAAGAAATGAATCCACAGCTACATTCGGTTACATTGATTAATTCAAGAGTTTTTCAATTTAAAGTAATCGTTCTTTACGTTAGCGCGTTCTACCAAACATACAAAGTAAATACGAAAATATGTAGAGCGTTGCTTCAAAACAATTGATATGAACTCTCAACTTTCATGTACATATTACGTCCACCTACAATATAACACACACAACTAAATACACCCGATCAAACTGTTATCGAATACCCTCCTTCCACCCACAACCCCCAACCCCCAACCCTTAGCCGTCGTTTAAAAAACAATAATACAGACCATTAAATTTGTACACGCGGCTGAAACCGCCCCACTCTAATTGCACGGGCACAATGACTTTCTATGAAGTATTATACAAAACTAGAGAATATTGTAGAAATGCCATCGACACCACCACCTGCCCAATACCTATGTAATATGGGCAGGAAGGTAGGTGCAGATGGAAATCTTAATAATTGGTTTTAATTAAGTTAGCGTTAAGTTTTGTGTTAAAATATAAAATACACCTCGTATTTCATATTTTTTTTGTCACGTGATTGGTTATGTAAATAAAATTGTATATAGGTTATATATACTTCCCCCGGGCGCTCCCACGTGGTCAAATATAAATAACGTTTTCTAAGTACTTGAGGTAACTCTGACTACAGATATTTTGGGATACATTGAAACAATTAACGTTATGTATTATACACATAGCCTTTTCAATTAATCTAACAAAAAATCAATTTGTACTAGTAGTTTCTGAGATTAGCACGCTTAATCAATCATACAATTTTTTAGTTTGTAAAGATTTGGCAATATTAGGACGGAAATATATGAAATGATTTTTAGCTTAGGCTGTATCGTGCACATATCTGGGTAGGCAGAGGGAATATTGGAAACCCAGTGTTAAGACACTCCTCTTGCACTTTCCGCCAAGTTTTACATGCACAAATTCTCAACGCCTTTATTTTCTCGTGACCAGAACAAGAAAATAAAATATTAAAAATTTCAGTCTGCCTAGGGAGAATTGAACCAACAGACGTCGCGCTTACAATCGTACGCTTGAGCAGTAGGACCTGCACAAAATTGTGTATTCTACTCTATTAAAATGTAGGAGATACTACGAATTAAAAAACTTATTTATAATTAGAACGCATAATATGTCTTGAGTTCATAAAAGACATTTGTGCTGATCAAAGACACATTTAATCTTTAAACTATCCCACGGTAGAGATATTATAACTATCTATTAACTTATCATATATAATGTATTATAAATGTTATTCATTTTGTTAGTTTAGTTTCACATAGTTTACACATAGTTTAGTTTCACACTGTATTCCGAACATAGCGGGGTAGAGAACGGGGTAGGGAACCTCACTAGGTTCCCTACATCCAGAACACAGCAAAAAGTGCGAGGTTAAGACACTTCTTAACCCCGCACTTTTTGCTGCATTCTGGAGGCATGGAGTTGGAAGTTTTCTGAGATCATTTGTTGGATAGCGGAACTCAACACCGCGCTTCACGATATGTAGGGTTTCCAGTCACACTTGTATGTCCAGCACCACGACTGGCCTACTGAAATTAATGATAGGAAAATTTGAAGCTAACAATGTACCTGACTATTAACTCGCAAGTTGCAAGTATTGGCTCATATTAATATCAATTACATTTAAAAAGATATTTCTTATAATTATATAAAATGTACTTGTTTAAAGGTTAAGATTCTTTGAAAGTTTATAAACAAGTATTTTTAGTTATTTTTATTTACATATTTGTAGTAAGCACTACAAAAGAAACAAAAATTGTGATAAATTTTAGCATTTTGTACGTGTTGACGTTTTTGACGTGTTGCTGTAATTTTATTTAAAGTTTATTAGTTATCAAATATATATTAGTCCTTAACGGGCCCGCTCCGCAAGCAGTGGAAACCGGGCTTTGTGTGTAAAATATATTCCCCCTAGCTCTTTTACCTTCACGCTGTATCCCATAAATAGCAAGGAAGGCAGAGAAAACCAAATTTTAAGATACTCACTTCCCCACGCATTTCGATATTGTCGGACGACGGAACTCAACGCTACACTAGTCACCTACATCAGCCGCAAACCTTATATTTAAATACTTTTATATCTCAAATACCTACACCATTATATTATTTAACATAAAGACCCCTTATTCTTAGGAGGTTCTTGCCTTCGACAGTGTACTCTTGCATTTCCAGTCGTGCATGAACACGCCGCAATATTGTTCCTTTTGTTGAGTACAAAGTTAATGCTGAAGTGCGACAATGCCTTTATTTCATATTGCTTGTGTGTTTTAAGGGAGTTTCCTTATATGTATATTTATATAATGAACTTGAACTGGTAAATTATTTTCTGCTCTTAAAATTCTTTTTTATAGAATGAAATTTCAATGTAAAACTTTTAGAATTAGATAAATAACGTTTTCTAAAGCTTAAACATTTGTTTATATGAAATAGCGAGCATATTTTTTTTATTTAAAATCAATTAGTAAGATGTAGTGGAAAGCAAATAATAAAGCGTAAAATTCGTGTATTATAATTTCTTACAGAACGTGAATTAATCAGTATAAAACCGGAGACAAAATGTCGCGCCAAAATCGGGACATCCAGGAACGCAAATTTTCTCTCTCGTCATTTTACTTAATTAAAAATATATTGATGTGTATTTTTTTACTTTCACAATTTATGTTGCATATAAGAAGGCAGGCAGCGATTACATACCTAGCATCAATAATACTCCGTTCTCTCCTTTCTACGTGAACTTTGCGATATTATGTGTTAAATGTCGGAAGTTAACCTCGCGATCCATGATACTATTAAAATATTTTTTGGCATTTTTTATTATCTAAACTAAACAACAAATACCTAACGTAAACAATCCTACATTCTAAGAAATTATAATAATACATGTTAGTTAGTTAGCATATACTTATTTTTCGTTCTTGTCTCAAGACTCAAGTACTGTGACTGTAAAAGTCGTCCGTGCGTCCGTAGCTCTTTTATTTGCCGCGACCACTTCCATCCGCGACTGTTTGTTCTCGTTGCCGCCGCGCCGCGTTGTGTACTCAACAAAATGAACTTTCGATGTATTTTTCTGGTATTTCAAAATAAAATGTTTCAAATAAGTTGGTCTGGTTGGTTTGGTTTTGTTAATTTTATTTTAGTTTTTAAAAAGTTTTTTATATTTAGTTTTTAAAAATATTGTTTTTTTAATTAATATAAAATGGGCAGAGCGTACGTAGTGATGAGTCATATCTATTTTCCATTTTTCACCGCTAAGTTACGATGACTTCATGAGTGGAATTTTAACTTACAATCTTAACAATATTCAAATAATAATTTGTATAACATAAGTAACGTAGATATATACTAAAAAATATTATTGCAATGTCATCATTTAATAGTTTTCTCTTTGTCAACAGTTCATAAACGCGCACGCATCACAGAAGTATGTTCCAGCCCATCACCACCGGAAGTTACACAAGAAAGCAATCCTGCACAGACACCTCCACTGTCTACTCCTCCCCCTCGATCGCCTTCTGACCATGAACTTAACGTGGAGGAAGAACTTGACCATTCTGAACCTTCTCTTACGCCAGAAAACTTATCAATGAAGGAACAAAGACAAGATGAAGTCAAAAAAGAAGAGGACGAAAAATGGGAAAATCCAAATTTCAAATTCCGTCGCTCGAAACCCGAAGGTTCCATCGAATCTGATGATCCCACTCCCTTCCAGAAATCACCAGTTGATGTTCTCATTAAAGTATTTCCGAAGCGCAGTCGCCAAGAGATCGACGCCATACTTACAAGATGCAAAGGAGATGTTGTTGCTGCGATGGAAACAATGCTCAATGGTCCTGAACAAACCTATAACTTGACACCCGAGTCTTATATGCAGAACTATCAATCAAGATCTGCCTTTTCTCCACTGTCCAACCAAAGTTTTAAATTTTCGCCTTCTAGAAGATTCTTAACTCCGCCCTACAGTGGAACTAGGTACATGCCAACCGTTATAAGGCCTCCTCCTGAATATCTTTCATCATTCCTGCCACCTACAGAGCTGATGTATGGCAGGCAACTCCAGGTGCCATCTCCTGGCACTTCCCCAACTTCTGATAACACGAATACAGAAGGATTTTCCGATTAGTACTTAAAATATTGGACCGTGCTCTAAGGAGCGCGTGGCCATTACTGAACTTTGATGACTTCATACATACAAATGTATGTTTTTTTATCACTGGACATTTATTATAGTAAAAGAGTCATGATAACAGCAAGAAATTGTTAATTTGTGCTTACCTATACAGAATTGTCAAAAAAATCTGCTCTGTATTGTATGAAAAACAATAAAAATGTAATTCCAAAGTTGTGAAAGTAAAAGGAATATCTAATGTTATTTTCGATGGCTGCTGTGTAAAATATAATGTTATTATATTATAATTAATTATTCACTGTACATTATATCGATATTTTACATTAGATAGTATGATTCTAGATGCTAAAGTAGAAACTTACTTTATAAATCAATGTAAATAGTATAATAATATAATAATAAAGTTATAGATGTGTACTTCTAGCTTTTATTATATACCTAAAATAAATTACGTGCGTAATAATCAATGAATATATAATTATGATACATAAATAAGTATTTTAAATCTAATTATATGTAAGAAAAATAATAAATGTAGATAATAAAAGGATTTTTATTAGATTTTTTGATTATTAATAACTTAGTATAAGCAAACGATGTAATAATTCAGTCTATACGTAATAAAAAGTATATATTATAAATATTATCATTTATGGATAGCTTTTATCATGTTTTGATTATGTTTTGAATTTATCGACAATCAGTAGAAATATGAAAAACATAGGTAATGTTTAAAGTTACAACGCAGTATATTAGATGTAAATATAAACAAATGTATAAATAATAGCACACAGAGTATGAAACGCACGAAAAATTTAAAATCGAATATCGAGTCAGGTACTGTCTGCGTAAAATGTTTTGAAATTTAGTTTTTTTTGTAATAGTTAAATATACAGATAAATTTTTGTTCATGAATTTTATTTCATTCGTTTGTAAAATAAAATATTGATAAAAAAATATTTAAAAAAAGCTTTCTACATCTTTTTTTCATGGTGTACTGTATTTTAGAAATCAAATCCTTTCACGTGATATACATATTAGGTGGGTTGTAGAAAAAAAAAATTAATACGCTATTTTGTTGTCGCTGCCATTTTGGATTAACTACAATGTTCATTATTATTAAATTATATTGTCATCAGAACTGAAGTCGCTATCTCAATTTCAGGTACCTACACACTACACAACAATTCAAATAGAAGCTTGTAAAATATAGATAACATTATAAGGCTTTATAATTTTGCTAGTTATCTTTCTTAACGAATAGACGAAAGTATTAAAGCTTACATCCTAGTCTTCAATTGACATATTGAATTAAGTATAGATCATATTTCAAGGTGATCTGTCTTTATAACTTTGTATTACAAATTGTGGTCAACGTTTCAGAAAAAAATACTATTAAGTAATTAAATTTATTAATATAAAATAATTGTAAAAATATGCGTGCTTAAAATTAAGGTTCTGTAATTTTTATGTAAAGGAAAGCGTTAGACGCTTGTGTAAATAATGAATAGGTACCTATGATACGTAAATAAATAATATAGTCAAATTACTTAATAAAATATAGATAGGTTTTAGATATAAACATCATTTGAATTTATATTTCCATACAACTTATTATAGTATACTATTCAGTACTTATTTACATAGAGTTATTCTTTTAAATTTTTGATCGATCTCCGGGAATTAGAATTGACCCCCAAAAAAAATCCCTATTTTTCGCACCATTTTCACACATAGTGTGTTGAATGAAAGAACTCTAGCGGAGAAACGAAAATAATTTGAACATTTAACATTTTGAAAATATTACATTCTTCCGAAGGGAATGAAATGTATTTTTGATAGTTACCTAAACTATCAAGTTTAGAGTCATTTATGAACCGATTGAAATAAAACAAGCACTAAATGTTAAGGAAAGTTTACTTGAATGTAATAGTTAAAACTGCATGTAAATTTGATAAGCCGTTTCTTAGATTAACGTGCAGGCATAGATTAGTTCAGTAATAGATTTTCTCGTATATCTTGCATCTACAGACATCGATCAGTTAAATATATCCTTATAACGGAATCTTTGTTTAATATTTTAAATAAGACTGATTCAGTGGTTTCATTGCGAAACCGATACATTTCGATTTTTCATACTTAATCGTTCTTCTTATTTGACATTGCGAAAAAAATATAATTTAATTATAAACCTATATATTAAAATAAATAGAAATTTACGGTATCTAGAAAAAATATTCAATTATTTTTTTAATTCATTCGGTAGTTCTCACAACCTCATATTTAGTGTGATCTTGCATTGTACTCTGTGTATATTTTTCAGTAATTTTTTTTTTGTTTCACTATAGAAAAGCAGAGTTAAATTTATAATTTCATAGAGAAATTATTATTAAAAATTTGGAAATATGTATAGAATAATCGTTTGAATGACTAAAGATACTTAAAGTTAGTGTTCAATAGTTATAGTCCTAATAACTAATAGGTATTATACAAATTACATAATAGAGAATGTGTAATCTTTAGTAATAGACCGTTGTAAATGTATCAAATATGGATAATAAACGACTCTACTGTAAAAAATCTTTTATTCAACATTTTACCCTACGTATGCAGGTTACCTGTCAGTAGGTAAGTACATCGAAGAAAATAATATTAGCAAAATCATCGAAAACTGTTATAATATAAAGCAAAACCAAATCAAATGTTCTAGCGGTGTGTATTGTATACAAGTCCAAAAATATACGAAATCAACGTAATTATTAAAATTACTAATATTTTTTTCTAAATAAATATTAATGTATCGTCTTAGCTGTAAATTTTTACTTATATACATACATACCTACGTGCAACATTGACAGTAATTTGTTAATAATGTAACTTTTATAGAACGTATCGCTAGTGATCACATCATTTGGACGATTTCCAAGAGATGCGGGTTCAAATCCCGCTACATAAATTTTTTTATACGTTTCTAAAAAAGTATTTAAGATTAAAGAGACATCTCTTCAAAAAGATTAAAAAAAATACTGGCAGATAGTAGTAAGTTGTTATTTGCTTGTTATATTTGATAATATCTCCACATAGCGACGTCGTAAGGTAGAGATGCTACGAATTTAGCGTTAAGATAGCATTTTGCAGAAAAGGAGACTGAAATGATTCCATACATTTTTGGGCCCAGAATGTAAAGATATGAAAATGGTATGATTTAATAGATTTAAGTACATCATTTACTCCCTGAAAACTATATAAATTTTGGTAATCTGAGAGCTGAGTTATTAGAGATTTGATAAAAGTGAGGTTAAGCATGCAGCACAATTTCTTGAACATCAACTTCTATAAAATAGGCGATTACTGATCTATGTTTATGAATATTTTATTCTTCTATTATTATTAAAATGTCATCTAAAATGTCATGTCATCTATCTGTATATTATTTTGGTACCTAGCCCAACTTAGGTATCATATAATACTCATAACATGAACACAGCAGCCTACCATTCGCAATTATATACAATTGCAGTATTTCATAGCAATAGCTTCCGTTCCTATATAGAAATATGTTTTCCTGCTTATATGTCGGGATTGTGTCCAACCTCTAAGTAACCAGGTGGTGGGGGTTTTGTGAAAAACAAAGCAGTAGTCGTTAAAAATATCAAACAAACGGGAAAGCACTCAAAACGCATCGATATGAACGTAATCAGAGAATCAAAAAATGCAAAAAAAATCATTAGACAAGGTGTCATTGTCAATCAGCTGTCACATATCTCATTTAAAATATAATTGATTTTAATCGGTTATGGATCTAAAAATAATTTTTTTTTCATTTCTATCCACTTACAGGTTTTCAATTAATGATTTTTTAAAGTCAAAAAAATAGAAAATTAAAAAAATATTAATTTTTTAGACCACATCTCAACTCTTTACGTCCTGGCCCAAAAGTTTCAGTCTTCTTTTGGTTATTATTTATAGTGATTAGCAAAAGTGTCTGCACAGTACGAGACGTTTTCAGATTTTAATTCTAGTACAATTACGTAATTGTTTGTTTTGAATGGAAAATATAAAACACGATAATTTCGTAGAATTGCCTGAGAAGCCAGTCGTAGCGGAGGGCATAATCTTATGACTGTAAACGTGACAGTTGTGGGTTCGACTTCCACTGGAGGCAATAAAATATTTAATAGTTCATTTTACCTATAACAAGACAAAGCACGGTCTTGTGTTCCGCCACTCGTCACGCAATACTTATCTTTTTACTATCTAGTAAATGGGAACCTGAAAACCTTCCCATGTTCCCTCTGTCTACACTGCTATGTACGGGATATAGCGTGAAACTTTCTCGCAAAATAGATATATAATCAATCGATTGCTTCCGAAATGACAGTTGGTAGACATTTAGACATTAGCTTGCCATTTGCCAACACTTGTGGACGTCACGTTGCGTCGTGGCGACGTGACGTCTAGTTGACGTTATAACGGATGTCCTAGAGATCAAATTGCTTATAGGAACTAGTGTTGGGCATTTCTATCGAAAAGATTTCGGAAAATTTAAAAGTAAATTAAAATCTTTAACAATTCTAAATGAAATATGTACATATATAAGTAATGAGGCCAGAGGCCAGTCATGGCGCAGTGGCACAAAGTGTGACTGTAAAACTGATTAGTTGTGAGTTCGATCCCCACTAGAGGAGATGAAATATTTTTTAAAATTTATATTTCCATTTTTTCGCTCTGGTGTCGAGGCTAAGCGCGGCGTTGAGTTCTGCCACTCAACACGAAATGCCTCCAGAAAGTGGGGAACGGAGGGTCTTAACACAAGGTTTCCTTTGCCTAACTTGCTGTGTGCAGGATACAGCGTGAAGCTGATTTATTTTATTTTATCATCCATACAGGAATATACAGAAATCTAGGTTATTCATATTCCAAAAATTAATATTTAAGCCTTTTAACACTGTTCTATCCCTAAATGTTCACCATCTAACAGATAGACGTTAATGCTCTTGGTGCGACGGTCGAGTGACGTCGAGTTGACGGCACTGACTACTGACCATCCTGAGGATATTCTTCCCATCTTTTTCAATTTTTTTGGCTTTTTTTACTTTACTTTTTAGGGGTGTTTTTCTTTATATAGTAAAATTTGGTTTTAAAAATAAATTAAATCAGCTTTACGCTGTATCCCGCACATAGCAGGGAAAGCAGAGAGAACCTAGTGTTAGGAGACTCCGTTCCCCACTTTCAGCCGAATTCTGAAGGCATTGCGTGCTGAGTGGTGGAAATCAGCTGAACGAAGAAATGGAATTATAAATTTAAATAAATATTTTACTTCTTTAGCTCTCTACTAATAGAAAGAAAAAAAATGTTTTGTATTGCTGGATTATTTTAATTGAACAATAGGCTGTATGTTTCTTAGTTATTATTGTTTAAGAAACGCAAATTTTTAACAATACGTTGTGATTCTAGCGATGATTGTGATAGTGATAAATAAGAGACAAAACGACCGAAATATATATCTTAAAAATATGTAAGTAAAAACAATGTTCAAAGGAAATGGATGCTTGTGAAAATATATAGGTAGACGTATTATAGTAAAGTCGTCGTCCTATATTTATGATTATATCAATAAATATATTATTTCAAAAATAAATGCACGTTATTTTTTTTCCTGCCTATGGATGCAAAGATGAATGAGATGTGTAATATAAAATAACCTACTGTACTATATATGCTGTACTGTATTTTAAATATTGCAATAAATAAACAATATGACAACAATTACAAAGAAAACGAAGGCAATTTTATGGCCTTTGATCTGTCAGTGCAAGTGACAACAATGAAACAACTCACTCTTTTACGATTTAGTCCAAGCTTTCACTATTTATTTTAAACTATTTTAAATTCAAATATTAAAAAGTCAATATAAATTGAACTATAAGACTTAAAAGTTAAAGTACTATTTTAATTTAAAATTAACATTATATTGTGATTTTCATCATACGTACAACCACCCAATACATTATAAATATTTAAAAAAATAATTTAAAGTAAAATAAAACTTATTCAACAAAAATAAGAGCGAAAATTCTGTAATGTAATTTAATAATTTTTGTGATATATTTTGAATGATTTAAAAAAAAGATTGTAAATCACTTAATCGTGTTTTGTATTAGCGGCACGCGGCTGTCACGTGGCGTAAACAAGATGGCGGCTGTCCTTCATTTAAATGTGACCGCAGTAATTGTTTGTTGGTTTTTAAATAGCATTAACGGTTCACAATTTGATTTGTAAACGCGTGTGAAAATTAATTTGTAATTTATTATATAAATAAAATTAATTTGTTGGCGTGAGTACAGTTTGTAATCCTGTAAACAATTACAGATATTTCTGATACACTAGAGAGGCTTTCAATTTTAAATGGAAAAGGATTAGGTATATTTTGTCAAGACAATGGCTTGGCCTCACAATGTTTAAGGTAAAGCTTTTAAGTCAACGCAATCAAAAAATCTAAATTTATACAATGTTTTTGCTGCATTTTAAGCACTTTATACAAAGCTATGAAATTTTGAAATAGTGAGAAATTGCAGTACAAATAAAGAAAAAAATACGAGAAATAAGCTATAGTGCATTACAGATAAAATCAAATACTTATAATTGTAGTCCAGTCTACTCAAATATGTCAACGTTTATAACTTGTAGGTACTTCGAGGGCAGTGGAGGCGCAGAGGCGGAATCGAGCGATTTTTAGCGCGATATTCGATTCTCCGAATACATATCTTCTCTTCAAATAGAAAAAGTTCAATAACGGACGAAATTTGGAGGCTGTCTTGATGCAGCGACACATTTTTTGACTGTAAAAGCGACGGTTGTGAGTTCGATTCTCACAAGGAAGTATCAATAATTTGTATTAATACGTAGGTAAATCTACATACAATAATTGATTCTAAATACTTATTTTATATAGGATCTATGTATTTATAAAATACTAGCTTTTACAAAACCCATTCTGTAGGTGGATGGCATTGGATATTCTCACAAAGGAACAAAGCGCGAGTGCGGGTTATTGAGCAACTTTATATATAATTCAAACTGAACACTCGCCAAACGGATTTAGATTCTATACTCAGTTTGTTCGGACAGTGTTATGCAGAATATACATTTGTTATTAAGATTTTTTTTTATATTTTTTTATATTCAGAAGTAGAAGGCACCTATTGTTAAAAGGCCCGTTCTCCACTTTCCTCTTAATTTCAGACTTTACAGAAATTGTGTTGTTGCGGCGGAACTCAATGCCGCGCTTAGCCTTTTTATCGGGATAACAAACTGAAAATATTAATTAAGGCATTCCCGTGTTTGAATCAAAAAATATTTAATTTTTTTTCTAATCTTGTCTTCAACAATACTTTCATTAAAGTACTACATTCCTTTATGCTGACTATTCAAAGGTTGTATCGTTCTTTTTTAAGGCAGCGTATTGTTTCAGCAATTGTTAGTTGACCAGCTTGGTGTTTGGGATGTTTTTGAAGCCTTGCTTTTTATAGTTGTTACTATAGAAAGCAATTTTTCATGTAGTAGAGTTATCAAGGCCCATTCTCCATTTGGTATTTCAGCATGATTTTTTTAAAATCAAGTTTGTTGCGTACATGTTAGTACATAATATGAGTAAATATAAACCTTTTAAAAAGTATTTTCGGTGTTTTTTAACTCCAACATTACATAAAACCATCTCGAACGCTATAATTCAATACTTTCTAACTTAGCTTCCACTATTACAATAAGTTGTGAAGCGAGACGCAGCTACGATATCACTATTGAAAGAAAGAGATGAAAAATCCTTTGTGCCAAGTTTCAGGTTTCTGGAAGGAATTGTAAAATTTTAACGAAGTCATCGCGAACCGGAGCAAGTTCTTGCGGAAATGAAAAATGACGACAGAAATATTAGAAATGCAGTTAAATTATATAGATATATGTATGTATGTACCTATTCTTTTTTATGTTCGCTATGTATCCCGGGTATGGAGGAGAAGGAGAGGGCCTAGTTGAAAGACATCCATACCTCACACACCGCCCAATTTTCGAGACATTGTGAGTCAAGTGGCTGAATTCTTCGCCGTGCTTTATTTTTTTCCTTTGGTTTTTCTTTTACTAATAATTGAAGCTATAGATATTCCATATGAACGGTTCCCACTTCGGAAAATGAACTATCTAACATTTTTATTACTTTGCTCAGGAAACAAGACAAAACGCGGCGTTGAGTTTCACCACTCAACGTGATGTCTTGTAAATTCGGCGGCAGTTGGGGAACAGAATGTTTTAGCACTAGGTTTTCTAAGCAGACCCAACCGTCAGCTCAAAAAATGTATAAATATACAAAATTAATATAGGTACACAAATGTACATTTATTTACGACCAAACAATAAATTCCATACATCTAACCCTCAACCGCGCGTCGCGTCGGGTAAAAATTAATTAATCTATCATCATCGGTATAACGCGAAACAAAAATGGAGGAACAAAATATACAAGCGCGGAGCTTAGCGCGGTCAATAATAAAAATAATTACTGCGAGTGTCACTGACACGCCCGTGGCTATTACAACATGGATATTGCTTCATATTTATATTCGATTATTATTGTGTTTACTTGTATATAAATATTTAGAAAAACAGAAGTGAGTTATCATATTAATTTGGTATACTAGATATCATAAAATCGATTTAATATTCGCATTATGAGGATACCAAATTTATTATGAGGCAAAAATTCGTAAAGTCGTAAATAATTTGTGTTAGTTTGTTTGAATTAACAGGTGAAAGATATTGGCATTGCACATTAACAAATCGAAAACAATGTAAATACATTAAGGCTTAGTTAAATTTGCTTTGTAACTCCTATTCTCTATAAGCTTTCTTAGGAACAGAAATTAACGCCGTATTTTATCCTTATTTATACTTGTATATAAGATAACATATCTGTTTTAAACACAAAAAATATCCCTAAAAATAAAACAAATCTCAACTTCATGTTACAATCGTATTCTAATATCTATCTGTTACATAATCTAACATTAACAAACAAGTTATATAAAGAAATATAAAAATAATACAAAAAAGAAGCCGTTTCCACAAAACCAACATGATCAAATATAAAATGTAGACGGTACAAGTATTGCGAATTAATCGAAACACAATCGAGTGCGATCGATGGGCGCGACGCTAAGTGGGTCACAGCGGCAGCGGGGTGTAACCACTGTGGCTGTACAGTATAGATAGGGTTAAATTTACTTTTAAATTACCTATTTAATAAAAAGTGAATAGGTAAATAATAATTGATAGTATTATCATGTTTTTATATTTATTAGATGTTTTGCATGTGATGCAAGCTTGCAATTTGAAGCGCGACAGGTTAAGATAATTCCATTCTTCACTTTCCGCCGAATTTACGAGGCACGTGTTGAATGGCATAACTCAAAGCTGCGCTTTGCCTGAATCAATGAAAACATATAATAATTCATTCCTTCCAATGGGAATGAACCCATAACAGTCGCGTTTGCAATCGCACGCTTATGTCCCTGCTCCATAAGATTTTTTTACTCGTATTTATTATTAATTTGATAGACTAAATTGATATAAAAAGGAATCTGAAATGAATGTAGAGAAAGTAAAGAGAAAAGAACATTTCTGAATAAAACAAAAACACTTTATCATTTGACGTTAGAGCCCTAAAGAGATCAAAAATACTCTCCCACGCTGCACTCTGTAAACTGCAGCCGCAAGTGCATTGTACAACTTTTGTTACATTGTTTGTTTGAACTGCTGATCTTATTTTGATAAGAACGCTCGAGTAGATAGCCTATAATGGGCTATCGATTTCGCCCCAAAGGATTGGTGGTTGAAATGCGGATAAAATGGAATTGATTTTTATCGTTTTGTGCCTTTTTTGTTAGTATTATTTGTTCTTTTTTAAATGTATTGTCCTAAAATTGTGTGCACACATGTCGTAGAGAAATGTTTATATTGAGCATGGTGTGTGAAACGTAGGTACCTGTTAGTGGTTTAAGTTTATTTAGCAATGATTTTTATTTAATATGATTTTTCTGCTCTAGTAGACAAAAGAAAGCGCGATGTTGAAAGAAAGTTGCGCGAGTTCCGCCTGTAAGCTAGAAACCAAAAATTGCGACGGAGTGTACTGAAATAAGATCCCATCAGTCCATCTTGCTAAGAGAAAAATATTTAATAAAAAAAGAATTGCTAAAAAAATATAATGTATACTATAGTCATATTTAGATGGTGTAGTAATTAGTAACCGATTGAGAATGTATTTTTCTACATGAAGATATTAATCAAAAACTAACACTTCTGGAAAAATTATTGTAAAAATATTTTCAATTAAAATTTTTAATCCTATACATGTTTTTTTACATTGTTGTTATAAAAATAGTTGGATACTTCTTTCTTCTTTTTTTTTTTTGCTAAATATACAGTGAAAACCATCAATATTTTAAATTTTATTTTTCTATTTTTGTATGAATACTAAACAGTAAGTTCACTTTAAAGTAAACGTCAAATAACTTACGTACCTAGGAAATAACTACAATATGCTCGCTGTAATGTGGAGTCCTGTAATCCTCCTGAACTGGCACAAATTAAAACAGATCAGCAACAGTTTTGGTTAGAAATTTTATAATTGTGTGTTGAGTTACCTATTATGATAGATTTTTTATGTATTATACAAACCTATTATAAAAAAAAAATTACTAAAATAGTAGAAAAAATAAGAAAAAAATATGCCATAACTAGCATAAGAGCTGTTGCGTTTCTGGGTGGATTTATTTGAACAGTTTTGGTTATAATATATATATATATATATATATATATATATAAATATTACAAAGTTGAATTTTAAATAAACTTTAAACAATTACCCATTTACCTAACAGTACACAGAGACTTATATTATTATATAATAAAAGTCAACAATGATAACTTTTACTTCAAGGAAGCGTTCAGTGAATACTTAACAGCCACTTAAAGTATACGTTAAATAATTACCGACGTACCTAAGAAGTAACTACAATACGCTAGTAAGATAATGTGGATGCTCTGTAATCTTTCCTGCATGGCATAAAGTTGAAACAACTCAGTAAAAATTTTAATTTTTATTACAATTTTCTCAAAAAAAGACCAATGATATAAATAGATCCTCTCTATGCCTATATCTTCTTTTAAATAAAAATTACCATATTAAATTATTATTATTTTTTTATGGTAAAAGTGACCAATAAAAGTCAAGAGTGATAACCTTTCATTCAACAATGCATACAATAGTGAGTTCACTTTAAAATAAACGTTAAACAATTACCCACGTACCTAGAAGTAACTACAATACGCTCGACATGTAATATAGAGTCGGTGGTAGAGTACTGTAATCGTTTCTCATTGATCCTACGTTCAATGGAACAAAACGCCACACGATCTCATTCAGTTGAGAGCAATTAGTGCAAACAATTGTTTTATTATATTTTATTATATCCTTTATAACTTAATAGACCCTTCATAATTGTTATTTGATTATTTAACTATATTTATTATGTGGTTTTTCTTGATATAGTTTGGTAATGGTAGAGGGGAGAGCAATTAAATTACTTTGGTTGTTTGGAGGTCGTTGAGAAATTTTATAATTGTGTGTTGGGTTACCTATTATGATAGATTTTTTATGTATTATAAAAACATATTATAAAAACAATTTACTAAAATAGTAGTAAAAATAAGAAAAAACATATGCCATATCGAGTATAAGAGTTGTCGCGTTTCTTATATCGCGCGGGTGGATTTATTAGAACCTATAAACAAAGATAAGTCAGCTTTAGAAAGAAAAAATGTAACAGAAATTTCAATTCCTAAAATATATCACAAGAATTTTGTATCATGAAAAAGAAGCGCATATATTATATATTAGAAATTGTTTAAAATATAATTTGCAAATAAAAATCCGTTTATTTTATCTTCTTATCAAAATCAAATATTGCTGAAAGTAAACAAATCAATTAACACAAACATAATCTAAAATATATAAAAAATAAAAAAAAACACAAAAGAAAAACACGTACACGCACATGCTGTATAAACCAACCTTAAAATAACCACCCTTGATTATAAACCAATTACTACTAAATATTGCGAGTTTGATCTTTACAAAAAAAAATAATAATAATAGAGTCGACTCTACATTCTACACTCCAACATCATCGGCCCCCATGGAGTCAAGTAATATTTTTTAAATAGTTGTTTTAGAGTTTGGTAAATGATTTTATTGTTATAGAGCTAGGGGCGTGGCAACAACGGTTGCAGTGAGGTAGAGATGTATAATGTAATTATATTAATTGGTATTGCTTTATTGTTTGTTATTTAGTTATTCATGTGGAGCGATATATGCTATTATACTATTAAATTTTAAGTGTATACTTCTGTTATTATTTCGTATATAATTTCTTTTGTAGGTATTGTAGGTAGAGAGTCTACTTCCACTAAGTAGCATATTCTGGTGTTTATTGTTCGTATTACGACGACAGGCTTGTATATAAATAATTTGTCGATGGCAGTTCTAATAGCATACGTGTAAATTTTAAAGTATTAATAGAGTAAAGCTATTTAAACAATAAAAGAGAAAGTAGAGTTGAATTAAAGTTTAGTTATCAAAAAATCAAATTACATCCCGTCGCTGTGAAACTTTCTCCACAAAATCTACTATAATTGCGGAAAATTTCGATCCCTTACATTATAATTGAGCAAATCCTTTTCAATTCATCGATTGACCTTCAATCTAAGTATAAAACGACTATAGTTTGATCAAAACGGGTTCAGACAAAGATACTGTCATCCAATACTCCAGCTCTCAGCTGGGCTCGAACCGCAATATTTAATTGTAAGGAAAAAAACACTTAAATCTCAATGAAACAACATAATAGCAGGTAAATTCTCTTTTATTGCCCACTTTCAAGAGTATACGAATCGCATTTTCTTAATATGTTAAGGCTGCTTACAAACAAACTACAAAATTGATAAATTAATTTTAATATTTGTCCCAGGTGTTTTCTGATACTGACAGTCGTAATAAACATTTTTGTTTTTATAACTTTATATACTTAATTAGAAATATTTGTTTTCAATCGTAATGTTAGAATTAAAATATAAGGCAAAGATTATATATTATAATTCATTATTAAATCTATAAACACTTACCACCAAATTCTGGAGGCATTGCATGTTGAGTGGCAAATAAATCCATAATGGAAATAAAATAGCCAAATATTAATTTACCATAAAAAAATTTTTAACGCTAATAATGTTATTATAGTAAATTTCCACTTAAAAGAAAGTACTAACAATATATCTTAATATATAGAAAAAATCATTAAGCTAGGAGGCAATGCCTCCAGAATTCGGCGGAACCTGAAGAGCGAAAGTTTCATAATGGGATTGGAGTGTCATAACACTAGATTTCCAAGCTCCCTCCGCCTACCCTGCTATGTGCGGGATACAACGTGAAACTAAAGACAAAACGCCATAAAAGTCAAAGTTAAATAATTTTATTCAAAATAAGAAGTTACATGCTTCAGTTTTTGAACGTCAAACAATTTACCACCAGTTCACTAGAGTTATGGCTCATACCTGAGAAGAACTGGCGCAAGACACCCAAAGGGACGTTTTTTTTAATCAATTTTATACAAATACATATTTAATTATTTTATACCAATAAATATTTAATTATAATTGAAATAACATTTGAGCATGTCGCTCGCGTGTACACCGCCTATACCTCCACAGCCCCGGCTCTACCAAAACTGGTCGGTCATACGAAACCAATGAACAGATATCAATTACTTATTGTACCATTGTTATGAATCGACATAACCACTGAAATTATTATACTCATAGCCTCCGTGGAGCTTACACAATGTTTGTTTTACGCCTTTATAAATCTCTATTGAAGATAGTTTTAAACAATTTTTTTCAATTTTTTTTTCTGCGTGGGAGATTGTCTTCTTTGTATACAGTTTTTTAGTTCATTCTAATGTTAAAACGTTTGACATTTGACTGACGATTGCGTGTTTTCATTTTGATTTCTATAGATTTGCGTATTCCGATATTATAATAAAGGCTCAATGGTGGAGTGTCTGATGAAATTTTATTGTAGGTATATTCTTTTACTTCTTTGTGTTTAATATATTCTATTATGAACTACTTTATTGAATTAACCTTTAGCGGTTATAAGATTTCTTTATTGATATTAACATATAACTACCGTCTCTTTCTAGAACGGAAATTGTATAATAAAGTGATATATTAACATTTCTTTACCTACTAGAAAAGTAATACTATATCAATCGACGCTGTTATAAAGCTGAAGAGTTTGTCTGGATGAACGTACTAATCTCAAAAACTACTGGTTGATATTGAAAAAACTCTATTCGTGTTCGTTAACCCATTTATTGCGCTTCAACGAATAGAAATGGAGTAAATTTTAAAAATGTCGCGTAAACTGGAGAACTAGAGGGCTACCGTTGCGTGTCGTGTAGCTACTATCAGTTATTTATATTCCACCCCGCGGGCAAAGCCTTAGGATAAAGCTAGTAAAGATTAAAAACTACTATACTAAGTGTATTGATAATTGACTTTGAAACTTAACCTACGAGGCTAACTTATTTAATGTATAAGAAAATTTGATGAAATGAAACAACTTATAATGTTGATGTATAATAAAACGATCTACAACTCATAGGTGTATATTATACAATACATCATATTAAAGAAATTAATATTTTCTCTACTTTTTAGAAAACATATAAAAAATTAAACGTAGTGGTACTCGAACCCGCGCCTCTTTAAAACCGTACAAGAGGCGTGAGTTCCTAAGTGTGGAATAAGACTTTAAAAAAATAGAAAAAGAAAGATTATCTTTATTAGGTAAAAAAAACCACAATAAATTTTTACACTAATTCAAAAAAATTGTATGGACATTTAAATCATAATATTTTGCGTAATCTTCTTTTACTTGGTAACGTTCATTCACTATAAATCTTATAAATTCGATACTTAGCTACAATAAGGGAGTGCGCACAATTAGCGATTACACGCGCCGTCGACTGCGGTTAGAATGATTTCGCTAGGTTTTTGCTGTTTCTTAATATTTTTTGTCATTATTTGCGTAACATATTGTAATACTATTAAACTTTAAAAAAAGTTAGTGTTTAAGCTAGCTAGTGGATTTTAGGATTAAGACACTTCGTTCTTCACGCACGCCCAATTTTCGAGACTGAATTTGAACTTTTTTGTTCCTTGAACGGAAAAAAGGAAAATTGCTAATTTTCCCGAGTGGCAATTTAATTCACAACCATCGCGTTTATAGTCAGACTCATTTAACTCATTTTATTCAACTCATTTTATTATACCTTAGATGCACAGTAGCTGTGTCAAATATTTCTTTCAATAAGAAATCCGACGGTGCGTGCTTAATTTGCTTAAAAACCTTGCAAAAACCACCATTGTGTGGGATTATTTAAACGAAACTAACACATTTAGGGATATTAGGGAAAAAATACCAACAAAAAAGTGTTGAAAGACTTTTCTGCGAAATAATTGGATTGTAAGAAATTTTATTACGTTATTAAATCAATGGTTTGTTTCTTTCTTAAAATATCTTGAATGTACACATTATTATTTTTTTCAATTTCAAGCGGTAGCCCACATTTAGTAGGCATATCCAGAAAGGACCAATAAAGACACTCTGTTATCTACTTTCCGCTCGAATTCGAAACGTTGCATATTGGGTGCAGTACTTAACGCTGAAATTTGGTTTTATTAGAGACAGAACTTCGAAATTAAACAATGCATTTCTATGAGTTCAATTAAATCCACAACCGTTCTTAATACGCTTCGATAGTAACAATATTATGACAATTGACAACTAAAATAAAAAAATATAAAAATTCTGACGATAGAAATCAATCCACCATTTACCATAGTTGAAAAAACAACAAAAATTCTTAATTTTATTTAAATGTAAGTATACCTAATGTTATTTATTTAAGCTTGTACGGTGTTTTATAATAAAATAAAAAAATATAAAAATTCTGATGATAAAAATCAATCCATCATTTACCAGTTGGAAAAACAACAAAATTTCTTAATTTTATTTAAATGTAAGTATACTCGATGTTATTTATTTAAACTTGTACGGTATTTTATAAGAAAACTAGTAAAAGAATTTAAATGGAAGTTTCTAAAGGCATCTAAGACGGTCCACTCGTATGCAAACAGTATGGTGGCAAACAGGCGGCCAAGCGGAGAGGCGATCGTGTTTCTCTTTGTACAATCGTTTCCAAAAATCTATTGCTAATGAAACATAAATAATAAATTTATTTAAATGTTAAAGCTGTGATTTTAGAAGTAATTGTTAAAGAACAATTTTAAATTCATTAAGATTTTTTCTAGATTTTTTTTAATTCTATAAATATAATGAAGTATCATTTTTACAAGTCTAACATTTTTATATTAAAATATAATACTTCTAATTATATATTCTAAGAATGAATACCACACATCTGGAACCCACTCTAACAATTTAAAAACCTCAAAACCACCAAAAGAGCAAGATACAGTTCATTCTGCAAGAACGCAGAGCAGAACGCGAGGTAATTAAGAAATCTTGGGATTGTGATATAATAATTGTCGCCACGCCTGCTTTATCTTTACCTTTGTTAGATTTAACATTAGCTCATATATATTATACAATTTCTACAATTTAAATAGGAATCCAACAGAAAGCGTGGTCATATCCAACTACGACTACAGTAGTTCAAAGAAGAAAAACAACATCATATCTAGGAACAGCACGGATGGCGTCACTATCATGACTATCAGAGATTCAAATGATTTCATAACAGATGTCAATGAAAAATGTGTTGAAAGATAGATTATAATATTTTTTTGTGATTTTAATGTATGTACATATATACCAAAATTTTAACAAAATATCTAGATGTTTTTATAAGATTTCTTCTATATATATATTTTGTTTTTGATATTTCTTCCTTTCTTAAAACTACTGTATAGTAAGTATATATTTAAAAAAAAATGTTTCATTCAATGAACATATAGTATTACGAAAACATTCTAACCTAATGACAAAATATGAAAACGGACGGACACGGACTACTACAACGTGTTCGACGTTGACTTCGGGTTTCCAAAAATGTTTAATACTAAATATATCCAATTAATCGGATCTAAGAGTTACATTTAAAATGTCTAAAATGTATGAAAAAAAGTTATAAAATGCAATAATTATTATACAGTTAAGATATCGACTGTACATCATTAGTGTCTCAGTGTCCAAAGAATTAAGTAAACTATAGATTAGAGTTGCGTCACTCGCTAGAATAACATATTGTCATATATTGTGTTTCACGGTGTGTGTATGTATGTGTGTCATACATTAACTCAGTAATGCGTTTTCCAGTTTTTAACAGGTATTTTTTTATATTGTAGAGATAGAAAAGTCGATTTTATTTATTTTTTTTTTATTTTTTTTTTATGGAAAAGACACGGCAAACGAGCGTGCGGAACACCTGATGGTAAGTGATTACCGCCGCCCACGACTCTGTACAACACCAGAGGAGCTACAGGTGCGTTGCCGGCCTTTAAGATGGGTTGGGCGCTGGGGCCCGGCATTACCTGATGCGAAACGCAGTGGCATAAAGCCACTACTTCACGCCGGTTTTAAATGCCGGGGGTGGTAATGATCCGGTCGAGTCTGCCCATGCGTGTTGCCATTGCTGGCGACGTGACTCTACCACACGTACTTCAGTCGCCTCTTACGACACCACCAGTACCAGGATGATCCTATTCTAGGCCGGGATTACACGGCACAAAATGATGAATGATTTTATTTATTATAATTTAATTTCTGATTTATTAAAATCTCAGTTTTGATAATTAAAAAACAGTAAATTTATGATCAAAACTTCAATAATACTATTTTTTACGCAACAACATTTCGTATTAAACAATTTAGCAGCAAAAACAGAAAGATAAGACTAATATAGGATGGATAATCCATCCTTAAAAATAACTATTAAATGTTTTTTTTAGCTTCACACTATATTCCGCATATAGCAACATATAAAAACTCGAAAAAATATGACGATGCCGAGGAGCATAGAATGTCTTAGTATTAGGTTCCCTTTGCCTACCTTACTACATGCGTGATACAGCGTACAGCTAAAAATATAAATGTAAAAAATTTAATTGCTGACGCTACAATCGGTCGCGTAGCGTTAGACAAACAGTTGCTCAAACGTAAGAGCTATTGCATACAATACCTACGTGTTGCTATTGAGTTAGCATTTAATTAATCCACTCAACGTGCGTTTTATATATTTAATATATTTTATTTTTGTTCAAATAATCATGATTACTTTGACATTAATAATACTAAAAGTTGTTTCTGACGTTGTATAAGAGAGGACCCTGAGTTAAAGAAACACAGAGAGACTGACAAAGAGTTATGACACTATCTGTCTATTTACATTCTCAGCTTCACGGTGTATTCCGCGCACAGCATGATCGGCAGAGGGAACCTAGTGTTAAGACACTCCTTTCCCCACTTTTCGCCGAATTCTGTAGGCATTGCGTGTTGAGTGGCGGAACTCAACGCCGCCCTTTGCCTCGACACCAGAGCGAAATAATTTAAATATAAATTTCGTTGAATACGTTCTCCGTATAAAAATGTTAATTTAATTCGTTCATTTGGCTTTGTTAAAAGTTGATGAAAAAGTACTCTTTTATTACTTATAATACTTTGGATATCTGATTGAAATAAGTAACTGTAAATTTATCAATCGATCAAATCCAAGCGATTTGCAAGTAATTGTATCTTCGAAATACATAATTCATACAATTTTCCGAGTTTGTGTAGTATATATACGTGATACAGTGTATATTCTGCTTGTGATATTATTTTCCTTAAAAAATGGAGTTTAGTGGAATGGGTTATAATATGATTAGCGTGTGTTGTAGGTTTCAAACACTATATACTATATACATATCACTATATATTCACGCTGTATCCCGCACACAGCAGGGTAGGCAGAGGGAACTTAATGTTAAGACACTCCAATCCCCACTTTCTGCCGAATTTTGGAGGCATTGCGTGAGGGGTTGAGTGGCAGAATTCATTCATTCATAAATTTAAGTAAATATTTCATCTCTTCGAGTGGGATCGAAACCCACAACCAGTCGGTTTTACAGTCACACTTTGTGCCACTGCGCCACGACTGGCATATATATACATAAGTCATATATAAGCTTATATATATAAGCTTATTTATACATATTTACCTATAATGTTTATATTTCACACGCAATGACCTACGCCTAAGTAGTCTCAGATATAATTGGTTAATTAATTTTTCATGTAAAAACACAAACAAAACAAATCTTAATAAAATGTGACTGCCATGAAGGTCAAGAGATCATATCTTGAGAAATATTAAAATATACTTCGGCTTCACGCATTATCCCGCATAATAGGGCAGAGCAGAGGGAACATAGTGTTAAGATATTCTGTCCTAGTCTTTCGTCCAATTTCGTCCAATCGAGTGACCGCTCTCGACACCGCGTTTTACATATAGGATATAGGTATTACTGGAGTAGAGAAATTAAAAAAAAACTTATTTAAATATATACGTAATTATAAGTCCAAATGAGGATTCAAGTCACAGCTGTCTGTACCTTTGCGCCACGACGGTAAAAATTTCATATTACATTGTAATTGTTACCAGAACGAGGAAATGAAAAAAAATATTGTCATTTTATGGAATGAAAATCGAACACACAACGCAATCAGCCTCTAGACAACGGCTCTACTACGGAGTGAAAGTAAAATAATATCAACCATCGCATAGAAACTAGCTTTGAAGTATACACCGTAACACAACACCGCAACGTGTAGCTTTTAAAAAACGTGAAAAGTAAAAAAAATGTGGGTCTGTAAATATTAAATAAGGTAAAAATATCACAAATTTGAGTGTACAAATAGTTTTTGGAACTCTTATGGAGTCCATTGTAACCAATAAGTGATTAAATATTGTCATACGAAAGGTATTGGTGTCTCTTTCTTTTGTACTTTGTGTGAAAGGGATGGATTGATATAGTGAAGTGCGAGTCGGCGACAAAGCTGCCGACTAACAAAATACTAGCATGGTGGCAATGCAGGGACGTATTTAAAAAAAATATTTATAGGAATTGAATAAAAAATATATATTTTTAATGTATAGGTAAACAAACGTTATCTACAGATATGTATAAGATTGAAATTGTCTTAACAAAATATTAATAAAAAAAATATATTTTTTTTAATTATATAAATAAAATAAAATAAATCAGCTTCACGCTGTATCCCGCACACCGCAGGGTAGGCAGAGGGAACGTAGTGAAAGACACTCCGTTCCCCACTTTCTGCCGAATTTCGGAGGCATTGCGTGTTAAGTGGCAGACCTCAACGCCGCGCTTTGCCTCGACACCAGAGCGAAGAAATGGAAATATAAATTTAAGTAAATATTTCATCTCCTCGAGTGGGGATCGAACCCACAACCAGTCGGTTTACAGTCACACTTTGTGCCGCTGCGCCACGACCGGCCTCAAAATAAATAAAATATAATAAATAAAATGTATTTATTATATAAATTGAATTCATGTCATTAAAAAAATATATATTTATATTTTTTATGCTGGATAGGTTAAAAATAGGATAGTTTAATGTGCGTTTGCGATCTCCACTTTCCAGCCATTTCAAAATACATTACGTACTGTGAAAATCAGAGGACGTCGTGTAAACGCGTTCGATCTCTTGGGAGTATAAATTATTTTCTCTACGCTCTGGTAACAAGATAAAAAGCGGCGTTAATTTCCACCACTTCACATGGTAAGATCTCAAAAGCTGGGTGGAATGGAGAGTGGAATGTCTTAACACTAGGCTCCCTCTGCCACGAACACGTGGTCAGTACCTAATTATTTTAGTAAACCTATAAGAATTTGAAGCGAACGAGACTTGAACTCACTCTTAGAGGTTATGGGGGTTAACAATTTTTAAAAAAGTAAAAAATATTACACAACTATCTCTAGATATTTGAGTTGGTTTTTTTCTATAATTATATTTAAAATATTTTAACTCTAATATCTATTACAATTATTCTGTATTGGTTATTACAATATTTTAAGAACAGTTATATTTTTTCCAAAAGCCGTTTAGGCTACCGCTCTGTATACGCTATATGAACAGTGTACACTCGAGCGTTGCGCCTGTGATCGCGCCGACTACTTCTACAATACAAGTATCTACTCCTCTACTACACGACCTGACTGTGCAAATAGTGAATAGGGATTGAGAATCGAACTTGTACACCTACTGAATGGCATGATTTTTTTTAGCTTCACGCTGCATCCCGCATACAACAAGGTAGGCAGAGAACGTATTCGATTTTCACTAGGGCAGATGAAATACTGACTTTGTTACTTTGCACCACTTCCGCAAATCCCCAGAATTTGCCAGAAATTAGGGAGCTAAGTGTCTCAACACTAGGTTCCCTCTGCTCATCTTGTTGTGTGCGGGATACAGCGCGAAGCTGATTTATACATATATGTAGAAAAATTATTATATTTCTTTATCATTTTGATACATACACTGTTTAGATTTATTTGTCTGAATTCAATTATTATAAGTATTTCACAGAGAGAACCCAGCCATTTAATCGTTTAGTTGTTTATAATTTAGACATTGTCAGCTTAGGGGCAGTAACCTACGTTGCATTTTGTCTAGCTAGACCAAGATTACAAGAAAAAAAAACGAATGTTAACTTTCTTCATACCGTTCGCGTTGACGTTGTGGCGCAGCGGCACAGCATCTGACTTAAAATGCGACAGCTGTAGATTCGTTTCTCACTTGGGGAAGTGAATTATTTTCATTTCTTTGCTCTCATAATAGAACAAATTTCCGCCACTCTACAAGCAATATCTTGAAAATTGGGCGGGGAATGGAGAGTGTTCTTATTCTGTTCCTTCAGTGAACTGAATGCTATTGTACCTATACCGCATACAACCCTGCTATACGCGGGATAGGTGTATCTTCAGCGTGAAACTGAAAAAAAAAACATTCTCAATGGTGGAATTTGAACTTACAACTATCACGTACAATAGTATGTCCTTTTGAACTATTAATACATAAATAACGGCTGAAATAAAAAAACTTATTTACATTAGAAATCCATTATACCTAAACTAAAAAAAAAATCTAAGTAAATCAAGCAAACAAACAGATTTGGGCAATAAAAAACATAAAATTGTGCAAAAAAAAATTATGCAAATTGTATCGTTTTCTTCGCGGAATAATCTCATTCAAGGGAACCCTTCTGTGGTTTTTATTATGGCCTTGCGTTTTATTACTTTTTTATATCTTTTAACGGCCCCTGGGGTCAGCTATCGATACCGTCAGGGCTATCACCTACTAAAATAAATAAAACAAATCCTACTAATATCTGTTATAAATGTGAAACGTTATGAGGATGGATGTGCGGTCGACTTTCAAGCAAAAACTACTGAACGGAATTAGATGAAACTTCACAGTAAGATAACTCATATATCAGGATGCCATATAGCCAACAATTTATGTAAAGATTTTATATGATTTGATAATTGTATAACAATAAGTTTAAAACAGCTGCGTTTGTCGCTATTTTTGAATAAAATCTTAAACCGGATTAATCGCATATATTTATTTTTAATCATTTTTGACACTCGTCAATATTAATATGGTATCATCGAGCAGACCTGGTGATGGAGCACCTGGTGCTGGAGCCAAGACTTGAATAGTGAAACTTTTTTAAGATTCATAACTCCGAATAGATTCTGTATGTAGAACTTAAAGCTTTTGGTGTATAAAAGCGTATTTTTATTTAATTTCTTCTAACTATATAGTTCATCCCTTAACTGTTAAGCAACCCTATCATAAAAATTGTAAGAATCTATCACGCACCCTCTCCGGAGTATTTCACTTTTCGCCGCGCACTTCAATTATGGTCGCTTCTTATAAATTCTTGGTCACGAATCAAATTATTAAGATATTAATTCAATAGACTCGAAAAATAAGGTAGATATCTTATTTTTTGGCTTCACTCTAAATAGCTAAATCATATAATACATATAGCGGGGAAGGCAGAGGGAACTCAGTGTGTATGAGTTAGTTTCTTTCGAATTTTCAAGGCAATACATGTTGAGTGGTGGAACTCAACGCCGCGCTTTGTCTTTTTACTATAGCGTGGAAATAAAATATTATTTTGAACATTTACAAATTTTATTTCATACTCAGGTGATTAATTACTATACTGAAAGAGGAAGCTACTAACAAGTTTTTCTTTAATAGCCTATAGGTATTAATGAACAACATAATATTTGAAAATAAGCTAACATTCTATAGTTATAACTAACTGTACGTCACACATTTAAACAAAAACAACAAATACATTTTAAATCAAATTTCAATCTTTATCAAACAGTTAAAGATTCATTTGGTTCACTTTGATCAACACTAGCCCAACTGACATCAAATGTAAGTAAGACCACCATCTTTGACCTATCTGGGCATAAAACTTATAAGGCTTAAAGGCTCTAAGGAGGCTGGACCTTAATTATACTTGGAGAATCTTGTTTTACGCTTCGCATACGTTCACAAAGTCGCTTCCAACAACCGAATTACTTTTTCATTTCGATCCTTCATGTGGTATAGAACAATTACCTTTATTTCCTACAAAATAAGGTGTATAATATATTTTTGAATGGTTTCTTTAAGTTGGTATATAGGTCCTCAGGCAAAACACTGGCAGATAGAAATCTTGTTAAGGCAAACGTCTTTTTCAGTTCCCATTGTCTACAATTACTTGCTTTGTACTCGCAAAACATATTGCCGTTCTTTTGTCTGTGTCTGTCTCTGTCTTATATTGCAATTTCCGTTGCTTTTTTTGTTTTTTTTTAATTTAATTTTATGATGTTTATAATAAAACAAAAACAAAAAACACAATTTGTTGTTATTTTTTATTTTAAGCACTTGAATAAATATTTCAAATTTATGACATTTTGGTCTCAAAAATTAACTTAGTACCTACTATAAATTGGCTTTAAATAGTTCTCAATTTATTCTTAACTAGCGGGCTCGCGTAGCTTTGCCTGCTTATTTGCGCCCTTAGGGGTGAATTCTAATAAACCATGAACCACGTGTTCAATGAAATATTTTAAAGAGCTTGAATTTCGAATTTTATAAAAATCGGTGCTGTTTTAAAAATATATATATATTATAAATAAATTTATATATTCTCACCTTGGGTTACATTATTGCATTTTTATTAGGGATCTCTATTTTTTTTTTAAATTTAGTACAGCCTATGCTGGTCAGTAAAGACCTTAATAGTGAAAAAAAATATTGAAATCGGTCCGGCAGTTTTTGTGTGAAAACTCTACAAACATACATACATGCATACAAAAATACAAATCTTTCCTCTTTTTAATATTAGTATAGAAGAAAAAAAATGGTTATATTGTCCATAACTACAGTATTTCACATATGTTATCGTGGACATTTTTATAGACATTGATGCGCTCTATAATACTGTCGAACATTGTTTTGTTCTATTATCAATAGTTTTCGCAGCGCACGTGATAATAGAATTGTTTAGATCAATTTCTTCTCACCTTCGGTTACATTATTGCATTTCTATTAGGGATCTCTATTTTTTTGAAAATGTTATATAGTCTATGCTGGTCAGTGAAGATGCAGCTTTCTAATAGTGTAATAATTATTGAAATCGGTCCGGTAGTTTTTGTGTGAAAACTCTACAAACATACACAAATACATACATACATACATACAAAAGTACAAATCTTTCCTCTTTATAATATTAGTATAGATTATTATAAATTCATCATTCAATTTCATTTGTTTCTTGTTTTGTTACTAAGTACTTCGATAAGTTATATGAAAAAAAATGTCAAAGAATGATAAGATAAGATCACTATTATTAGCTTTTTCATTATTTGTTTTTTTTATTTTCACAGAGATCGTCACACTAGTAGCAAATGACTTTAAACGTGATGATCGTGGGTTTGGTTCACACAAGGAGAAATCTTATTATTTTATTTATTTTTTTTTATGGAAAAGACACGGCAAACGAGCGTGCGGGTCACCTGATAGTAAGTGATTACCGCCGCCCACGGCCCCGTGCAACACCAGAGGAGCTACAGGTGCGTTGCCGGCCTTTAAGGTGTGTTGGGTGCCGGGGCCCGTCATTACCTGACGCGAAACGCAATGGCATAAAGCCACTACTTCACGCCGGTTTTAAATGCCGGGGGTGGTAATGATCCGGTCGAGTCTGCCCATGCGTGGTGCCATTGCTGGCGACGTGACTCTACCACACGTACTTTAGTCGCCTCTTACGACACCAATAGTACCAGGATGATCCTATTCTAAGTCGGGATCACACGGCAAGGTCTTAATTTCCCTGTACTGGTGGATGAAGCGCATTTTTGGTATTTATCGTAAAACGCGACGGTTGTAGTGGTGGACAGGACAGCAATTATTAGAAAATACAGCGAATATGCTAGACTTTCACTGTATTTTCCCACAATCGTTGCTGATTTTAACATTGTTAAACTGTTTGATTCATTTATTCGACATCAACGTATCAACCATTTCAACCGAGCATCGTATTTGTACCCCACACATTATTATTCAGTAACTTATCAGGGAAGGGTCAGCTGTCACTGCGCGTGACAAACGCCCCTCAAACGTTAAGAACAAATTAAAAACCATTTTCCTCCCCCGCTCTTAAGGGCAGTGCCTTGACAGATTACCAGCATTTTTTTTAATAAATCGCCTTATTTTTTAAATTGAAATACATTTTCTACTTTTTGTAGATAAGAAATGATAATGCTAAATATATACTCGTATCAAATAATAACTTAACGATAGAGATGTAATATTATATATAACAAGCCTACAAATAGAAAAACGTCGTAACTATATACAAATATGGATAGATTGAACATACTTAGTTTAAAATATTGGCTTATTTACTTAAGAAACGCCTATTCACATTCTGTAATATTTTAATTTTATAACTAACTTTGAAGTCCACTTTACAACATGTAAAAGAAAAAAATATCAACGTTACTAACATTAAAGAAAGTTTTTTTGTTTCACGCTGGTTTCAAAGTGGGCTGATGGAAGTTAGTGTTATGACACTCAGTTCAGATAATATAACCTAGTATTAAATCTATATTTTCATCTTATTTTCGACAAACGCGGGTTGAGTAGCGAAATTCATCATATCTATGTCTCCCCCGCGTGAGAATCAACCCGCAACCGTTGCGTTTACAGTCTGATGTTATGCTACTGTGGCACTATATGAAATAACATTTAAAAAACGCAGCGTTTCCACCGCCATCAGTCTATAACCACCAGTATTGAGGTCGCGTGTCAAAGATTAAGGCAACCCTCCCTGCTAATTAGAGGCAATAATTAAATAAGATATTGGCTACATAGTTGAATGACACTAAAGGATTTAAATTTGATTTACAACGTTTAAACGTTTATGTTGTATGACTAAATGAGATGATTGTGGGTCAATACAAGAAAGGCCAATCGTGGCGCAGGGGCACAAAGTGTGACTGTAAAATCGACTGGTTGTGGGTTCGATCCTCACTCGAGAAAATAATATTTATTTACATTTATGTTTTCATTTCTTCCCTCTAGTGACGAGGTAAAGCGCGGCATTGAATTTCGCCACTTCACACACAATGCCTCCAGAACTCGCCGGACAGTGGGGAACGAAGTGTCTTAACACTAGGTTCCCTCTGTCTACCCTGCTATGTGCGGGATGCAGCGTGAAGCTGAAAAAAAAACAAGTAGCTTTTACCTGTGATCAAATGAAATTTAGTGAGAGTTGTGTACGACACATGTCACGTGACACATTTCTAACTGCTTGAGGTAACGATCGCAGATTTAAAAGGGTTACATATTACTCCTATTCTTTCTTGATAAATTGACTATCCAACAAATTAAGAATATTTGAAGAGTTAAGTATATTGTTATTGTTGTTGCTGTAATTGTATCCACGTGTACCTGGTATTTCCAGGTATCATTGAGGTGCTCTGATGATTGAGACCGAAAGTGGGAGATGGACTCTGAAATACTTATCATCGAAAGCATCTAATTTGGGCTCCAAATGTTGGATCTATGGAATTCTAAGCGCGTTTTTTTTGTTTTTAAAATTAAGATTTTTTTACAGTTATTAAATTCGTATGTATAAAAATAAATTTAAATTTCGTATAATTGTTCCTTAGACTCACTGAAAAGAAATATGTATGATTTGTATTTCGAACATAATTCTGGTAACAATTATATTAAATCCACCCACCGATCTCATAAAATCTCAAAAATATGGCATACTTTATCTTTTGCTATTATTTCCGAGTATCAGAATCTAACTTTCTACTAATGTTTTGTATGAAGATGAAATAATTAACATTTGTTCACTAAATTAATGACATTCAATCAAAAAATATAAACAGCTCCAGGATTTTTCCGTAAAATATGACAAGCCGAGGTATAAATGGGTCAAATTCAATTTTTTAGATATTCTTATACATATAGTCATATAATTGTAAGTCGACTTAATAAAAGCGTGCTAATAAAACTTAATTGTTCATATATGAAATAAACTAGATTATTGTAGAGACAGTACGAGATAGAGATGTATTTTACGAGATTACGTCTCTATCTGATCTCTGTATGTCTACATAATTAAACAATAATGATAAAAATTTATGTATAAATTAATGCTTTTATAGAATGGGTGGGGGGTCAATGGGTTTTTAAAAATCGATTTGTTTTTCAATTATAATTTTACAATTATATTAAAAATATATATTAAATTCTTGAAAAATTCGGCGAAAAGTGAGAAACGGCGTGTCTTACACTAGGTTCCGTCTAGTTTAGTAAATTCAATTTAATTATAATATACTTTGTAGTTTGTCTTATCGGCTTACTACCGCTATCTAGTGTTCAGTAGTAGTCTTTTCATTATATTTAGCGCCATCTATTGATTGATAGCGTCATGGGCACAATAACAAACAATAATAAAACCTATTTTTTTATTTTCTTAATAGATGGCGTTAATTACATGAAAGAATATCTCAGTTACTTAAATATTATCAGATATTTTATTTTTATCTCAACGATACGCATCATACCATACGGTCAGTTTTTTGGTTTATCTTTTTATTATCTTGATTTCTGAATTGTATTCCCATCTCAGATTAAAATTTAGCGATTTTAAATGTTACGGTTGGACCACCGGCATTTTAAACAACAAATAAAATCAAAGTGGAATTTTTATTTACCATAGATAATAAGAGAGTCGTTTCTCTTTTTTTCTTTGTTTCTTATGTTTCTCAATAAAAACTGCACCTAGTAATCTGCATGCTCTTCCTGCTAAATATCTTAAAATCATCAATATTTAAAAATAAATAAAAAAATAATGTTTAAAAACAAATAAAAAATCAATATTTAAAAATAAATAAAAAATCAATATTTAAAAATAAATTAAAAAGAAAACTGTTGAGCTTAACGCTGTATCCAAAATATATCAGGATAGACAGAAGGAATCTAGTGTTAAGACACTCCGTTCTCCACGCACCGCCCAATATTCAAGACATTGGGTTTTGACTGAACCCACAACCTTTGCGTTTACATTCATAAGCTTAAAGTCATCATTTTTAACGTGACGAAACGTGTATTCATTATAAACAAAAGTATAATTAAACAAAAATCTAATTCTCTCCTTTCTATTTCGTAACTCAAGACGTCACGTATAGCTGTTAGCTACTCTTTTATACGTAGGTAAAGGCTAACTAAATACTAAGTGCCTAACACAGTATCAGTTCATCGCCCTCGGTCTCATATCAGAGAGCTGACAGCATCTTGAACGATCGCTTGTAAAATTTCCTTTGTTTGTTTGTTTTGAAAACAAACAAGTTATACGTAACTCTTCATATACGAAATACTTATTTTTACTTTTTGCAAGCATAAAAAACCTCTAAAGTTGTTAAATTAATTTTAATATTTAATAGTAAGTAAAAATAGCAAACAGTTTAGGCTGGACTTTTAAGCCACGCTTCACGCTGTATCCCGCATGTATGTAACAGGGTAGGAGGAACCTAGTAATAAGACAGTACATTTCCCACGCACCGACCAATTTTTGAGATGTTGCGTGTTGACTGGTCGAACTCAACGCCAGGCTTCAAAATGCGTCGAAAATTTGGCGAAAAGTGGAAAACAGAAATGTCTTAACGGGAACGGGGTGTCTTCACAATAGGTTCCCAAGATCTTTTTGCCTAATCTACTGTTTTCGGCATACAGTGTTAAGCTAAACAAAATAACATAGTTCGTATTTCTGTTCTTACTTGATTGATATAGATACGGCGAGGTGTCTGAGGTATTGACCCCTCGTTCCTTTATATTTAAATTGACCACTTATGTTTCATTCTCAATACAATTTAGTTATAGTGACGGTTTGCCGAACAAAGAAGTTACTCTAGTTTTATTATACCTTCAGGCATTGCACAAATTTTGAGAGGTAGTCGATTCAAAACCACTACACAGTTTTTAACATTCTATTTTCCTTAAATTAAGTGTATTTAAGGAAAATAGCTTGATTCTTTTTGTTTCTTTATGTTAGTATAGTTAGATTGAGGCCAGACGTGGTGTAGGGGCACAAAGTGTTAGTTCCGTCGCTCAACACGCAATGCCTCCAATATTCGGTGGAAAAAGGGGAACCGAGTGTCTTAACACTAGGTTCCTTTTGCCTAATAAGCCGGCTCCAATTTCACACTTACAACACTCATTATTGTAATGTAAGTATATAATCTTATTAAAGTAATAAAATTATTTTGACACGGAACAAAGAAATCAAAACATCTTACATTTACGAAAAACAGCCACGTTATTGTATCAGCTATGAAATCATCATAAAGCAGACGGTAATGTTAAATGGGGGGATGGTGCGAGATAGTGACATAGAGAAAGAGTGAGAACGAAAGAGAGCCGTGGAGTAGAAAGGCAGTTCTTAGTGGTTGTATGCATCACCCCATAAAAATCGCAAATTAAAGGAATTCCTTCAAAATAAATAAAAATCAATCACGCTCGAATATTTCGGCATAACGTTATTGTTTTACAACTTTGAAATTCACACATTTCTTTATGCCACGCTCAAATTGTCAGATTATTGAAATATACACCGTTCTGCATGTATTTAATTTACCTTAATCTAATACGCTCGAGTTTTTCTGATGATCGACTTGTTTTACTAATGACAGGTTGCTCTCAATATGAAGGGTACACATATACGATATGGTAGAGGTATACTACATTCTGGCGCACTCGAGTAACGCACAAAATCTCCATTTGGGCTCCCTTACTATTGAATTTGTCAGCGTTTGTGAGTATATTTACCGTTATTTTACAATCACATAATTGATATGAAACTCGCCTTTTTTAAAATTGTTATAAAGAACATATCATTATTTTAATTTTCCACTGACTTACAGATTAGTTGCGTACAAATCTACAAAAGAAAAACCGACTTCAAGCAATAAAAAAGCTAAAAAAACTAAAAAATATTTTTTTTTAACATAAAGTAAAACGTATTTTGATATTGTTATACAAAAATAATAAAAAAATATATGATTCTTTTTTATTTGAAAGCTAGTGCTCCCCGTGTTTTAATGTAACGAACATAAAAAAATACAGTCGAATTAATGGTGGGAACATTTAAAATGTATTTCTAAGCAAATTAAATACTTAACCGATAACGTATTAACGACGTTTGTTACGTACGATATTAAAATGCAGAACTATCTGAACCAATTATACTTGAAACAATACGTTTTTTAACCAACTACTACAATCCTAAAAATGTATTACGATATTCTCCTCGTATTTTTTAGAATATGTAAAATATTTATATTTAGTAGAATAAGATGAGAAAAAAAGAAAAAAAATCAGTTTCTTTTTTTTTAAAAGGACCGCCTAGATCGTGCCCTCTTTACATATCAAATAGTCTGGTGTCCACTTCAGTTTTAAAAAAATTAAAAAGTCCTTTATAAATAAAATGATCAGTTTAATGCAGAAACGTTTTTTTTTTACTTTTTTTTTGGTCATCTCGCATAGGATAGGCAGATGGAACCTGGAAATCTAGTGTTATGAAAGTAAGGAAATACGTGAGTGAGAATGGAACCCACATACTGTCATGTTTACATTACGAGATAAAGTGAATTTGAGAAAGATTGCATACTTATTTACTACGTAAATAAATCCATCAATAGATATCTAATCTTATTTTTTTATCTGTTTTATAAATAAATATATGTAAGCAAAACTACTTTTTGTGCCCTCCCACAAAAAAATAAAACAAAAAAAAATATTTACTTGAATAAAAATTAATAATAATTGAAATAAATAAAATCCTGGACGGTCTATTCATCGAAGTAGAGATAAGCCATATTAAATACATAGTGTAAATTGAAATCCAATACACCTTAGTTATCTTAAGCATTTAGATTTTTTTTTTATGGAAAAGACACGGCAAACGAGCTTGCGGGTCACCTGATGGTAAGTAATAACCGCCGCCCACGACCCCGTGCAACCCCAGAGGAGCTACAGGTGCGTTGCCGGCCTTTAAGATGGGTTGGGCGCCGGGGCCCGGCATTACCTGATGGGAAACGCAGTGGCATAAAACCACTACTTCACGCCGGTTTTAAATGCCGGGGGTGGTAACGATCCGGTTGAGTCTGCCCATGCGTGTTGCCATTGCTGGCGACGTGACTCTACCACACGTACTTTAGTCGCCTCTTACGACACCACCAGTACCAGGATGATCCTATTCTAGGCCGGGATCACACGGCTGAGATAAGACATGTGTCGTAATTCGTATGTCATACACACCCCAGAGGTTTTATTTTATCTGTAGTATTGCTACCCATATTGGCCTCTACAGAGTAACCGGGTTTTGGGAGTGGTTGATTGAAAAGAGCTTGGCTTGGTCACCGACTTCGTAGAAAAAAATAAAAATAAAACGGCGTATAGAGGGCCAGTCGTGGCGCAGCGGCACGAAGTGTGACTGTAAAACCGACTGGTTGTGGGTTCGATCCCCACTCGAGGAGATGAAATATTTACTTAAATTTTTATTTCCATTTCTCCGCTCTGGTGTCGAGGCTATCCACAGCGTTGAGTTCTGCCACTCAACACGCAATGCCTCCAGAATTCGGCAGAAAGTGAAGTGTCTTAACACTAGGTTCCCTCTGCCTACCCTGCTGTGTGCGGGATACAGCGTGAAGCTGATTTAAAACTTCGTAAAGTCTCTCTTCGAGACACGGACCGGTTTGTACACCTAGTTAGTAGAGTTACTGTGTAGCTGGGTCCTCGTCTACACAGGTAAAGTTGCAGGCAGAAGCTACTTTGTAATAATAGTGATGAATAGTAATACTATGTTGTCTGTCAGTTTCGTTATCTCCAGATTATGCAGAAACAACGCGGGATAGATCGCTGATATACCTATATTTAGCATGTACCCTGGGTCCGTGAGGAGTATAGGCGAGCACTAAAAAAGGATTTATTGCTGTTCCTACTGGAACGAGACACAATTATTGCCTTTTCTAATTTTTCTTATAGTGATGACTATTATACATACATTAAAAATGTATTATTACATTGTTATGTCATAATATCAACACAAATTTACAAAAAAACGGTCGCATTGCTAAGAAGTTTGTCACGACATGTTCTTTGACAAGTTGACTCGTGTTGAAATTACGTGTCGGTAATGCAATTAACGCTGTTAACTTGCTATTGAACTGTCATTTTTGTGTGAATCTTAAATTGATTTACAGATATTTATGTTTTTTAACTTGGGTAGGTTGAGATATGTAAGAAATAATAGTTTCACACTGTATCCCACATATAGCAGAGGGAACCCAGTGTTAGGACACTCCTTTCCTCACGTACTGCCTAATTTTCGAGATATTGCGTGTCGATTGGCGAAACTTAACGCTGCCCTCTTTTCTTGTTACCAGGGAGAGGAAATGAAAACAACATATTCTTAATGGTGAAATCTACATCTACCACCGTTATGTTTAAAACCAGAAATGGTGCCGCTATGCCACGACGAAAAAAATACAATATGTCACACAGAAAAACTATGTAACTTTCAAGTCGTTTTCATATAAGCAAAACTTTGTAATATATTTAACGAGAGAGTGATACAAGATAACTGGGAGCCCGTTATCAGTCATCTCCTTTATAATTTACTTTACATTCGTTTGTCCTCAGTTGCTATTCGTACGTGATACTGTGTACTAGTGGCAGTGTTAGTTCACAATTGTAGGTACATATTTTATAGATTTTAAATGTAAATTGATGGATGTTTCATGTGTTTTTATTAGATTTTATTATGTTTTATACGTTTTTATTCATATTTTTCGTATAAAAATAAGTTATATATAAATTGTATTTAGTAATAAAAGTTTTATAAAATATATTTTTAGTAAATAAAAAGTAGGTACCATTTTTAATAAAAAAACTTCGTTTTAGGTATAAATATTTTTAGAAAAAAATAGAGGTAAAATATCTAAAAATTATTCAAAATGAAAAATTATATCTATATTAAATTTCTAATCATATACAATCGAGTAATCAATATAATATGTTAAATAATTTCGTTCTTCACATTCCGCCTTTTAATGTATACTTATATCTTAATAATCAAGAACTGAAATGTGTAATAATCGTGAAAATCAAAGAACTATTGTAATCTAATAAAGCACAATACGGTCACCGAGACGTGGCCGGTGTGAAGCTATAAATAGATGTACAGATATGATTATAAGATTTTTTTTACTTGTGATTATTTTTTTCAATAGTATACAATGTACTTGTAATGTAGAATAGCCATACGTTCGTATGGCTCAGTAGTCAGAGCGCCTGGTCCAAGAGGCGCGGGTTCGAGTCCCGCTACGTTCAAACTTTTATACGTTTTCTAAATAAGTTTTTATCTTTCCTAAGTGTGGATTAACACTTTAAAAATGTTTAAAAAAATAAAAAAAAAGTATACAATGTACTAAAGTTAAGAAAACCTTGCTTGTCGACCGTACTGTAAACAAATAGCCTAGTAGTGCGCTAGTGATGCCTTGAAGTTAAAATCATGTGATGAAATAAACTGTGTAGAGGGCGACACTAGTCAAAACTTAACTAAGTAGTTAAGTTATAGGTATAAATTTATAGTTAACTTCAGAAGTATTTGTTGAGGATATTTATGGGTTTTTTATTATTTGTGTCTTTGTTTGTTCGTCTTTGTTGTAATAATCAGAAAATATTGGCCGTATTTCATTTTATTTGTTTCCTTTTTACTTTTATTAATAAATATTCGTTATATCAAGAAATATAATTTTGTTTAAGGGTAGTCGTGTTGCATACGCATAAAGTTTGACTGTAAGATCAAGTTTTTTTGAAGGTTGTGCAACACGGAATGCCTCCAGAATTCGGCGGAAAGTGAGGAACTGAGTGTCTTAACATTAGGTTCCCTCTGCCTACCATGCCGTGTGCGGGATACAGCGAGAAGCAGATTTTTTCTTTTTTTTTAACTTTTTTTTGTCTTAATATTTTAATCATTTGTTCTAAGAAAAAAAAAGGTTTTACGTAATGTATTTGGAAGATCAAATCATAGATAAACATATTAAAATCAATCATTAACTTTATTCTGACCATCCTGCTGTATGCAGAAAAGAACAAGAAGACAAATAATAGTATAGATAAATATGTACAAATGGGATTCAAATCTACAATCGTTACATCCAAATAAAACCACGGTTAATTAACAAACCACTCTATTGTATTTTTTTTCAGCAAAGAAAAGAAACATAAAATGGCAGAAAAAGGAAGCCTAGTGCTTGAGCCTGGCAAGGTCATTCGACCAGCCATCGACCACGATGGAGTGAAACTGTTAGCCGAAAGGCTGTACGGTATTTCCGTTTTAGACTTGACAGAACTCAACGGTTATGATGATAAGAATTATAAGATAACAGAAGATCCCAACATGAAGAACCCGTTGATAACGAATCCCAGTGAACACGGCTATGTATTGAAGATTTTGAATTCTATGGATTCTCAAAATTTGGGTTTTGTTGAAGCTCAAAACGAGATTATGAATTTTTTGAGTAAGTTTTAATCGGTTTTATATAGTTTTTTCTTGATAAATGTGTTTCTGTTCTATTAATGATATTTTATATTTCAGATTCCCGTTCAGTTTCCTGCCCGAAGCCAATCCGCAACATATTCGGTCACCTCCACTCAATAGAGAACATTGGTGGTAAGCAACACGTTGTGCGCCTCTTGGAGTTCATTCCTGGGGAATTGTTAAAGGATGTTCCTCGTTCTGAATCACTGATCTATCAACTTGGGGAGTTTGTCGCTAATTTGGATAGTAAGTTACAGGTAAATTGTTTTATGCAGATTGATGATGATTTCCATGATTTCCGAGTTTTTGTATTTTGTAGGATATGCAGAAGGAAATAACCAAAGAAAAAAGTAAGAAGTATCTTGATACTTTCCGCTCAATTTTCAAGACATTGTTTGTTGAGTAGCGGTGAACTCAACTCAATGACACTTTTTTTTCATGATTTTTTATCGAACCTACCACTGTTGATTACAATGTTACAACATGAATGTTGTAGAGAGAATTTTGAATGGTTTTTTTTATATATCAAACAAAAATTTATTTTAATGAGGATCAGCCAACATTAAGTTGATTAAGTATATGATACGAGTTCTGGAATTGATGCTCACTTTTCAGGAACGTTAACTATTTGTTTTTTTTTGTATCTGGACGTAAATATCGGTATCCGTCACAAAAAAGGCGGCACTAGTCGCAACATAATGTCTAAATTTGCGAAATAAAATATTGTTACTTCATATTTTGTCGAGGGGGCTTCGAACTCACAACTATTATTGATATTTAGACGATACACAACTGCGACACCATGCCTTTGTTTAGTATTATAATATTTTTCTACCACATAACCTTATCTACTGACAGTAATGCGTCCGTCACACACAATTACCTACAATAGACCTAGAATTGTTAGTTGCAAGGTTAAACATTCTTTGTTAAACGCCATGCGAACTAAAAATAACATAAAACATATATCATACAAGTTTACTCGTATATGAAATTTCATAGACATCTCTCACTACGTTCATAATAGAATAATTTGATATAGGGGTTTTACTTTGACTACCACACTCTAGGTATTGAGTTTAAATGCATTTTATTAAAAATATTTATTATATATATACTTTTAAAAAAGAACATTCAATAAATAAATCATAAGCCTTCTTTCAGATGAACTAAATGAAGTAAGACTTAAGATTGACAAAAAATATCACTTTTAATATTTATATAGATGCCAGTCATGGCGCATCGGCACAAGTATATGACGCGACAAGTTGTGGGTTCGATTCCCACTCGAGGAAATTACATTTAATATTATCATTTTTTCGTTCTGGTAACGAGGCGCGGCGTTGAGTTCCGCCACTCAAGACTTCCAGAATTCGGCGGAAAGTGGAAAGCAGAATGTATTAAATCTAGACTCCCTCTGTTTACCCTGCTACATGCGGGATATACCGTGAAGCTGAAAAAAAAAACTATTATACTTTGCCTATAAATGGGTAGCTATTTCTAAACGAAGTAAAAATAGAATAAGGTAAAAGAAAATATCAAAAGTACCCTTGATAATTATTTCAATTTATTCTTTTCCAGAATTTCAACCACTCCGGGCTTGCGTCCCGCGAGCACATCTGGATGCTGAGCAAAGTGCCGGACCTTGAGAAGTTCAAATATGTTATTAAAGATACGGAAAAATTGGATTTAGTTGAAGAGGTAAATTATATATAATAAAAAAATTAAAAACAATTTATTTTATTTCAGATTATTTTAAATTGTACTTTAAATTATATAAAATTATTAATTTATAAATTCGGTTAGGATAAATAAGTTTTTTACACACACTTTATTTTAACAGAATAGGATTAAAAACCGCAACCAAAGTTACTTCTCTATTACTAAGCGACTGACTGAAAATGTTGAAATTTACCATTTAGGAAGGTTAGGGAGTATAGGGGAGCATTAAGAGAGGATTTCCCGGTCTACGGCAACAAGAAGAAACGAAATTTTCCAGTTTTCGTCTTGATTTCCACGCAAACAAAATCGAGGGCGACGACTCGTTTGATATATCTAAAGTTTATATATTTTAACAGGTAATCGAGGAGTTTAAATACGCAGTAGTGCCTAAACTTGATGAATTGGAGAAGGGAGTCATACATGGAGATATCAACGAGATGAATGTTCTCGTCAATCCCAAGCCTGGCGCCAGGTAAATTAAATATTTCTTTTGATTTTGCATTTTATGTATTACTTATTAAGCGACGGGAAAGCATTTTGTAGAACTGATAAGATACCTTACTGATAAGATACTTTACGACTTTTACCCATTTTAAAGAAATTATATTATCGATGCCTGAATTTAATACCGCAGTTAGTATACCAAGATGAGAAAACATGTACCTATTGTTATTATAAATTTTACCGTCCATCAGCCAAGAAAATATTAGTATTTCCTTTTCGTTTCGTTAAAAAAAATCTAGGCAATTATTGTGTAGTAGAACGCCTAAGATAATAACAGGATTTTGGAGATGAATCCCCTTAGAGATCCCTTAGAATAAACTTGTTTTGTTTCCCCGGTCTGGTGAACATAGTGCTGTGTTGAGCCCCGCCACTCAACGAGGTGAATCTTGAGTTCGGGCGGCAAACGGAGAATGAGGCATTACCACTATATTTTCAAATAGACATTAAAGATTTTTATGGGGTATTTTGGCGTAATTTAGCTAAACAATGTCGTCTACGAGACGGCAAATAATTTTTTTGCTTCCTTTAAATGTCATTATAAATTGGAAGACAGACGAAATTTGTACTTAGTAGTTTTCGTCATTTATAATTTGTTATTCTTCTTTTATTATATTATTATTTGACAAAAAAGGCCCCCTAATTAAAAACACTTTTAGATGTAATATCTTTTATAAATAAGAATAATTTTACAGAATTGACAAAAAATAAAAACTTTTACATAGGCCACTTACACCGTCAGTTATGAGAGTTTGCAAGCAGATACTTAACGGAATAGTTTTAAGGTGAGCCGGTGTAAGTCATTCCATATAATTGATAACAAAAAAAACCCCGACACTAAAAGCTTTAAAGTAAGCAAACATAAGAAAAGACCTGATAATCTTTAAAATGAACATTGTCGATTAACATTTCTTAAATAAACAAAAAAATGAATAAAAAACGATTTCTCCGTTTGAGAGTTACGGTGCCATAGACATACACGAAGATAGACACCAATTCACATGTACACCAAACATATAGAACCTCTTTGTTTACGTCGAGGGTTAATAGGTAATATTATTTAACTTACATTGGCTAACCTGGTAAATAAATGATTTTTTTGTTATTATAATTTTGTGTTTAAATAAATTAACAATGGCGAAGGATTTTTATAACTGGTTATGCTTATATTATTAATCATTTTACTCTTTGCTTGCACTCTTTGGCGGAGTGATAGATAAATGATTTATTAATCAGCTTCATGCTGTATGCCGCATAGTGTTCTATGCATAGTTTTTATCATTGGGCTCAAACTGCCCAGTTTGAACCCAATGCTAAAGACTCCGTTCACCATACATCGCCCAATTTTTGAGACATTGCGTTTCGAGTGGCTTTTTTTCGGCGTTCTGAAGCTAGAAAATGAAAATTAATCATTTGGGTGGCTTCAACCGAAATTGAATACAACCGTATTTATAGCTACGCTATACGCTGTCACGGAGGTCACGATGCAAAAAAAATAAACGAAACTGTAACGAAAAGTTTATATTTACTTTCAATTTACTAGATAAGCTCGGCTGCTGCTAGCTTTATCAAGCAAGATATGGATGTATAATTTAGATACGTACCCATTTGGTTGATGCTATAAAATTGCTTTGAAAATGTAAGATAATTTCTTAAAAAAAATCATAGTAAAGAACTTTTCCATTTATTATATTTTTTTAATATTAAGATATTTTTTTCTAATATTATTATATTCTATAATTTATATAGAAAAATTAGCCAAATATAGATTCCACAAATCTCACTCTTTCAAGACATCGATTGTTTTCTCTGAGTGAGAATTGAACACACAATCGATCGTTTACAGTCAGGCATTGCCGCGCCATCTCAGCCTCCTTGATATTAAACGAGTTGTAAATTTTGTACTTTTTAGAGCACTATATAATACATTTTTTTCAGTAAAACTGACTACCACATTTCCGGCGTATTAGACTTCGGCGACATACAGTATTCCTACTACGTATTCGAACTGGCTATCACCATGACGTATATGATGCTGTTGACGGGTGACCCGAGGACCGCGGGCATTGCTTTGGCCGGTTATACTGTCTCTAGACGATTACCCGAAGAAGAATATCGGTTATTAAAGGTAAAAATTCACGAAAATATTTTTTTTTACCCATAGTGTTAAGACACTCCGTTCCCTCACTTTCAACTAAGGAACGGAGTGTCTTAACACTTGCCTTCCCCTGCTATATACGTGATACAGCGTGAAGCTAAAAAAATATATTCTAACGCACCAAATATATCTGTTTCCAGACCCTCATTTCAGCCCGTCTAGTCCAAAGTCTAATCCTAGGCGCCTACACTCTAGAACAAGATCCAAATAACACGTACGTGGCTTCAACCGAAAAAGCAAACGGTTGGGAACTATTGAAAATTATAAGAAAGTCCAAACCAGATCCCGAAAACGACCCCACTAACTGGAAAGCCATTGCTAATGATTTTTTAACTAGAAGTTAAAGTATTTTTAATATATTACTAAAATGTTACATACTTTTATCAAAGAAAATAATTTAAAAATGTTTATTAACTCAGAGATATCAACTAAAATTTTAAAAATATAACACAATATTTAGTCTAATCTAGAAATGGGTTTTAAGGTATCTTTATTTTTTTAACAAAATAAAAAAAAAATGTATATTGTTTCGGACACCTTGATTAGATTTCAATTCGAATAAAATTGAGTCAATTGTATGAAATATATAATTTTATTAGACTAACATAAACTTTTAGGGAAAAATGATGCCAATTAAACCTTAGTTGATGTCTTCGATTGTTATTGTTTTTATAAAATTTTAAGTATGTGTTTCATTTTATTTTTGTTTATCTGTTATTATATTTAATTTCTTTTTCATGCATGCATGCATCTATATATATTTTAAATGTTGTTGTACCTAAAACATTTTATTTCAATATGCCTCGTTGTGCTTAGACAAGATTTTGTATAAATTATATTATTAGATATTATTCTTGAAATTTTTTATTATACTACGTAAGATATTTGTTGTAAATGATAGTATTTAATAAAGACTGCAAAAATTACTTGTTTTTTTCTTTAGTACAATTGAAAAGTAATTATACTACACTAATTCTACTCCGCTCAATTTGCAATGCCTCCAGAAATCGGCAGAAAGTGAGAAACGAAAGTGTTTTAATAGGATTTACTTTGGATACAGCGTGATTATAACGTTTTTTTTAATTTCATTGAAATACTATTTAAAATGCAGATTTTTTTAATTTCTTCACCTACCTTTCCAATTTCATAAAATAATGATACATGTTGTTTTTTTCCACAAAAGAAGACATAAAGAAAATTTATTTAAAGTTAAAATTTTAAGCTTCAAAATATTTTATATATAATTATAAATATAAAACTTTGTGAAGTGCCATCTATTGGCTCAAATTTAGTACTGTTAAGTTTATTTTTAAGTAACAACTCCATCTAGCAGTAAATTACTATACTAAAATAAACTAGTACTAACATAGTAATTAGTAAAACACACTACAGATGTCGCTACTTTCATACTTAAAATGTGAACCTGTGAAATGGTGTAGCCCTTTGATCAGCGGTCAGCACAGAGTACATTCTATTTCAGTTACTTTCGGCACTGAAAATGGCCAATACAAATTTCATAATGTAAAACAAAATTAAAACAAATTTAATAATGTTTTATAAAAAAAAAATAAGAAAATACGCGATGGTTGGGGGTTCGATTTCACCCTGGAGAATAAAATATTGTGTAGAACGAAAGTGTCTTAATAGGAACGGGGCGTTTTAACACTAGATTCTCAGGTTCCCTCTATATTTATTGATATGTGCTCGATACAGCGTGAAGCTATAACAAAAGTATTACAAAATTATATGGCTGCTTATAAATATGGTAATACAGATAAACGCTAGTATAATATGAATTTCCTTTCTTTTCATGTACTTTTCAGTTATTTGACGGAATTGTAAATATTATAGGTATACCTCAATATATATATATATATATATATATATATATATATATATATATATATATATATATTCGTTCTGGTGTCTAGGTAAGGCGCGGTGTTGAGTTCTGCAACTCAACACGCAATGGCTCCAGAATTTGGCAGAAAATGGGGAACAGGGTGTCTTAACACTGGGTGATTCCCGCCTTTCCTGCTGTGTTTGGGAAACAGCGAAACGTAAAAAAAGGTTCTTAATGAAATTAAATACGTACTTAATGGTCAAAGATCAAACATAACTATATCTTATTATTTTAGTAACTTTATTTTGCTCTTAAGCCAATTCAATTCAATCAAATTAAAGTCAATTGAAATGGTATAAGGTCCGCCATTTTTAATAAGCCCTTATGGATTTGAGCTTATCAAAACATAGTCCATAAAAGTGATATTAATGTTTCGCACCTGAAAAGAAAAGGAAAAAACGGAAGCCTTATGTATTATCTGTACGTACATTAAAAACTAACGTTTCAGCCAATTCAATAAAACAGTATTAAAATAATTTTATGAAAAAAGTATTTATCTACTATTATTATTTTATTTTTAACAATTAGGTTGAATTAAAAAAACCGAATTGCTTACCAAAATATTTTCATTATCGAAAAAGAATATGTAAACCGACGAATCCGTGTCTGAACAAACAAGAAAAACAGACAAAATTTTTATAAATCATTGTTTTGGGTCCATACAAGCCATGCCAAGGACAAGGCATACGAGACGTTCCGGTCACCTGATCGTAAGTGATCACGGCGGCCCACGACCCCGTGCAACACCAGAGGAGCTACAGGTCCATTGCTGGCTTTTAAGGTGGAGATAGACGCGCTTTTTGAAGGTACCCAATACACATGTCATATCGACCTGGAAACACTGTCGCGGGTAAGACATTCTACATTTCCGTGGCGTGGTTTACTAGATTTTTTCTCACACATATTTTCCATGTACAGACAGTAATAAGTTATATTTTTACTATATGTATAAATAGATAAACATATTTTTTTATACAAATATATACACGCTTTTCGGCATCAAAGTGTTTAGACAGAGGTCGCGAACCCATCACGTGTATCTATTATTATTGTACAAATCAATCGGACAGTCGATTATTTTGGTACAAATGATGCTACAGGTAATCAAATTTATTGCTCGGATTGTTATTATTTTTTACTTTATTTTCTATTCGACTGTACACGCGATGATTGTAGGTTCGGTGCCTGTGAGGGGGAATGATTGTTTTTTAAAACCTATTTTTTTGTCATATTTCTCTAGTCGTTAAATTCCGCTGCAAATAACAAAAATAAGAACTTATTTAAAACGTTGTATACAGAAAATAATCTCCATTTGCCACTATTAGGCTTAAACATAGTGTAAGTAGTAAGTTAAATAATTTTATGCCGTGACTAATAATCGAATTCATAACCACCTTATGACATTAGTTAGACACTTCGTTACTGTGCCCCAAAATGATTTTTTTAGCAGGCTGTACAAAAATTATATTTAATACAAAAATTATATTTCTTTTAATGATATTTATTCAAGAAATGAAATGTTGTTACCATAATGTGGAATTTTATTCTATAGAAGAAATTAAAACATTTTATTCTATATATTTCTTGTTAACAACTTCTCATGGGAAGACGATTTTTCTTTAGCATTAAATATTAATGCTAGTCATATATCATTGTACACGTTGACGTGCGAAGCGTAGTGATTTCTGTGAGATCTTCATTTCAACCAGTTCGGAACAATTAATTTTTATAATGCGTCTTAAGATATACTTAACTTATCGTTGTATTAAAGCTAAATTACATTAACTTTAACATATATTGTATGTAGTAGGCATGTGTTATTTTGAAGTTTAATCTATATTACAGTAAAGTTTCATCTAGATCAGTTCAATTGAATACATAAAATTTTCATCTTTTCAAAATATTAAATATATATATTTTTAATTTTATATATATATTATGGTATATTTATCATATTAGAAGGAAGAGGCCAGCGTCATGAAGTGTGACTGTAAATCCGACTGGTTGTGGTACCATGTGGATGTGCGGGATAGCGCGTGACGCTGATTTATTTATTTATTTAGTAGGACTAGCTTTTATTTAAGTCTTCGCATTTGTGATCAAATAGATATAAGTAATGGTTGTGACAATTATGGCGACAGGTGATGGATTACATTGAAATGATAAACATAAATGATCAACATGAAAAAAAAACATTTAACACTATTAGTTTCAGAGGTTATCGTGATCAACCAAACATACAAACAAATTTTCTTTCTTATATAATATTAGTATAGATGTAAGTTTGTCTAATTGAAGTGGTATAACAAACACACCTCTATACTGTGTTATTAAAAGATTGTATTTTTTAATCAGTTATATAAACAAGGAAACAACAAAGCAGCCTCAGCTTCGATACGAACATCGATGATTAAATCTTATTATGTTAAGTTTCAAAAGATTTTTTTAATGAATTATATTATAAAAAATATAGTTTCTAATAAAGAATAATTACGGTTGTAATATTAAAGTAGGTTCACCACTTACTACAAAATTTAATGGTTTTGGGTTCGATTTAGTGTTTCCGATTAAGATATAGCGTGCGTTGCTGGCCTTTAAGATGGAGATAGACACGCTTTTTGAAGTTACCCAAGTCGTTTCGTCCTGAGAACATTGCCGCAAGTAGGCCATTCCACGGTAAACATTCTATCGAATTTGTAAAATATAATCTTGCTTAATGCATCCGTGTTTTATTGACCTGTCAAATAGTTGTATAAGTTATTAGAAACCGCAGGCTATCATTAGTCTTTTAGATTGGTCTTAACGTAGGCTATATAGAACGTAGGAAATAGGTATAGGACAGTATTTTCAAATACTTGAGCCCGTCGTAGGACACCATCTGACAGTAATCGCGAAGGTTATGGGTGCGATTTGCACACGGGAGAATTAATTATGTTCATTTCGACAGTCTGTTAACAAGAAGACAAAAGGAGAATTTGGGGTACGTCACACAACTTGCAATATTTCGATAACTTGGGAGTGGAAAATGGAGAATGGAGTGTGTCTGTAAAATAACAGAAAGTGGACAACAAATATCTCATAGGTCTCAATGCCTTCCCCCGTAAATAACAAAAAAAATTGAATCTTTTTCATATATAGATTATCTATTTTCTGTAAATAATTGAGGCTGTCGTAGCGTAGTGGCAAAAGTGGCGTGTGATTGCTACGTGAAGGTTGTAGGTTCGATTTCTAGTCAGGAGAATAAATTGATATTTATTAATATTTTCATTTCTTCGAATAGGGTCCGGAGCGTTGAGTCCTATCACTTAACAGGCAATGCCTCGAAAAAAATTGACGGAAAACTGGCAACGGAGTGTCTTTACACTAGGTTTCCTCTGCCCTCTTATATGCGAAAAAATAAATAACTTAGTTTCCCAAAGAATTAGTGCCTACAATTATAAAGCTAAAGTAATAAACGATTTTATTTTATATGCAAGCAATTGACCTTTGATTTTAAACCATTATTTGTATATAATTTATCTGAATTGCTTTATTCGATGCTTTAGTGATGATAAAGCCTTGATTGAATACAGCGTTTGATTAAGTGAATTCTCTTGGATCTATACTAATATAATAAAGCAGAAAAGTTTGTTTGTTTGTTTGTTTAAACGCTAAGATCTCTGGATCTACTGGTACGATTTACTTTATTTTTGTTTTGTATGAAAGCTGCATTCTTAAGGAGTGCTATAGGCTACATATAACATTACGATGTACGTTTTAGTTAGCTTGAAATAACGAAATAATAATAATAAAGAACACCATCGAATTGCTTTAAGCGCGTGCGCTGCAAAAATAATTAATTATATGTCAGTACGTTGTATGTCAAAACTATTATATTTTATTAGTTCTAAAAAAAGTCCGCGACACCATATAAATATCTCTTATAATTAAGTGGTAATAAGGCATATTGTGACAAAATATAATTAAAGCATAATTTATAGCCTTCACGCTACATCACACTTAGAATTTTCTAAATTTTTAATCTGTTTCAATTTCCGAGACATTCATTGCGAATCTACCAGGACAGTTCAATAAAAATAATTCATGAACTGGAAATGTTTATAATTCAATTGCTTATTGTTAGGCAACTTCTTCTGTCAACCAAATATCTCTGAAATTGAGGCAGAAGAATCTATTATACACAATGTTATCTATTTATTATAGCTAGCATGGCAAGTATCTATCAAACGCACGTGAAAATAAAAAAAATTGCATTGAGGTAGAATGACTGAATCTTTGCGCATCTAAGAAGATTATAGATGTAAACAAAAACTGAGGGCTTGTGAATAATAATGTTTCTGTTCGACTTCTTTTCTAACTATTAACTCAGTATAAATAAAAAAATATTGGGTATATTTTAGCGTATTTCGAAGTATATATAATATAAATTATAATATAAGAAATGTCTTTTTAAAATAAAAATTGTTTAATATACAAATATTGTCCTAAAAGGGAATTGAACCTACGGATCTTTAGTACCGCTTAGTGAGTGCGTGTTGTTATTAGAATTACAAAAAATCTAACAACCAAACATTCATTAAGAGGATAAATATAATAAATTGAAAGTTTATCACATCGCGACAACTTAATTGCTGTAATTAAAAATTATACAGCTGCTGTGAACCTTTTCAAAAAATGGTTAAATGTTCTTTCTTAAAGTGTTTTTCTGATGAATATTATAATGAAAAAACTATTTTCAATGATTTAGCTGGAAGCTTATAATTTAAAAAAAAATCATTTTTAAGTTTAATATAGGTAATTACGTCTTGTGTAAATACGACGGTAGTGAGTTTGATCCCCACTCGGGGGAATATTTAAATTATTTTTATTTTATCGTAAGCGTGGCGTTAAGTTCCTTCACTGAATTATCTTAACTAAACAAATTGTCTCAAAAACTGGATGGATCGTGGAACATGAGTGTCCCAACACTATGTTTCATTTGCCTACCTTGCTATGCGGGAAAAAGCGTGAAGCAATACACTATATTTGTGGACGAAATTATATTATGTCTTGATAGATGACATGCTAAAGAGTTTCCAGCCAAGTTTGGGTTTGTCAGCTGGAAACGCACTATATTTATTTTTTACAAATAACTTTCGAACTACTTTTGAACTTTTAACAATTCTTACACTGTTTTACCTATACTCAACTTTAACTAGTATTCTGCGATTGCATATTAACATACAAAATCATCCAAAATTAATTTGAACTTACAATAATCTCGTACATAACTTACCATTGTAATATTATAGCGTCATGAAATTTGGCCATTTTATTAAAGCTTGTAAAGCATTTCAAATTTCAATAATTTAGGGCTTGACTATGTTTGTTCGGCTATTATATAAATATACTTACACAATCTTAGGTTTCCAATGTCTGCAATAGATATGTGTTTCATAAACTAGGACCGACAGTTTGACAGATTGCTATATTTTACTAAATAATCACTTTGTAACATGATTTATAAGATATTTTGATCGTGGCCTAGTTGCGACTACAGCTACAGGATGCTATGATTGCTGCAGGTGGGCAAGCGATGTTAACGTGAACTGGCAAATGGATGGGCCTTTAATATCAAAACACTTAAAAAATTTTTCACATAAATGCGATGGTATTTTATGTTCACCGTTTTGGTAACAAGACCTACTACGCAGCGTTGAGTATCGCTTAACAACTCAACTTGAAAATTAGGCTAATACTAGTGTCTTGTCACTTGTCATAGGTCCCGTGTGACGCTATAATACTTAATAATTCGAACGTAATTAGTAAAAAAAAATTAAGTTAATTATTATTAGTTTTGGGAATCTCTGCGAAAAGCTACATAAAAAAAAATAGCTTCATACCGTATCGTGTACGTAGCAGAGGTAGTGTAAAGACACTCCGATCCCCATTCAGATAATTCCGTTCCCCACATTCCGCAAAATTCTTAATGTACTACGAGTTGAGCAATGATGAACTGAATGACGCGCTTGTCTGGTTACTAGAGAGAAAAAATAAAAATATTAAATATTTAATTTCCACAAATAAAAAAATCAACGCAAATCTTTCACTGTGTGGTTTCTGTTGGTATGAACTCACAACCATCTGCTACAACTTAATAACCACTGTACTGACAGACATTTAAAACTGTAATTGATAAGACTACACCTATATGCAGACAGTTGAAAAAAAAAACTCCGATAGTAATACACATTTAAATTAGATAATTAAATTTTAATTTTGATAAGAAATAACAATAGGCATATCATTTAAAACCAGTTTACGTAACGTCTTTATACTCCTTTTTTTTAAATTAGCTTAATTGTAAACTGTATTGAAATATTATTTTATTATTTTAAGTTTTTATTCTTAAGAACATCACTTTTGTAAACGTTACGATTATGGCTTCGATCCCACTGTGGGGAATGAAATATCTACATTTTGTAAATAGTTCTTTGCTTTGGCGCTATAGTTAAAACCTGTTAAGATATTTCAAAATGCAATTTTCTTGTAATTAAAAATAATTATATGAAATAGAATATTATGTTACACTCCAAAACACGACATTGAGCTCCATCCCAAAAATTGGCAGTGCAAGGGAAACGGAGTTGTCTTCTTCACTTATTTAGTATATTGTTTATTATAATAATTATTTATTAATATTTTCATTTCTTCGCTCTGGCATAAAGGCAAGGCCTAGTGTTGATTGCCCACACTCAACACGCAATGCCTCGAAAAATACGGAAAGTGGGAAAAGGAGTGTCTTAACACTAGATTCCCTCTGCATTTTCTGCTGTATTCACAATATAGCATGAAGATGATTTATTTGTTTATTTTAATAGCGAATATTTATAAATCATAATTGCCTTTATAAAAGACTTTAACGCGCTCCTAACACAAATCTTTCTAATACGGAAAAGTGAAAGTTTATATGGCAATATAATATATTTAGATATTTGCAATCTTGTTATTCAAGCAGTTATAAAAATGTGAGCAAATTTGGATAAAGTTTGACATACAAAAATCTATAACAAATTTTTTTATAAAAATCTAGAATTTGTTATTTCCTTTTTTTTGGCATCGATTTATGAGTATTATTCGTAAAGTTGTGATTCTTGTGGCGTAGAAGCATAGTGTCAACGTCAAATGGGTTCATGGAGAATGAAGAGTCTTAACACAATGTTTCTGCCTACCTTTTTACTGCCTACCTTTTTACATGTGGGTTCTTCTTCTAATCGTGAAGCTAAAATAAATTTGAACAGTTAATTAAAGAACAACAAACAAAGACATTTAATTTATTGGAAAAAATATTTTAAATCAGAAGAATAAGTTTAATAATTTAATTACTTACTTATATTTGTAATTATTCCTTCGTCTTAATTTTACAGAAAGAAATTCATAGTTGTTTAGTTACTGAACGCTATGTTCGCTAATTCGATACTTACTCGAAACTTAAATAACATTTTAAAGTATCTAACAACTCTTATACACATAATATTAAGTGGATATAAATATCTACAATGAAATGTTTCCAAAAGTTGTGAATAGAAAACACTAGGTTCCCCCGTTTACCCTGTTAGTGCAGCAGATGTGATAAGAAAAATGATAATATACTTATTTATATATATATGGCATAAGTTGGAACCTGCCTATCATGTAGTAGTGTGAAACCAAAACGCGTGTCGATCGCTCGTGTGAAGACGAAATTTTACTATAAGTACTATATGTGTATATAAAAGTAAAAATGTGTGTTTGTGTGTCATTTCTTAATAACGTTTATTAAGTGAAAACAGTAAGGTTAATTCTCAAATGAATCTTAAATAAATATGCTCAAGTAATTTTTTTGAAATAATAATCTATTTACTAGTAAATTGGACGGTTAATTAAAAAAAAACTCCAATAAAAAATTTCAAATTAGAAAAAGCAAGACATAAGAAAAGGTATCAACTTAGTAACCATTATATATGTGCCTATTTTAAAAAATATTCAATGATCTATAGGTTCACAGCTACATAAAGTTCTAAAAAAACTTCTTTACAGAAACAAGTTATGATTTTATTGTTACAACCTTGATGATTTATGGTAAAATAATCGTCTCAGAAAAGCCATCGTGGCGTAGTAAAAATGTATACGATTTACAGCGGGAGTTATAAGTTCATTCAATAGAATCGTAAAGCAGATTGTAGCTACAATCCATTAACGACGAAGCCCTGGTTAATTCAATCGTTTAGTAAGCAATTTTGAGCAGAAGGCAATTCTTCTTAAGTGATCACTTTTTAAAACTTATTCTTAGTAAAATTTTTGGGGTGGAAAAAATTTGGGTGGGTGTGCACCCAACCAAATTCTAAGGCAGTTAGTAGTAGTTTCGCTAAATTATGAGGTTTTAAAAAACTTAAAAGTATTATTAGGTATATTTTGAGGTATTAGGTATTAAAGCTTATATGTACATCATAGCTCATACACTACAATTTATGTAAAGATATAACTAACTTAATCTAATTTTATTCCGAGGTACATTAAGAATTATTATTTAATATCCAATATTCTATACACTTATACATAAGGCCAGTTGTGGCGCAGTGGCACAAAGTGTGACTGTAAAACCGACTGGCTGTGGGTTCGATCCCCACTCGAGGAGATGAAATATTTACTTAAAATTTATATTTCCATTTCTTCGCTCTAGTGTCGGGGTAAAGCGCGGCGTTGAGTCCTGCCACTCAACACGCAATGCCTCCAAATTTCGGCAGAAAATGGGGAACGGAGTGTCTTAACACTACGTTCCCTCTGCCTACCCTGTTGTGTGCGGGATACAGCGTGAAGCTAATTATTTTTTTTTTAATTTATTCTATACACAAAAGAAATATATTTGAACATAATATATTTTTAAAATAACAATATTATGCAAAACTTTAATATTATTTGTAATCTAAATTATGAAAATAAGAATTTAAATTTTTACCTAAAACAGCCAAAATTAAGTACGTAAAGTAATTATATTCAATAATCTTTACCGAAAACCTGTATTAATTGATTTTTGCTATCTGTCGTCGGTTCACGAATTTTATAATTTTTTTTTCGAAGTCATGTGTTCTAAATATTTTCAACTCTCACTTTTTATGACTAAACATTATCATGTGAACTTGCTTTTTTAATTTGATATTTGTATAAGAATTACAGGCCGTCGTGGCGCAGAGGTACAAGTGTGGGACTGTATACGCGACGGTTGTGAGTTCAATACCTGGTCGGAGGAATTAAATATTAATATTTTAATTTCTTCACTCTGGTAGTATCAACACGCAATACTTTATGAATTCGGTGGAAAGATATTGAAGTGTCTTAATGGGAACGGCGTCTTAATATTAGGTTCCTATGTTTCCAGATTCCCCATGCCTATCCTACTACGTGCGGAATACAGGGTAAAACCAATAAAAAAAAATACTTATACGTATTTATTTTATTTTCTTCTTAATGAAATTCGTATGTACTTATTGATAAAAATGAAATCAATTTACATTTCTTAATAGGTTATCGCTTTTAAATCAGCTTCACGCTGTATACCTCACAAAACAGGGTAGGCAGAGGGAATCAAGTATTAAGGAACTCTGTTCCCAATTTTCCTTCGAATTCTGGAAGCATTGCGTGTTTATTTGCGTAACTCAACGCCAGCTTTACCTGGACACCAGAGCGAAGTAAATGGAAAGGTAAATTTAAGTAAATAATTAATTTCTTCGTGTGGTGATCGAACCCAAAGCCCACACTTTGTGTCTTTGTGTCACGACTGGCTCTATACGCTTTTAAGAAATATTACATTGATTTACATCTTAACTAGTATATATATTTAGTAGGAACAAATTGAACATTCATAGAGTGAGTAGAAACAAATTGAAGTACTATTCAAAATTTAAAAATAATAAAATAACAATGTACATTGTAATTCTTTTCTAAACCAGTGTCTGAATAAAACCTTAAAAATATTTTTTTAGCCTTTTACCTTTTTCAGTTCAATAAATAGATAAAACTTTATGACAACGCCATTTACAAGTAAATGGTGACTAATAATGATCTGTTCACATATAAATATTCAAATTTTAAAAATCAATCACATAAAATACATATTAAAAAAATCTAATTGAAATTTTTAAACGTTGAAGTTTTAAAACGCTATTGTTTATAGTTATTTCTGGAATGAACTAGTGTCACGACACTTTGTTGTCTGGCGGCTCCTTGACGTATTTTGTCCTTTCAGTGCGATTAAATGATAAGAAATCATTAACACGAGTGGAAATTGATAGTAACCAACCAATAGAACAGTCATTTTCTCATTCCTTCATTACGGATTTCTCCACTAGGTTGTCAGGTTCCCCTTGCCTACCTTCCTATGCGGGAAATACAGTGTTTGAGCTTTAAAAATAACCATTGTCCTTATGACTCCTATCAAAAACAACGTGATACACTACGCTTTGCAATATTCATAGCGAGGCCTCATCGTCGGTGACAAAAATTGAATCGACCTATATAATATAACATCTGTGATCAGGACATATCAAACTACGTTAAATAAGCCACAGTGGCAGTTCTATTAAGCCGAGTAAGGTAAAAATAGAATAAAATATTTTTAAAAATATACAATAATTTTTTTTTAGCATCACGCTGTATCTCTGATATGTGATTAGAATAAGCTGAGGGAACCTCGTGTTAAGACAAATCGTTCTCCCTGCAATTCATTCCCCTGAGTGGAAAACGTATGCACAACCGTCAAGTTTACAGACAAGCTCTGTGCTCATGCACAACGTCAGCCTCCAAATTCACATTAATAGATAGCTTTTAAAATCCACCGAACAAAAGGTAAAATAAAATATTTTTATATAAAGATTTATCCAAAATTACATCGACTGAAAAACGAATGGATTTTAAATAGTAAATAGGTAAAAAAGTATCAATTATTTTATAATACTTTACTCTTTATTCATCAATTTACCTTACTTTCGTTTTTTTTAGTTTTTGTGTAATTTTGTGAATATAGATAATAGGTATCTACACTTTTAAAGTCGGTTTTTTAAAGTTTAAAGCTTCAGGTTTCATTGTATAAATTGAAATATAAGTAATCGGAATGGGAACACACGATAAACGCAGATTCGATCTTTACTTAGGGAATCATTATATTTAAAATATTTTTATTCGCTACTCAGCACTCGAAAATAGGAGGAAAGTGGAGAAAATAGTGTTTTAACATAAACCTACCGGTAGACAGTGGTCTGCTGCGGGAATCGGGATTCACCGTGAAGAATAAAGAAAACACAATAATTATGACTTATCAATATCGAGACTACAATTTCAGAAACTTTAAGTGCTTTTCAAAAGTGGGCCTATTAAAAATAATATTAAGGAAAGTAATTAAAATAATTTGACAGCGCATAATAATAAATGCAATTTATTATTTCCTTTTTAATTTAACTTGTTAATTAGAATGTTATGAAGTAAACATTTTAATATGAATGTACTTTACTCTGGATAAAATAAATAATTTAAGTGAAAATATTTTTTAAATATTTGTTTATATTGAAAAGATAATAAATGGCTACGTTTACGTTTTTTACCATATATGTACGTATATGGTAAAAAACGAAAACGCCTTACGCTATCAATGTCCAATACCTAACAATGTAAACCGGTTCGTTATATCATTTAAATTAATCGTACGAAGAAAAAAGGAGCTTCATGCTTTTCCTCACATAACAGTGAAGATAGAGAGAACTGTGAGCTAAGACAATACGTTTCCTACTTACTTACCGCTTAATTTTAACGCAACGATACATAGCGTTTCGAGTGGCGGATCTCAACACTGCCCTTTGTTTGTTTACGAAAGCGAGAAAATAAAATTAATTCATTATCTCGAGCGGGAATCAAAGCCTGTGGCTTTGATGCAAAATCGGCGGTAGTGATGTGGACTCGCAATCTGAGAAACAAATTATTTTCCCGCTCTGGTAATAAGACAAAGTGAAACTATAAATTCCGCCTCTCAACATGTCTAATTTCGAAAATTAAGCGATTTGTAGGGAATGGAGTGACTTTTTGCTACGTTAGGCAGAGGGAACTTAGTGTTAAGATACTCTGTTTCCTATTTTTACAAAATTCTGGAAACACGAGAGCGAAGAAATGGATATATAAATTTAAATAAATATTTGATTTCTCCGAATGTGGAGATCCCCACTAGAAGAAATACAAACGCGACTGGGTCTGGGTTATCGAACCCAGTCATACGCTTCTGCCCCTTCGACACGACTGCCCTCAAGAAAAAAAAACTAAGCGAACCTACGTTTGAAGTCCCCATGATACTCATCATATATCGATCGATATCCGGAACGCTATGGAACCTTATAAATACTTAACGTTCCTTCACTATAGGACGCCGCATCACAATATATTAGTTTTTGTTTAGTACCATTTAAGTAGGGCTTTAGTTATTTATATGCAGAATACCTTTCCTTTACAAGTTATTAAGAGAAACTAGACGGGTGTAGTTTTTATATACGAGTAAGTTCTTCTTTTTTGTTTGAAGTTGCCGTGATTGATTCTTGCCATAAATCATTTTAAAATTATATAACTTATTATTTCACTAATATAAAATAGTTTTTTAAAAAGATAAACATACCAAATAAGTTTTTATTTCTCGTTGTAAGGATAGGCAAGTAGAACCTAATTTTCGAGGCATTATGTGTTGAGTGGCAGAACTCAACACCGCGCTTAGTCTTGTTACCAGAGCTGTGTAATGTCTTCGTTTTGACACTAGGTTCCCATCCCTGCTATACATGGGGCTAAAAAAATCCCATATTCATAGATTACAGATAATAATTGCTCCATCATCATTTGTATATTAAGGCTTTTAAATTTACAAGTACATACAGAAATATTTTAAACCAAAATTGTTTATTTGTTATGTAAATTAAGTACGCATAATTGTCTCGTTAGTGTCAATATGGACTTACGCAGTTATTAAGTGTAAGTGATATTGATTTTTAAATGCTTTTTAGTCATCTTGGTGCAGTTCATTACGATATTTGCGGGTTTAATTTCAAAATTATTATAAAAAATTAAAATAAAAATCTACAAAAATCAACAACATAAAGAAAAACGTCTACAATATAATTACGATTGAGCTGAAAAATTAAAGCTAATAATAATTTCATTTCAGAAAATAAAAATAATAAAAAATTACATAATATAAAAATATGATAAAACAATAAAAAAATCTGTAGGTGCCATAAAATAATAATAAAAAAGACATAATGTCATCCGAAAAACAAAACAGTGCGACTACAGACAATATAAAAATACAAATAGACAGTTGTAATGGCGGGAAAAGTGACATTGAAGTGGCGGAGAGCGAAACAAATATATCAAAGGAAAAACTAAAAAAAAATGGTGATTTCAATAATTTTTTACAAGTTACAAACGAAAAAGATTTATTGGGAATTCCTAGACAAGGACACAGAATGTCTTTTATGGAGGAAGAAAACATAAAGGATAAGATACGATTGTCTCTACTAAAACAGTGTTCCGCCATTTTGAAGCAAGGAGACCAGAGATATAATAAGGAGAGTTTACATCGAGCTTTTCAGGATGAGGTATGGTTATTGTTTTTAATTTAATTCTGTAACATTAGTTCAATTTGTGCTTATGTCTTTCTTATTTAGATTAGTATATGTTTGCATGAGTGTTTTAGACGATATTTAAATATTCAAAGTAATCTCTGTCGTTGTGGCACCGCGTAACTGAATATAAATTCGACGGTTATGAGTTCAGTTTCCAGTCGGGAGATAAATTATCGTCATTTTCTCTGATAACGAGACAAAGTGCGGCGCTGAGTTCCTTCACTATCAACATGCAACGTCTCAAAATTTGAACGGAACATATAAAACGGATTGTGTAACTAATTCCTTCTAAAGTTCCAAAAAATAAATAAAAAGTATTCATGATATCATAATTCTTGCATATTTTTTAAAGTTTAACGACACTTTAACATAAAAACGATAACGATAGTACTCTACCTAGTGTTAAGAGATACTTAGTTTCCCTTAGTTTGCCTCGACACCAGAGCGAAGAAATGGAAATATAAATTAAATAAATATTTCATTTCCTCGAGTGGGGATCGAACCCACAACCAGTAACGTTTACAGTCACACTTTGTGCCTTCTCGCCACGACTGGCATCAACATAGTACCTATGTCAAAACGCGCGGCCTCCGCGCGGCTTCGCCTATTTGAACTAAAACTTAAGTGTATTTAAGAAAAAAAAACGTTTTGGTTGTCTAAATCTAAATCTTTTGGTATTTTGAAAAAAAAAAAAATTCACATCAATTTAGGAAAGCTATAAGTACGCACGCCGGCCAAACGAATTCTTTCCCACGTAAATACTGAATTCGCGAGAATTTTGGGATAAAAATATCCTATACGTTGTTCCGCAAACTTTCAATTCAGTTAGTTCCCCTCTAACTTTCAATTCAGTTAGTTCCATTACAATAAGTTCATATGGTCCAGACATACAGAAATATATACAGACAATTGTTTAAAAATAAAAAAAAACGTTGTTTTGGGTTCTTTTAGACCAGTGGTTCCCAACCAGTGGTCCGCGGACCACCTGTGGTCTGCAGTAGACTAAATTTAATTTTTATTATAGCTACATGCATAGTGGCCCTTGATCAAGAAAAGTTTGGGAACCCCTGTTTTAGACCAATAAATGCCCCTAGTATTATTTTTTTTGATATATCTTCCATGTACAGACACCGATCAGTCACGATTTTATTATAAGTATAGATGATATAACTTCACTCAGACAAGTGACTAACAGATATATTGCAAAAGATATATATATGTAATTTTTAAAAATCTATTTACGAGTACTTTTAAAATGTAATTTAATTAGGTAATAACTATAATTAGTTAAATACGTTATTTATATAATCTAACTGTGAATAACGTAAGTTGTTCTCGAAAGTATTTATTAAATCGTCGTCAAAAGTTATATGACCTCGAGATTTGAAAGCTCACTTTGTATATGTTTTTGATTATGTGGGCATGAAGAAAGCGATTTTTGGGAAAATTCTTTTGGTATGTCGTATAGCAGCTTCACGCTGTATCCCGCGTATAGGGTAGGTAGAGTGATCGTAGTGTTAGACACTCCGTTTCTCACGTGTACAATGGCGAAACTCAAGGGCCGTGCTTTGTCTACTAAAATGGGGAATTGTAAAAAAAATTAAAAAGGTACTTTTAGCTGAACATTTATTTTAATTATCTCTGTGTTGTAACTAATAGTCAGTAATAAGCGGAGCGATGAGCGTGAACTCGAGTTGTTTAATAGTAATCTCTAAAGAGTTCTATTAGTCAGGTTGTGGCCTGCATCATCAAACCAGTTCTATGGTAACATTATTGTGGTGTCGCCAAAGTAACGTCTTTCTTCCGTCTTTCTTCTATCTAGTTTTATTGTGATACAATTATAACATAGTTACAAATTGACCTATAAAGCCGTGTCCAAAATTACAAATATTTTCATAGTATTCTTTCATGCGTATTTTTAGAATATTATATTTAAAACTGTACGTAGATAAAATAAGCTTTTGATTTGAAAGGCAAATGTCGTGGCCACAAAATTAAATTGCGTTATATGAAACTTCATTTATAAGGTATTTTAATATCGATAATATATTTTTTATTACACCAAATTGTAGCACACGAGACACACCTTTTTATTATTTTATTAAATTTTTAAGCAATTTATAAAAAGTTCTTGAATATATGAATTACAATTATTTTGAATTTTTATCTTTCATATTCTCATTTATTGAATTTTATGAATTTGAAATTTTGAAAATTTTTGATGAATTTAAATGTTTGTTAGGTTGAACTCACTTATATCGGGAACTATTGGTTCTTATTGAAAAAATATTTATGATATAGGTAGTTTCTTTTTCGACGAAGGTCATAGACACATCACGTTATTCGAATGACGCTCCCGCACTTAGAAACGACGTAACTAACGTTTTTTTAGCTTCATACGGCATTCCGCATGTAGCAAGGTAGAAAGCACATAGTGTTAAGACACTCCGCTCCCCTCTTTTTGACGAATTCTGTAGACATTGTGTGTTGAGTAACGGAACTCATGCCGCGCTTTGCCTCAACATCAGAGCGAATGAAAATATTAAATATTTAATTTCCTCGAGTAGAAATCCAACCCACAACATATCGCGTTTTCTGTGACTGCACAGACCCCTCTGCGCCAAGACTGACCTACACAACTATTAGTTATTTAAATTAATAAAAAAAGCACACGACTCCGCATGTATAAGCTAGTTTCATATAAACTCTATTCATTCATCAATTATCCTTTTAACTTGTTTTTCTTCATTTTCATATAACTTTTATAAAACTCAATAGTAAACCATGGTACAATACGAAACAGAAGCATAGTAAGGTGTAACTAACAGAAAGTGGGGACCACCCGCAACGCCTCAGCGTGAGATCTATAAATATCTTATGGGCTTTAGTTAGCGATGTCATTTATCATATAAATAAATAATATCTTTATTTTATTTCTATATACATACTATTTCAGATAGATAAGATTTTAAATATTATATTGATTTATGCTTGTGATTTAAAGTAAATTTTTAATAGTAATTTCTTATTAAATTGAGGGTAAATATATGAAATATTTTTGGGACAACTAAACAGTTATGGATTTGATTCACACTCGGTGGTATAAAAAAGGCTTAATATATTTTTATAATATCTATTCGCTCTGCAAACAATACAAATTGATGATTGCAATGAAGTTCCGCAACTCAACGTCTCGAAAATTCGGCGGTGCGTGTGGAATGTAGTATCGTAACACTTGGTTCTCTATTTTTTTTAAATATATTTAAATTTACCTACTCGATTGTTTTTCCATATATATAAATAACACATTATGTAAAACACCACCGTCTCAAGATCAATGTAAGAAAATATTTAAAAAAAAACTTTCATATTTCTTTTTTTCAGAATCAAGTAAAAAAAATTTAAAAATAAAAGTTTTGAAAAAAAGGAAGTTTTTAAGCACATATTAAAAGTCCAACTTATTTATTTTCCTTTTGAAAAGTTGAAAAATATTAATCTGCTACTTTATATATCAATATATTTGAGAGAATCCGAAATGAATAGTAGAGAAATTAAACCACTTTCATATCTGTCTGTCATTAGTTTCATCACAAACGAACAATCCATCATAAATCATGGCTAGTCTATTCATGGTTTAAAAGAGGTAATTAAGAGCTCACGTCAATTACTTTGGGTATTTATAATAAATATCAATATATTATTGCTGTTTGTAAACGCGACGGTTGTGGGTTCGATTCCCACTCGAGAAACTCAATTATTTTATATTGTTTACAACCTGTCGCATTAACAATCGCACTCTTGTGCTCCTGAGCCACGACTGGTCTCTATTATTATCTCTCTAGCTTATTATTTGTGTATGTTTGATAAACTAAAACGAACGAATTCATAAACGGTTTTATAGCTCCATCAATAAATCTCATTTCAATTGAACCTTGTACAAGAACCGCCTTCCAAGATTAATGGCAGGTGTTATCAGCGGCCTTGATAAGGGTATAATGCTGTAGTCGTGACGGTGTGTGTCACGAGCGTCGCGTGAGCTTCGCGTTAAATACCTATGTGATACAAATAAGAAAATATATTCTTACTAGCAATCCACACGCGGCTTCACTCGCTTAAGCTTACTGATATATTATAGCTAAATTATACTAAAGTTTCATCTAAATCCGTTTAGTAGTTTTTGCATGAAAGTGAAACAAACATTCATCCATCCTCACACACTTTCACATTTATTATATTAGGAGATATATTTCACTGGTTTCATCCAGCGGCTTCAGTTTCATGGTCAAATGGTAATAACTAATACTTGTGTAAGTGCCTGCAGTAACTCTGATCGTAGGTATAGTGGGTTACATCGTAACGATTAACGTGATGTAATAATAACAGTCTACATATAAACTTTCGCTAACAGTATATTTAACAAAACATAATTATTAATTTCCCATAAGAACCAGTAGTTTCTGCGAGTTCATCCAAATGATCTTTTCGGCTTTATAAAATTAATATATGCATCTACAACATATTATATTGCAGCCTGGGTATATTTTGTAGGTATATTTTGTATATTTAAAAAAAAAAAAAATAGCTTCACGCTATATCCCGCACACAGCAGGGTAGGCAGAGGGAACCTAGTGTTAGACACTCCGTTCCCCACTTTCTGCCGAATTTTGGAGGCATTGCGTGTTGAGTGGCAGAACTCAACGCCGCGCTTTGCCTTGACACCAAAGCGAAGAAATGGAAATATAAATTTAAGTAAATATTTCATCTCCTCGAATGGGGATCGAACCCACAACCAGTCGGTTTTACAGTCACACTTCGTGCCACTGCGCCACGGCCGGCCTCATCTCATCTTTTATCCCATCTTAAAGGCCGGCAACGCACCTGTAGCTCCTCTGGGGTTGCACGGGGTCTTGGGCGGCGGTAATCACTTACCATCAGGTGACCCGCACGCTTGTTTGCCGTGTCTTTTCCATAAAAAAAAAATATTTTACAACCAAGGTCTTTTTTCAAAAGGAAGGCCACATAGTTTCTTTGCTGAATGCGTAGATTTTCAAGTATAACACTTGGAAGTAGTGGAGTGGAGTAGAAGTTTTAATTTGGTTAACGCAAGACTCAAACTTATTAATATTTTGTATAATTTCCAAGTCACGTTTTTCATTTTCACGCTGTATTCCTCATATAACAGGGTAGGAAGAGTGAATCTAGTGTTAAGAGGGTTCGTTTCCCACTTTCAGTCCAATTTTTGAAATATTGCGTGTTGAATGGTAGCTCACGGTGCGCTGCCGTGTCACCGGGTGAGGAAACAAAAATAATTTATTTCCCCGAATAAGAATCAAACCCACATCCGCCGCTTTTACAATAAGACGCTGTGCTGCTGTGCCACGATGGCCTCTCCATTACATGATGGCATTATTTTAATGAAGATAATATTTAATATCTTTTTTTTAACAAAGTGTTTTATACACACATTAGTAGTTGTATATTTTTTATTAAGATTCTAATATTGATTGTAATTGATATACTTAAGATAACAATGTTGTCAAGAAATATTGAAAAAAACTTTATCTCTCTCTAATAAATTAATATCATATGATATTGAATTATGTATGAGCGTACCCGTCGTATCGATCACACCCTAAAGATCTATCGATCAATAATCTATAGATCAATAATCCATGGATCACTGATCTATAGATCATTGTACATGCGGTTTTTGTAATATGATTGGAACGTTTACATTTGAGATATAATATTGTAATAAATATTGATAGATATTTATCTGAGATGTTGTTTTATTAGGGACCGTCTAACTCATGTTAAATGGACACTCTGTTTAATGAAAAGTAAGGCAAGGAGTATTTACTAAAATGAACAAGTTTAAAAATGTCACTTCGATGTCTGGTTTTCGTACAAGTAAAAAAATAAGTATTTTTGTTTATGAAATCATTTTATTTAGCTTGACCGGGGAAGTAATTACAATAATGTCTAGCAGAGATGGTAGCTGGCAGTAAAACCTAATGTGGCCCAGCGCCACAGCGTCTAGGTGTAAACGTGATGGTTGTGGGATCGATTCCCTCACTGAGTAATAATTTTCTTTTCATTTCCTCTCTTAGGTGGACAAGAAAAAATATGGCTTTAATTTTTGCTTTGTCGTCACTCACGCACAATTTCTCAAAAATTAGACGAAGCGACGGGGAACCGACTGTCTTAAGATTAGGTTCCCTCTGCTATATGCAGAATGCAGCGTAAAGCTAAAATAAATCAAATCCGCTATGATTTCGATTAAAACTATGGCATAACCTAACTTAATTACTTACCAACTACAGCTGGATGGCGTCATAATATTAAAAGTTTAATCATTAGATAGAGTCCACTAGCCTTCACTCAGACACGCCATGGCCTAGCCCAAAGCAAAAGTTGTATTTAACAGCAGGTAGGTACTAGGTATACAAAAGTAGGTCAATCTAGTAGGATATATGACGATTGGTTAGTTTACTTCGAGTGCCGACCAATAGTAACATTTGTTTTGCTGTTCATTTACTCAATTACCAACAACATTTTATATTAGTAATGTTACGTGATTTCTTGTTGATCTTATAAAATATAAGGCCGTCGTGGTGCACTTGAATAGCGTTTATTGTGGATACTATTTCAATTATTTTCATATCTATCCTCTGGTACTAGCAGTTCACATGCAAATTCTCAAGAATTGGGCGGTACGTGGAGAACGGAGTGTCTGAGCACTTGGTTCTCTACCCTGCTACATATAAGGGAAAAGCTTGAAGCGTTTAGAAATATCCATTACAATTTGTTTTTTTTTGTTTTATGAATATAAAAATGTTCGCATCTTTAGTAAGAAACGGCATGCGGCAAGTTATAGTAAATCTTATAGAGGTAAAATTTGAAACTTACAAATGTTCATTACACGACTATTAACAATATAAAAACTACGATTTATCCCGCATATATAGCGGAAATAACCCAGTATCACGACTCAAGGCACTCTGTTTCCCATGAACTGCTCAATTTGTTGTACTTTATCTTTTACCAGAGCGAGAAAATGAAAATAAATCATTCATCCGAGTGGGAATCGAATCTACAAACTGCGGACTCTCTGCGGCTGCGATACGATGACTTAAAATAAATATATTGTTGTTTTTTTCCTCTAATTAATCTATAAATTACCAAATTACCTAAAGTTAAATAATACTATTTAATTTTGTTTGAACACGCTAATCTCAGGAACTACTGGTTCGAATTGAGTTATTTTATTTGTTGAATACTCCATTTATTTAAGAAAGCTATGGGTTAGATCAGATCCTGTTAATCTTTTCCTTCTAACCCACTGTATCTGCGGTCTCTGACCGTAGTACCTTGGAGACCTAGAATGTGTCATGTGTCATACGTTATTTCCATTTGACTACGCGGGCGAAGATACGGATAAGAGTAAGTCAGTAAAAGTCAAATACGTTGATTTCTTCATCGCATCTATATGTTTCATATATTTTGCATCACACAATCGAAGTTCGCGTTGAAGGTGATCCGGTGCGCAATTAATTAAATTAATCTAACCGTTAACGCGAATGCATTTACATAACGATTATTACAAGTTTTAAAAACGTTTTGATTACTACTATAGTATGTATCACAGTCTTTATTACCTTCACGCTGTATCTGGCATGTAACAGGGTAGGCAGAGAGAACCTAATGTTGAGACACTCTGTTCCCTACTTTCCGCTGAATTTTTCGAGGCATTGTGTGTTCTGACTAGCGGGACTTAACTTAACTTGGCTTTTGCCTTGGTGCTAGAGCGTAGAAATGAAACATTATTAAATAATAATTCATTCCCACGAGTGGAGATCAAACCCTTCGCAAATCAAAACTTTCGCGTTACAGTCACATCTGTGGGCCCCTTCGCCACGATGCCAGAGTATATTACATTTACATATAATATACTCTGCCGTCGTAATATACAGAGAATATATTTACATTTACATTTATAATTATGTAAATGTAATATGTTCCTCATTCGTTTCAGGGACATTGCGTATTAAATGGAGGAACCTAATGCCCCTTTTTGCCTCATAAAGCCTGAAAATGATAAATAAACAAATATTTAAATCAGTTTCACGCTATCTCCTGCATGCCTGCTGCATTCAGAGGTAGGCAGAGTGAATTTAGTGTTATGACACTCTGTTCCCTACTTTCCGCCGAATTCTAAAGGAATTGCATGTTCACTGCGAAAGTCAACGCCACGCTTTACCTTGATATCAGAGCGAAGAAATGGAAATATAAATTACAATAAATATTTCCATTTATTAGAGTGGGGATTGAAGCCACAACCAGTCGCGTTTACAGTCACACTTTGTGCCCCCTGCGCTATGACTGGCCTTAATTATAAAGTAAGATAAAATTGTATTTCGAGTGTGAATTGAACGACTATCGCGTTTACAGTCAATTATAGTAGGTACCTACCATTGGTCCATAATAGATATAAACATCGCACATGCTCACTTAACTAAGATATTCTTTACGAAAACATTTTTTTAAACGTCACGCTGTATTTCGCATATAGATTTAAAACACTCCGCTCTCCAATTTTCGCCCGAATGCGAGACACTGCATGTTGAGTAGTGAAACTCAACGTAGTTATTACTAGAGCGAGGATATGAAAATAGTTTGTTGACACGGATGGGGATCTATCTCAAAACCAGCACCTGTCTTTACAGTTAGACACTGTGGCGCTACGCCACGAAAGTCCTTGTTCCACCTCGAAATATAAATGAGCGAGTAATGTTTAGGTGGATCGGATTCCTTTTTAATTTTTTTTTTAATTACTCCACTCTGCCCCTTAGAACTGAGCGAGATCTACAAAGTCAGCTTACTCTGCTAAGTCAAGACTTCAAGGTAGTCCTTAATGGCTCCGCTCCGCTTACGATGGAAACCGGGCTGAGGGCCCCTCAAAATTTTATTTAAAAATATAACTACTCAATGACATTTTTCGTTTATTATTAAGTTAATTAACTAAGAAGAGAAACGATCGTGAGAAAAGATTATAAATAATAGACCAGCATGATTAAGATTTCCGGTTTTAATGTGTATCTTTTTATTTTTATTTTGCAATAGACACTTTGATCGGTTTAATTATGTTTCACTGAGTTTGACATTTAAGTGGTACATTTTTAATATGTACATAGATTACTGTGTGTTGAAATCTCATATGTTTCATATTTTTTATAATAATTAAATATAAAAATTACTTAATTTACTTGATTCATAGTACATAGAAATTGTTTCGTTCCCAGTTCACAGTGTATCCCACAAATAACAGGGGTAGGCAGAGAGAACCTGGGAACCTATTCTTAAGTCATTTCGTACCTCATTAAGATACTTCCTTTAGCCACTTTCCGCCGAATTGTTGAGAGCATGCGTGTTGAGTGAACTTAATACCGCGTTTTGCTTCCTTACCAGAGTGAAAAAATTTAAATTTTACATATTATTTCATTCCCCCGAGTGGGAATAGGACCTACAACCGCCGTGTTTAAAATTGCACTCATGAACTTTTGCGCTATGACGGCCTCCTCCTTCCAATAATCTTCGAAAAACAAACGGAATATTTCCATATTGTGGCTAAAGCTACCAAACTAAGATAAATTTACTATAGCATAGCATCTGGTTTATATAGCGTGGGTTATATAGATTAGATATTATTATTGTTAGATAAAAACAAATGAAATATACATTTTTTTAAAGAATTGCGTTATATTGGCAACAGAGTATCCCTAATACTAGGTTCCCACTACCTTCCCTGGTATACGAGTAACAGCGTTAGGTAACTTACTTTTCTTTAACATATCAAGCGCAATGCTATATCATCCAGAGAGCATTTAGATAATAATCTTCGAAATGTCATTTTTAATCTCGACATCTTTGACTTCCGTTTTGGCACTGAGGTGTTACGTTTTGTAATTTAATTAATTCAATGTAGGTATTTATATCAATCAGCATTTCGCCTTTGACTTTGCTTGCGTGTTAAAAACAGGAACAATGGTAAAACATGCTTCCAACATAAACTGATAATAAGAGTTAGCCAGGTCTTTTATTCTATAAAAAGTAGTCCTCTAAGTCCAAGTTAGCTTTGAATGAGGTGAATTGTATCGAGGTCTGATTTGTTATAATGATGAGAATACGTAGTAAATTGGCATATTCGATTACCAAAATGAATATGAGATCGGCGTGACACAGCGGTGCAGTGTCTGACTAAAAACGCTGCTGCTGTGGGTTCGAAACCCACTCTGTGCAAATAATTTTATTATTTCTCCGATAGAACGCAGCGTTAAGTCAGTCACTCAGTTTGCAATATAAAAGTAAAATATCTTAATAAATAATTTGAAATATATATGAACGTACAAACAAAAAAAACTAAAACCTCGCACCGCACTACATATCAAACAAGATTAAATATATGACTTGTCTCGATAACAAATGTGTATAAAAAGTAGAAAGTAGATCCAAGTGATATTTAAATTAATCTATACTAATATTATTAAGTTGGAAAGTTCGTTTGAATGCTCGCTAATCTCAGGAACTTTTATCTCTATTTGATCTTTATGATTCTATCTGATAAAAATATTAAATATTTCAATGCAGAGGCAATTTGGTGTTAATAGTAAGACACTCCGTTTTACACTTTCCAAGGAATTTTCGAGAAATAATCACATCCCCCTAGTGGATATCAAACCCACAACCGTTGGCAGACATATATTATGCCACCGTGTAACGACGACCTCTTTTCGTGTTAGATAATACATTTATTGAGGAAGGCTATGGTTTACGCCTATTACATTACGTTTATGGGTTTTAGTGTACCTATCATACATTATTATTTTCTACTTACCCAATATTGAATGTGGAAGCAAAGCCGCATGTAAAAGCTTATATTGATGTATATATGTAGAGATTATGTTAATACGGCGGTACTTTGAACGTTAATTAATACTCGGACTGGCTCTGAGTATTGAGTTCTAACAATCAACGTTAGATCTATATCAGATTTGTAGGTATAATGTTACGTTCGAGGATTTATGTTTGAGCAAATTAAGTTCATGTTACATGGTAGCTTGGTGTCGAATTATTTTGGAACTAGTTGTTTCACGCAATTTTGGTTGTGTAGGTCACGCACGGCTTAGAGTCCCGCCACTCAACACGCAAAGCCTCCAGAATTTGGTGGAAAGAGGGAAATGGAAGTCTTGATGGGAACGGAGTGTCTTAACACTAAATTCCTATATTCCCTCTGCCTGTACTACCTTAGTACTTCGTTCGCCTAATTTCATTTTCATTACCATCATTATCAAATCCAATAGGTACTTAATATAATAATAGTTTTTCTTGCATTTTACTTTTTTTCTTATTTTTTAATAGCTTGTTTATATTATAGAATGATTGTTGATGAATGATCGACCAAATTCAATTTATGGGACTTGTCATGGTCTATGCTTAAAATATAAACGTTTTTCAAATTGTTTAACTAACCCACTTTCGATTTGTAATTACTGTAAAACTGTAAAATATAATTAGATACTTATGAAACATAATAAAAAAAAATTTTCGCGCTATGATAGAAAGAGTGCGGCGTTGAGCTCCGACATACTGTCATCTCATGCGTCATAAATTGACAAATCTTTCTCGTCTTAACAATAGAATCTTCTGCTTGCCAAAGGCTATGGTTCTTTCTACATACTAGGTAATTAATACTATGTTCTCGAAGATCATAATTTTTTTAGACATACAATTTTTCTGTCATCTCAAAAATAGTACGTGTAATTTTTTTAATTATTTTTTTATTAAAACACACCAGGGACCTTGGCTGTTCGTTCGTGAAGATTAAACTTGTTATGATTTCCTCTATTCCAGTGATTGCGTTAAATTGTTTTGGGTATTATATAATATATTCTGGAGGATATTCTGTGATTCTTCTTAATTTATTTATCGCCGCTTGGTCTTTATGAGAGATAGCCATCTTTAAGTTTAAGTAACAGTCATTAACTATTTAATTAAGCGAAAGCTATTTAAAGATATATTATCAGTATCTCAGTAAATCGCTGACAGAGTTCAAGCCATCGATCAAATTTGACTTAATGACTATCACGATTTGGTGATTGATTTTAGTAAATATTTGTGCAGTGAGTAAGATTGATTAGTTAAAATAAGTCAATGTTTATCAAATACAAGTGAGGCTGTCGTGGCACAGCATCACAAAGTGTGATTGTGACAGTTGTGGGTTCTATTCTTACTTGGGAGATTTTTTTTATTTTCCCGCTAGTAACAAGACAAAAAAATTAATCCTGCCATTCAATACGCAATAACTCGAAAACTGGGCTGACACCCACTGTCAGCTCGGACACTGTTCGGAGAGTCTTAAGACTAGGTTCTCTGTATCTACTCCGTTATATGCGAAATATTTTAATTTTGGTGCTTTGATAAGATTAAGCGCGATGTTGATTTCCACCAGCCTATACCCAATGTCTCGAAATTTAATCTTAATTTTTTTCTATATACAATTTAAAAAAATTATACAATTTAAAAAAAGCTTGATCAAAAGATTTGAAAACGGATAGCTTATAATATAAAGCTCTATTTCTATATAATAATTACAAAAAAAAATTCACACGTCGACCCTGCCAGGATTCGAACCTGGAATCTTCTGATCCGTAGTCAGACGCGTTATCCGTTGCGCCACAGGGCCGTAATGTGTATATAGAATTGTACTTAAATTTGTCGCTAAATGTGAATCAACAATTATTATATTTCTCTACAATAAACAAGTATGTGTTACTTTGTTATAGTTTTTATAGAGTCGCGTTTGGCGTTATAAAAGTGAAGAATTTTATTTCATTCTTCCGAATGGGATCGTCACTGTACCACGGCAACACTGTTATTGCAATGTACCTTTGGGTTATGCAAACGCTGTTAACTCTAACTTTTTCTTTCATGAACTTTGATTTCACTTTATATCCCGCATATAGCACAGTAGGACAGAAGAACTCTAGACTTAAAATACACACTGTTCTCAAGCAACGCCTTATTTACGAGACATTGCGCGTCGAATGACGGAACTCAACGCTGTACATTGTGTTTTTACCTACAGCGAAGAAATAAAATATTTCAAGTGAACAAAGTGCCCGAACACTAGAACCTTTTTACCCATCCTGCTGTATGCTAGAAATATATGAGACTAAAAAATATATACCTACTACTATTTTAAAAAAAAAATCCATAGATGCCTAAGCATTACAAAACTGACCATACATGTATATACTATAAACACTTAACTTTGAAATATTAAAACTAGTCATAATATATGATACATGTCCATAGATATCCAGATTCTACCTGTAAGACCAAACCAGTACACCTTCATCTATCACACTATCAGACCTTGTAAGGAACATATACTCCCATATTAATATCGATACGGTATAATTGTGAATGAAAAAGTTTGTTAGTCTGTTCGTCTGTTAATTAAGGGTCCCTTATATGTGAGGAGAATTTTTATTTTTGTTTCATATAAAAAGTTGTCATATTCAAGAATATTATTGTATTAAATTGTAGTATGAATTCTGTTACTAATTGTTTATAGTGAGGTACTTAGATATTTATATTATTGTTAAATTAAAGTGGCACATAGGGATTTGTGCAAATTATAGGGCAGTTATGAGAGAGCGTCCTGGTACAGTTTTGACTGTAAATGAGCAGTCGTGGGCTTAGTGTCAGTCGGGGGTATTGATTTTTTATTCCTTCGCTCTGATAGCAAAGGGTGGCGTTGAATTCCTACTCTCAACAGCAATGTCTCGAAAATTGGGGCCGATTTTTGCGAACGGAGTAATTAAACAGAAAGTCTCTCCTTATGCCAGATACAGTTAAATGTTAATTTACAATTCAGATTTTAATCTATGTATGCCATTCAGATTAAATATATGTTAAAAAAAAACAATAGAGTATCCAGATCTTAAAGTCCTAGAACTTAACTTAAAAAAAATAACAACAGTTGGCTTTGAGTTAAGTATATAATGTATTTTTTTTTGTATCGTTTATATTGTTTTTATGTTTATATAGAATAGATTATTTGAAAAACTTTAGTACCCATAATGAGCTTGGTGTTGAACGATTAACATTGCGGGGTTTCTGTTCTAAAGGTATAGGATTAGCGATCCTTGGAGATAGAAAAACCGTAAAATTCCTATTTTTTTCATGTTATGTTCTCACTGTTCTGCGTAAACGTTTAAAATGCCTTCAACTGTTAAGAGCAAAGCAGTTCCATGGGTTCCTTAATGATTTAGATAAATATAAATTAATATGAGAATCAAATTACTTGTTTTTTTTTTAATGTAAACATAAGAGGCCAGTCATGGCGAGGCAGATTGTGAGTTTGATTCCCACTTTAATTTTTTATTTTTCTTGCTTCATATTGTATCGCGCTCTTGGCGCGGTAAGTAGAGGGACCCTGGAAACCTAGTGTTAAGACAATCTGTTCCCATTAAGACACTACCATTCCCTACTTTCCACCGAATTAAGGAAGCATTACGTGAGTGGCGGACATCAATGCCGCGCTTTGTCGATATGAGAGCTTTACAATTTTGTATGGTAACGACAGGTGAACAATCAGTTCGTGCCTCTCTTCTATCTTTTTATTTTATAAGCATTTTATCTAAAAGAATTTATTTGTCTTGGCTAAAGAAGATGACACACATATATATTAAATACTAGTGGCAAGCGCGTGGCTTCACCTACTTGTTCAATATAATTATTTGTTTTCTTCGTGATCTTATGGCATTATCATTTTTAAGACTATGTTCATACATTGATGACTAAAGTTTTTGCTAATTTAGTAAAACACTTATTTCATAGCAATATCGTGGCACGCAAATCTTTATATATTATAGATATTATTTATTATTTGTGAAACGATTGAAATAAAATCCTTGAATTTTAAGTGAAGTCAGAAACAAATAGTGAAAACTGCATTTAAATCGGTAAAGCCATTTCTGAGATTAGCGTGAACAATCGCTCAGACAAACATACAACCAGAAAAACAGATATTTTGGATTCCATTACATTAATGAAGGCCCCCAATATTTTTTTCTTATATTTCTTCTATGTACAGACGTCGATCCCTTATGATTTTATTATATGTATATAGATGAAGAACCAGCAATAATAAAACAACTCGGTAATTAAATAGAGTTATAAATTACCGCAATCATTACCATATTGGATGACGCTTTTGCATGCAAAAAGAAAACGTTTAACATTGCTTCTAACAGCGGCCCCTCTTCGCTATTTGTAATAAGACTATTTCGTTGCGACGGCGTTGTCTGATAATACATATATATTATACATAAGATCTTAAGCAAATATGCCTATGCGACGCAGAGTTTGACTGTAAGCGCAATGACTATGGGTTATATTCAACCTCAGAGGAATTAATTATTTTTATTTTCTCACGTTGGTAACAAAGGAAGACGTAAGAATTGTTTTAACTCTAGGTTCCCTCTTTCTGCTGTGTTATACGCGGGATACAGCACAGCGTAAAACAAAAAAAATGGATTAAGATTGAGGTCAAAGTGGAATTTGCATGCAAATACTATTTATGTAATGATTTAGTCATTAAATTTAACAATCTCTTTTCTACCATAATGTATATTTGCAATATATTAATATATTGTAAAAATACATTATGGTAACCGCTACCCGCGACGACGGACTACTGCAAAGTGTTCGAAACGTCGGGTTTCGAAAAATGTATAAAAATACAATATATACGCGATTAATCCGGTTAAAATAGTGTCATTTTAAATGTGTAATAATCGTGAAAATCAAAGAACTTGTTATAAAACTTCTTATTTATTGTTTTTACCTTTTTACTAGCTATATTGGCAATACTTCTTATGACATCAACTAAAAGAAAGTCTATTGAATGATTCAAGAAGCGTCGAGAATATAAAGTTCGTCACTAAATCGAGTGTATTTATGATCATAACTTTTCAATATACTGTAGTGAATAGGCTGTTATTCTTACATTTATTTCTTTAACTATCCTTATTTATTTTTATAAATATCCTTATATGATGTTGTCATGTGGTTGTCGTTGCGCAGGCACCGTGACTGACTATAAACGCGACAGTCGGTACGATTCCGATTTGGGAGAACGATATAATTTTACGTGCGTTATATTAAAGCACTGTAATCCTCACCTTCTTCCCAATTTTCGAGATACTGCTTGTTTCTTGTCACCGGAGTGAAGAAATGAAAATATTAAATATTTAATTCCAATCCACAACCGTCGCGTTTATAGTCACACGCCTGTGCCTCTGCGCCATGACGATCTCAAGAAAGTATTTCTTTAGACTATTTCAGAGAAAATATAATCAATAAAACAAATTGTTATAGCTCTCGCTAATATGGCATTGAGTTCAAATGGACTCCTTATTGGTCATTTTCTAACACTGTTTGTATAATTTTATGTGCCGTTTAGTACTTATAGTTGCACTCGTCTCTTTTTATAATTCCGCTGACACCGAGCAGTAAACATAAAGTAGGATGAAGTAGCCATACTTTTAACATTTATAAAGTGTTTTGAAAAAAACCTATATTTTTCTTTAGAAACGTATAATAAAATGAATTTAGCGGGATTTGAACCAGCCACTATAACTATACGGTACCTAAAAGACGCGGGTTCAGGTTCTGTTACGTTAAAACTTTATACATATCGAAGTAGCCATTTCAAAACAGTTTAGTTCTTAAATGTAAGCTTATAGCTGCTGGTGTAAATCGATTTAATTATAGTCACACTGACATTCTACATAGTAATGTCGTAGGCTAATTCCAGACAACGATCACAATATTGCTATATATAAAATTGTAACTGATCGCTGTCTGTATCTTTTATTGGGGGCATTAGAAACAAAAATGTTTTGTTTAAATTTTTGTCTGTTTGTCTATGCGTTTATGACAGAAATGACTTAATTAATTTGAATTCGGTTTTTCATGTTTGTTTTATTTCAATCGGTTCATAAATAAAAGTAATATTTCAATTTAAAGTATTTTTTTTGTTATTTTATGCCCAATTCTTTTTTTCGTTAATTTTGAATAACAAAATTCTACTTTAATCTAAGTATTTAAAATGGCAAGAATGTGGCAAAACTGGTCAAGTGCGAGTTGAACTCGCCCACAGAGTGTTTAGTACCAATTCCGTGATTGTAGGTCAAGGGGATTGTGACTTACTCTAAAAGTTGGCAAACTTATTTTGCAAACGTATGTGCTTTTTTTGTATTTTTTTATTCCTCTTGCATTTTTTTACTTTATCTGTATTTTTTTTGTAAATAAAACACACCACGGACATTGGTCATCTGTGCCCTTTTCTGCCCTTTTTATTTTTCTTTTTTCTGACTATAATTGTATTGTAATTTCTCCCTTGCTGAAATTCATAATTCTAGATCAATGAACGACTACGTACGAAATTATCTAATGTGTTTTTAATACAACATTTATATAGTAAGTGGACAAAATTAAGTATAAACCATACATACGAGAGCTTTTGATTGCGTTGACTCAAAAGTTTTTTTTTCTGTACTACAAGGAGCTGTAGGTGTTTGTCTAAACAAGTTGGAAAATAAAGTTCCTCTATACAGATTCCGTCTTCTTTTAGACGTATGAAAAAAATAACCAATCATTTAGTTCTCTAATATATATACATAGTATATAAAGCTTTTTCATATCGCGTAGTACCAATTAAGAAAAGTTATAAGCAAGAATGCTAGCTATTTTCTAATTAAGCGCCAAGTGGTTATGAGTGCGGTGGACGAGCCCGATGAAGTGTTTAATAATATGAATTTTATATACAGAAAAGAAAACTTCATAGGTTTTCGTCCTATATACCTTAAAATAAAATACCATTCCCATAATGGATCACTTTATTTGGTCTGTCAAAATATTTTTTCAAAAAATCGCGTAGAGATTTAAGTTTAATGAAATATTGAGGTCTTCATTTTTTTGGAGGTTGTATAAAATAATAAAAGTAAATAAAAAGTATTTTTTTTAGTTCTATGTGTGTCAATGGTGAATTGAAGTCTTTGTGATAAATGAAAAAAATAAATGAATAAAACTTGCAAATATTTACTATAGGAAGACTATTTAAACGACTATTTTTTTTTATTTATATTCAAAATTTGTAATGACTACGTCTAAATTTATAGCACAATTATATTTTATATATAATTATATTCTTTTATTTTGAATGTTTAGCACAACTACACACAACTTGTAACCAATTTAAAAAAGAATATTTTTTTGTGTATCACAGAACTTAGGAACTGGTCTCACCATACCTTCGAAGTGATTGATAGTTTTAATTATATACTTTTTATGGAAAACCGGCCGCTTGTTAGCGAGATATTGATCGATGTTGCTAGATCTGTCTGTTACAGAGAAACATTTCATTTTTTAGGTTTTTTTAGCTTCACTATCTCGCATAAAGCAAAGTAGACAGAGGAGTCCTAGTGTTAAGACATTTTGTTCCCCACGCCCCGCGTTTTCCAGACATTATGTGATGAGTGGCGGAACTCAACGACTTGAAAATAAGCAACCAGAGCGTAGGAATAAAAATATTAAATAGTTCATGTTCAACTCATTACTGCTGCGTGTACAGTTGGACACTGTGCAACTTCGCCAAAACGGCCTCTACATGTATCTACATGATTATTGATAAGATAAGAATAGATTAGATAAAATATTAACTTTAAAGCTTCCGTTTTTTTATGTCTTTTGTGAAAGTGTTACTTTGAAATTAATTTGGGCAGACTTTATTTTTATTGAGATGTTATTTAAATTGTACATACTAGGTACCTATATAATATTCTTCCATTATATAATGCCACTCAACTCGAAGTGTCTGCAGAACTCAGCAGGAAGTGGGGAACGGAACGAGAACACTAGATCCTCTCTGTCCACCCTGATGTTTGCGGAATATAGCAGGAAGCTGACTTATTTCAGACATCTCTCTACCTGAGTAAAAATCGTAGTGTAGGGTTCATTTCTCATTTTTCACTTTTTATCCTAGACTAGGCAGGTAATAGTACTTGTGATATTTCCCTCGTTGTCAAATAAAAACTAGAAAGAGCTTTCTTTGAAACATGTTAATTGCCAGCAGTAACTTTAATTTATAGCCTATAGTTTACCTTGATAAACATAATATACAACACAAAACAAAATCAACTCGAGCCAGTAGTTCTTGAGATTAGCGGATTCAACCAAACAAGCTCCTCAATTTTAGAATATTAGTACAGATTTCTTATTCTAGACTTCAACAAGTTACGTCTTAAATCAGGTCTAGAACCAATAAGCGAGTAGACAGCTCGTTATTGAAATTTATAGCACACGCTCCAGCTCCTATGTTGATTATTTGTTACTTTACTTACGCTAATGATACTGAATTAATTTTACATTTATATATGTGATAGGCTATTAATATCTTTCGTTTTGTAAGTAATGCATGGTTTAGTTGTTTAATATGATAATATATTATTACAGCTCTTTACAGCGATAGTAGTAATATATATAAGTGTAAACAACAACCGTATATTATTCCTTGTCGTAGGTGGATGAGAGCGTATGGCCCAGTGGTCAGAGCGCTTGGAAGGTTTCCAAAAGGCTCAGGTTGGAATCTTGTTACAATTTTTTATGTTTTCTAAAAAGGACTTTAGATAGGTTCAGTTCCCCCAAACCAGGATAGAGAAAGATCACATAAGCTACAAAAATCCTTCATAACATATATGTCAACATTCTTCTAATATAAAATTTAAATACAAAATTTATAGCAACCCGAAGTTAGAAAGGTACTACCTCAATAGTGTCAACATTAACATAACTCGTCTTAAGCAAAATCACAATGGACGTAAAGGCGGTACGATTTAAATACACGTGTAGAGTGACTTGTAGAGCAAGAATTTTTGCTACTTACTGCCACATTTATTTTTTTATGGTTACGTACCTCAAAAAGAAACCCTCATAGCACTACCTTATTGTCTATCTATCCATCTGCAAAGAATAGTTCTCGCGAGATCGCGGTAATTAATAACAAATATCCCGGTCTACAGTTTTAAGCTTAGAAATTAAGCTTTTAATTAACGCAATTCAAAGATATGAGCGTTTGTGATTCATTTTAGTCGTATAGCCTGTGTTATTTTCTTGTACTTTTCGTGGAATAATTATAAAATTGGCAAGAGATTTAGAAACACAAAAGAGGAATAAATTAGAAAAATAATCTAATTAAAAATCTAATATTATGTATAATTCAATTATTAATCCACTTATAATATAATATAAAATATAAATACCCCTGTTTGAAAATCAAAATGATCGAATCCACAACTATTGAATACAAAGTAAGATACTTTGCCACTGTGCCTTGCCTACTAATAAATATAATATTGTATCTGTCAATCAAACGCTAACCTTACATTCACCGCATTTGTAACTTCATATTATTGGTCACTTTGTCTTTATAAAGCAAAGGTCAGGTACAGCCAATGGTCGTGTATAAATAAACATTTCAAATACAATGCCCCGCCTTGGGTTTAAAATGAAGGGAACTTTTATTATTAAAATAATACGTACTGCAGTTTTTATTCTGAATTACTTCACTTTGATGGCGTCGACTTCAGGATCTAGAATAGAGATTCCTGTTTTTTCTCGTTTCCATAGGAAATTTCTAGAAATCCTCTCTTGATGTTCCTCTACACTCCCACCACACCCTACCTGCTTAATTGTCAAATTTCAACTTTCTAAGAGTTCTTTGTTGTTTCTTTGTTGTCTGTCAGTCAAAAAAGTATAAATGTGGTTTATTAAATATTTGTATCAACACTATGTGGCTTAATTAACTTAGATCTCTAAACATATAATTTTTAAATCTATTTTATGATTTATTAATCAACATTCTGTAAGTTAATGTGTTCCTCATAGTCAAAACTACAGTAATTTTCATTAAAAATAAAATTAAAAACTTTAAAACTTGAACTATTGACACACGAAAACAATTTAAAAAATTAATTTAAAAAGATACTAATGATATATTGTATTATATTCTATTTAGACTGTCATTATATTTAGAACTATATCAATGAATCACTGATAAGATTTTAATTATAGTCCAGGGGCCGACCAGATCATTTGTCATGTAAAGATCAATGTATATCAATATGTGAGTTGTGCAACCGCTCCACTATTGCCTTTACATATGTTTTAAAAGGTAACACCCACTAAATAATTGTATGACTCATTTTTATTTTGCTTGATAATCTGAATGGTTTGATAATAACAGAAGTCCTTAAATTATTCAGAGCTGTCTATTGAGATCTAAGACATTAGACCTAACATGTTTTTTAGCTTTACGCTGTATCTTGCATATGGCACGATTGGATATGAATGTTGAGCCATACCGTTTCCCACTTTCTGCTTAGTTTGAGTGAGATAAACGGTGGACCCAAACGCCGCGTTATGTCTCTTCACCACAGTGAGGAATTTAAAATAGTTAATAGTTTCTTTCGAGGGCGAATCGAATCCATAACTGTCGTGTTTATTCCGACGATGTGTTTCTTTAGAATATTCGTCACTATTCTTTAGATATTTTAATAGTTTATTTATATTCTTAAAAATACCTCTATTGGGATTGAATTTCGAAGAAAAGTCCTATTTAAAAGTTCCATCTTGGGTGAGACATTCGTCCTAAAACGAATCTGTATGCGAAATTTGAGATTTTTAATTTGAGAGCCTTATCACTTGTAGTAACGAAATTTCATATACACTATCAATCCCAAAAACATCAGGTTCGAATTTGGCTTAAAACGTTCCCTTGTAAATATTTTTAGACTAAATAAACTAAAAACCTAATATGTACTAGAAGTAGCAAAGTTTCATATACATAAACTGTCAACCTCAAAGATAAACACCTAGGAGTCGTATTTATATGCATGCAAACTTTATAAGCATTTATTTATACGCAATTAAACGTAGCCGAAACAGATATAGTATTCTTCTTATTTCCGTATTGAAAACCTAAATGTTAGATTCGTGGTGTGAATTAAATAAGGCCTATCGTGGTGCAGGGGCATAAGTGAGTGACTGCGCGAATGGTTGTGGAAGTCAATCGAGAAAATGACTTATTTATTTAAATGTATATATTTTTCATTATTCGCTCTAGTGTTGAGTCAAAGCACGGCGTTTAGGTCCGCAACTCAACTCGAGATACCTCCAGAATTCGACGGAAAATGGGGAACGGAGTGTCTTAACATTAGCTTTCCTCTGCCTACCTTGGTGTGTGCGGGATACAGTGTAAAGTTGATTTTTTTGGATAAAATAAAAAGGTCAATAAGTCAGTATCCCATATGTCCAAATTTAACTTATATCTTTATTACAAAAAACAATTTTAAAGTTTTACCATCCCTAGTTCTATTTTATAAGCTATAAAATATAAATAATGCGTACTGTGCAACCTCTCATTAGTTCACCTAACAAGACGTCCTGTCGACCGAACACTAAGAATATCGAAATATAGAAATGGTATAAAGCTATTTTTGTACCTACACATATTTTTCAGAGAACTTAAAGATATCTCTTCCCTTCGCTATTGCCTCCACTTATACTTTTATTGACATCAGATACAATGTATGTTGAAGAAAGAGAATTTACTAAACATACTATACGCTTGGTACTGGCGATTTTTGACGTTTGTCTATTATGTATTACGAGAGAACCTAAAGAAAACAATGTTTAAGTCTTAAGCTTTAAATTTTAAAATTTACTATAATGATCTTATCAAGACCTTAGCTTAATACTCAGCTGAAAGAAAATGTACGACGTATGATACATAATTTTTTTAGATCTTGTTCTTTAGATTGTAAAGTAAGTATAGCCTTCATTAACATTGTTATTACGACATTTAGTTGTGAGTTCAAGCGCCAACAACGCAACTTATGTTTATTTTGATTTTCATTAATTGAAATTAATATTGAAATATATAAACAAAATCATTTTACAATTCATATAAAATGTACATTTACATATATAAAAACAATATAATAAACTGCTTTCCTACATAAAAGATCCTAACGTCCCTTCTGTTCTACTTCTGTTCTTAGTGCCATACATTTAGGTGTCACCATAAATAGCAACGTCTAACTAAACCTATCGTACGTGTGTTTACTGTCTATACGTCTCCGCGACAGATGCTGGGCCGTGGATTTCACTTTAAACGAGACCTTTTTGCTCTCCCCTTATAGCTAGTTAGGCCTTATTTAATGTGTTCATTAAAATTGTTTTTCTATTGACGTCATGACTTTGCAGCGATTTGATGGAGAAACTCTAGTGACATATCGTAAAGTTCATCTCATTCTACTTATACTGGTATATACATTTTTTTTAGATTTACGCTTCATTCTTATCGAGGTAGCTAGAGAGAATGGAGCATTAAATGCTTCAGTCTCAGCTTATGCCTCGTCCACTGTTAACCTATTCAGACACGTCACTGGAAATCAATAGTGTATTCTCAAGTAAGTAAGTAAGTCAACCGCAGTCTAAACTTGCCTCTCCTACCACTCATCATAAACAATTTTTGCCATTTTGTATAACTCAGTCTCTAAACGTATCTAATACCAGGTGGCTTACCTGAGCACATTCTTATTGCTCACTGTGACATCCTCGCTAGTAGCTTAGATTTCATTGAATTACGTACTTTACTTTAAATATAACTTACAATTTGAATTTGGCCATTCAGCAGAGTTGAAGATGTATATTTTTACATATGCATGAAGTATAAAGTGGAGAGGTATAAAGTGAAACTTTGTAGTTTGCTAAAAGACAGCCTGTCTAAAACTATCCTCAATTTATTCCTAGAACCTACTGAGAAGGCGACACTACTAGAGTGATTTAAAAGGATCAATACCCATTTAACACGCTCTCGGAAATGAATTATTCGTATATCCTCGCGCCGGTGAACAAGATAAAGCGCTGCATTCACCGGTTTCACCACCTACCATGCAATCTTTCGAGAATCAGGCGTTAGACGGGTAACAGGGTGTCTTAACATTATTTTCTCTCTTCTATAAGCAGGATATGAGTAAAGATTTAAAAAACGATAAAACAAACGCAAATATAAATAAAATATTTTAAATAAGGAATTAGTATATTATTTACAATAGTTAAAGATCTGTAAGCCCATATAAAGATTATCATCTAAAGCGTGTCAAAGTAACGGCTCTACGAGTGAGATCTGATGACAATAGCGCACTGACATGTCATTGTGCTTTTAATCACACTACGGTGTAGTACAGACTTGCGTTACTAGCGTTAGCACTCGGTAGAGTTTCCGCCTAATTTTCAAGAAATTACTTTTAGAGTTGCGAAACTCAACGCCACGCTTTTTCTGCCATGCATTGGGTAAACGTGAGTTACAGCGACACAGCGAGTGGCTTAAAACGCTACGTTTGTGGGTTCGACTCCTACTTGGAGGAATGTATTATTTTTATTTCCTCGGTCTGATTAGAAGATACGGCGTTGAGATTTTCAAATTTAGCGGTGCTTAGAGAATGAACTGTTGAATTTTTATCCAAGCATGCTCATCTTTATCTATAACGATATTAATAATATAATATGAATACAAACGATAAAAAAACCATTTTGCGTTTTTTTTACTCCTGTAAAACTTTAGAAAGGAAGTGCAAATTAAGATAAAAATCTAATTATTTTAAATTAAACAGATAAAATAGCTAAAAGTAGCAAGTCTACTTTTCCAGATCGAGGTTAATCATTAGGTCACGCACAGAGTATTTATATCGGCAAAGGGGTTTGTCTAACTTTGCATTGCGTAAGGTGAAATTAATCATTCACAAAACAAATCGATAAATAAAATAAATTTATTAACCTAACGAATTTGACAGAACACATTTTTTATACATAATAGTAATTTTATAATTAAAGTACATAAAAATGAGGTCAAAACAACACCTGTTCTAAACAGATTTATGTAAATGCGTTCGTTCAACATCCGTCACTGACCGGATGTTCATATCCGATAGTGTGGACCATATCCGGTTGTAAATTTCATCTTTGTAATATTATTTATAAGTTAATTTACTCTTAGTTAAATTATCAGTTTAGAGTAAATTTACTATCGTAAAATATCGTATTATATTTTTATAAAATATTTATATAAGACTTGATTTCATATCGCTTTAATATCAAGACTATTCAAAAAAAGAAATCTAACATTGCAAGGTAAACAGAGATGAACTAGTGCTTAAACGCATTGTCCTTTTTGCCTGAATTCGAGACATTGCGTGCTATTGGCGGAACTCAACGCCGCACTTTGTCTACCAGAGATGAGAAATGAAAATTATTTAGTTATAAGTTGTTTTTACCTATAAATGTTTCCGTTTAAATCTCAAAGAATATATTACGGCGGCATAACACAAAGCACACGATTTACCCTACAACCAAATTATACATGATAATCACGTACATTAAGCTGTCTTTTCATAATAGACAGTGCTGCAATTTACGTGTTAATACTGTTTCAGTTTATAATGGTTTTGACAGCTATCTTGTCGTTTTGCGATTAATGCTATACTTATGCCAGAGTTGTGTTGCTCAGCAGTGAACATAATGTTTAGATAGTTTCAAGTTCGCACTTAAATAAAGCTTCACGCACCTTCCCGCATAACAGAGTAAGTAGAGGGAACCTAGTGTTAGGACACTCTGTTGCCAAATTTAAATCTATAATAAAAAGACCCAGTCAGTAAAAATGTATGATTCTATAGTGTATAAGTTTAAGTTTGCAGATGTTTGGACTCATTGGGCATGAAATTAACTACAAATATAACTTTGTAATAATTTTTTTCTAAGATAAAATGTGCCTTTTTAATTCCATTTATTATTATTTAGATTTTTTATATTTCTATTATGGTATTTTTCGTAATGTAAAAGGTAAACAGCGATACCCTGGTAATATTAATACAAAAAATCCTGAATTCAATCCACAATTATCTTTTTCATTCCATTGCGTACCAGTTGTAAAACAACGTAAAACTCTCTAAACTAATATTATAAAATTGAAAAATTATATACACAACAAGCTTACGAAATGGAAGGCAAATTTCGTGGCCACAATATTATAATGCGATGTGTGAATTTATTTATAAGGAATTTTATATCGATAATGTAATTTTTATTACACCAAATTGTAGCACACGAAATTTTTTCCTTTATGTTTTTTTTTAAGCAATTTATAAAACACCGATGAGGTCGTCGTGGCGCAGCAGCACAAGCGTGTAACTGTAAACGTAATGATTGTGAGTTTGATGCCCATCTGGAGAAATAAATTATTATAATAATAATGTAATTGATAACAAGACAAAATTATTTAACAAGGCAAAATGGGGCGTTGAGTTCTCAATCCAACACGCAATGCCTCGAAAACTCGGCTGAAAGCGGAGAACGTGGTGCCTTAACACTAGGTTCCCTCTACTTACCCTATATATGTGAAATACAGCGTGAAACAAAAAACTTATAAAACGTTCTTCAATTGATACTAATTACCTATATAATTGCATAAATTGTTTTCATATTTCATCTTTCATATTCTTATTTAGTCCATTTCGGAATTTATTACTTTTTTGATAAAATTGAAGTTTATTTGCTTGAACTCGCTAATCTCAGAAACTAATGGCTTGAATTGTAAAATGCTATTTCAGTTGCATGTGAGTAATCTGGATATCCACTGTAAACTATCATATAAAATACATCAATTATGTTAATAACAGTTTCATACACATTACTAGGTTGTATTAAATTATTAATGTAGATTTTATGGGACACCTACAACCTATACGACACTTTGCTTTCAATTCAAATTATCGTAACCGAAGGCTACATACACACGTATAATTACCGACGTGGCCTAGTTTTTGTACTAGAATAGATATACAAGATATAAGTACAGTTCGGTCGAGAAGTCGCGGCCGCTGTAAAGTTAGCTTGTGCTAGTAGGCTGCGCAGAACTTACTCTCGCAAGCTGCGCGACACAGAGAAGGGTAATGTGTTTTTGGGTTTACGTATGTAAGTGAGTTCCTATGTAGCTAGACCAAATGCCTTCGCCATTTTTAATCATTATTTCGTCTTAACGTTACGAGTGTCTCTAAAGATATGACAGTAATCTTAATTCATTATAGCGCCATATTAAGCCACTTAATCTAAATTTATTATAACGCCAGACAACATATTGTCAGCTTCACGCTGTATCATGCACACCGTTCTCCACTTTCCGCGGAATTCTGGAGGCATTGTGTGCTGAGTGGCGGAACTCAACGCTCGCTTTGCCTCGATACCAGCGCGAAGAAATGAAAATATAAATGTAAATATATATTCCCTTTCCTCTTGTGGGGATCGAACACACAACCAGTCGATTTTACAGTCACACTTTGTACCTCTACGCCACGACCGGCCTCAAATGCCATATTGTCAAAATGAACAAAAACTAGTATCTTCATTTTTTTTAAGTAACAAAAAATGAAATTAATATAAAACAATAATCATATAAAACTAAAAACATAAAACTGTATAAAATGTTTTCCCAAATTAATTTTTTCCACGACGTTGTATATTAAGTGGCGGGATTCAACGCCGCGCTTAGTCAACCAGAGCGGGGAAAATAAAAATAAATCATTCTCAAATATAATCATCTTCACGTGAATATGGAGCCTACATATATATTTTTTATTGTATATATATTATGGATGTAAGGCCTCGTTTGTACATATAGCTTTTAATCTTATAATCAAGTTAACTCTATGAGCACGACTAGGGTTAATAAGTTGACGATCATATCACGTGTGATGCGACACTTTAGCAAGTCACGACTTCAGGTTCTCACGTTGGTCGGTCGGTTGGTTGGTCTTGCGATGTTTATATTTATTATTTGAATTGTTTATATATATTGTTTTATTAATTATTTCCGAAAAAATTGCATATTTTAATTCTTATATGACGTTATAGCAGACACACGTATTCACTGTGAAAATAAATAAAATGTTAATTTGCCTGAATCATATTCGTATATATTAATTTTAAAACTATATTTTTTCGTCGACTTTTTGTGGTACATAAACTTATACGAAATAATCACATAATATTATAATTTCGGTTAATCTGAACCCCACGGATGATCCATTCCAGTTCAGCCAAATGTGATCCATTTCTGAGAATTGGTTGAAAAGTTATATCTTCCTGTAAAGATTTCTACAATGCGTCAAATACTTAGGATTGCGGCTTTTTACATAGTTACGTATATATTTATAGGTAATTTAGATGAAATGAAATTATTCATAATTAATTCCCCCGAGTGGCAATTGAACTTAATGAAAATTTTTCGTTCCCATCCACTTGCGTTGTCTACTTTCCGCCGAATTCTCAAGGTATTGAGTAGCTGCGCTTAATGCCGTAATTTGCTTAGTTATCGAAGAAATAAACATATTATATATTTCATTCCCCTAAGTGGGAATAGAATCCACAACCATTGCGTTAACGCTTTCACGCTTCTGCCTCCGCGCCATATCAGCCTCAAAAAGTTTAACAATTTCAATGAACATGAACATGTAAATATAAAACCACAGAATGAATATCGAGTAAGATATAGCAGAATCACCAGAGTATCGATATTCGACACTAATTAGATGTGACCCGTCAGTCCACTTGTTATTGTCACGTGACATTTTAATAATTTGGCAGCTGACAGTTGACAGATGGGAGATGACGGATGACAGCCGCCCACACGAAGACACGTTCCTGTGTACGTGTTAACAGACGGTCGTTATGTTTTGTATGATATGATCGATGAGATTTCATATTGAATTTGACGTATTTAAAAAAAAAAAAATCACAGTAGGCGAAGAGAGCTGATGATGATGACTTAGGTCATATTTTTTACTTTTACTTTTTAAGTATAAGTGCCAGAGGTCGTCGTGATGTAGCGAAACACCTAATTCATTAAACATAATAGTTTGATTCTATCTCGGGGAAAATAATTATTTTCATTTCCTCGGTCTAGGTAAGAAGACAAAGCGTTGTGTTCCCTTACTCAACATATAATATTTTGCAAATTGGGCGATGCAGATGCACGAGGAGCGGAGAGACTTAACACTCTAGGTTTGACAGATGCTTATCCTGCAATAAGCGAGATACAGCGTAAAAGTATATTTATTTGGAATTATAATTAAGCTTTTTGTATTGTAAAATATTGCATTAATAGAATGATACTCATATATTGTGTTTTAATTACATTATAATTGTCGATATGCGTCATTATTTTTACTGCGGGTATTTGAAAATAAAATGAGACAGCCGTAACAAAAGTATCACATACGATATATACGGATAGTGTTTGTTCATATAAAAATATTATAAGCAACAAAAACTAATATCTATTAAAATTAATTATTTCATTTATATATAATATTGTGTGACTATAAAAATTAGTAATGTGAGGAGAAAAAATATTTAATCGAATTTTATCTTGGATTTATATATGTACAGGTAAAATCAAATAATTTTAAATTATATATTTATGTTATTTGTTTTTATTTTTAATATTAGGTATTTAGTTTAATATAATAATTAATAATAGTAATTCCATAAATCTTTATTTCCAGAATAAATTTCCAATTAATGTGCTTTTCCAGAACTGGGAAATGACTGAAGATACTAACATTATAAATGTGAATGTAAATTTATTTGTTACGTTTTTACGCCAAAACTACTTAACCGTTTGAAATGGTGTACATATTTTTAGAAATATTAGAAAGAAAATATGATACTTTTTATTAATATAAATATATATTATAGAATATATTACCTTGTAGCTATAATATAAAAATAATTTTAAGCGAAGCCACGTTTGAGTCTCCAGTTATAAAATAATATCAAGTATGTAAATTAAGATATTCTTGTATACACAGAGAAAATTATTGTGACATCAAATTCTTACATTCTTACTCCAAAACCAGATTGTTTTGTATATGGCAGCATTTTTGTTATATACATATAAAAAAATTAAGATTTATAAGAATGAATATAAATAATAAATGAATGTTAATAACGGTATTTTGTTTTATTTTCAGGATCTATTGGAAAGGATATTCCGTTTATTCGACGTGGAGCGGCAAGACCACCTCGTACAAGAAGATTGGATTGAATTTTTGAAGGAAAGATTGAGGTAATATAATATTTTTCAGACAAAAAATATGTAAAATCAAAATATTTATTTATTCTACATAAATATGGCCAGTCGTAGCGCAAGGGCACAAGCGTGCGACAGGTTGTGGTATCGATTCCCACAAATGAAATATTTCATATTTTCATTATCTCGCTCTGGTAATGAGGCAAAGCGCGGCGTTGAGTTCCGCCAACACGAAATGCCTGTTGAATTCGTCGGAAAGTAATAACGTAAGTGTCTATAAGGAAACAAAATGTTTTAAAACTTAAAAAAATCTACATATATTATACGTTCAGTATTTAGCTTATTAGAATAAAATGCTAATAACGCTTAAAGACGTGGGTTCAAATGGTACTGTATTTAAATTGAACATCAAAATGCGCATATATACGCTAGCATATAAAAAAAATAAGCTTAAAAATTATTTATGAAATGTATATTCTAGAGAAGAAAAAGAGTTAGACTTCGTGGAGCAAGTGGAGAGCGTCGCGTACGTTCTTTGCGGAGACGGCGTCATCACTCTAAACACATTTCAATTGATATTGAAAAATAAAGTGGTAAGTTCATTGCTTTTCATTTAAATAAAATAAAAAAAAATATATTATTATATTTCTCTTCTATCGAGGATCTTCGGTTCAAATGAAGCCGGTTCTTTGGTAGGCTTTTGTGGGAACACATGTCCAACACGTAGAAACCCCTTAAAGAATATATGTTTTACTGTAACTTATGTGAATCGGGATGGATTCATCTCTGAGGAACCTACCTACTTATTTTTTTTTAAAGAGGAACCTAAATTGGACTAAACTAAATTGGGAATAGAGACTGAAATTTTAATAGACCATGACTGACATTATACATTTATTGCTTTGTTCATTTTTCTTTGTGTTCGATGTACATAATAATATTCGTTTTTTTTTCAAATTTTTAATCTTCATATTTTAGGTAACAAATAAACTACTAAAGCTAGTAGACACAGACGGCGACGGCTATGTCACAGCCGACGAAATCATGGAGTTCATAACCGCTGTGTCGAGCTGCAGGTATATCGTCACAATATATTTATAAAGTAAAAAGCCTTCATGTAGTGTAATAGTGTTTGACTGCGAGCGCGATAGTTGTGGGTTCAGTCTCAATTGAGGAGAATGTTTTTACTGTATATAATTATTACTAAATCTAATAATTATTGTAAAGGAGTTTGTCATTTAAATTATGTTAACCTGACGACCTGAATTACAGGCAACCGTAATTCAGGCATCAGTCTGCTTTCTGGTAACTCTGGTAGCAAGATAAAATGCAGTATTCAGTTTCGCTTCTGAATTAGTAGGAAATGTCTTGAAAGATTGCGTGAAGACGGAGGACGGTGTGTCTAACATCAATTTCTCTCTGCCAATGTCAAATACAGCGTGAAGCTAAAAAATCCAACGATCGAACCCAAAACCACCTCGTTTACAGTCAAATGCTGACACGATGTTGTCATTGCGACACGATGACCTGAACTGCTTACTCTGAATATTAATAATCCTTTATTTCCTATAAAATAGACCTCACGTGGGCTTCGACAAATGTAGTATAGATCGCCTCGAGCAACTATTCCGTCAGACGGCCGGAGACCAAAAGGAGATCACTAGAGAACAGTTTCAGAAGATTGTGGTCTCTAAGAATGTAAGAATGTAGTATTATTTAACCTAAAATACATTTTGAAAACAGGAATTTCAACGTAGATATCTATTTAAGCTAGCTAAAGCTAAAGTATTTTTCTTGTTTAGAATAAATATAATATATAAGAATAATGAGAATAATGCTTTAAAAATAAAGAATAAGAATAATGCTTTAAAAATGTCAAAAATATTATTTAACCTTGAATTTTTATATATTTGTTACTAATCAAGTTTCGGTGAATATGAGCTAAGGAGAAATTTGTCTTCTACAATTTTTATCTATTTTACATCGTGTTTATAGACTATAGAGTTACAACGTGCGATGAAACTTTTTGATTGACATCCTTTTGACTTACAGATATTTATATATATATCTAATAAAGAGAGATGACTGGCAAAACTCAACGCCGCGCTCTGCCCCGTTACCAGAGAATAGAATCCACAACCGTCGCATTTACAATCGCACGCTTGTACCCCTGCCCCACGACTTCCTCCAATTGTATTTTATCTGATTCAATGATATAGTAGAATTAAAAACAATGCCTCTTTCTTTGATAAATAACACGAAATAAATAAATAAACAATAATTAATACAATAAAGAAACAATAATTGAATGACTATCAATGTATCACAAACTTTTCAAACCCCAAAACTCAATAAACTTCATAAAATTGTCAGCGAATGTCACAGTATTTAGCTTAACCGATATGTGTCCTTTTTCAGTTAATTATTGTTTTATCAATATTTATGTATTTTTTTATATAATGATAATATTTCAATAAAGAAAGGATAATATTTGCTTACTTTCACCATTTTAAATTTCAGCCATTTTTCACTGAGCGAGTATTCCAAATATTCGATGGAGACAATTCCGGAACGATTTCTCATCAAGAGTTCATAGAAGCGGTGCATAAATTCGGAAGTCAGACGTCCGAGGATAAAATACGATTTTTGTTCAAAGTGTACGATTTGGATGGTAAGTATACTTAAGGTAAGTATACTTAAAGTAAGTAAAGACTGCATTATATAAAAAAATATTATTTCATAAAGGTGATGGTCTCATCCAACCTCGCGAACTACAACATGTTTTGCGAGCATGTATGTTTGAAAATGGTATGCAGTTTTCTGAGGAACAGCTCTTGGAGCTGACGGCCGCCATGTTTGAGGATGCGGGGGGAAGTCCCGCCATTACCTATGAAGCTTTAAGGGACCAGCTTGATAAACATGGGGGATTATTGGAGAATTTGTCTATAAGGTAGGTTGAGGCCTTACATTGTACTTTTTGCATGTAATGTAATTGTGTAGTTTTATGAATTAATTTATTTCCTAGCTCTGGTAAGACGATAAAGCGTGGCGTTGATTTCCGCCACAAATTGAGTGTCTTAATACTAGGTTCCTTTTGCAATATATGCTATATACATTTTTAGAAAAATACCATGAACAAATGTTACATAAGATACTTTCCGCACCTTGGCAAGACAAAGCGCAGCATTGAGCTCCACCAGGCAGGCCGAGTCTCCGTGTGCGAGAAATAAAGTTTATACTACCTTACTATACTTACCGTCGGGATATTCTTTCTATTTAAACTGGCCGACACAAACGTTGCAGCATCGACCGCTGGCTGGTGCCGCCGCGCGCGCGCCCGCGGCCGGCGTCGCTGCGCCAGCGCGTCGCCGCGTTGAAGCCCTACCAGCTGTCGTTGCCGTACTTCCGCAATAATTACGTTTACGTCACATATCTGTTTGTTTACTTCCTCGTCAACTTCGCTTTGTTCACGGCGAGGATTGTGGAGTATTGGGATTACAATGTGTTTGTTATATTCGCCAGAGCGTGTGGTAAGTGTTGAGAGAATTTACTGATATAATCTATGTATTTAGACGATAGAATTTCTCTGAGTGCCTGAGGAAAGAGGGAATCTGCCGTTAGGACGGACAATACAGTTCGTTTCCCGCGTATCGTTGAATTCTCGAGGCATTGCGTGTGTGGCGAAATTTAACAACGCGCTTTGTCTTATTAATAGTGCGAAGAAAAGGGAATAATTACTTAGTTTTTTACATTTATAAAGTGTGTGTGTATCCACATTTAGAAAACAGAAATACCTATTAGAAAAATATATGAAAAAAATACGGTATCGAAGCGTATGTATGTATAAGAATTTCGACTTAGCTCGACGAAAACGTATGGCTTAGTTGGTCAGAGCGCTTGGACGGTTTTCAAGAGACGTGGGCTTAAATTCCGTTACATTTAATTTTTTAAACGTTTTCCTAATAAGTATTTAAGGAAATAACTAGTTGCATCGTGAGGGTATCTCACCCTCAACTGTTGAGTTTACAGGCACTAGCTGTGCTGTTGCAGTATGACGGTGTCAGGCAGAATTTTTCAGTTATTTATTATTTATGAAGAACGAATAAATAAATTTAAATTTTATTTGATTATACCTTTAATATATTTAGTACTTAACTGTATTTTTTTTGCTAGTTGTTTTTAATTTATCATTCAACCTCTCCCGGGGGTCCGCAGGTCAGTGCCTGAACTTCAACTGCTCGTGGGTGCTGGTGCTGATGTTGCGGCGCTCACTGACGCGGCTGCGCGCGACGGCGTTGGGCGCCGCGCTGCCGCTCGACCACCACGTGTACCTGCACAAGCTCACGGGCGTGGTGCTGCTGCTGCTGGGCCTCGTGCACTCCGTCATGCACGTGTGCAACTTCAGTGAGTCTTTGTACTTCGAGTGTTTTAAACTAGTGATCATATATCTAAGATTCTCATACGACCTCTAAAACTTTTGTATGTCGTTGGTGTTGTTGTAGAGAGATTTTTAAATTTTTCTACTATCTAAAGATGAGTCTAGTAATTATCTTTTAATAAGGTAATTTTAAGAAATATTTTTAGATAAAACTGAGATTTGAACTTGTTATGTAAAATAAAAAAACATTTTTTTTTGAATGCGGAACAAGACTTTTAAAATGTTAAAAATATATGTATATTTTTAATAAATTTTCTATATACTTTTTCATAAATTTATTTTTTAACACTTTAATTTTGCATTTTTTTTTGTGATTTTCGGATTATATTTTGAATAGCAATTGTTACAATGATATGCTTTATCATTGAACCGAAAGGTTAGTAAATTAGCCAGCGTTGAAGTTCTGTAGAACTATTTTTATATAAGGAATTAAAACAAAATTTCAAAAATAGAATACTACATTTGTATATCAGCGCTGGTGGTGGTGCACGACGCGGCGCAGAACCCGCGCGGGCTGTCGGCGGCGGAGTGGCTGCTGACGGCGCGGCCGCGCGCGCTGGGCCTGTGCGCCGGCTGCGCCAACCCCACGGGCCTCGCGCTCGCCGCCGCCGCGCTCGCGCTCGCCGCCTCCGCGCGCCCCGCCGTGCGCCACGGGGGCTGCTTCGAGGTAACTATTGCGTAAGCTGAAATAGAACATAATGTACGGCTAATACTGCTTGGATTAGCGGGGTGGATCAGGGAAAGGGGACTCAGGAGGGAAAAGAAAGACAGAAAGATAAAGCTGGATAGATATTTGAAAAATTGAAGTTAATTTATAATATAATAACATTGAAGAATTTATCATGATACAATGAAGGGTCACAGCATCTTTTAGTAAACGCAACAATTGTAGATTCAATGCCATAGCAAAATTTTTAATTTTCTTGCTCTAATAATCGGCGTTAGGCGTCGTTTTTAAATAATCAAAATGCATTCTTTCAAATATTTGTTGTAAATAAACAACAGAATGTTTTAACAGAATGTTAAAACACTGTTGTTTTTTTTAAATTTATATTTTATTATATCCAGATATTCTACTTCGCACATCTACTGTACATACCATTCTGGATACTGCTCATACTTCACGCACCTAACTTCTGGAAGTGGTTCCTAGTACCGGGAGTCATTTATCTCATTGAAAGGATCATGAGATTGGCTTGGATGAGGTAAGAATGGTATATAAATATATATATATAATAAATGTGTTACATTTTTGTTTACATGGTGTAAAATGATTTAATATGGTGTAAAAGATAGGAATAGTGTATTTTACACTTCAAAATTTGTAATGTAAATATTTTGTTAGTTTGTTTGCAAAAATTGTGTATTTCATAGAAAAATGTTTAGTTATTTCAAACATGTACAATAAACGTGGTAGTTTTCGTTCGGTATATATTCCTACATATAATTTTGAGATGATAAGTATGTGTTGTTTTATGATTTCATAAACATTGGTTATAATATGTACCAATATACAAAACCTATCTCTTGCTGAGACATTTTATTAGTTATTACTAATTACGCTACGCCGCCGCAGGTCGGAGGTGGGCAAGACGTACATCGAGTGGGGCGCGCTGCTGCCGTCGCGCGTGACGCACGTGGCGGCGCGCCGGCCGCCGCACTTCGACTTCGCGGCGGGCGACTACGTGTTCGTGAACGTGCCCGCCGTCGCGGCGCACGAGTGGCACCCCTTCACCGTGAGCAGCGCGCCCGACATGCAGGGTATAACTAAGCTACGAGAGCCAATTTTTTTTGGCTTCACACTGTAACTCTCACATGGTAGTGCTGGTAAAGGATACCTAGGAATCTAATATCATTCCGTTTTCATTTAAGCACTTACGTTCACCACATTTCGCCGCCGCACTTTGTCTCGACCTAAACGAAAAAAATAAAATTTACAATATATTATCCTTGTATGGAAGTGAAACGAAGGGAATGGAACTCACGACCTGTGGCGTTTACAATCACACGCTTATATACCACAAGTAGCCCAGTCCGGTGACGCTATTAAGACCATACCAGGTCAACAGCATTAAGTCCATCAGAAAAAAAAACCACAAGTAGCCCCAAGAACCAAATGTTAAGCGTTCTTATTCCATGCAGATTATATTTGGCTGCATATCCGAGGAGTGGGCGAGTGGACAAACCGACTTTATTCCTACTTTGAGGAAGAACAGAAAAAATCTAAATCCAATGAAAAATCACAAGAGTAAGTAATATTGGTAATATTAAATTTTTCAAAAACCCCCTTTCGTTAAAATAAGGTACATCGCGTGTAAAGCGAAACTCAACGCCATTATTTGTTTTTGACCATAATGTAAAAATGAAAATATTTATTTCCTGATGCAGGATCAAATTCACTATTAAAATTCTATATATCGATGACTGGAGAGAGATTAGAGTTAAAAATCTATAGGTACATATATATAATAACAATGTAAATAATCGCTATCTGTACATGGAAAATATGTGAAATTTTATTAGGAGCATATTAAATCTTATAGTAGAACTCTTACAACCCAATAATAAATTGTGTGTGCGTGTATGCACGCCAATCTCAAAAACAGCTTTACTTTTTTAAATGCAACTTTAACTGTTCCTAATTTTTCCCGACTGCTATTTCCGGTTAACCCGAACCCGAAAAGCGCGAAACCCTTCCTGGGTTATGTTTTTCGCGCGTATCTTGTATGTATGTAATATTCTTTATTACCTCATATCTCCAGAACGGACGAACGGAACGGACTTAGATGTTAGATTTGTGTTAGCAGCCTAAGTGTTCTTAGATAGGTGACGTTAAAAAAAAAAAAAACAATCATGGCGGCTGTAGGACGCCATTGGATTTAGTGGGAAAAAAAATTTTCATTTCGAATACCATAATATGGGTATCAAATTCAAGAGCTCAATATGATGATTTCAAAAAGGTATATCATGACTATCATTATCATAATGAATCATAAGAAAAAAGTGAAAAATAAAAATATATTTGTAAAGACAAAAACCCCGACTGCAGAAAACTAAAAAGAAAATAAACAAGCCCAATAGTTTATTAGGTTTAACAGTCGGGACCTTTAAGTAATTCTTCAATCAATAAAATCTTTACCAGGAACCCCGCATAATTTAAAGACGTGAATTATTTCTTTGAATATAAGCTATTCAAAGAAATAATTTAATATTTCAATGTATAAATATTGTTTATAAAATAATGATGTTATTCAAACACGATAGTTATTTATGTTGATTATTAAATAAACGTATAGCTCAAATTTTCTAGTTTATAAGGAAAATTATATTTTCCAGTAAAGTCCGTCGTAACTCCAGTCGAAGCATCTACAGCAGACGAAGGAGCTCCTCAAAGAACCGTAGCGTTGATTATTCCCCTTTCGCCTTTTCTAATGACGCTTTTACTATCGAAGAAGAGAACAATGGACACAATGGTGAATATGGATTTTGGGATATTATGAATTTTTTTGGCTCTAAGCCATCTCCCGCATATAGCAGGGTAGGCAGATGAAACCTCATATAAAGGCGCACTAAATGACGCGTAATGTTTTACAAGACAAATTAAAATTCTTTCCCCCGAATGAGGTTTACACCACATATTATGAACGTGTTTAATAAAATATTGTATAATGTTGTAAACCTAAAAAAAATATTTTCTTGATATCCATCTACTTTAAAAAATGTAAGTAACTTTTCGGATATATTTTTTTTAACTTCTTACCTTAAAGAGATAATGAAAGAAATAAATACGTTCAATAAACAAATATTATTAAAAAATGTATGATTAGCACTTACAGTACGTTCAACGAGTAGTGGTCGCCCTGAAATTAGCTGTAGATGGAAACTATTTGTAAAATTGTTAATTTTATAACCAATATGCTTTCTTTTAGTACAACCGTCAGTGTCTCCGTCAGTGACACGGCCCTCTTTCCTCTCTCCGCTCAAACTCTTGGAGAAGTCCCGCTCGATGCCAGACGTAAGGAACGCGAAGAAACAAAATAGTAACAAGTTAGTGTTTTTTTTTCTTTTTTAGGGTTCCGTACCTTTTAAGGAAAAAAGGAACGCTTATAAGATCACTTTGTTGTTCGTCAGTCTATATGTTTGTCTGTCTGTAAAGAAGAGCCTTTATCTCTGGAACACTTGGAGCCATTCCCGCCGATGGCGTCGTACCGTACCGCCGCGTGTTCATGATTGAATGTATCAGTCTGTTAGCAAATGCAGCATAAGAATATATTACAGGTGGTACGCGGGCGAAGCCGCGAGTGGGTATCGCGTCATAGTGGCGTGGTCGCTAGGTGTCGTATAGGAATCTATAATTAACTTACATAATATTCCTAACTTTATATTTAATAAATATTCGTATAGTTGAAGCGGGCGAAGCCGCGTCCGGATCCGCTAGTATGTAAATATATCAGCCGCGATTTGAATAACAAACATTTAAAATAAAAAAAAACGTGATTTTGCAAAAAAGGTGATTGTCAAGATATATATAGAAAAGCGGAAATTATTCGCAAGGTACGTGATATCAAGTTACGGTTACAATTTAAAACTAGCCTAATGTGTTAACATTAGTTATACATATGAATATATCATCATCATCATCATCATCAGGAGCATAAATTCATTTCCTCTGGTAACAAAGCAAAATGCGGCGTTTTGTCAACCCCGCATTCAACACGCAATACCTCGAAAATCGGGCAGTATATGGGGCACGGAGTGTCTTAACACTGGTAGCCCTATGCCTGGTCTGAAAATAAATAAATATAATACGAATGTATTCGTTATAACTGAGTGTTGCATATTGTTTTATTAGAAAGTCTTGTTAAATAAATATTCATATTTATCAAACTGTAAACGTCCCCGTTGCAGATCCCCTTTATCACAATATCTTTTAATTCACATTTACCACTCTTTCCTTCTGCTCATCCTGGTATAAATAAAATAATATTTTAATATATTCTATAATAACTTACTAATTACACACAGCAAGTAAAGAAATCTTAATAGAGTTCTTAACTAAAGGTTAAGTAAATACGATAACTCGTGTGTATCGATGACATTAGATTATAAACAGAGTATTAAATATTATTAAAGTGATTTTAAATTTAGCATTCAATATGTTAAGATGTGTCGGTAAGATTCATATTATTATATCATTAAACTTAGAAAATATATAGAGACATTTAATTTTTGTTATATGAATGAAGTAAGAATATTTTTCAAAATATCGCGTATTGGATGGCGGAACCCAACGCCGCCACAGCGTGAAATATTTTTTTTTATTCAGCTTCACTTTGTATTCCGCATACAGTAGGCAGAAGGAGCCTATGTGTTCTCTCTCTCTCTCCTCTCCGTTCCCCATTTTATGCCGAATTCTGTAGGCATTGCGTGTTAAGCTTTAGTGTCTCTAGAGATATTTTCTGATGGACTCTAGTGTTTTTGGGATGGGCACAGAACACGCATGGTGTTGTGTGACGGATCACAACGCAGCCTTCGCCTCGACAGCATCGCGAAGAAATGATAATATTAAATATTTCATTTCCTCGAGTGGGTATCGAAGAATCATCAAGTGAGATCGGACCTACAACCATCGTGTTTACATTCAGCCATTTTTCAATCAACATTTACTATAATTTTTAATTAATGATATACTTTCAATAACTTTCACAGATATCATGGAAAAGATTATCCTAACATTTTTGGTAATAGCGTCTCTAGTAGCAGCTGAAGGCACTATATACATGAAAGGAAAATTAACTGACATTCTACTCAAAGACAGCGGCTGCGACTTCAAAATCAACGACCGCAGCAGTCCATCCACTGTCGAAAACCTAAGATTCTGCCATTTCCTAGTCCAAGCGTACCAAGAAAATCAATCTTTGAGTATACAAGTTCGAGTTGCCAGCGGAAACAGTGAAACAAACAATTTTCAATACAGCATTAACTTCCTCGACAGTCCGGCAACATGGCCGAGTACAGAAATGAAATATGAATTACGTACATTTAAGTACCAATTAGTGGGTAAAGTTACTGATGTAAGGTATTATACACAGGGCAATAAGTGTTATATAGCAATCGACACAGGGTTGCCAGTGCGGAATAATAATATATATCATTTTACTGAAGATTTAAATCTGTGTGATATAGCGGTTAGTGCTTTCTATTCGATAGATACAGTAAGTGTGATGGCCAGCGTGGACTTGCATGCGGGTTATGCTAACGATGTATTAGCTTTAAAACTTACTAAAGATTGTAAATAAATTCGGAAAAAAAAATGATAAATCAAGAGGCGTGTTCATTTTGTTTAATTCTTTATATATTTTCTAAAATATTTTTCTATTGTTAATGTCGATAACAATAAAAAATGTTAAGAGTAAGAAAAAAAACTTAACAACAAATTATGTATAAATATATAGGAAATAAATAAAATATATTAAATTTACATGATTGTGTATTTATTTATCTTGTTTGCTAATAATCATGGGGAGTGTGTCCTGAAGAACTGTTTGACCTATTACCTGCCGCTGATTTCCTAACAGCACAGTACGCCATAAGCTAAAATACCACACCAGCTGGATCCGCGGCACTCCACTACTGTGCGGTTTCGTAGGACTTTCCTTCTACGCACCGCGCCGTTGAATGGCCTAGCAACCTAGGAACGCTCGTTTGTCTTGTCTTTTTCATATAAAAAAAAGAAGAAAATAAGGCCCAGACACTGCCCTGAGCTCTTCACCTTGCAAAATGAGCACGGTGAATTCTAAAATGTTAAATAGTTTCTTCTCTGTCTAAATATTGATTTTTTAAAATTATTTTGTAGATTATTAATATTTGTGTAAAGATTATTAATAAATAAAATAAAGATAGAGATATATAGAGAGGAGCTAGGACACTGCCTCGAGTTATTTTTCCAGCACCATAATGTAAAAATGCCCTATAAATCTATGGAATGCTGAGTAGTTCCGTCCCTAACTTTCATTAATTCTCTTCTAGTCTTCACACGTACCATCGTTCAGAGTCCACACACACACTGCCCGAAGGTACCAACCATTCAGCAGTGAGGTGTTCAGGAGAAGGCAATGTGGCTGTACCAGGGGCAGGAAGTGCAGCTCTATCTCTGGCGCACAGTTTTCGGTACATGAGGACCAAGCCGCCTATAATCGCGTGTAAGCCACCAAGCGAGGAAAGACGACGGTCTAATGAAAGTATTTTGAGCATTGGTATGTTAAATTGGTTAGATTTATTTCTATTACTATACATAACATTTTTATAACATTTTTTATACATGCTGCATATAGCGGGGTAATAACATTCCAATTCATAAATAAATAAAAATAAAATTAAAACGTATATACCTATATTCTTGTGTTATATTTCCGAAGCTACCATGGCGTAATAGAGCAGCGTTTGACTGTAAGCGAGATGGTTGTGCGTTCGATCCTCGCTCGGGAAGTTGATAATATAATAATTATTTTCATTTTCCCGCTCTAATAGACAAAATGCGGCACTAACCTCCAACACTTATCATACAAACTTTAATATAGACACCTTAAAGATCAGGGTGGTATGTGAGAAGCAGCTTTACCTTTAATAATCTCACTTCCTATATATTGTTCGTTTGTTTAAAATATTATAGCAAGACGCCGCCTTTCGAAGAGTATTTCCCCGGACAAGGATATAGAAGTGAATGATAAGCCGGATGTCAATACAGAGACTACTTCACACATTGCCCCTGAAGAAGATGACGGCAACTATCACATTACAAAACCACTTGAGGTAGGTCATGTATATAAAAAAATATGTATTATTAACCATTATAAAAATTTATTAGTTGTCCAGGCTTTTTCATGGATACTATGATGTTTTATGGTAAATATAACGATTAGATCTTTACTCAATAAATAATTATAATAACTATTTAATATATATTTTTGAATTTCTTTACTTCAGTAAAAAAAAGTCTTAAAATTGGATGAAAAATGATTTGTCTATTTATCTAGCGTTAAAACATTCTGTTCCTCATGTACTGCACAGTTTTTAAAACATTGCGCGTTGAGTGTCGGACCTCAACGCCGGGTTATATTAACACAAAAAATTGAATACCAATCACTTTTCACATAGATTTACCTAGATGGTCCATATGGAGCTCCCTCATCCCACATCTTCAAAGCATCCCACGCGGCGCTCATCGCCGCAGGCATCGGGGTTACGCCGTTCGCGTCCATCCTACAGTCAATAATGTACCGACACAGGGCTACGAGAGTGTCTTGTCCGCAATGCCATCACGCCTTCGCCACACAACAGCTACAGCCTAATATGAACTTGAAAAAGGTTAGTATGGAGATTTTTTCAGCTTCACTTTCGTCTCTCAAAACATTCATTTCCCCACTCCGCCATATTTTTGAGACATTGGAAAAACAAATCATTTTCCCCACTGGAAATTGAAGCACCGACCATCGTGTTTACAGTCAGGCGCTGTGCCGCTGCGCCACAATTACATCAGAATATATGTTAAGAGATATGTATATTAACAATGTAAAACGAAAAACAATATGTATTTTTCATATTAACGTAGAAAAAAATCTCTCGTCCGAACGAGACTGCCACCACAGGCAAATGGTGGCAAATTAAAAAAAACACTTAAATGGTCACATCCCCGATTGCGAATGTCGGTAACTCGTTATATTTGAAATGAACTATAGAAAGTTGATTTATTTGTCTATGCTTCAAGAGACCACAAAATTTTAAGATAAATGACCTTCACAGACAGACGGAAAACAAAATAATTCTATAAGGATTTCGTTATGATGTTAAATACTCCGTTCAAAAAATCAAAATGACCAGCCAAAAATTAAAAATAATAATATTTTAATTTTAAGGTGGACTTTTTCTGGATAAATCGCGAGCAACGTTCTTTCGAATGGTTCGTATCGTTACTGTCCCAACTGGAGATTGAGCAAGCCGAGGCAGAGGCTTTGACAGAAGAAATAGAAAAACAAAAATTGGCGAACGGAGAACAGAAAGAAAAAAAAGAAAAATGCCGTTTCCTAGAAATGCATATGTACATCACCAGCGCTCTACAAAGGAGTGACATGAAAGCGGTGGGATTGCAGCTCGCGCTAGATTTGCTACATGAAAAGGTATGTATTACGGAATTATTTTCATTGATGTGTAATAATTAATATTAATTATTGTGTAATAATACTTAAAAAAACTAAAAAAAAGAAGTTTCACGCTTTTTCCCAAAGGCAGAATGAAGTATTGGGACACTTCGTTCCCCACGCACCGCCCCATTATCACGACATTGGGCGGTGAGTGGCAAAACTCAATGTCGTATTTTGTGTTGTCACCCAAGCGAGGAAATGAAAGTAAATATTATACGTACCTAGTATAATATTAGATTTTTCTTCTTTTAAAACAGTTCTTTTTATTCTTATAAAGTATTTATTTGTTTTTTTTTTATTATTATTTTTATATCATATTATTTAAGCAATTTGAGAACGAAATCTCTTAATACTAGATTCTCTCTGTAATATTTGTGAATATAAACCTAAAATATTATAAAACTGTTCTTTTAATAATATTTTATTAAAAGATACAGATATAATAATTTAAAAAATATAAATAATATTATTCATTGTAATAATAAAATAAATCTTTCTTCATTATAAAATATCAATAATATTTTATAATAACCTGTTATTTATAAAATTAAATTATAATAATAACTTAACATAGACCGTAGACCTTCAAGAGGCGCGGGTTCCATTCCTGCTGCGTTCAAATTTCTATACGTTTTCTAAAGTTCTAAACATTTATTTGGAATAACACCATTTAATAAGAATAAGGCCAGTCGTGGCGCAGGGGCACAAAGTGTATGTGTGGTAAAATCGACTGGTTGTGGGTTTAAGGTTTCTCATCCGAGGAAATTAAATAGTTATTTACATTTATATTTTAATTTCTTCACTCTGGTGTTAATTCAAAATGCGGCGCTGAGTTCCGCCACTCAACACGCAATGCTTCCAGAACTCGGCGGAAAGTAGAGAACGGAGTATCTTAACACTTGGTTCCCGCTGTACCCTGCGTGTTCTGCCTACCCTGCTGTGTGCGGGATACGGCGTGAAGCTGATTTTTGATTAAATGTTGACTTTACCATTTAATCATTATTACAATTACTTACGATAAGAAGGCAAATAAAGTTTGAGGCGGAGTTGAGACATTCCGTTTTCTATTTAACAAAACATAAAATTTCCTAAATTGGCATTTGCACTCACTATCACTTAATAATATTACGTCATTCTTATTGCACCACAATTTCATTATCATTTTGTACATTGACGGGAAAATACCCAAAGCTAAAACAGCAGTGGGGCTCAAACTGAAGATGTATTTTTATCGTGTAGTCAAATGTCGAGCAGTATGAATTATTACTTATAAATATATAATTAATGTTCAACCGAAACTAGGTTTTCAGCCGAAACTGAAACCGAAACCGAATCTTCGGCTTTGGTCTCAGTTTCAGCCAAAAAGCCAACAGAAACCAAAACTTTTTATATAATTAAAAAGGAACTGAAACAGTCGATAGAGGTAGTCATTGCTAACTATTTTTTTACCTTATATTATCACATGGTCCGTGGTTTTACCGTTTTTGATAAAGTCATACAATTTTTTTATTAATTAATATTATAATTTAGATAATAAAATAGTTAATAAAATTTATTATAATTATAATTAAATTTCAATATAATCTAAGGAGTAAAAAATATGGCAAAAAATGCCTTTCGTCACATACGCCGCTGAAACTAATCAAGATAGAGAGAACTATTCAACATTCGCAATACCATTATATGGTATTGTGAAGTTTTTTGTAGACATAAGTATATATTATGTCCCACTACTATAGTTTTGACAATACAATTATTTTTTTACAGTATATTATTAGATGGAAATGCTAACCATAAACAGACCATATTGTCTTTACCTTTTTATTATTCCTTATCCAAATAAATGATTACGCGATGATGACTGACTCAATATCTGTAGGCAAATTTTTGAATTATAAAAATCGAACGCTATATTCAAAAGTTTTACGAATTTAAATATACGGGAAAGATCCCGTGTAGGATCTTCTGATAATCTATATTTTTTATCACAATAATCATTCCCGAAGAATGAATGGAACCTATATTTTTTTACATTTATGTTTTTTAGGGTAAACGCGACTTAATAACCGGTCTGAAGACGCGCACCAACGCCGGCAGACCGAACTGGGACAAAGTGTTCCAGCGCCTGCAGCAGCAGCGCCGCGGACACGTCACGGTGTTCTACTGCGGGCCGCCCGCGCTGGCCAGGGTACTGCGGGTTAAGTGCGATCAGTTCGGCTTTACTTTTAAGAAAGAAGTTTTTTAAGTATTTATAAAAATCTAAAAAAAAATATATTTTCTTAATTTGAAATTGAGATTAGCGTTTTCTTACATATTTTGCTATAGTTTGTTACATATAATTTATTATTTGTTATTTGTATGTTTTATTTTTGCAATTTATGTACATATATTTATAAGATAAATTTCTTTTTAGTTTAGTTTTAAGTTTAAATGATATTCTAGGTTTAAGTAATAGCCAAAATTTTTATAGTTGCAAATACATTAATTTCAAATAGTTTTTTGTATATGCTTTTTATCATTTTAAGTTGACAATTAAAACTGCCACCGCGCTTTGCTTTGAGGAAATGAAAATATTAAATATTTCATTCCCCCGAGTGGGAATCGAACCCACAGCTTCAAATTAAATACTAGTTTTTTAATCTATAACTTATTTTTTGTATAGTGTCAACCCATTATCGCGGTTGCTGGGTAGCAAGACGCATGTCTTATTCTATTGTAATCAGATAAAAAAACATTTTAAATTCAATTATTTTTTGGGAGATTACATTTTAATATGTTCTTTTTATATTTTTTCACAAGGGAAGGTCTGCTCTAAATAATAATCATAATATGATAAAGCAACCTCGTAAATGAAAATACATTAAAGAAAATAGTTTTTTTTAAGATTTTTTTTTTCGTGTAGTTGTAAGGGTAAGGGTTAGCGAGCTGCGAATTTCCTCTATTTGTCGTATTAAATATTGTTTTGTATATATTTTATTTATAATTTTAATATAACTTTACAAATTTTTGTTTACCTTTTTAGTATTTTTTAGATTCAAGGCTTCTTAAGATTAATATACAATATTTATTTCAGTAAGTAGTCAAAAGTTACCGTCAATTATTTATTTGTAAGAAATTGTTTGCTTTGTTATAATCGAGAGTTCAATAAATGAAACTGCGATTGTTTTAATAAGTATCTATTTATTATTTAAGCACCTCTATTTTTGTCAAGTAAGAAGTTCAGTTTCGGAGATATTGCCAATTAAGTGGCGTAACTTATCACCGCGCCTTATCGTACCAGAGTAAGGAGATAAAAATAATACAAATATAAGCACTGCTTCGGTCGGTCAGTCAGAATTGAATCCACAACCGTTTACTTTACTTCTTATTCTGCCATTCAACACGGAATACCTCCAGAAATCGGCGGAAAATGTGGAACTGAGTGTCTTAACACTAGGTTCCCTCGGTCTACTCTGCTCTGTGCGAGATACAGAATACAAAGTTTTTATTTCATGTATTGAAATACATATTATATGAGGTCGTTCTGACAAGCAAGCGCTACGGTTATTTATTTGTTTTCCACTCAGGGAAATTGATTATCTTCATATTGAGATGAGATTGAAACTAAACGCTGGGTTTGCCTAGACACCAGACCGAAAAATTAAAATATAAATATTTCATTTCTTCGATTGGCGATTGAACCCACAACCAGTCGATTTTACATTCACACTTTGTGCCCAAGCGCACGAATTAACTTTCTTTAAATTATTCTTAAATACGTTCAATTTCGTAATATCCTCTTGGAAATAATATTGGAAATTACATTATCCAGTTATAAACACCTGTGAATATATAAGGAGCAAAGAAACAAAAGTGAATGTATAAGGAGTGTCTGGCAATGAATTGCGTAATTTCTAACATTTTTCCCAAGAAGATATAAGAAAATTGAGTCTTATAATTTAAAGAAAGCTAGGTAATATGTTTTGCCCTAACCCTATTTACCTAATAACTGCCAAATCAACTATCACCCAAACTCGGTCTTGGCTTTATGTTCACAGGAATTTACAAGTTGTATAGTGATCCCGGCCTAGAATAAGATCATCCTGGTACTGGTGGTGTCGTAAAAGGCGACTAAAGTACGTGTGGTAGAGTCACGTCGCCAGCAATGGCAACACGCATGGGCAGACTCGACCGGATCATTACCACCCCCGGCATTTAAAACCGGCGTGAAGTAGTGGCTTTATGCCACTGCGTTTCGCATCAGGTAATGCCGGGCCCCGGCGCCCAACCCATCTTAATAGGCCGGCAACGCACCTGTAGCTCCTCTGGGGTTGCACGGGGCCGTGGGCGGCGGTAATCACTTACCATCAGGTGACCCGCACGCTCGTTTGCCGTGTCTTTTACATAAAAAAAAAAGAAAAAGTGAAACGATGGTCTGACTGTTATCGGCTACGCCCTATTATAATTTTAATACCAAAATTATTTTAAAACAAGGCCGAGGCGCAGGGACACAAAGTGTGACTGTAAAACCGTCTGGTTGTGGGTTCGATTCCACTCGAGAACATAAAATATTTATTTAAGTGTATATTTTCATTTCGGTCGAGTTATACCACTTAACACGCAATGCTTCCAGAATTCGGCAGAAAGTGGAGAACGGAGTATCTTTACATTAGGTTCCCTCTGTCTACCCTGCTGCGTACAGCATACAACATACAGCGTAAAGCTAATTTTTTTGAAATTTTAAGATCGAATATCCGCCATCTCTATACATCAAGATATAAGGGAGTCGAACGTTTAGTATGTACTTCGCACATCCAATGTTAGCTGGCGCCACTTGTTAGGTTTCTACTGGTTGCATCATGTATTGCATTTATTACGAAATACTAACCTTGTTTACAGTCAGCCAAGAGATCGCTTATTTTGAACACGTGCGATAGCGTATTGCAATTACCTGCGGCTCCTGTTCGTATTAATTAGATTAATTATATTAGAATAAACTAATCGTTTATAAAGTACTATTTTTTACGTGACTATTGTATTTTGAGTGAATTTAAGTGCGTATATAACTTAAATGAAGTTTATGTGTATATTTTGACTGATAAATAACCGGCAATCCCGATTGATAAAGTTGGGAAATACAAGCAAAACTATATTATCATTTCATGAGGTTAGTGAGTCATATTGGTATTTATACCACTATGTTATCACAAATGCATATATAAACTGATCCTCACAAAAATAGTCAGTTGTGTTGCTCCATCAGCGGCGATGGCTACGACCACGTATTGCATTTACGCCGCTGATTATTCAGCATCAACATACAACGATGAATACTATAATACAAGTGCATTCAAAACAATTGATTATTTCAAAAAAGATGTAAAGGAAATTATGGAAAATGAAAAATCGAATAGTGTGGAAATTGTGTACTTACAATGGGGAAGCGATTGCAGACATGTGGATGAAAAAACTATAGCTGATACGTATATTAGAAGAAGTGGAGAAAGTGGTGATACGAAACCTCAAGAAATAATACAATGGATTAAACGCAACGTGAACCTGAATACGTCTAAAATACAGCTACTGTATATTATAACAGATGGACAAATAGGTTCATATAGTGGTACAACATGCTTGCAAATGAATACAGATATGAACTATGAGAACGTTGTGTTTCACGCGTACAACTACCACGTGCATTCAATTGACTTGTCGATAGCGGCGTCGTTTTTCAAAAAACAATGCACTGTAATTCGTAACGGAGAAGTTTTAAATCATGTAAATATTAGTGAAAGTTACGACTACGATTCTATTAATATCAAGAATTTCGACAAAGAAAAAGAATCTCTTCGCGAATATATAAAATTGAAATTTATTGCATTAGCGAAAACACATTACCATAGTCTTCAGGAAATTGAAAAATTGAAGAAATTAAGAAATCGACTATTTAAAGAACTTGATTTTAAAAAAGTAAACGATTTATCGTTTGAAAATGTCCTCGATAAAGACAAATTTATAGAAAATTTTACAGCGACTGACTATTACAAAACATTACAACAAACTGTCTATAACGACAAAGTAAAAATCGAAAAATGTATTTCCACATTAATAAACTATATCAATACTGACACGAAATCTTATGAATTTGATTGCTTAAAATATGATACTAAATATAATGCTGAAGTTAATGAAGAAATTACTGAAGACTTTGATAACATTCAATGGCCTGATGAAGAGAAAGTTGAATTTCCAGACATAATAACTTTTGACGAGTCGAAAAATGTCCCAGTTATATTGCTGGCTACATATAATCTACCTCAGCACATTATATTTCATTCAGGCAACAGTCAGCCTGCCAGTTTTTCAAAGTTTAAATCTGTTACTGAATGTCCACTTTTCCTTTTAAATGACAAAAAGTTCGTTGACGACTCTATTTGCTATTTCTATACAGTAGCTGTTTACCAGCAATTATTGAATACAAATTTTACAAGAGACCCATACAGTTGCCGAGACACTGCAGGTGGTATAATATTATCTCAAGAATTTGACAAATACAATGATTACATTCTGGCCTCAAATTATTTTGATTCAAAGGCTATTAAATACAACAAGGGTTTGTTTTATTATGTACTGTGGAAGATATGTGATTGTAAAAATTGGATGGACCGAAATGTTGTAGAAAAATTCAAAGAATATATGCTAAGGCGTGTTAACGAAACAAAATGCTATATTGGTCTGACCTCACTTCCTTTGGACCCCTTAATACAAACGTCACTGCCTTCAGCGCTCTGGTATTGTGTAGAAATTTCATCATACATATTTAAAGACGATGACGAGCATTACTCTAAAGAAAGGTTGCAAAATTATCATGGTATTGCTTCTTACATGATAGAAATACTTACATTCTTGAATTATCCAATAAATCTACAATTTATTAAAACTAGAATTGATATTCTGAAACATTTAACAATCCTAAAAAGAATCTCTAAACAAGAAAGGTATTACTATATGGCAAGCAAAATATTTAAAGTGACCGACGGTTTTCTAATAAGTGAGATTGCCAATCAAGACAATGTACAGAAGTTAAATTACATAAAATTGAACCACAAGGAAAAGATAAATGAGAACGTCATAAATGAGAAAATTGATTTAAATGAATATGTATTTTTTTTGGACTGTGCAGGTCTCAACGTTACACATAGTATTTGTCCTGAAACTTTACGACCTCATTTTATTGTCACTGATGAAGAAAGTAAGAAAAATAAGTCTTTCTACTCGTCACTACTTAAGAATACAAGACGTGTTGTAATAGTTAAGCAACCAGATAAGAAAATAGCTATTGAATATCAACCAGCTGAAAAAATTGACTTTCAGCGACTTCTGTCACTGTTTAAGCGTTACATTAATTGTGTAAAAGATAATAACAAGTATCCAACATTAGCTGAATATCAAGAGTATGTGTTGAAAAAGGAGAAATATGGTCCCAAATGACTTGCCTACAATATTTCCTACTAACATTTTGTTAGATATCAAAGAGGTATACGATTTATATCAAGAAGTGATTATAGATATACCTGTTACGGAATTTGTATTTAAAACCCAACAATCTGTAAATCGTGTTCAAAGAATCAAGACCGAAACCCACCATTCTTTAAAGACTGATAAAGAAATAGCCGAATTTATTCGTCAAGAAGAAGTTTTCCTAAAGAAATCGCACTAAAGAATCTGAATGTTCTAAGAATTAGAACAACAAAAATAAAACAAAGATAAAATAAAAATGTTTTGACTACGAAATAAAAGTACCATTATATACCATTTACTTTTTTATTTCTCCGTATTAATATTTTTTTCTTTTTATGTAATAGTAAAATTTTAAATTCCGTCTCAAAACTTCATATGAAATACAATACATACATATAGTAAATATAGTATTAAGTTTTACTCCAAAAATATACATTCACTTCAATAAAGAACAGTATTTTTTTGTACAAAATTTGATAACTTAAAATTATATATTTAGGTTAGAAAATATTTTTACATATGTGTAATAGTTCATATGTTTTTAGTATTTCATGAAAGATATATTTCTTAAAGAGCAGATTAGATTATTATAAAATGAATACGGGACCAATTTTACACAAAATGCTTAACTTAATATATAATTTAATGATTTGCGTCACTACAACTCTACAATCGTTGTTTATTAGAGCTTAATGTTTATCGCACAGGACTAATTATTGTTTTAAATAATAGAAATCCCAAAATGTTATTAATACTTAAAATATAAACATTAATATATGTATGACTAGCGACCAGCTCGCGGTTTCGTCCGCTTAAACTACTGAATTATTTACTTTAACATTACACTGAGTACGTTCCTGTTCTAATATATAATGTATGTTCGAACCTAATGATGATATAAATGATGTAATATGATTAATATCTAAAATGGGTTGTTTTTATTTAGTTATTATTTTCTAACATTCGTCAATTTTATTAATTAATTTACTTCTATAGATAAACAGATGTAATAATTAAATAGCTGATCTTGAGTACTTATTTATATCCTCATAGATATATGATCACTTTTTTGTGCACTCTTACCTTTCGAGAATCACTTTGAAGAAAATAATATATTTATATAAAGATAAAAATTATAATCACTTATTAACTCGTGAACTGTAATATTTATATACTTAATTGAGAATATTTAATGTTTATAGTAATATTTTTTTTAAAGTAGGTAATGAAATTGATAACAATAGTTATTATTTTAGGCATTTTTTTATTCTTATACCGTTTGAAAAACTACCAACGCTTCAGCTTTACGCTGTATCCCTGAGTGGGGATCGAACCCACCACCAGTCGGTTTTACAGTCACATTTCGTGCCGCTGCGCCACGGCTGGCCTCATAACCAACATTCGCATTGTTAATAAATGTTCAAAATTACACTCACATAATACCGCATTAATATCGATTTTGTTCTATTGATAGAAATTAAAAAAAAAAGATATATAAAAAAGATAGGAGTACAACAGAGATGGACGTTGGTCGTGTTTGAGCAAACAATACAGAACAAAACATCATATTTTAGTGTAAACTCACTTTCACTTTACTCACTGCCTTTTGGGTGGTTTTACATATAAAATATTTAAAAATAATAAAAATATGGCTCCGTAAAATAGTGAATTGAATTTTTTTTGATTTAAAGATTTTTACAATGATCCTGGCTTTGAATATAAAATAAATATTTTTGATTATTGTATTTCTTTTTTTTCACTTTACATTTAATTATAAAAATCATTTCATCGATATCCACAGATGTAAATCATAATTATATTAACATATACATATGTTCTATAGACATCGTTTAATAATATCATGCTTTCAGCGTATTACTTCCATAAATTAAAAGAGTGTTCCTAGCATCACAACATTATGTTGAATTTAAAATAACATATAATACTTTTGTACTAGAATTAATGAAAATTGTGTCAAATTTCTATGTAATGTAATAAGACCGATAGGAAACTTTAATAATTTGACCTGTCGCGGGACACAACGGTGTGAATGTAACGCGACATAACTCTAACACTCACTCGTTACAATGAATTATTAAAATGAGGAACGGAGTGTTTTAACATTAGGTTCCCTCACCTTCCCTACCCTTTTATGTGCGGGGTATAGCGTGAAACTGAAAACTTTAGATCATTATTATAATCACTAATTATAAGAGGGCAGAAAGGTTATTGTTAATACACTCCGTTCTTTATCTAAAATTAATATATATATATTAATTTTAGGTAATTGCATTTGAATCGAGTACCTTATTAATATTGCGTCTACCACTTAATAATATTACGTCATTCCAATTGCATCACAATTTCATTATCACATACAAGTACAGAAACAGGAAAATATTCAAAGCTAACTATAGTCGGGCTAAAGATCTATTTTTAACGTGTGTAAATCTTTAAAAATATGGGGAGCAGGAGTGTCCCCTTGTGACCCTGTTGTGTGCGTTACAAAGCGCAATGCTGATTTTTTTTCATTTTCATGTAAAATGATACCATGGCAGCTTGTACCGACAAGATATTATCATATGTCATGTAGCATCAGAGAAGGATGTCATGCACAAGCGTTCGACTGTTAACGCGACAGATTGTGGGTTCAATTCCCACTCGAAGAAATGAAATAGTATATAATGTATTTTTTTCTTTATGGTGTCAAAGCAAAGCGCGACGTTGAGTTCGGCCACTCAAAGCCTCGGAATGCCTCTCGGAAAGTGGGGAACGGATGTCATAACAGTAGGTTCCCTCTTCCTACCCTACTGTGTGCGAGCAGCGCGAACAGCGCGAAGCTACTTAAGAAGTGATATTATTTATTTCATGGCCCTGTGGCGCAACGGATAACGCGTCTGACTACGGATCAGAAGATTCCAGGTTCGAATCCTGGCAGGGTCGTTTAGTTTTTTATATGGAAACTTTTTTTATTTTAATTTTTCTGTATTAGGAGCTTTAATAAAGTTATTTAATTTTTTAAATTTTATAAAATTTATTAAGAACGTCGCCATCATCCCACAATGGGTAAGTTTTTGATTGTACGTATATGCGATGGTTGACACATTCACTCTTTTTTTTTTTTCGTTGCTCTGGTAAAGCAGAGTGCCGAATGTTGTAATACAATGTAATGGTATATTTGCGTTTTTTTGTAGCTTACGGTCATCAGTTGTGAGTTCGATTCCAACTGTTGACACTGTCTTTTGAATTTACATTTTTTTCGTAATAATCATACTCAAAGTGGAGAATCAAACCTACATCTATCACATTTACATGCAAACAATGTCAGACTGCGTATTTCAGTAATAAAAATATATTTACAATGCATTTTTTTATATTTATAACGCTTTTTTTACATTTATAATAATTTTGCAATTTTTTTTAGGGTAAACGTGACTTAATAACCGGTCTAAAGACCCGCACTAATGCCGGTAAACCCAACTGGAACAAAGTGTTCCAACGCCTTTTTTATAGTGATGTTGGGAAGTGCTTATACGAAGAACAGATGTGTCTGTTATTTTTTTAATTATAATGGAGAATTTAATAAATAAAACTGCGATTGTTTTAATAAGCTTACGTCTTTTATTTACCACCTCTTTTGTAACCAAGTAAGAAGTTTAGTTTTGGAGATGCAATTCCAAGATGCAAAAAAATGAGGGGCGTAACTTAACGCCGCGCTTTATCTTCTGGAACCGTAGTGGCGAGATGAAAATAATTGAAATATAAGCACTGTTTCTTCAAACCCTTGTAAATTTAAGGACAATGATCTCACTTTTGTTGTTATTTCGTCACAAAATAAAAAGTTAACAAATGGTTGTATTAAAAGAAGTCCTAAACTATGTTTGTAATATATATCATAATTATATTTATAATAAAAACATATTATATTTTTGACGGCATATCAACTGATGTTGAAATTATTATGCAAGAAGTGATTCATATGTAATTCAATAGCATCCTATAAATAAATATGGTGCCGTTTTGTCGCACTTTATAAGTTCAATTATTATAATAAAAAAAACGGAATCACGTTTCTTACACGTACAAGTGGTACAGAATGTCCTCGGAGCTGTAAATTGTATGAGACTGGCCTCGAATGGTTAACTAGTAACCTATGAAGAGTACCAACATTCAGATATTGGCTAAATCATCACACCAGCTCTTTCATACCAGAATATTGTTTTGTCACCATAGTTACTTATCACTGTCAAAGTCATGAGGTTACAATTATTATAAGAAGTTAAAATTCAGCTTCTCTAACTTAGAGCACAATCTAATAAAAGCGGGTTAAAAACAAAATATTCTACCGAAAGGTTACTAAATATATATAATATACTTGTACACTTTTACAAGTATTAATAATACATTTAAATAGGCTAATTGTAAGTACAATGCTGTTTCTATTCCCGCGTCAGGCAAGTATTTAATCATTTTGATTGCCCCACTCCAGATTAACCGTGGCTCAGATTAACTGAAAAAAAATCAATACGAATTATTAATAAGTATTATATTATTGCGCTTATCTATCCTATAGACACGCATTATCATTGCTTCATTGCTTAAATATTAATATAGTATAGACGATAAATTTTATTACTGGGGGAATTTATCAATGTAAGGACCCAAAACTTTTTTTTCAAAATGTCTGTTTGTGCGTTTGTGCACGCTTATCTCAGAAACGATTTACTCAATTTAAATTCAGTTTCGGCTATTGTAATTTGGCGAACTTCCTTTAATATTAAGTGTGTGTTTTATTTAAATCAGTGCATATAAAAAAAAATTAAATGAAATAACTGTTTTATTGAACGAGCTGAAAATTTTGTTTTTAATATACTATCATTGATATTAAAATTGTAATATGTTATTAGAATTTTGAGATCAGTAAATAAGAATTCTGTAGCCCAAGCGGCTGAAGCTGCGAGCGGATCGCCAGTATATAATAAATATGATTAATTATCTATATATTAATACGTGAAGAAAAAATTTGAACCCTTTTTTTACGAAAATTGCAGACGGAGAAGTATGAAATTTGGCACACTTATAGTTTACTAAATTAAATATCTTTAAGAGCCTGAGGTCAAATTTTTATAAAAATCGATTCCGATTTTAACATTTTTCCATACAAACTTTCGGCTCCTATTTCACTCCTTCAGAATAAAAATTTTACAACATCCCTGTTTAGTGGGTATTTACTCTATGAAAATGAAAATCTACCAAAATTCGACGTTTTTACCATCAGCAACTACGGCTGTGCGTGCTTCTATACCTCGTTCAGTGGGAGCTTCTCCTTTTATGTATATAGATATGTATGAGAAGTGCAGAACGATAATAGTTTTCATTTATAATGCTTATAAAGTATATTAAATCAATAAATAAAACATTACACACTACCATACAACTGAAAATATGTTCAACACTATTGTATTTATAAAGTGACATACACGTTGCTATGGCAACGAGTATTATTATTACCGACAATGGGTCCTCTGGTGTTTAAAAAAAATTACACTCCGTATATAGTTACAGTGACGTAGGATGACGTCGTCCTATACACTATCTTCGTCGTTTTAATTTCATGACCTTCGATACAAATATGTTACTGTACATATAATATTATAATACTATTTAATTATTTATGTAAATTAGTTATTTCACTTAATTTTTTATTTTATTTTACAAAATGTTTATACCGTGCATCTTAAAACGCAGTCCTTATTATTAAACTATTTTATAGTTATCATTAAATTTACTAGTTTTATTATAGACTTCTGTTCTCATTTTTCGTCGAATTCCGTAGACACTGCGTGTTGCATGAACTCAACGGCGGAACTCAACGCCGTACTTAGCCCCGTTACTCATGCGAGGAAATTGAAGTATTAAATACTTCATTTCCTTAAATGGGAGTCGAGCCCACAACCTATAGCATTAAGAGTCACATGCTTGTGGCCATGTGCCACGTCTGGCTTCAAAAAAATATTTTTACATAATTTAATTAGAATATATACATAGTATGAACGTCTAACAAAAATTATCATCTTAACTAATGTTTACGGGGACTACATTCATATCTTTTCTTTTTTTTAGCTTTATATTAAGACGAAGAGAATTTAGCGTTGATATTAAGACACTTCCGTTCCACAAGTTTTGCCGACGCGTTGAGTGGCAGAACTAAACTCCGCGCTTTTGCCTCGTTATTAGAGCAATGTAATTAAAATATGAAATATTTAATTTCCTCGAGTTGAAATCGAACCCACAACTTGAAGTATTTACAGTCGCACACTTGTACGTGACCTGCAACACGGTTCAAGTTTCCGAAAAAATAAATAGACCTACAAAAGATTATTAACGTTAATTTCATACTATCAACGTAGCATTGCATTCTGACGTCAAAGATACATATATGACGTATTTCATATATCTATCTATGTATTTAATATGTAGCGATTTTGCACGACCTCGCTTCCATCTCGTAACCTTCACTCAAGGTTGGTCCAAGGTTCATTTCAATGTCCTAGCTCCGGACCTTGAAGGGAGGACACGACCTTCCTTTAGGAAAACCTTCATGGCCAAGGTTAGATTTGCAAAATCTATGTTACATATTTTAGCAATATTATGGCAATAATCTTTTTTTTTAAATAACCTCTTGAAGATGCTGAGAAAAAATATTGATATAGTTTATTTTATTCTTTAATTTCTAGCCAGTTCTAACTTTCATAAAATATTGAAATTAAATATATAAATATACTTTTTAGGAAGCAATACAGACTATAAAAGAATATAATATAAAGCATGTTAAAATGTTAAGTTGTTAATTTTATTTTGTTTTCGTTCTAATGTTAATCTATTTGTTATTATAGTTTTTTAAAGTATTGTAATTAATAGTTATCAAATATTTTTTTTTAAAGCCAATAGAGCATAAAAAATCATCAGTATAACATATTACTAATCTGTACTATTGATTACTGTCAATACTTTTCTGTATGCCAATATTGGAAAAATCATTATTTTTTTTTATAAAAAAATTATAACTGAAACAAATATTAGATGACGCACAATTTATATTCTGAGTTATTAGCACAGAACACATATACCCAAAGGGCAGAATGTTCACTTCATACAAAAAAATGGGGGACTGAACGACACTGCTGCCATCTATTGTGTGCCCACCAAAAACAATATTTAAAATTTGACGCTTCAGATATGGGCGGGAAATTCAAAATTTGGCTATTATTTGCATAATAAATCTATTTTTTTTCAAAACCAGAATGATTCCCTCTTTCAAAATCAATTGGAAATATCATTATTTAATTTAAACAAAAATACTTCCAAATGATTTTGAAGGAGTGTATCATTTCTAGTTTATTTCTAGTTTAATAATAATACAAGATAAATACAGAAATAAAACAAATAAACACTTTATACTTTTTTATTGCTTATAAACATTTGTTATAATTATATCTATACAAATAGTATTCTTGCAAATCAAATAAAATAGTGATTATTGCCAAACTTGCCCTTTTATATTAGAAACAATAATTAACATTTATATAAGTTAAATAGATTGTACTCTATTCAAGAATGTAACTATATATAAATCATAATTTATATATTTTTTAATTTATAATATTGTAGGCAGTTACATTCTTGAAATTTGACCTAGACTACAAATAAAGAATGAACAAAATCATTGCTGTTTACTATTCTATTTTAATTAAATAAATATAATTGAATTGTTGATTTTTTGATAATAATGATAAATATAATAGAGATAATGATAAAAATTATGAAGTCAGTGTCATGAAGTTAATAGTGTTGGTCAAATTAAATCTAACATAATTATACTATTACCTATTTTTTAATATACCTATATTAACCTTTTTAATAATTTCTGATATTTTGAAGATCTTGAAGACAAAGTTTGCATTTATTGCCAAGGCTCTTTAATAAAAATCCACAGACATATTTCCAGGTTAGGCAATTAAAACAAACCTTGACCAGGACTTAGAACTTAGCAAGTTTCACTCCCGTTGTCTGCTTGGCATTTGGACATGTATGGTCCTGTTTTAATTTAGGTGCAAAAACAAAATTTCCATCACCAATCTTTTTGGAAGAAATGTTTTATACGTTTCCATTTGGCTCGACCTATAATGTAATAAATAATATGTTAATTAAAATAATATTTTTTTAACAAGTTTTATTTAATTATTAGTAAGTAGAAACCAGCCAAACTTGAGACCAGCCATATCGCATGGGCACAGGGTGTGACTGTAAAATCTACTGGGTTGTAGGTTCGATCCCCACTTGAGGAAAAGAAATATTTATATAAATTTATATTTCCATTTCTTCACTCTGGTGTTGATGCAAAAGGCAGTGTTGAGTTCCACCACTCAAGATGCAATGCCTCCAGATGTCGGTAGAAAGTGGGGAATGGAGTGTCTTAACACTAAGTTCCCTCTGCCTACCCTGCTGTGTACAGGATACAGCGTGAAGCTGATTAATTTAAATTTTTTTATATAGAAACTAGTACTTTTAACTGGACTATACAATACACGACAAAATATTACCTTTTCCTTCAATATTGTTTGATGTAATATTTGTATTTCATTTTATATTATATTTTAAAAACAATTTTCTGAACCATTTCAGTAAGAGAGGTAAATCAAATATTGTAATATATATTGACACCAACCATATTACAAATTGTAGCTGCAATATTTAAGCCATTTCAAACATTTTTGTTGAATCTGGAAATAAAATTACAAATAATAAATAAAACTATTATCACAAATCTTTACAAATAAGACTTTATATTTAAATTTATATTTAACGATTACTTACCGGTGTAGATTGGTAGGGCCAGGTAATCCTGGGTAATTTTATAGGTTCGCTAATGCGAACCTATAAAATTCATTTCAATTCAATTTCATATTCACAAATAATAAAATGCAATAGAAATTCCAATATTAAATAACAGTTTGCGTCGCCAAATGAAACATAGGTTCGCCATTTGCAAATTATAATGTTACCCCATATCAAAAGATAATCCTAATACTACGCTTTACATATCGGTTACATAAATTGTTTCTGCTTTCAATTGAAAACTTTATAGAACTAAATTACACTGCAATTTTTTATTTTCATTTGTTAATTTTATTTACGATTAACTTCTATTTTTTTCGGAGTTGCATTTTATCATGATACCTTCCATACATGAAACATAATAAAGAAAGTTATTTACTAAATCATAAATAATTATATCATAAAAACATTATAATAAATCCTTAAAAAATTCCTATATAGAAACTACTAATTAGTAGTTTTACTTTAATATAGCAACACTAAGTATCAAATAATTCATAATTTTTTTTTCGGGACTTATTTACAATCCCCCGTAGGTATGTCGCACATGCCCCTTAGGAAGTCGACCGGGCCTGGTTATTAGTTTCTTTTACTTGATTATGTTAAAATTTTAGGTAAAATTACAACTAACGCCCTCTATTGCATAAAGCAAATAATACGTCGACACTGTATACTTCATATGTTATAACGCCATCTGTAAATGATACGTTAAAGTACAAAATTTGGAAGCAATAAGCATAAACAACTTTTTTTTTCCATAAAAGCCGACATTTGGTTAGAATTTAATAGATAATATCCAAAATGTACAAAAAGTAAATACCACAGACATGTCCTAACAGTTAGTCCCTCTGCTGAATGAAGGAAATGATAGTAATATACATATAGCTTTTTTAGTAACTCTGGAGTTGAATGGCAAAAAATGGACCTTTGTTGATTCAATACGTCTGTCTGTCCATCATTTTAAAACGAAATTATTACGTAGACAACAAAGTTAAAACTAGAGTTTTTATACAAAAATAAAAATGAAAGTGGGCTCCGTACATAAAAACATTTTTATTAAGCCTTTAGTGCGTGGTGAATACATTAAGCTTTTCAAAAATACTTTAATTTTACGAATATTTTAATTTTGATTTCTGATTAGGAACATAGTGATAACTAACAAGCAAGATGTAACTGTGCAACAAAGACAATTTATCTTATATCATTTCTTTATAGATTCAATTCAAGAGGCAAAGGATGACCCTGAGTTTCACCAATGCCTCCAAAATACGGTGAAAAGAGGGAAACGCAAGTGCCTTAATGGGAACGGAGTAGCTTAACACTAGGTTTCCAGGTTCCTTGCCTACTCTGATATGTTTGGAATACAGTGTAAAGCTATATAGGCATAATGTTTAATGTGGCCAAACCAACTTGGTAATGAATATTTAAACAACGACGTAGCTTGACACTAAGTTCTCCCTGAAAGCTTGTGTCCGTTTTTCAAATACGTTTTGAGATAATAATTAAAATATATGCACCTTAGTTAGGAACCCATGGTCACCATTTCCAATGCTTAATTATATATAACATAATACGTACATAATTATGTTACTTTAAAGCCGTAATGGCTTAGAACGACATCCATTCCATATCTATCGTGGATTCGATGCCCACGGAGAAAAAGGTATACGTATAGAAGTTGAGTTCCGCCACTTTAGTCTCACTAGCAGCACATAATGTCTTAAAAATTAAATGGGAAGTGGAGAACGGAGTGTCTTGACATTAGGTTTTCATTTATCTATCCTGCTATGCGGGAAAAAGCATAAAGTTGAAAATAATGACGTCCGATGATGCCACTACAGCGTCGTCCATCTTGAACTAAAATAGATATATAAATGTTACACGCAGCTTCCGCATCTGTTAGGCTATTTTAGATTAACCCATGTGAAATCTAAATAGTAAATATTTAGATAAATTATAAAATCTTGGATAAATTAATATTTCTTTAGCTTGCGTTAGTTTGTATTATCTCACCTACGCTTAGTAGTAAAAATATTTTTTTTTCTACTACATAATTTAATTGTAAATTTTTGTATTTTCACGCGGTAATGAGATATAGCATGGTATGCAGAGAGAACTTGTGAATCTAGTGTTCCGTTTCTCATTAAGATACATCTATACACCATATTCTTTTTATGGGCCATTGCGTGTTGAGTGGCGGAACTCAACGCCGCGCTTTGCTTTATTATCTAAAAAAAATAATGCTGTGGTAGGCAAAGCGCGACGTTAAATTCTGCTAATCTAGCACGGAATATGTCGAAAATTGGCAACCGTAGAATTTCAGTATGTGGGAAATAGGGTGAAGCTGCTAAAATAAATGGCGTTTGTAATGTAATTACATGAATTCCTTTTAATAGCTTATCAGTTCGGCAGCGGCGTTATCACACGTAACGTTGTATCATTTCTTTATTGATATCTCAATATAAAATATGGTAAATGTTGAAAATATTATGATATATATCTGTTCGTTTAAAAATAAAAATAATTTAATAGATTTAAAGCATTTTAATTGCTTCTAAGCTATTGCTTAAATGCGTTCAATTTTCGAGATATTGCGTATTGAGTTGCGGAACTTAACAGCGCGTCTTATCTTGTCACCAGAGAGAGGAAACGAAAAGAATTCTTTCCTTCGGATGGAAATCGAACTCACTATCGTCGCGCTTACAGTCAGATGCTATTTACTCACACGCTTAGGTAGTAAGTACATTTTAATAAACATGTGACTAAGAACTGAAAAACTCTACACCTTACAAGCAAGCAATAAAATCAGCTTCCCTGCTGTATCCCGCAGACAGCAGGGTAGGCTGAGGAAACCTAGTGTTACGACAATCCATTCGCCACGGCATTGCGTGTTCAGTGGCAGAACTCAACGTCGCGCTTTACCTTGACACCAGAGCGAAAAAATGGAAACATAAATGTAAATAAATATTTCATTTCCTCGAGTGGGAATCGAACCCACAACCAGTCGATTTCACAGTCACACTTAGTGCACCTGCGCCACGACTGGCGTCAAACAAGTAAATAGCGATATAATTAATGCTTATTCAATAAATATGTTAATTCTAGCGTATTTTACCTCAAAGGATGGACGTGATTTTACAAATATGATTTGTTTAGTTTAAGTTTTGTGGTGGAATTACTTGGAATGGGTAACTAGGTCAGCGGTAGCAGATTGATACTCGTATTAGGGGAACAGGTACCTTAATACTATTAAAATTCTAATTAAAATTAATAAGTCTTACCTTTGTTTTAAGTTATTTTTTAGCTACACAATTTATACCTCATATCAGACACTCCTTATCCCATGCATTCATTAAATTGACATTCAATCTATATAAACATTAAATCCTCAAATAAATTATTTCCTTTCCTCGAGTGGGAGTCCAACCCGCAACCGTCGCGTTTACAGTTCGAGGTTGTGCCACTGCGCTACGATCGCCTCGCATATTATATACTATATTTATAAAATAATTCATATGTACTTATGAAGCAATCCTATCTAATGTCGAACTGCAATTGACCTGTAATCTGATTACTTTCGCTCAAACAAATATTTATATCAAGTCTGATTCGAACTTGTAACCTATTAACTATAACAAAAGATGTATAAGAATAATACTGTTAGGTGCCATCGGGAGATGAAACATCGTCTAATTATAAGCGTAGTAGTGGCTTCGATTACTACTCAGAAGAAATAGTTATATTTATTTACCCGCTCGGATGATATTCGCGGCGTTGATCTCTGCCATTTATGCGCAATGTCTTGAAAGATGGGCGGTACGAATATCTTTACTCTTACTCAGTTCGCTTTGCCTATCCCACTATATGCGAAAAAAGCGTGACAATGCTTTATAATACTTTATAACAACATGACAATTTCAGACACTATGACAGAATTGTTTTCGATGCGAACGTTTATACTTATTTCTTTTATCAAATAGGTAAATTCCCAATCCGTTTCATATTGATTGTCAATTTAGTAAAATAGGTAAGAAAATGTATGTTATCATGGGTCACTAAAAAAAATAAATAAACAGAACACGCGAAAGAAACTGTTAGTGTTTTTTTAATGTAATTTTAAGCTTCACGCTGTATCCTACAAATGATAGGGTAAACTGAGGGAACCTGTGTAAGAACCCATACTTTAAGACACTCCGTTCTCTGCTTTCTGCCATAGGCACATTGTTACGTGGCATTACGATGAAAATATTAAGTATTTCATTTCTCTCAATAGGTCTTGGGCCCACAACAGTCGCTTTTCAATTTTTATTAATATTTTAAAACATCACTTCAGTTATTTCAGTACACTCACTTTATTGAATCAGTTCAGCCGCTGTCGAATAATGTCAAAAGAAAAACAATATAGAAAGTACCTACTTCGATCTATTTTTTTCTTAGATCTCTAAAAACTGGTATTGTGATTATTTGAAGACTTCTTTTTAAGTAACGTTGGTCTCAATACGGTAGCTGATTCATAATTTATGTTTCATTCAATGTTAAAATGGAATTTGAATAAATAACATCTTAAATAGTATTAAAATAGAAATTAAAATTAATTAATTTAGCTTACCGCTGGATCCCGCACACAGCGGGTAGGCAGAGGAGATATTTTTAATATCATATTGATCCAGAGTTGTTTTTATATGGACGGCTCGCGTGTCTCAACCCTTTTTTATATATATGGGGTGTGGTAGTAGAAACTCTCAAGTACTACAGTACTAATAAATATGATGCACAAAAAGACTTGTATCAAATATAAAATAAATATAATATAATAATTCAAAATCTATAATGGCACGATTTTTTAAGATCGAATTTCTTATAAAGGCAAAAAATGTATGTTTAGGGGCGACACATATTGTGGATCAAAGTGAGGTTCCACCAATATTACAATATTGAATGTTATTTCACGTCGCGGTGGCTGACGTGATGTGCTTATGCGAACTGTTACAGCGACGTTAACTAAGTATATCGTGACGGATGCCGGCTCACAGTACGCTCGCGGTACGTGAGTTATGCTTGTATGACGTTAATATCCACTTTCTGCCGAATTCCGAAGGCATTGCGTGTTGAGTGATGGAACTTAACTCTGCGCTTTGCCTCGTACTAGAACGTATATTTCATTTCCTTGAGTGGAAATCGAACTCACTACCTATTGCGTTGTGATAGGTTGTGAGTTGAATTTTCAGTTCTTACATGACCAATTAAAATACTTTCCTGTCCTGTAATGTCTTCAAAATAGTGTTCATATTGAAAAACCACATAGATTTACATAACCACATCAGAGATAAGCTTTTAAAATTTATAATGCTTTATATTAAATAGCGTATTTCTAAAATACCAGTAATAAGGGAAGTATTGAAATTAATGTTGTTTTTCCGTTCTCCACTTTCCGCCTATTCCGAAATATTGATTATATTATGAATGTACGCAACCGTTTGGCCTTATTTTCCAATAGGAGTAATAAATTATTTTCATTTCCTAGCTCTTCTAACAAGTCAAATCGCGGAGTTGAGATTCACCACTCCATACGCAACGCTCACGGGCATTAAGCGTTATGGTCGTGGGCCGATTCCGTTCAGGAATCATAGCGTGCTCGTGTATTCGTTTTAGCTGGCACATTATTTCTTCAAAAAAGCAATAGTTGTCTAACAGACCTTACATAGCAGAGAAGGATGGAGAATCAACTAAAAATAAAAATACCGTCCAAATGCCAGTCGTGTGCATACTGAGGGTACGTACCAATTTCAGGATATTATGCCAAGGGAAGGAACTACAATTATAAATTTGTAATGATTTTTTTCTACAGAATATATATATTGTTTAAGTTTTTCGCTTTTTTCCTTTATTTATACTGCAAGTCCTCACGTACTGCCAAATTTAAAAATCGTAAATCCTGTAGGTTTTGATTAGGCGAGTTTCACAAAATGCAATAATAACGATGCATCGTATCTTGATCATCGAAGCCTGATTTTATTCTGTGCTCTAAGAACAGTGGATCAGAGGATTCGATATTCATTTTTGATTAATACATCCACGCGATCTCGAATTAATGTTCTTGATACACGGACAAGTGATTCTATAAGAGTTCCGTTTTATCGTTTTGAGATAAAACCCTAGAAAATTGATAATAAACTAAATTTCTACTTTTAAGCTCGTGTAATTTGTTAAAGCAATGATCGTGGTTTCGATTGCCACTCGGGGGAACAAATTATTTTCATTAAATTATTACTTAATTAACATTAATAAATTATAAAAACTCCACTCGGGGGAACAAATTATTTTCATTAACTTATTACTTAATTAACATTAATAAATCATAAAAACTCCACTCGGGGGAACAAATTATTTTCATTAACTTATTACTTATTTAACATTAATAAATTATAAAAACTCCACTCGGGGGAACAAATTATTTTCATTAACTTATTACTTAATTAACATTAATAAATTATAAAATGACGTTGAGTTCCTTCACAGAAAATGCAACTTAAAAATTAAATGGTACCTGGTAAACAAAAACGTTTTAACCTAACCTAACTAACCTAACAACACCTTTAGATTTCCTCTGCTTTCCCTCATGATAAAAAATAAAAAATGTTCCCTTTACTTACCTTGCTATATGCGGGATATAGCGAGAATCTACCGTAACATTCCATCTCCAAAATTAATTTTACTTAATCTTATATCTAAAAATTAAGTCACTTATTACCAATATCATTAATTAACAGGCAAAGCCACGCCAAAACCGTATACTCCATACAAACACAAATACTAAATAGATAATACAAAATTACACACTCTATCTAAAGCTATACAAAATTACAAACTCAGTGCAGTGTTTTGTCCGAAGTGGCGCGGACGTGCGCACGCGCAGTTAAAATGAAGTCTATATGGATTTTCCTAATTTTTACACTTGCTGCTAGTGGTAAGGAATTCGATTTTTCTAGTGCTTGTATTTATATTAAAAAAAAGTAATAACTAAGTGTTTCTTAAGTGTTTAAGCATAGAAAGTAATGAGTAAATTATTTGCGTTGAACGTTAATGCTTATATTTAGATTTTATATAGATATGTTTTATTTATAATTGTATATAATATAATTAATGACATACTGTGATATTATGATATACTACATATGGTATTATTATTTGTAAAACAAGGATTTAAATTTTGCATACTAATAAAAGTGTCAGACCTAATCTAACCTTAAAAGTGATAATAAATGTTTACAATTTTGTATTATTGTCATATATTTTCGTGGAATGGGATATCTTTCTTTTTTATTACTTATAGGTATGTTATATGTAAAGCGTATATTGTCTATTTGAAATGTGATTTCTATTCAATAGAATATTTTGCCTGCCTATTAACCTTATCAGATGTACAAAAAGTGCCTTTTTACATGAGATTCCATTTATATATATATATATATATATAAATGGAATCTCATGTAAAAAGGCACTTTTTGTACATCTGATAAGGTTAATAGGCAGGCAAATATATATATATATATATATATATATATATATATATATATATATATATATATATATATATATATATATATATATATATATATAGACTCCAGGACTCTCCTGTAAAGTGGACGTTTGTGAGGTTGAATACTACTCGAGAACATTTATTATTTAATACTTCCATTTCCTCGCTAATGAGACAAAGCGCGGCGTTAAGTTCATCCGCCACTCAACATCCAATGCCTCGAAAGTTCGGCGGAAGCGTTTGTTAACTAGTTGCTCTCTGCCTACTACAGCAGCTTAGAAGTGTAGGCTAATATAGTATCAAAGCACTCTTTTCTCTTACTCGAACAATTGCATAAGATATTAATAGCAATACGACATAGAAAATCTTTAAATTATGAGAAAAATCATTTAAATATATGTGTTCATATATGTATGTATTTTTTTTAAACGAATATTTATGTAGTGTGTGTATATATGTTTATGTAGTTTATATATATATGTATAATTGTATATATGTATTTATATTTGTGAATATGATGTTTCTTCTGTGAAGAAAATAATAAACAAAATATACTAAATATTTTGTTTATTATTTTCTTTTACTATTAATTGCATTGTACTCTCCCCGCTGTTTTGATAGATATCCACTTCCACTGGTTGGCTGGAAGAGATTTCTTTTAGTAATAAGCCCACGTTTCTCAACGAACTTTTCATTTTATATTACTGTATGTTTTGTTTGGTGCAATATAGAATATATAAAAATAAGAACAGAATGTTGATTCAGCATACATTGAATCAGCATACATTGAATTATGTAAAAAGACTTGCCCCAACGGGCACAATCACACAGTGACTGACTGTAAATCTAAGGGTTATAGGTTTGATATTTACTCGGGGAAATTATTCAATTATTTAAATTTTTCCCTTTGTTTATATATTTGGAACTCTCTTGCAAAAAGAGTGATAATGCCATTTTATAACTTAAATATATGTCCAGTAAAGTCTAACAATTTAATTTTTTGTTTAATAAGATTTATTTCACGTATACCAACTCTATTTTAAATAAGTATATAAAAAAACCTATATTGGATTAGAACTCGCAACGGTCGTGACGATAACAACTCTATTACGACACAATATCGTAACTAAAATAAATAACAAATTCGCTGTGACAAATAGTTACTTGCATAATTACTTAAAAGTCATGTTTTATACATAAAAACGGTTACTTATAAATTACAATATATAAATTTTTATTGTTTCTACTTTTGACGTTATATTAGAATATACAATAGAGTTATATATACAGTTTGGGCACGTCGAACGAATGAGTGATGAAAGAATGGCAAAGAAGATTTATGATGGAAAAGTGAGTGGTAAGAGAGATAGGGGGAGATCTCGGTTGACCTTCGAAAACACAGTATCAAAGTTACTGGAGAAAGGTCACGGAAAAAGCATGAGGACCCCACGAAGAGGTTGATGACAGTGGACGAGGCGAAAGAGCTATGTAGAGACCGTAGCGTTTGGCGCTCCGTTCTGTCTGACTACCCCGCTAAGGGATAAAACGTGAAGCTAAGTTAAGTTAGTTACAATAGAGTAAAGACTACTTAGTGACAATAGAAACTGAGAAACAGATAGGTATATACTATATCACTCCGTTCTTCAGTTTTCGCCTATTTTAGAGACATGAAAAGGGTTGCGGTACTCAATGTTGTGTTTTTTATTATTTCTTAATTGTATGGTATGGGATAGTTAAAAAAACTAAAAAAAATAAATAAAATTCAGAGTCTTAGAGTAGACTATCTGTAAAGTTCATTTCGACATTTAGGTATTATATAAACATAAAAAGCATAGATAGATAGATAAAGAAAAGAAGTTCTAAAAGTGAAAAATTACAGGTCCCGTTTTGTCTCGTTACGAAGAAAATTAAAATATTAAATATTGCATTCTCTCGAGTGGGAATCGAACCTACAACCGTCGCAATTACAGTCGCATGTTTGTGCCCTGTCGCCAGGATGGTCTCGTTTCATTTTTTAATAATTAAATTCTATTATATCGTAAAAGAATAAAATGTACATTAGAAGGCACAAAGAGAGCATTCATGTATTTCTAAGAAACAAGATAAGAATTGCTTGAAATTATTGAGTAATAAAATGAATCATTCGGTAATAGAGTCTTGACTATTCGTATATAAATTACCGAAACCCAAATATTATAATTTATTTTATTATTTTATTAAATAATTAAATAAAAACTTGTATAAATTAGTTTATTGATTATTATTTATTTATTAAAATAGATTATAATTCTATTAGTTATTAATAGTCCAGTAGTCTGCTTTTAATTTATTATTAGTTATCTCTAAATGTAGTCTAAATAGATGACCAGCGAGAATCGACGGTTATGGGTTCCATACTATTATACCCATTCAATAATAATTATTGAAATATAATCTTCCCTTATTTAAGTAAATGTCATTTTCCCGCTCTGGTAGGACAAACCCGGTGTTGAGTTTCACCACTCATCACGCAATGTCTATGTGGAACAGAGTTTCATATCCCTAGGTTTACTCTGTCTACCCTGCTATGCGTGTAAAAGTGTGTAACTCTTTTTTTTTAATAGGGACTAAACTTCTTAGTCATTTTTAGGGTTCCGTGCCTTATAAGGTAAAAACAGACCCCTTATACGATCACTTTGTTACCTGTCTGTCCGTATGTCAAGACTATTTATCTCGATATCACGCAAAGGGAACCATCCCATAGGTAATTTATATTAAAAAAATACCATTACAAATTTATATTTATAGTTCATTTCGTACGAATTGAGTGCATATGGGCATATGCACTCATTTCGTAAACTTAAATTTGTCAAGTTTTAAAAGATTTACTTTTGTTTTAATATATTGAAACTGAAATTGGTATGAAAATAAGGTTTTATACGGCCTCGGACTTAACCGGTTTTTTTAGCTTTACGCTGTATTTCGAACATAGAAGGGTATGAAATGGGAACTTGGGAACATAGTGTTAAGACACTTCATTCCCATTAAAACACTTCCGTTCCTCACCGCCGCTGAATTCTAGAGGCATGTGCGTTGAGTGGCAAAACTCACTCACTCGTCACCAGAGCGAAAAAATGACAGTATTAAATATTTCATTGCATTAACTGGCAATAGAAGCCACACCATTCGCGTTACAGACATATTAATATCAATTAATAAATTAATATTGAGTATCAATCCACTGGAGAGGATTTATACATACTCCTACGGAAACGAAAAACGAGGCCAAATGAGGATAGTTGTGGTGCAACGGAACGAAGTGTGACTTCCAGTCACACCGGCTGGTTGTGGGTTCGATCCCCACTTGAGGAGATGAAATATTTACTTAAATGAATGAAGATTAAATATTTACTTAAATAAAATATTTATTTAAATGTATATTTCCATTTCTTCGCTCTGGTGTCGAGGTCTACGAGAATAGTTAGGTTTTGATTAAGTGGCGAATAAACTTTACTTTGAATTTGCGGGCGTTTGCACTCATTGTATGTTGGTCATACAGATTTCAGTTCATATTATTTTTTTCTATAAAATATCTATAATATTTCACTTGTCGGATTTTTTCTTTATTAGTATTGTAAATTCTTAGTTCGTCTCAAATTTCATCACGTTAGATCTACGGGAAGAACTCTAAAGGTTTTGTCTTTCATACAAAATGCAGTAAAATCGATGCATAAATGCTTGAATCTTTTGATTGTGTTGACTTAGAAACTTTTTCGTGCTCCAAGGGACCGTAGGTCTCTGAATATTTGCTATTAATTTCAGCTTGATGATCTGAGGCAGACTGACAACATGGATCCTATAAAGGTTAATAACCCCTAAAATTAATATTAAGTACCCTCGAATATATTTTTTACTGTTTAGTCAGATATTATTTGCTTTTAAGTAATACAAAAATATAGAGTATGGTCTAAGTTGAAAGATACATATAAAACCTGATTTATGAAAACAAAGATAACAATAATCTTTCACAAAATAGTGTATAGAAGCTCGTCTAAATTAAGTCCATAGTAAGTCAATCTTCGAAACAATGCACAGAAGAACAACTTTAAGGTGTCAAATTTTAAGTATCAAAATGGCTTGCTACATCGCAAAATGTGTTAAAATACTTAGAATCCTTATTAGCAACTTAAGTAAGGATCAAAATCGTATGAAATAGTTTTTACGTGTTGTCATTATATTAACCTTGGCATCGATGATCGGCTGATGTTGCTTGAAATTTGAAAACAAGATAGAATTGACATCACAATCAAAAAAAAATTAAAATAGGCACTATTACAAGAATGCTTAAATCAGTCAGTCATTTAACATTTAAATGTCAGCACTATCAGTCAAGAACGCGCTATTACACATTTACTTACTTTAATAAGGGGAGCAAATGGATTTTAGTAAGTTTTATTCAAAATGACTAATATAATTTATGTATGTTACATAAAAAAAAAAAAAAATAATAATAATAATGTTACATAATAATCTCAAATAGCGAAATTATATTTGTTATTAGCGAAAACAGTATTAAAATTCGTTGCAGATTTTAAACGACCTAAACATAAGCAGAGATGAAAAAAAATATTTTTTTTAAATTTTCTCGAAATAGTTATTTTACATATTAATTAAAAAAAGCAAAAACTGACTTCTAAACTTAAAAGTAAAAAATAATTTTACATAAAGTAAAACGTACTTTATGTGTTTGTCGCACACATATCTAATGTAAATTTAAGACTCATAGATATTATTGTCAGAAATAGACAATAAAAACGGGACCACACGGGAAGCGCTTGCTTTCAAATAAAAACATCATCAAAACCGGTTCACCCAGTCAAAAGTTCTGAGGTAATCATAACAAAATGCAGTCGAATTGATTAACTTCCTTTTCTTACAGAAGTCGGTTAAAAATAGTGAATGGGGCTGTGGCGGTGCAAAAGGACAGCGTCTAGAAGGGTGACTGACGGTTGTCGCTTCGATGTTTCATTTTTCTAGCTATTCGACCCATTGTTCTAACTATTTTTTCCCTATTTTATTTGCCCCCCGTTTAAAGTTATTATTTTTTTGAATTCAATTACAATTTATAGGGTTTTCCTTAAAAAGTACCTAAAAATATAAAAATATTGTAAACAGAGCCCTAAAAATATAAAAATATTATGCGCGTGCGACATTTACAATATCATCACTGACCTTGCGTTTAAAATGTAAAAAATATCAACAGAAATGTTATTTTTAGTTCAACTTCAGTAGTAGTATGTATTTTATATAAGGCCATCGTGGTGCAGAGGCACAAGTGAGCGATTGTAACCTCGACGGTTGTGAGTTCGATTTCCATTCGGGAAAATGAAATATTTAATATTTTTATTTCTTCGCTCTGGTAGCGAGGCAGAAGGCGGCGTTGAGATGGTCAACACGTAATGCCTCAACAATTAGATTATTTTTTTTGTAGCTGCAGACTTCACTTCATACCGCACATAGCAGGGTAGGCAAAAATGACCTGGGAACCTAGTGTTAACACACTTCGTTTCCCATTCAGATACTTCCATTCCCCACTTTCACGTTTACAGTCGCATACTGGTACGTTTACAGGCCCCTACGCCACGACCACTGCATAATAATTACTTATGATTATTAATTAATTTAATTTTATAATCAATAACTCTAACTTGATAGCGTGAACTAATAGTCTAACACTGTTTCATTGCCTCTCAATGACGTCGTATGTTTATACAAAGCAGTATTAACTTGATATATATTATTTTATATTTTGGGATAAACCCTATTTATTGTTGAGATAAGAAAGAATTTGTGACTTAATTCTTAATATTATAGTATATTAGTCATATTACTTTGTTTTTGTGTATTAATGTAACTTTTATATTCAACTAGACCCTTCATCTATACTTTCACTCTAAAACACTCTGTTTTCCGCTAACCGCCCAAATTGATATTGCTTGTTGAGTGGCGTAACTCAACCCCGTGCTTTGTTTGGCCAGAGTGGAGAAATGAAACTAATTCATTTTCCCGAGTTTACAGCCATACGCCGGTCCACTGAGCTATGATGATCTCTATTAACTAAACAATTTATATAAGGATTATGAAGTGCCTATCTATAGTACTTTAACTGTTCTAGTGAAAACAAGTTCTGGTCCCGAATATTGAATGTTATATAACAGTGTCTGACTGTAACTACGATGATTATGAGTTTGATTTCCACTCGGACTATTAATTACTTTCCTTTCCTCGGTCTGGTAATACTTTATATAGCTCAGCGTTGAATCTCACCACGCGATTGACTCGGAAATTGGGCTGTAAGTGGAGATAGGTGTGTAACTTCCCTCTGCCTATATATACTTTTTTTTTTTTTGCTTAGAATAAATCCAAGCATTCCTATCAATGTGTCACAATGTGTATGAAATATGTATCTTAACATGACTCGGTGTCGTGTAAATAAATATATTGTCATGCTGTCTTTTTACTCTCATCATTGTATTGTGAATTATACATAGTTGCTTTTAGATATTTTCCTCTTAAGAAATATAATAAATTTGTTTTGTATGTGAAAAATATAATCATTTAGTATACCGTTATGGTCGTCGTGGCACGTGGTCGGTCGTGCGATTGTAAACGCAACGGTCGTTCGATTTCCACTCGGGGTAATGAAATATTTTATATTTTTATTTTTTCACTCTAGTGGCGAGGCAAAGCGCGGTGTTTAGTTCCGCCACTCAACACACAATACTTCTAGAATTCAGCGGAAAATGAGGAACGGAGTATCTTAACACTAGTTTCCATTTACCTACCTTTCTTCTCGTAAGGTACACGGTTCTTACCCGGTCTTTGTTAAGTTTCGTCGGTGAGCATCACAGCTCGAATAGCAGATTGACTTGACATTAATTTTTGTCTACCTACTGGTGCAGGGAGAAGAGTGAAGTTAAAACTTACATTAAAAGTTTGAATAAGAAAATTATAGATAATTTTTATATTAATTTATTAATAAGTGCAGCTATTATATATACTTTCTAGCTATTACACACCTTTTTCTCCATTTTTTTCACACACGAATTATCATTAAAAAAATGGAGAAAAGAGTGTTTTTCTTTTACCATATACAATGCAGAAGATAAAAAGATATAACAAATTCTTGTAGATTACATTCGGAGAAACTACTGACGCAGTTGGCAAACAAAGAAATGCCATTTATTTTTATCGTAACCATATCAGATACCCATTTCATTTGTATATCAAACAGCAAATACTAGTCGTTGTCTTCAACTTCATTTGACGTAAAATAGTAGAAGAGTACTTATTTATTTGTTTTTTATTTTTTTTTTATTTCTGTGTTTTGTTATGAAACTGATGATTAAATATTTTTGACATGGTAACGTCTGAAAAATCGATGAACGCTTGCTGTACGTACGAATAAGAATGACTCGTTGTCACGTTCCGCCTGAGCCGAGAATGAAAGCGAGAGCGAACGATGGGCCTAATTGTTCCGCTTGTGATGCGTCTATATCTCTCATATATCACACATGTACGTGTGAAACGTGTGTACATATATATTAGGTAAAAATACTCAAATTAAAATCAATAAATATAAAATTGTGGTTTTTCAGTAACTCCTTCTTCGTGTTATATAAAATAATGATAGTTCGGAGATAATAATTCAATTCACTACATAAAAGTATGCAATATTTCATCAACATTTTCTTACTTTTCTTATATAGTTTTCACGTAAAATTATCGTACGTAAACCGACTTTACAGACAACCGTGTTATTTAAATATTTCGAGATATGAAATCAAAAAAAAAATCAGCTTCACGCTAAATTCAGGAGCCATTACGACTTGAGTTCGATCGTTCGTTGACGACGATCAACGCCGCGATTTGCCTCGAGAGCAAATAAATAAAAATGTAAATGTTGAATGAATAAATATTTAATCTCCTCAAGGCAGGATCAAACCCACAACCAGTCGCGTTTACAGTCACATACTTGTGTCTCTGCGCCATGACTAGTGTTAATACAAATTTAGTAAAACAATTATATTTTGACAAATATGTATCACATTAGAAAATTTTTCTTATCTTCGGTATCACATTCAATAATTGTCTTATCCATTTTTTAATGGCTTGATTTTATAGTTATATTAGATTAGATTGAGATATATCCTTGATTATAATATTTTTGTAGATACTTTCTTAATGTTGGTTTCTTGTTTCAGCAACAAGTTTAAATAGTGACAAAGATGGGTGGTACGATGACTATTGGTATGACGATGACACTGAGAAACTCCCTCAAGAAAATGTCAAAGATAAGTCTACATCAACTGCTTCGGATGAAAATGACAGCATTTCTCAAGAGGAACTATTAGATTGGTTAAACAGGTTGACTACCGGTGCTGAAACAGAGACTACTAAAGGAAATTTTGATGAATATCAATTTGAAGATAATAGATCTGAAGTAAATGAAGATAATTTAGAAAACATCAAAAGTACAATTTCAGATCGCACGGAAAATAATGATATTACCAAAACAACTCCTAATATCGAAAATAAATCTCAGACTAGTAAATTAAGTACAAGTGATACAGATATAAATACAAGTAACGCCAAAGAAACCACAAAATTATCCACAAAGATATTTAGCGATGAAAATATATTCGAAATGACAAGAGATATATTAAATGAGGATACAGATAATGATTTCAGTGATATAAAACCTGCAGTTGAAAAGCAGTTTACTAATGGTATTGAAAAAATTGTCGAGGAAACTAATAGAATAGTTTACAATGATAAATCGGAATCTATTGATGATGATCCTAGTACTGAGCTTAATAATGATAAAGGAAAAGATGATGAACAAGAATCGAGTCAGATTACAGTCAGTGCTGAATCACGGGAAATATCTGAAGAAGACCCAGTCGATAAAGCTTTTACTGATTTAATGTCTGATTTAGATAACTTACAAGAGACGTGGGACAAATTACAAGATTCTAAAGATGAGAATGAAAATGATTTCAAAATAGGTGAAGATACTAAGACTGAGAAATTGTCGTCGCTAGAAGATGACGATTATGAAGAAATAATTGACTCTAATCTTGATAAACTGTTTGAAGATAATGAATCTGACGAAAACTTTGATGAGTCAGATGAAGAAGAGTCTTGATAATGAGGTTGTGGAAGTAGAATCAACAACTGCTAAAACAAATCAACCCATTCAATATCTGAACGATGCATTAATAGCTAGTGAACCGGAAAATAAAGATACTATTGTGGACAAGACGATGACAAGTACATCTATTAGCATGTCAAGTAATGAGCCAGAACAAGAACCAGTGCTAATGTCCACAACAAGTAAGTTTGATGATGATCTATCCAGCGCAGAAGTTGACAAATTAATGGAAGAGTTCACCACCAATAATCTAAATTTAATGCAAATATCTGCTAATGATGTAAGAAACGCTCAGCAAGTTAGACTTTCAATTGAAACTCCAGTTGAAATTACATCACCACTCTACCCCCAACCGTATCCCACCAATCAGACCGTGGACTGGATGTTCACTGGTAATGGGATGGGCATCGAGTTGAATATAACAGATTTTGCAATTAATAGTCATGTGGGTGATTACGTTCTTGTAAAACCGGGTAAGAAATATAATTTTTAATTATTTTTTTTCAAGCAGGAAAGACAGAAGGAACTTAGTTTCAAGATACTTCATTCAATACTTCCCGTCCAATTTTTTGAAACAATGCATATTGAGTGTTAAAATTAAACTCGTGCCTAACAGAAACGAAATTAAAAAAATATATTATTGCTATCCAGTGAGAATTAAAACTACAACTATCGCGCTTATAGTTGCGACGTACGTCGTGCCGTCGGCCACTTTGAAGCTGGGCTCAGGAAGAATAGTCTGAACTTTTTATAGTAAAATCAGTGTAAAGTTTTCGCCCAAAAATTATACTCACTATAATTTCATATCAATGCGGAAAATGGGAAATGGATGTATCTTAATGGGAATGGAATGTCCTAACACAAGTCTCCTAAGTTCCTTCTGCCTTCCCTTTTATGTGCAAAGTGAAGCGTGAAACTAAAAAAATCATATCGTTATGCCTTTTCAGTTGTCTTATACAATGTAATAATTAAAATCGATCAATAAAAATAATAGCATCTGCTTTCAAAGCAGGTTCGATTCCCACTAGGTTCAATTTTTTTTATATAACTAAATTAAACTAATTTCTTTTATCTTTTTTTATCTTAAGATTATCTTAAGATTATCTTAAGATTTCACCTTTATAACTCCAATCATTTCGTCTGTGAGTTGTTTGTCAGTCAATCAGTAACAGAAGAGTTTAATATGAGTACGTACGTAACATAATTTTATTGATTTTATAGGTGGCGTAGATGAATCAGGATCTACCGGTCTTCTTTTTTCATACAGGCTACGTTCTCCAAGACGCTACCGCTTCCTCGATGTCGACCAAATGTTCATTCGGTTTGAAGCAAAAATGGGAATGCAGTTCTTGACAGGATTCAAAATGAGTGCTCGGATGATTAGTAAGTTATAATTAAAATTGATACTGCAGGTTCAATTTCTTTTTGATATAATATATGTTTTTTATTAAAAAAAACATTTTACGTTTTTTTTATAGTTTATGATGTACTTAATTTAATTTATAATTGTATTCCCTACGATATGATGTAAGTTCGTAGCCGACAATGACATGCTAATGCAAAAATAAACATAACATATTATAAGTTGATCGAGGTCGTCCATGAAATTATGTTGTAATTTTGATCTTCATTATAGTTCCAAGACCGGGTGCTCCAGAGCCGGAACCGGAACCGGAAGCGCTGAAGCCCGAGCCCACTGCGAACATCACTTTGAATCTTGGCGGTATCACCTTGGAAAACTTCATACAATCAGAGGAGCAGTTCCGTCAGGTCATTGCTGACATGGCTACTATGTACATTAACAGTAACGGTATCAATCCTGGACTTAACTCTACGTAAGTTTACTTTTGTTTATTGGCATAATTATCGTGTTCACAGCCAGACTGCGACTGGCGTTTCGCCTAACTTAAAAACTTTAAGTAGTTTTAGAGAGAGATTTAAATTAATAATTCCTTTATAATTACAAAAACTCTGCATCATCTTTATATATATCTTAGTTTTAAATCGTGGCTCAATTATCATATGAGGTAGTGAATTATTTTCATTTTCTCACATGGCAAAAAGACAAAATGCAGCGTTGGCAATGGAAACTAGTTTCCTCTGCCCACGAAGTTAAAGAAAAGGAATGTTATGTCACTACCGTCTCATTAAATATCAAATTTATAATTCAAACTTACAACTACAAAGTATTCTAGTAACATCTATGACATTCTACTAAACTCTATTATAACATAAATAAGGATAACAATCACTTGTTACAAACAAACAATAATTATTCATTCGTACACTCATTTCATATCTGAGGTTATCTTTTGTTAATACACTTCTAGACTCAACATAATATTGAATTTAAATTAATTCAATTAATGTATTAGAATAGAATAGAAGAGATTAGTCGTGGTGCAGTGGCACTAAGTCTGCTGTAAACGCGACTGGTAGTGGGTTTGATCTTCACGAGGCAATAAAATATTTATTTAAATTTATTCATACTTGAGTTAATGAATTACTGTCATTTACTCTTTCCGTAATAACATAAAGCATGTCTTGCGCAATGTCTCCAAAATTGGGCGGAAAGTAAGGAACCACATATTTCTCTCTAGGTTCCCTTTACTTACCTTGCTATATGTAGTATACAGAGTGAAGCTAAAAATACAATTGAATGTCATAATTTTTATCATTTACCATGAAGATTCCTCTTAAAGTGGGTAAATGCCATTACGTATGTATTTACCCACTGCGTTTGAAGCCATGTGAATATCGTAAAAGCTATACAAGTTACATCAGTGCGCCAAAACAACAACAGCACACAATGCGCCCCACTTTATATGACGGTGTTTACGTCATTGTGACCTATTAAAACTATTTTGGGAACCACTTCATATATCAAAATATAGTTTTATTTACATATTTATAAAAAAAGTTATTGAGTTTAACTAAGAAATATTTTTTTTATTTTATAGTTTTAATTAAATAATAAAATTCAGTTCATATATTTCGACTTAGTGTGTAAAGTTGGTAACGCGCCTGCGCGCACAGCGGACTTGCGCGTCTCAAACGTCATGTCTATTTTAGTAGCAAGCTTACGTGCGGGCCAAGCTTACAGTGCCACGCTTCTAAATTCATGTACACGGTCGTAAAATAAACAGTTTACCACAAAAAAACACGCTTAAATCCACCACAAAAATTGGCTAGATTGAGAAAAAATGGCAAATTCACAAATTATCAATAATAGCACCTAAATGAGATAAGCATAAGTGTTAAAATGCAGCAATGCGCCAAAAGATCGATGTCAGTATTCCCTGATGCCAAAATTTACAAAATTTAGTGTCAAATATTTATCATGGAGCCCCTCATAGATAGGAACAACCTTGCCGTAAGTGCGATGGTCACTGTGGCGATGCAAATATTGTTTTTTACGATCGCATCGCTATCACAGAGCGACAAAGTCACTGATTTTACAGGTGGTGCCAATTTTATCATTATAGCATTATTAACATTCTTCCTCGGCCAAGGTGGTAGTACTTTGAAAAGCTATGATAGCAGACAACTGATGGTAACAGCTTTTGTGTGCGTATGGGGCGTGAGGCTCTCCGGGTATCTGATCTATAGGATCTATCATATCGGAAGAGATAAACAGTTCGAGGATCGTAAAAGCAACACGTTAAGATTTGCTGTATTCTACACATTCCAAGCGGTTTGGGTGTATGTAGTCAGTTTACCAGTCATTATTATTAATTCACCTCACCATTCGTATCCAAAAGCACCAAAAACGATGACAACATTGGATTCTGCTGGCGCTGGAGTTTTTGTGATTGGATTATTAATAGAAACTTATGCCGATTTACAGAAGTTTGCGTTTCGCCAAGAGCCAGCAAACCAGGGCAGGTGGTGCAACGACGGCCTTTGGGGCCTATCGAGGCATCCAAATTATTTTGGCGAGGTCGTTCTTTGGTGGGGCATATTTATTATATCGCTAAACATAATCGAAGGTATCGAGTTTATCGCCGTATTATCACCTTTATTCACGACCGCTATTATATTGTTCTTATCTGGTATACCGTTGCTCGAGCGGTCGGCGGACGAAAAATACAGAGATAACCCAGATTATTTATATTACAAAGCGTCCACGTCGCCTTTTATTCCGATACCGCCCGCTATTTATGTGGAAGTACCAAGATTTCTGAAATGTATGATGTGTTGTGAATTCCCAATTTACGATTCGACTAGAGATGACTTCCCCGCCCCGACCATCGTAACCGAGACCACTAGTATATCAATGGTGCAGTCTCAAACATAGCTAACAAATGCCGCGCGCGATTACGCCGCGGCCAAGGAAAGTAACAACACGAAGAGCCAAAATAACCAAAAATTGTGATACACGGCCGAGGAGAAGCCTCAAAAAAAATTGCCAAATTCATTGCCACTAAAACAAAACAATACTTTAGATATGAATCGTTATAATATTTATATGGAAAATTTGAAACGTAGTAAAAAAGTCGCATTAGGACTCATTGAGGAGACGAAAGATATTATACAAGGGGTCGAGAGTCCAGTTACAAACATTAGGTTAAGATCACCGAATGATGTAGAAATAAGTGCACCTAGTACTAGTAAGCAAGATAAAAAACCGACAGAGTATGTGAAATACGGCAAAATTACGTTCAACACTACGGCAATATTACATCACTATCCGCAGATGCAAAATCAATCGAAAAATCGCACTGACAATTGTATCGAGCGAACGGTTACTAAAACCGATTTAAATCTACCACTGAAAGAGAAAGATAATAATAACGAAATTAAAACGGAAACTGAAACAAAATACAAATCAAACGCAGAACGCAATGAGAATAATAATGAAACAGTTAAATCTAACTGCGTTAAGAGTGAGACTTTAAAGAAGCCAGTGAAATTTGCTGAAGAGAAGCTTGTATGAAATATAGCCTTATTTTCATTAATAATGAAGTACTGGCTTGGACCCGTTAGAGTGAAAACATACATATCGAAATACAAAAATTGTAAATAATAATGTAAAAGACTGGATAATCTGGAAACAAATTTTAATTGTTACTCGATCCTAGAATATTTATTATTAATAAGAATAATTGTTGTAGTGGAAGATCGATATACTCTAATAGTGAATATGATATAATATACTATAGAAGAATAGCCGAATCCGTCTCAAATAGAATAATTCTTCCTACTAATATAAAATGTAAATACAAATGTAGCTGAAAGGACTTAACCGCTTAGTACACTGGTGAGTAGTTTTATTTTAAAATGTCTTGCAGTTTCTTTCACTTTCGATCTATTCAGAAACATTACACTATTTTTAAAAAGAATATTAACTAAAGGTGAGTGATGAGAGAAGCACCTCATTTGAGGGGGGCACCTCATTTGATCTTCGAGAAAGCAGTATCGATGATACTGGAGGAAGATCACGTAAAAAGCATGAGAACTCCCCTTGAGGAAATGTATAAAGAAGTTGAAGAAAGTTGACGAGGCAAAAGAGATATGCAGACCGGCCTTGGACGCCCTGTTCTCTCTACATTGCTAGAGACAAAAGCTTTCTGCACTGCTTTGAGCTTCTCATCCAGGGATAATCCATGGATTGCGAGTAGTTTCTTTCCTTACATAATTGAAACATTTTTGATCACTCCTTTTAATTAAAATGTGAATAACGTCTTTTTCTTATTTATACATTTCACGACTGAATTTTGTAAAATCCCTGGTATCTTGAATGCGTCAAAATAGCGTACGCTTAAAGGTATTGTTATATAATAACATAAGTATTGCTCTTTGCGGAACACATTATATTAGGATATAGTAAGAAAGGGTTAATCTGCTTTATGCCTTTTCCCACATACAGCAGTGATAAGATACTCTACTAGTTCCTACTTTTTGAACAATTTTAAAGACAATGAATTCTCATTAATTCAACTACGCACTTTATTAAAAATAAACCAAAATCCTGTACTTTAAATAAAACATCTTTAGATATAGGAATATATTTCATGAAAAAAAAACTGGAAAAGCGCGAGTCCGGCTCGCCCACCGAGGGTTCCGTATAAAAATTAGAGGTCTTGAGCTTGTTTTGAAATTCAAGCTTAGCTTAGCCAGAGTCTTTTAATCTGATATCTCATTTGAACTAGTGGCTTTAATACTAAAATAAAAAAAATAAAAAATCTGAACTAGTAATAACTGTAGATGCTAGCTGCCAAATTTCACAATTCTATGTCAACCGGAGGTACACTATTATATAAAAAAAAATCAGCTTCACACAGCAGGGTAAGCAGAAGGAACCAAGTGTTAAGACCGTTCTCCACTTTGGCAGGCATTACGTGTCAAGTGGCAGAACAGAACTCAAAGAGAGCGAAGAAATGGAAAAATAAATTTAAGTAAATGTTTCAGCTCCTCGAGTGGAGATCCAACCCACAACCAGTCGGTTTTACAGTCACACTTCGTGTCGCTGCGCCACGACTGGCCTCTTGACTATTAATTTTTATTCCCATTATAATGCCGAAATAAGCATTTTTTGCGACATAAATGGCCATCTTTTTTATGTAAATGTAGAAATAAGACTTTTCAAAAATTTAAGGAACCATAGATAGTATATGGTTTAAATTTCAACTTGATATTAGAGATATTACTTGATATATCGTTCTTGAAATAAAGACATACAGACGAACGGACAACAAACTGATCTTTTAAGGATTCCTTTTTTCCTTAAAACTTACCGAACCCTAAAATACAGAGTATATATATATATATATATTTTAATATAAAAATTATATATTCAATATGAAAAAAAAACGATCGCGTGAAAATATAAATAAAAAGAAAACATAATTAGCCGATCCTATTTAATATTTTCACTTTCTCTCCCTACTAACTTAACACGCAATGCCTCCAATGCCTTCGGAATTCGGTGTCTTAATACTAGGTTCCCAAGTTCCCTCTGAATAATCTAAAAAAATCTATCCCACGAAAGTTCGATAGATCAATAGTGTACTTAAAGCTAAATTGATGTTGACATCTGCTTAATTGATCGTATGAGACTTCAATTACTGTTGCATTTATGTAAGTGCATTTGAACTTTCTTTTGAAGTACATCACTTAAAAAATTTCACATTTTAGCTGTTTTTTATGTTTTTTAACATTTTATCTACAAGAATATTATACAATGAATGGAAGTTGGAATGACAAGTGACCTAACGCACAAGGTTTTTAGGACGTTAGGCGGTAGCTTATCTTATATTTTTCAAAATTATTTTATTTTTTATAAACGCACTATTTTTTTTGAAAACAGTAGTCGGTATTCAAATTAATTTTTGGACTGTATTTCAAACCGATGTTTATATTTTATGTATGTATGTGACTGTTTCAAAATTTTTATCTCATAGTAAATTCAGGTAGACAGAATCTTTACATCACATTTACTTTCCGCCTAATTTTTAAGACATTGTATGATAAAAAGCGGAGCTCAACGCCGCGCCCCGATATTTATATACCAATACTTAAGAATATTGTTAAACTGATCTTGTTCTTATAATCAGGATAAATAATCTAATTTCAAGAGGACATAAGATAGCAAGAGTAACTAGACGAAAACTAAGTTCGAACAGCGAAAAGGGCAGTTACCTCTGGTTAAATATAGCATTAATTGTTACGTTCATGACTATAACCGTCAGTTAGAATTGGTAACAATCATAGGATTAGAAATATTTGTCTAACAAATATCCTGTAGATGGTGTGGGGGTTTGTTGTGTGAGTGGTGTTTGTTTGGTAAAACTTGCTAATCTCAGAAACTATTTCTAAGACGGATCGGATTTTTTTTTATCTTACCTACCGTTAAACAGCCAATGTGCTTGAAAATTAGCGCAGCTGAGCGCATTAAGACTACTTCAGATTTTATGCTGCATATTTTTCTAAAAAAAAATATAAATTTATTTAGAGGCCAATCGTGGCACAGCGGCTCGAAGAGTGGACTGTAAAACCGATTGGTTGTGGGTTCGATCCCCACTCGAGGAGATGAAATATTTACTTAAATTTATATTTCCATTTCTTCGCTCTGGTGTTGAGGCAAAGCGCGGCGTTGGGTTCTGCCACTCAACACGCAATGCCTCCAGAATTCGGCAGAAAGTGGGTAACGGAGTGTTTTAACAATAGGTAGGCTCTGCCTACGCTGCTGTGTGCGGGATACAGCGGGAAGCTGTAAAATATATATTTATTATTTCATGTACATTTAATTGTAATTTGAATTTGAATATAATCAAATTATTGTAATATTCACTGAGGTGTTTGAAAATCAACCATAATAACGTCGATGTTTATATAACTTATCCTTACACTTTTTGTCCGTATATAAGGTTTAAACTACTTTAGATTTTCCATTAAACTAAAATCGCTTGTATTGGAATAGATTTTATTATATATTATACATTTTAACTGCAACTGAATTCGAACTAATAGTTTCTAAGATTAGCGTATTATAACAAACCAAAATTTTCATAATATCAAATGCAGCTTAGAGGCTTAATCAAACACGCTCGTTTGCCGTGTCGTTGCCATAAAAAAAAAGAAAAAAAAGAAAAAAAAAACTTAAAAAAAAGCGCGGCATTAACGTCCGTCGGGAAGTGGGAAACGGAAATGACATAATGGTGAAGGCAGTGACTTTACACTAGGTTTCCAGGTTCCTTCTACCTACCCTGTCATATGCAGGATACAGTGTGAATCTAAAAATTAAATAAAAAAAAATGTAAGCCATAATGGCGCAGCTAATCTGTAGTAAATGTAAACGTGACTTCGACCACCACATTAATTATTTTTAAATATTTGATCTAGTATCACAAAGCGTGGTGTTATGATCCTTCCACCCCCGTATTTTTTTAACTACACGCTGTATCCTACACATAGCAGACTAGGCAGGGAGGACCTGGGAACCTATTATTAAGACACTCCGTTTCCCATTATGCTACTCAGTTCCCAATTTTCAGCTGAATTGCTGACGGAACCCAATGTATATTGAACCTTGTCTTGTTTTGTTTCTATCCAATGAATTGAATAAAAATGGAACAACTGTTCTGCAATGAGATTTTTGCCAGCTCTGCCACAATAGCATATAACATGGAAATAAATAAAACTCCTATCATATAGATAACTATCAGGTGAAATATGTGGGTACATCCTTCTACCGGAAGTTTTATGAATAGACTATTATACAAATGTACTTAGCACATGGCAGATATAGTTTCTGATTGTACAAATATACATTTGTAATATAGCTGAGGTCGCGTCGAAATCGCCCCTCTTAGGTGGTTTCCCAGAGACGTCGGTTCCAGTTACGTTATTTTGTTATACATTTTCTAAAAATATATTACACAGTGTGAAATACAAAAAATACAAAAAGATTAAAAACAAAAGTACATACTAGCTACTATTATAACATTTTAAGACTTTAATTTAGTCAACTGCCTCGATCTTGGCACTAATCCAATCTTCCTACCAAGCTGTTATCTGTGGGAAATTACAGTTACAACTTTGACACTGAAATTGGCACAATATTTAACTTGAACAACTGCTCTATTTTTTCCTTTGAAATCGTTAATTTTGGCTCTACTTAAAACCTTCACAACAGTAGAGTTGAGTTTTCAAATAGTAAAAGCTACACGCTTTTACTATTTGAAAACTCAAGATATAATTGTATGCACATATAGGTATACTAGTATTACAATAATGTTACTTCGTTTTCCTTCAAAATAAGGTAGGCAGAGAGAGTAAAAGTATTAGAACCCGCCTAATAATCGTGAATCGTCAATTGATTAACGCAACTTAATACCGTGGTTAGTCTACCAGAGTTGTTCTTCATCCTCCAGAGCAGAGAATGAATCAGTCATCATACAGTCAGCTGCTGCTGGGCCACAATGGCCTCCAATATATACTCGTAAAATAGTATACCGTAGGTGTTCATATGGACTATAAATTATGATATTGATATTATAATCGTCATCATGACACATTTAGTAAATTTCTAAGTACTTTATATATAAAATATTTTCCTGTTCCCTGATCGGGTCGTCATTTAATATGTCATTGTCGTCATCGAAACTGTGCGTGCTTACCAAAGCGAGCAAATCATTATAATTCCTTCTCTCAAATGAGAATTGAGCCCGCAATTTGACACCATTGAGCTCTACCACTGTGCCACAACAGCCTCACGTATTTAAAATTAGCTAAAAACGCAGAATGTTATGATTTATCACTAGATTTACTACCGTACCCGAATCAATTTGGCGTGTTGAGGGGGGAAAATTACACAGAATATATTGAAACATTTTGCGGAAGATTGTAATTGTGTTTTAATTTAATTATTGAGCGTGTTTGTATATAAACATAACACTTTCACACACAGATGGGTTAGATAAAGTGAGAGTAGAGACGGTGTCCCTCCCCCCCCCCCCCCCCCCCCCCTGTTTTTTTTGCCTCGTTACCAGAGCGAGAAAATGATAATATTAAACATTTTATTTCTTCGAGTGGAAATCGAACCCACAATTTCGCATGCTAGTGACCCTGCATCAAGACTGGCCTTTAGGCATACATTATTTATATGAAGATATATTAATGATATAATACCACAAACAATTCCTAAGGAATGTGAAATGAACTAAAAAATATATTATACGATTTTCAACCATTCAATTCCAGGTTAGAAACAACACAAATTACAAGCAGAGCACTTTGCTTCCACAACTGGCCTAAATTCGAGCGCTGTGTAGAAGTCAGGTTCAGTGTTCCTCTCGTCTACGAAAATGTTACCGAAGAGAACGCAAGATTGAATGGAAAGGACTTAAAAGATATGTGGGAGACATATTCAGTTCAAGATCCTTTCGCATCGAGGCTCAGGATGTTGGGTATTACGGTAAGTCATCAAAAGTCACTTTCACGCTCTATTTTTTATAGAACATGGTAGGTTGATCGAACTTAGTGTTAAGACACTCCGTTATCTATATTGTGATTATTTTTGCAAAACAGGTTATTGAGTGGCGCAACTCAACGCCGCGTTAGGAAATACTCAATTTTGAAAAAAATCTTCTTCTTGAAGAAATGCTCTCAACACGTATGCTCTCTTAAAACATGAACAATAGTCTATGGTGTATAGAACTCTACATACTAAAAAAACATAGGTGGAACTAAAGTAGGCAAAGAATTGTTCCGCGATGTCTCTAGCTTTTCACTTTTGATTTTGCTTCTTTTGTTTCGTTTCTTTTTAGTATAAGCAGTCTTTCTTTTTTTGTGTATTGAAGTTTTATTATAAGTAGTATTAAGTTTTTTTATTTAAATTTTAAGTTTTTCTCTTTTTATTTTAAATTTTATAGCTATTGTGTATTATAAATCAAACATTTTTTTTTAAACAATTAATTGAAATTCTCGGATAAATTATAAAATAGGCATTTTAAGAAGCAAGGCCTATTCAAATTTCGCAGTAGTAATTTTTTTAATAGAATTACATATACAATTAAAAATATAATTAAATTATGAGTAATTTTTTATTAATAATTCTTACTATTTTTGTATGTTTTCAAAGTGAAACAATTTCTTTGTTTCTACGCCAATATAAATAACGGTTAAAAATGTATTTATTTAAGTATTTAAAATTTATAACAATACAATTCGTATATAATTTCAGGAATACCAAGTGCCCAACGACCGTGGAGTGTTGACAGTGTGGTTGGTGATAGCAGCTGGAGTGGTTTTGTCAATGGCCATGCTCGCCTTCGCCATTTGGAGGTTCAGCTGTATTGCGAATTATACCAGGTAAATAATATATATGGTTCTTTAGGATATCGTGGCATGGCCATCATGCGGACAGCATGTGATGGCGATGGTAGTGGGTCCGAACCAAGCACGTTAACCGAAATACTCCAAGAGGTTTATTAATATTATTTACATATCGCTGTGTTAAGTCATAGTGCAGCGTTAAGTTGCTCCACTCAACCCACAATGTCTAGAAATTGAGCGATACACCTTAGTTATGATACTGCAGTGAAAATACTACTGGAAAAGAAAATCTGACTACGGGTTTGTTAAAACAAAAGACATAAGCACGAAATTATATTAAAAAAATATATGTATATGAACACGATTAGGACGTTTACCTTATGATAAGAAATACGCCTATGACATAAATATACAGTCATTAGTTTCAATATAAAAAAATCAAAGTTAAGAAATAAGTAGCAATAGAAAATATCTATTTAAGACAATAGAAGTAAAAGCTTCGAAGCTGATGTCGAGACAAAAACGCTGGGTTGAGTTTCGCTATTCAACACACGATGCCTCCAGAATCCGGCGGAAAGTAGGGAGTGGAGTGTCTTAACACTAACCTTCGTCTACCAACTCTGCTACATAAGGGGTAGAGCGTGAACAAAGAAAACTAGGATTCTAGATTAAAATAAATAAAAAAGCTGTCTTGGCGCAGGATCACAAATGTGGGACTGAAAACGCGACTGGAAGGAAATGGGGAATAAAATATTTATTATTTTCATTCTATCAGGTTCGGCCACGAGCGGACTTTAAGGAACAATGCCTTAACGCATTTTTCAAGCTGAGAGTCAAAACAATTCGTTCTTTGCTTTAGGCCCGAAATCGATACATTTGTTTATTGTAAGCGGCGGGTGTCAACACCGTCATTTGTCACACCAGAGCAAGAGAGAGAATTTAAATACAAAAATCTAACTACCTTATTAAATGGAATCAAATCTTAAATTTAAAACATAATAAATTCTTTTATGTTACTAAACAAATTCTAATTTTATTAAAGCGTTCCACACTTAGGAAAAGGATTAAAAAATTGACGTAGCGAGCTCACGGCTTTTCTAAGCATCTTTTATACATTTTCTATGAAGCTAATAAATTCTTTGCATATCCACTTAATATGATAGTCGTGTCATATAACGTTATTTAATCGTATAAACGTGGTGTTATCAAGTGTTATCACTGCGCTCGCTGTTTACTCCATTTTATCTATTTCAATCATTTTCTTTATATCAATATACGTTTGCTTTAAACATGCATGTTTGTACAACCATTTTTTAATATAATTTAAATTTTAATAAATGTCATGGGGAAAAGAAGAACGGAGTAAGGTTTGATAAACCCCTCATCCTCGCTAAGGAAAACAGATATATTCCTAGAATGATCCGCGAGGCTATTGAAATACAAAAATATCCTAATTTCAATCTCTATTGAAATTAGGATATTCTAGGATAGGAATCTCTATCCTCTCTAGGATGAGATGAGGAAGCTGTCTAACACCTGAGACCCACTCATAAAATCTTTGTAGTCTCAAACCCACAATACCAGAGGGCAAGATATAGTTAGCTCATTCTGCAAGAATCCAGGGCAGTACGCGAGGAAGTTAAGAAATCGTTGGCGGTATAATAATAATATAATATAGTAATTATGTCAACTGACAGACGAATGCCACCTCAGTCTACCCGTGACCACGGACTACTGCAAAGTGTTCGAAACGTCGGGTTCCCCAAAATGTATAAAAATACAATTAATCCGGTTAAAATAGTTTCATTTAAAATGTGTAATAATCGTGTAAATAAAAGAACTTATTATAACGGAGTGTCTTAATTTAGGTATGTTGTCACTACGTCTATCATGCTTTTAGGAGCAAAGCGGTTGTGATTGATCGTTTCGTTTGGAGTTACGGGGCGTTACTCCCTTCGGAGAGTTCTCATGCTTGTTACGTGATTTTCCTTCAGTACAATCTTGATTTTGAATTTTTGAAAGTCAAATTCACTCGTTAATTTATTTCTATTTACATTAATCTTACATTTTGTCCTTTATATATTTTAAATACCAGACCTTAGGGCTCTATCTTATTTACTTCCGGCTAAATGCGAGATTTATCTCTGAATTAGTATTGGATAGATTAGGCTAAATATATATTTAGTTAACTAAATATATATTTAATTAAGCTAAATAATTACTTATTAACATATGAATTCTTTAAAATTTTGCAGAATGCCATCACTCAGTGATACAGACAGCGTGAACGAGAAACGCAATTTAGATTTGTATCCGACACCACATCAAACACTACCGCCACTCTACACTGAAACCGATTACAAGTGGGCCGACGCTAAATACGATGAATCTACTAAAGGTAATATAAATTATATAAGGTATTATTAGGAAAACGGGGTTCGGATGTATCTTAATGGAAACGGAGTGTAATAACACTAGGTTTCCAGGTTTCCTTTGCCTACCACACTATGTGTGGGATACAGCGTCAACATAACAGGTGAGTTTGTCATCGAGAAGTAGTTAAAAAATTGATCTCTAAACAGGATAGTTGTTGTTGTTGATTCCCATTCCGGGGAAAGTTTTATTAAAAAAATTGTATTTTAATTTGATAGCTTTTGATTTTGCGACGTAACGCCCAAATTATGTAGGTTAACAGGAAAAAACAGATAATACATCTTGATATAAAATTATGTTCTAATTAAAATTCGCACATATACAGTGAAGAAAAAAAATATTTTCGACCTCTCTTAATCATCATAATATCCAAATGTCCCAATTTTTTATAATTCAAAATAGCTCAGTTCATTATAAAATTAAGTTTCTTTGGCTGTATTTTTTTTTAGGGACTACCTAAAAGCAAATGATTCGTAAAGTTCAAAGTTGAAAATATTACGTTGGCACTAGTCCAATATGCTATCACGTCGACTCGCAATAGTTATATTTCACCTTTATGGACTGTGCTTCGTTCAACACACAAAGTGAAATTACAACAGTCAAGGAAGTAAATTTTAGACACTTCTTGGCAATGATCCCATTTGCCTTAACCTAAAGTACATTCTAGAAATATATTTCTACCGCAGAAATAGTTAAAATTTTCACTTTGTGGACAAGCTTTTGCTATTGATGGCATTTGATCAGCTATTTATATTAACTGATTCACGCTATATTCGCATACAACATTGTAGGCAGTTAGTGTTAAAACACTCCATTCCACAATTTTTTCTTTTAATTAAGTGACGTAAGTCAACTAACTCGATGGAAATGAATAATTTATTTCTTGTGATCATAAGCTCTGCCGCGACCGTTATTGGTTCAACTCCGCCTCGGTAGTGACTTATTGTCAAAATAGAAAGCGAGGTGTTGATTACCGTCACTTATTACTTAAGGTCGAAAATTAAACGGAACTTGAATCGTCGATCGATTGTCCAACCCTATGATTCCTCTGCCGTCACTACTATATGCGCGATACAGCGTGAAATTATAAAGATGAAAACAGCTCTGTGTATTATCATATAAGTATATTTTCTGTTCTCTTTCAGTCGACGTAGGTGGCTACTCCAACAGAAGCTATATGCACACTGATTTCTACAACTTCGATTCGGATGAAGAAGTGTTACCTGCTCGTGATAGGTACGTATTACTAATTGCTAAATTATTATCATGTTTCTAACTCATGCTCTATTTACTATTTTTTTATATTTTTTTTTATTATCAGTGATTATCTAGGTAATCTAATATATTGTATGTAAGTAATATTCTTTTAACCTACTAACTTCTCATAAACTACTTCTTACCATAAAAATCATAATTACTATTTTATTTCATAATATTACTAATGCTCTGCTCTGCTAAAACTGATTACTTTATGACGATTACTCAGTTTTATCACATTGAGTATATTATTAATGCTCAATGAATGCCTTTCTGAGCATATGTAATAACATATGCTCAGTGCTTTAACTAATTAATCATTTTCAGGTACACAACTGACGTGTAGCCGATTTTTTTAATGTAAATAATTGGTACGCATTTCTAACATTTATTTCTATTTTTTTTAATAACTTGATTATTAAACCATAATCAATATTAACCTTCTTATTACTATTATTTCTACTTGTCCTAATCGTATTTAATAGTTCAATATCTGACAAATATGTAATAGGCGAAGGGCGGCATTGAGTTCCGTCTCTTAACACGATATATCCGAATTCGGCGAAATGTAATTGTGAACTCAAATTTAGGTGTACCTTTAAGGTAATTTTTATTAATTTTAGAATAAATATTTAATTTAAGCACGATGATTGAGGGCTTGATTCCTACAATAAAGTCAGAAAAGAAGTGTAAATTTTCAGGGTAGGTAGAGGGAACCTAGTGGTAAGACACTCCGTTCCCAGTAAGGCACTTTCGTCGAATTCTGTAAGCATTGCGTGTTGATTGGTGGAACTCAACGCCGCATTTTGTTTCATCCCTAGATCGAAGAAATATGAGATCGAGGAAAATATTAAATTATTCAGTGGCAATTGATTGCACAATATTTATGATCGCTCTTTTATGCACCTGCGCCACGGCTTTTCCTCTTTATTACTTAATTATATAACACATTTTTTAAACAATTTCAGAAGTTCCGGTATAAGTCCGCGCGACATTTACAATGTGTAGGCGCCAGACGCATAGAAATAACACATATATTATAGTTAGAGGCTTAAATACTTATATTAATGTGATTTTTAACCACTTGTTATGTTTTCTAAATGCTTTATTATTTGTTTTTGTTATGTTATTTTATTTGAAAAATAAATATTTTTCAATTTAATTTTAAACAATTTATAAAAACCTTTATTAAATTTCAATAAATTAATTTCAAATAAAATAAAAAATATTTTATTCATTTATCTGGTTATATTATGATTTTCTAATAAATAATAAAGCAAATGGAAATTTAATAATAAAATATTACCACTTAAGTAAAAAATTAGACGTAGGTATATTATATTATACTTACATAGTAATAACTAGACGGTATAATTAATATACAAATTGTTGTGATTTTAACGAATAAATTTTAATCTATGTTAAAAATGATGCATATTATAATTTTTAATTTAAATTCATCTATACATTATATTATTATATTGGTAATAAATGGTCATATTTTTATTTTTTTTACACATTCTTTTATTTTTCCTTTTTGTTAGTGTTTTTTTTTTCATTACATTAAAAAAATAATAATTTGAAGTTATAATAATATTAAAATAAGATAATTTTTATTGAGTAAAAAAATTACTTTGCGATTTTACAAAAAGGTTGTGATTTTTTTTTCATTTTAAATTTTTGTCTCTATTGTTATAAATATAATAAAAATTGTTAGTAGTTATAAAAAATACTAATAAATAATATTTGATCTTTTATTCAAAATATCACATTGCTTATATAAAATATACTTAAAATAAATTGACTCTTATAACATTTAATAAAAAATATAACATATTCTAAATTTCTCTTATACATTTATATTCTATACACAAAAATATTTCTTGTGAACTATTTTTATTTTTTCGTTTTTTTTGTTGCCAGACCATGACTAGTAAAAATAATTTTAAGGATAGTATTTATATTAAAGAAAATTATGTACCATTTAACTCTATTTTATCTAATTAAAAATGGTAAAATAATATTTTTCTTTATTGCAAGCAAATATTGCAACGCTTTGACTTACGAGCCAATAACATTAACAAATTATGACTAAATAGTATTTAACAAATACAATATATATATATATATATATATTTAAACCATTGTTAAAAAGTAAACCTATATAAAAAACCTATATAAAAAACCTATAGTAATAAACATTACAATATCCAAATAAAAGGACTATTTTCGTTGTTACATTGAATCATGAAAATTTTAAATAGCTGTTTCTTAGCAAATTTATAGTAACTATTTATTTATAATTGTATATCATATAAAGATCTAATAATATATATAAAAAAAATATAATTATTAATGACAGTGAATGTGAGAAAAATTAAGGCAATATTAGCAATCAAAAGAAATTCAAAATGTATAAAATAAAATATTATTCTAAATATTTAAATTTCATTATAAAAAATAGCTGACATAAACATAATTATTTATTTTATTATTTTTTTATTTATTTTATTAAAATCAAAATATTGCCAGCTAATGTTTTTATATACAAATAGAAGTGTAGGAAAATAAATTATCTTAAATAAATAAATATAATATAATATGCTTTAAAATATAAATTACACCTAAACACCTAAGAAGTAGTATGATGGCTAGAAATGTACAAGTATTATTAAAGTTATAATAAAAATGGTTTAAATTTTCAATAACATAATAAAATTTACTAAATATATTTTGTAATGTTTCTTAATCCATTGTTATATTGCAGATTTTGATCTATAGTACATACATTATATTAATTATTGTAAATGGCCATCCTTCAATATTGACAACTAAAAGGAAAGTAGTCGTCTCCCTCAAGCCCTTCTTAGTCCAGTAGTTACATCTGTATGTTGTCTATTATTCACTGACACAATCGTACCGTAGTAGAACAAAATGTGACTGGTAAATATAGTAGTTGTGGGTTTGATTCCCACCGTGAAGGAACAAAGCACAGCATTCATATTTGTTTAGAGAACTGAGAACGCAGTATTTTGACACTTTTCACTGGTTCTATTTCCTTACGAGAAGAGTGGAGCAGTAAAATCTTAAAAATAAAAAAAATCAAATCAGCTTCACACTATATTCCACACACAGTAGGGTAGGTAGACAGAACCTAGCGTTAAGACACTCCGTTCCACACTTTCTGCCGAATTCTGGAGGCATTGCGTGTTGAATGGCAGAACTCAACGCCGTGCTTAGCAGTAGAGAAGTAAAGAAGGAAAATATAACCTTCTAGCTTAAAAAATCAATTTTATCTACAATTGGTTTTTAAATTGTATTTCCTATCATTCATGATTTCTTCATTACATATAAATAATTATTTAATGTAATATGAAAAACAAAATAGATTTTTATATAAGACGCAAAATCTGCAATATATCATGTTAGAGCCAGTGCAAGTGCGAAAGATTATTACATATTAAAATTTGCGTAAATCGCTTTAACTATTATAGACAATAGAATATTATAGTTCAGTACACACATAAACACATAGCTCTATTTACAATACTACATTTACAATACTTATTTAATAAGTACTAATTTTTGTTCGTGGATATATTTTGACGTAAATAAGAAAAATATATCTTTTTGTAGCTTCACGCTATATCCCTCATATAGCAGGGTAGGTAAAGGGAACCTAGTGGTAAGAAACTCTGTTTTCATTAAGACACTTCCGTTCCTCACTTTCCGCCGGATACTCTAAAATTTTGGGACCCAATGTCACGTATTCTATGAATATTGATTACTCAGAGAATATAAATATGATTATAAAGATGTCCAAATATTGATGTTTTTTTTAAATGTACTGTTAGAAAACTTGAAACTTATACATTAGATGTACATTTATTTTAGAATATTCATAATATAAATGTTTTCTCAGATTGAACGCGTAGTTTCTCTACATAGTTACTAAATTGCGAAAAAAATCACATATTATTAGGGTACTTTCAATCCTTTCCTTCAATCTTCAGAATGACAAAAATAAAAATAACACATTTTAACTGTATATCTAGTATTATAATAAAAGCTTTATTATGAAAGTTTGAAAATAATATTTATTATATGTGAAAAAATAAGTAAAATTAATCCACGAACAGGAATTAATATAAGAAATGTTCCATCTTATCGAATACAGTATAAGCGTTAATAAATAGAAAGATCGACCATAGGGGGTTCAAATCCAACTAGCTGGAATATTTTTAGATCTAAAATTAGTATCTCCTCCATCTGGTTAAATAAAGTACTGGATATCGCTATTAAAAGATGTAAGAAGTCGGCGTGGTTTTGCACTACCGACTTCATACATCTTTAAATGTAACACTAGGTTTCTCCAGCCTACCCTGCTATATTCCGGGATACTCCGTCAAAGGTTCTTAGTAAATATGTTCAGAAATAGGAGCGAAGTGAGGAGTGGAGTGACAGAACACTAGGTTCTCTCTGATCAACGTGCATTACATTCATAGCTAATATTAATAGAAACTGCCACTAATATAGAGTATTTTATATATACATCAATAATGTTTATAGTATATTATGTGAATATTGTATGTTTATTGTTCAATTAAATAAAAAAAATCCTTCTAAGTGATTAATTGACTTAATAATTATATTTTATTATTCTTAAGAAAGCAGAGTTAAAATATTTTTTTGTTATTCAATTTAATTATTGGGATTTGATATGAAATTTCTATATCATCACCTGTATTAATTGTTCATGTATATATAAAAATAAAATTTTCTTTATTGATCTAAAAATATATATTAAAAAAAATGTCATAAATAAGTTAATTTTAAAACTTTACTTTGTATAACAACTAGCATACAGTACAAATATATGTACTTTTTATTTAATTTAACATGCGATGAATTTTCTTTTAATGTTGTAATTTAAAAATTACAACATTAAAAGAAAAATCATCGCATTGCAATAATTTAATATTTTAAAAAATAACTATATATTTTTTAATAATAAAATAAAAGGTTTCTTACATAAAAATTTATTCACTTAAAAGGATTCTAAATATTATTATCATTTATATTGTATACGGATTTATTCGGATTTTATTTTGTGTGTGTGTAATAAATTATATATTGTATGTGTAAAATTTCAATTGTTTTATTTTAACACTAATTTTCACCTGAAACTTCTTTTGCGCTTTGAATGTAACAAGAAGTTAGCCGCAGTCGGGTAAAAAGAACAAGCAAGATTTCCATTTTCTCTTTCCCGTTAAAAATTAAGATATGCGTAATTTCAGTCAGTCAGTATATCTATAATTAGATATGTAATATATGTATGAACTTCTCCTGTGGTTTCTTCTCTCTGTCAAATCCTGCTCGCCTGATTACCTGCTATGACAAATAACATTTTTTTTTGGAAAGGCAACCAAAAACATCTTAATTTTTTTCTTGCATGGTAGGTTAGGTAGGGAAAACCCAGTATTAAGCCTTTCGTATTAAGTGGCGGAACTCAACGCCGCGCTTAATAGAAAATCAACAATATTCTAGAAAGACAACAATGCATTATCTTATATTATATTTAATTATCTTCTATCTTATATTTAAATAACTCTTCTTAAAATATATTTTGTTAACATCAATTATATACCTACTTAATATTTATATTCTATTACATGTTTATCTCAAAAGATTTATTACTGACTTAAGGTTAATGATCTTAGCCACCTGTTTCGAAAACGTATAATAATTTGAGACCAGTCGTGGCATACGGGGACAAAGTGTGAACGCAACAGGTTGTGGGTTCGATTCCTACTCGAGGCAATGAACTGTTTAATATTTTTATTTCTTCGCTCTGGTGTCCAGGTATAGCTCGACGTTAGGTTCCACCACTAAATACGCAGTAACCCTAGAATTCGCCGGAAAGGGCTAAAATGTAGTGTCTTAACACTAGGTTCCCCCTGTCTACCCTGCTGTGTGCGGGTATGGTATACATCGTGTAGCTGAAAAATAAAGAATAGTGTCATGTACCATGGGTGAAAACACACTTAAAACTAGAACATATTATATTTGTACCAGTACTGTACTATATTGATAGTAAGTAAGTATAGGGGCCGTGTCCCACCCCAAAATAGTCTGATGCACTCCCCAAAAATGTTACTTACAACAAATTTGCTCCGAAAAATCTAAAATACAACATATACACGAACAGATCTGTTCTAAGTTAAAGTCCAGGTCCCCTATCAAAAAATATTTCTATTCAAACAGATATTTAAGGTTGTACAATGTCACTTCCAGTCAGGACTCCCGAGTCTAAAAATATTTCTCGAATTTTCAACCTCTCGTACTATAAATTAATTAAAAAAAAACTTTTAATTGAACTAGAAGATTGTACAAGATATAAAATTATTGCTTATTTCAAAACTAGGCGATATAAATTCTTTGCAAATTGAACTCATACTATTACTACCTTTATTAAATAGGTAGAAAAAATCGAAAATCCATAATAATATTGGATATTGTATAATTTGTTATAAAGTCAAAATTTTGCGTGAATAACTTGAGTCAACATTTAATATTAGTAACATTGCACTGATACGATACTAACAAATACACGAGGTTATACTGAAAATTATTGATTTTTGAATATCAAACGACACAAGCTGTGAGTGAATAAATATGAGTTTAATCGCTAAACGAGAAAAATAATTATTTTTATTTTTTCGCTCTTGTAATAAGATAACGCACGGCGTTCATTTCCGCCAATCAACGAGCAGTGTCTCGAATATCAAGCGGAAGGAAAAACGAAGTGTCCAAACATTATCTTTATAACTTGATCAGACGCCATCGTGGCTCAGTGAAATACTGTTTCTGTCTGATTGAAAAGGTTGGTAGTTGATGGTTCAATCACTAAATTACCAAATGAATTATTTTCCTGGCTCTGGTAAACAAAAAGCTAAATAGCTACTGACGAAAAGTGTAGATAGAATATTTTGACACTTAGTTCACCCTCTACTGTTTCTAGTGCTAAACTAACATATAATACTTAAAACAAATTAAAAATACTTAAAAATGAGGACACAATTTTAAAGAAGGAAAAAGTAAGAGATAAAGTTACTAAATAAAGGGTCAGTCAAAGGAAAGACCTATTAAATTTAATCGGATTAGCAGACGCTGTCTATTGTACAAACAATCCGACAAAATTAAGCACTTAGAGATTTTCATGTCACATCTTGAGAGTTATTCCGCAACTTTTACAATTTTAAAATATTCAATAAACTGTACTTTTTAAATTAAATATTTTTATTTTAAATAATGCAGTTTGCGGTTTTTCATTTATAATAACTCATTTTTAGTTTTATTAAAAATATTTTTATAGCTGTATATATATGTATAATTGCACATGATATTATACAAAAGTAAACGCGCTTTAACAAATAAAAAAAATATAACACTTAAATTTATTTATCTGAACATTAAAAAAAAGTAAAAAAATCTATACCGCTTTAATATTATTATATTAGCCTTTAAAAATGTATTGAAAACATATTTTTTATTGATAATTTAAAAAGTGTTTCTTTTAATTACACATTTATTTAAGTAGCGATATTTATTTCGAAATAACTTAAAATAGTGAATGGTACAGTAGTATATCGGGTACACGGAGTAGACCGAAACAACAAATATCTAAAACCTAGTTTTTTTTCCTTTTGGCAGTAGGAGTTCCTAAGATTAGCGCGCGCAACCAAGCAAACTATTCTATATAGATATTTAACATTTTCATCTAACAGAATGTCCCACAGCATCCGTACAAGGTTAACCCAGAACTAGCGTTTAGTAGTCGCTCTCCACTCGCGCAATTAGCACTGATAACGATCTGATAACGTTATCACTTGTCACTTGGTTTTCATTAGTGAAGTTCATACTGGTCAGATGTATGTATGTCTATTAAACAATTTATAGTGAGCTATATTCCTAGTCAAAAATAAGGTAAGTTAGAGATAACTGGAGTTTTTTTTATATTAATTAAGTAGTTGAAAAGTGAAGAATAAAGTGATTTATCATTAATTTCTTCTTGTTTAAGTTTCTAAGTGCGATAGATGTGGAAACATGTGCATGTATATTAGATGGAGTATAATTTATTGAAAAAAATGAATGTTGACTATTCTAGACAATAATGATTCATGATTACAAATATTCAACATTTTATGATACAATAAAAAAAATGTTGGTTAAAAGAAGATTTAAAACTTTCTAGAAATGTTATTTAAATTGAATATAGAAAATTTAATAATAATAACAAATATGTACATGTATATATTTATGAAAATAATTTTCTTGAATTTCAGCTTCAGCAGCGGACAGCTCTTATTATATATTTTTTTATTTTGTGTTTCTTAATATTATCCTTATATTGTAAAAAATAATCTTAAAAATAACGTAACAATTCAATAATTCTATAATAAATATATATTATTATTTTCAGGCACATAAATCTGTATCACAAGCTATAATATGTTTGGTTACGAGAATATTGGATAGTAACTGGAAGAAATTACGAAGAAAGTGAGTCATTTTGCGCAATCATAAAAAATGGATGTCGAAACGGATTCAGAGTTTGATCAAATAAATCAGCTATACGATGAGTGCTTAGATTATTTGAAGTCAGTTAAATTTGATGATTTTGAACAAAAAGTGTTGCTAAATAATGAAAATACAGATCCTGGTTATGAAATTATTAAATATGTTGACGTTGCTAATGTTGATAAAAATAAAGAGAAAATTTGTATAGAGTCCAAAGTAAAAGAAAATGATGTTCCTTGTATAGATTTTAAAGTCGAAAATGAACTAATCTCAAATGAAAGCCTAAATTCTATACCAAGTGTGAAGTCAGAGAGATTGAGACGTCTCTCCCAACAGTTACCTAAGATTGTTATAACACAAAGTAATACAAGTCTTAGTTTGAAGAAAGAAGAGAATGAGAATGAGACAATAAAAGACCAGCAATATGTTGAGAATCATATTGTGGCAAAGAAAAGTACTGTAAAAAAACCTGGACAAGGTAAAAGGTTGGTAATATTGTAAACCTCTTGATATGTTTTTTTACAATTCATTTTTTTTACTTTACAACAAAATTGGCAGATTACAGGATTAGAGAGACCGTACTATGTCAATGGCATAGCGTCTATATATTTTTCAAAAATAATCTCACTCGACGTGATAAAATATTTTCTTTTGCCCACATTGAAAACAACTTAACACTTCTCTTATAAGCTTCCTCCTGTCTGTACTGTACGCAGGATACAATGTGGACCTAAATAAACCAAAAAAATATTTAAATATACATTTTACAAAATTATCAATATAAATTTGTAGATTCAATTTGTCTTAACTGAATATGACTGAGCTACATGAAAGATTTCACACGAGTGTAGAGTATTACAGGTACGGATATACTAATAACGAAATTCGATAACCAACAGACGAAAGTACTGAGCCAAAATACCCGTTTTCCATCGAAAAAAGAAATGAGCTGGTTACGCTTAGGAGGAACCGACTGCTTTTAAATAAAGTAGGTTAACATTTTGCCAACAAACAGTTTTGTTTTTTAATTACTTCGCTCCCTCCCCTAGATCTGGGCGAGTTCAACTCTTTCTGTACACTTGATCCTTTCCTTCTGACTATTTATTGGTAGGAATACAAGTATATAATTAACTCTTGCAAATTCAGTGTAATGGAAGTCGGGCTACGGAAAGTAGTTGAAATAGTTGAAATATAGGATGTAGGTAGGTTCGAAATTGAAGGAAGACAGGATTTGTCGAAATTCCTACGGAAAAGGATTAAAATACTATATTGTGAAAATGTAAACAACTACCTACTATATATACAGTATCGTAAATAATTGCAAACGTGCACTCGCTGTGGCTTTCAAAGATTAGTACAAAAGGTACTGATTTACATATTGCTCTATTTAGCTAGTGCCTATGTTGAGGGTTAATGAACATATTGTTAAGTAACGACGTTATAGTACGATGATATTGAGTTCGATTCCTTAAATATAATGTAAAATATAGAACAGCGGAACACAACGCCGCGCTCTGTCTACCAGAGCGGCAATCGAACACTTCGTTCTCTGCACAGTTCTAATATTTTTTCACGAAAATACAGAACAAATTATTAGTTTCGTTCAGTCACATTATCTTTGTTATTTTATTAAAGCAAATATTAAATATGTCATAACTACCGCGTTGACGTTCACGTAATTAAATGAAATCTTTACTTTGCACAAATATTTATATAAATGTGTCAAAGACATGTATTTTATTCAGTTTAATGCTTTTCAGTTACATTTTTAAAACTATAAAAATAAATAATATTAAACGGACTATTTTCTTTGATACGAAAACCATCCGTTTCCCACTTTCCGCCCCACTTTTAAGGTATTGTCTGTCGCGGAACGAAATGTCGCGTATTGTTGTGCGTATTCGATGAAAATCGAATCTATAGTCGTCACGAACGGAACGACAAAATAATATAAACAATATTCATATTTGGTACTCACGTTATATCGTAGTTATAACTGTGCATATATAAATAGGTACATTCTATTAAATACTCATTCCAGAATAGAACCCCCACTCCGGTATAAAACTTTCTCAGACTATCCCAAACGCTTAGTGTCAAAAAATGGTGCAGAAAATATTGCTCTTATATCGAATGTGCCGTTTGAGAAAATTCGTTTATTGAACGATATTTTTCATACATTGGTAAGTGTATTATATTTTTTTAATTATTAAAAGATAATTCTCATGTTTCAAACAAAAAATTGGGATTTAGGAAACGAAAAATGTCTTTTATATAATAATGAATTTAGTTTTCTAAAAAGCTGGTATTCTTATGAGATTAAAGAAATCATTTTGTAATCTTCTGTATTATTGTAAATTGTACTTGGTATATTTTACAGGTATCTGGATGGTATTCATAAATACAAATATCGTCTAAAATGTTTAGATTTATAACAAAAAATTCCAGTCGTGGTACAAGGACATAAGCGTCCGTCTGTAAACGCGACAGGTTATGAGTTCGTTTTCTAATTATAGAAATTAAATATTTAATGCTTTAATTCCATCGCTCTGGCAACGAGGAAAACCGCGATGTTGAGTACCATCACTCCACACGCAATGATTCTAGAATTCGGCGGAGAGAATGGGAAAATAAAAATATTAAATCGCTTAATCAGTTTCTTGCAACACTTAACCTTTCTTTTTAAGATCAATCTTCGTTGGCGTTGGATAGTAATAGGTACAGTGGTAGTACACTTCACTATCTGGCTGGTCTTCGCTGTCTTCTGGTACATCACTGCCCTTGCCCATTACGACTTCGAACCAGAACCACCTCAACGCGCCTGCGTCACTGGAGGCAAGGATTTTGTCACTATCTTCTTAGCTTCTGTGGAAGCACAGGTTTGTTTATCTTTATTTATAACTATTGAGATACATCAAAATTATTAATGTCATAGCGTGTAGTCTATAGTTTTTCTCCATATTTTTAAGCTGATCTATATATAGCTAACACAAATGTGATGACCACACGTACGGAGAATTCATTAAATGATAAGTAGTTTGTTTAAGAACAAAATATATACTAAGGTATATATTTTATGTATGATTTTTCATTATAGTCATATTTTACATTGAAAGAGCTTCTGAGGATTACACCGTTGTTTAAAGTTAGATAATATTTTGCGTCTTCGAAGTAAAAATAGCCTTATCTTATTATGTGTTGAAACAATTTTAGCCAACATCTGTAATACACCAAAACCTAATACTTTATTTTTCATGATATACCTGCACAAGAATTAAAAAAGAGTTACAAAAAAATCAAGTGTCCCGGGATATATTTATGAATTTCGGGATAGTTGGTGTAGTGAGAGAGATATTCATGTGGCAGTGGTTGGCAATAGGCTGAAAAAAAAAACAATGACTGTCGTTTGCCTTGAAATCAAACCCACAAACAATATCTGTACAGCTTGTACACTTTCCAACTGCGACTCTTCCTCAAGTGAAAAATTATACATTTAAAAGTGCCAAGACAACAATACGAAGGGCACAAGCTAGAGTTAACTCGAATGTAAACGGACCAATCTATTTAATAGTGCAAAATCCTGTCTATATATAGAGATGTGTGCTTTTGATAGATGTAAGCATGGATCCACTGGTGTTGGCAGGATGGACATGACTTCAACTATAATTGAATTGTGGTATTGATGTAATAAGGTTGATAGCTTGACGTTGAACCTTTTTTAGTATTTTTTTTTAAATTAAAAACTTATTTATTTATTTATTTCTTTATTTGTACACTACTTATAAAAAATACAGTGAGAAAAACAGAAAAAAGAAAAACAAATGTACAAAAAGGTGGCCTTATGGCTAAGTAGCCATCGTAACTTAGTCATTTAAACTTGCCCAATTTAAGGGTGCTATGCGCACAATCTTTTTACAGTGCTGAAATCCCTATCTATAAAAATGATTGCAAACTTTCAATGTTTCCTGTGAGAACAAGGTAGGTCATTAAAGCGGTAAATGCAAAAGTATGAAAATTGGTAACTTCACATATCTTGCTGAAAATAATGTTGGAGCAAATTTGCTGCTAAGACACTCGTATTAAGTAGCGGAACTCAATTCCGCACCTTACTATCTTTGGTCTGGAAGATGTTCCAGACTAAAGCTAGTAAATAATTGAAATTTAATCATTCCACTAGATCAGGATCAAACAGTTTAACAATAAACTCACTGTTTATAAATTGATTTAATTTTTAAACTGTCCCACTGCGCCACAACTGCCTCGTATGTCAAAGTAACTCTGTCCAAACTAGAATACTTTCGCCTCCCTCATATTCAAATATGAAATAATAACTTTAAGTTTTGAAAGGCACTTAGTACCTGAGGTTACATTGAAACGATGTCTTCCTCGTTAAAAGGACATCCATCACAAAAAGATTTTTCAGTTCATACAAATAGTTTCTGAGGTTAGGCGTCCAACCAAACAAACTCTTCCGCTTTACAATATTCGTATGTATAGCTATAAACATAGTTGAAGGTACTGTAATTTAGTTTTCTTGAAAGTGATTTATGTGTGGGTAGTGTATACGGTGATTGCCAAACATTTTTAATGCGGCCAAATCATAGGATGTTGTTCTCTTGTATGTGATGTTGTTCATCCTTATTACGCTAAAGGTCCTGCTTTGTTGATATAACTAATAGGTAGTTTATTGTGAGTATTCTTCGATTATTTTACATAGAGTTAAAATTAATTTCGATTATTTTATTACAAAAAAGTCGATTTTCTTATATGAGATTTTCTTATATTTAATTCCTACATTCAACACGTTGTCTCGAATCCGTGTCTGCTTATGAAGAACGATATACCTTACCATTAGATGCCTTTTGAATGTCGGTGAAGCTAGATTTGTAATAATATCACGGGAATATTCTTATATCTTATACACATTTGTGCAATATTTTCGAGAGTATTGAAACCAAACGCCGCGTTATGGTAATTACAAACGCAACAGGATGTGAGTTTCATTCACAGCGATGAGTTCCGCCACTCCATTCGTAATGCTTCCAAAATTCAGCGAAAAGTCGAAAACGGGAGTGTCTTAACTTATCTCTCTATAAAAAAAATATTCTCTTGTGGAATCGAAACTACAATGATAGTCGATCGCTGTCCTATATCACGAATTCAATAATACAATCAACTGCACAGTTCCTTATAATTCAGCTGATTTAGAGATCAAAGAACCGCAATCATTATCTATTGTGTTTGGGCTGATGCTTCCAATTGATCATTTAGGGCTTTTTTCTTTCATCTGCTCGCAGCTCTGCTTAAGTAGATCTGCCTAATTTTGGAAGAATACGTTGATTTGAAATAATTGATTGAAATAGTTACTAATGTCTACTGGCTATTTTTATCTTTTTTATATTTATAGACTCTATTCTCAGCTCACAGTGTATCCCGAATACAGCAGAATAGGTAGAGTAATGTTTTTCTATGAGATGAGCATTTCAATACGGCGAACGTAGTCATTTAAATTTCATTGTCTAAACGAGACAATTGAGACAGTAAGCACGAATACAGTCGTAGATGCGATCCTAATTTGGGGAAATGCCTACATCTAAAGTTTTTCTTCTGCTCTATGGCAAGGCGCTGCTTTGAGTTCCACTCCTCAGTACCCAATGTCTCGAAAATTGGGTGGTACTTGATGTGAATGTCTTAACACTAGGATCCCTTTACGTACTATGGAGAATAAAAGGTATGACAACCATTAGTAGCTGTGAAGTGATCCATCATATTGAGTAATTGAGTTCTATCCGTTCTTATGGTATTAAGCACAACGCAAATTGCCTTTTAGATGGACTCCTTTATACAGTACACGTGATCTGCATTTTTCAATAGAATGTATATTAATGTCATCAAGGCGTAGTAGGATAGTGTCTGACTGTGTGAAACGATGGTTGTGGGTTCGTTACCTGCTCAGTTAAAGCCTCAAAATTATAGATCATTCCCTGGTTTGCATATACTCAGAAATAATGACCTATGTATATACATATTGATATTTACATATGAAGTGTGAGGTGCAATTATGGAAATTGTGTTTTGGTGCCAATGAAGAACAAGGCTGTTAATACTAAGCTCTCTCTCTCTCTCTCTCTCTCTATCATGCTTACATATAAAAGGAAAGACAGAAAGTAACTAATATCAATTCACTCCGCTTTAACGCTTTAAATATACCCAGATATTGAATCTTTCGGTTGATATAATTAAAGACATTTGTGAAAATATATTGTGAGGTTAACATTAAATATCTATCAATTTAGTTCTATTCTCATTATCAACACAAGGTTTTAGAACTTTATTTTTTTCAAAAATTTTAATAAATAATCAGTACAATTTTAAATTTAATTTCAGACAACTATTGGTTTCGGAGACCGTGCGATAGATGAAGAGTGTCCAGAATCTATATTTCTGTTTATAATGCAGGTAAAACATTTTTTATGTAAATAAACTATTCTAATACTATAAGCCGTCGTCGTGCGGAGTCACACCGTGCGAGTGTGAGTGTAAACGCCACGGTTGTGAGTTCGATTTCTACTTGGGGCAATCAAATATTTATTGTTTTAATTTTTTTTTGCTCTTGTACCGAGGAAAAGCTCTGCACTACGTTCCGCCACTCAATATGCGGTGCCTAAGAATTCGGCGGAAAGTGGAGACCGGAACTGTCTTTATGGGAATGGAATGTCTTCATATTAGGTGCGGATACAGCGTCAAGCTACAGCATGTTGGGTGGCGGTTCCTAACGCCGGATTTATCAGAAATTATGACACTAGTAGAGATGCACTAATGCGCTTCGCCTCCGCGAGCTATTAGGGACTAAGGGCAGCTATTAGGGATGAGCGGGAATGCGCACAAAATACCTATATGTCACAGGAGACAAAATCTTTTAATACACATAATTTTATTGGCCCGTATACTATGGCAAAATATTCTCAAATTTTACCAAAAAAAACCGCGAGACTGAAAATTTTGATGTTACATTTGAGGTTTAATGTGATATATGTGCTTATTATACACAATATTTTGATATCAGTTTCACGCTGTATCCCGCAAACAGCAGGGTAGACAAAGAGAACCAAGTGCTAAGGCACTCCGTTCTCCACTTTCCACCGAATTTTTGGGGCATTATGTGTTGAGAGCCGAAAATTAACGCCACACTATTTGCCTTGGTGACAGAGCGAAGAAATGAAAATATTTAGAAATACCAATTCATTTCCTCGAGTGGAGATCGAACCCACAACCGTCACGTTGCAGTCACACCCATAGGGGTGTGACTGCAACGTGACTCCTCCTGCTCCTGCGTCTTGTCGGCCTAATATTGTGATATGAGCAAAAACAATATCGTGATATTATTATGATTAACATTAGACAATCTGAAGACATTACGCTACACTAGCGCTTAACAGTTGACACACAGTAGCGCCCATTCTAATTGTGTCAGGCACTTTAAATCACTTAATATAGATATAATAATTGATTAGATAAGCAAAATATGTATTTGTAATGTATTAAGTTAAAATATAATTTAGTATAGTAGGCTCATATGTGATATTCCAGTGTAAGGAGAATTATGTAAGTCTAAAATGTATCGTTCAACTATTATACTCTAAGCTAGTTAAGCGTTTATTTTTTGGTGTATTAGCCCAAAATAAAATGATGAAAATAGTTCTAATTTTCTCATTTATCTAATATACAAATATTTACTCATAAGTATGTTCCTTTAAGAAAAATTTAGCAACGCACTAAGAAATGTATTTGCTTGCAAATAAACTATAAGTGTCCTAGCTAGCAGGTGAAATCAAATTATTGTTCTTGTTCTATTTTTTTATGGAAAAAATCTACATAAGCATTTTTAAATGCACTATTTGAACGAGGGAAATTCCCTGGCACAGCGCTACAGCATCAGAATGTTAACGCGACTGTTGTGGGTTTATTTTTCACTCGGAGAAATGAGCTGTTCTCATTTCCTTGTTCTAGTGAAAAGACAAAGCGCGGAGTTAAGTTCCTCCACTCATTACCTCCGGAAAATTGGACGAAACAGTAAATGAGATCTTAAAACATTACAATAAATCTTAATGCTTATTTCTCTTGGATAATAAAAGTATATGTTGTGATCTTAATCTTTCTGACCATTGAAAAGAAGTTTTCTACTTCTTTACTACTAAAACACATTCATATTTTATCAATAAAAAATCTGTAAAATAATTCAGTCATGTCAGAAGTTAAAAATATGTTTTACAGTTAATTCTAGGCACTGGTTTATCTGGAGTACTGACATGTGTAGTGTATGCGAAGTTAACTCGACCGGAGAAGTTATCTAGAGATGGCGTTGGATTTAGTAAGAAGGCTGTCGTAAGTATTAAATTGATGATTATTATTTTAATTAGAGGGATAACATCTCTTCCAAGGCATAAGCGCGGTGTTAAGTTTCGTGAATATAACAGAATGGGCAAGAAAATATATTATAACAAATGATTTTTCCGTCCAAATTAAGGACGTAAAGTTTTTTTATGGCGAACTAAAAGTTGTGCTCAGTCTTAATAATATGAGTAAAAGAAAATCATTTAATGTATTTATTTAATCATTTCTCTAAGATAACCGAAGACCAGCGCATTATAGTTCAATTTCATATTAAAAAAAACTACTATTATTAAATTAAGAAAAAAATTGTCAAATTATTAAGAATATTATATTTTAGCCAAACTCCGTAAAGCGACAAACATAGCAGAATCAAAATTGATAAAACAATGATTTTTTTTTATTAGTTTTATATTTTTCTTTAATGTTTTAATGTATTTTTTTAAATTTTATTTTAGATTTGCACGAGAGATGGGAAGCTCTGCTTGATGATCAGAGCGTGGGATCTCAATTACGACCATATCATCAGCTCTGAGTTCACAGCACATTTTATCAATACTCACAGGTAAATAGATTTATTATGTGTTTTTTATTGTTTATAACTAATTTTTAACCTTCTATATTCACTTGACAATAAAATAACATTTAAAAATAAAATAAAAATATTTCATATCTATAAAAATAAATAGAGGCCAGTCGTGGCGCTGGGGCACAAAGTGTGACTGTAAATCGACTGGTTGTGAGTTTGATCCCCATTCGAGGAGATGCAATATTTAGTTATATTTATATTTGAATTTCTTCGTTCTGGTGTCGAGGCAAAACGCGGCGTTGAGTTCTGCCACTCAACACGCAATGTCTCGAAAATTGGACGACGTGTCCTGTGCACGCGTGACTCAATAAAATAAATGTAAATGTGTTTTTTTTTAATTTTGTAAAAAAAATATTATTACAAAACAAAATATTGATACCTTTTAAAAATAGTATTTTGCTTTCCTAAGTGTGGAATAACACTTGAGAAATGTTAAAAGTATAGTTATAAAACTATAACTATTTTTCTCAAGTAATTAATTTTTTTCAACAGACAATGTACAGCGTGGAATTCTATTTCGTTATTTTTCTAAAAGAGAAAGAATATATGTCCTTTTCACAAGTATCTCTTTCATTGGATAATTAATAGAAAAAAAATAATAAAATAAAACATTTAATTCCGATGTCCTAATCCTATGAATCGCAGCAGTAGCAGCAGCAAAAAAAAACATTTGAAACCAAATGTGAAACAATCACGTGTAAAAATCACACGTTTCATTAATATGCTGTTGTAACTATTAAATTATTCGTCTCCACTATGTAATTCCTCAAATTGGAGTAGCCTTGGCATTCAGAACTTTAATCAAGCTAGATGAATGACGGTCGCCAGTACTGACGGGTAGTCATTGGATAATTGTGATGTCGATTACTGACGTAATGTCAGATTTAAATGTGTGCTCCGTTGTTTACCTAGTTTTTAGAAAAAAAAATTAAATCAGCTTTACGCCGTATCCCGCACACAGTAGGTTAGGCCCCACTTTCCGTCGATTTCTGGAGGTATTGTGTGTTGAGTGACAGAAATCAACGCCGCGCTCTGCCTCAACACCGCGAAGAAATGAAAATATAAATGTAAATAAAAATATTTTATTTCCCCGAGTTGGGATCGAACCCACAAACAGTCGATTTTACAGTCACACTTTGTGCTGCTACGCCACGACTGGCCACAAAAAAAATATCGATAAATATATATATAAGTTAATGCTTCTGTCTACGTTGTGTTTTTTAGCTTCACTTTATTTCATGTATGTATTTTAAATGGCGGAATTATATATGCATCGCTTTGTCTTGATAGCGGAACGAAGAAATGAAAATGATTCACTACCCCGAGTAGAAATCGAACCCAGATGTTTTAACAGTCAAACGCTGTACAGTTGTAGCACCACGGACATCTCGGGATTATGCAAAAATAGTATTATTTTTCAGAACAAAAGAAGGCGAAGTAATACGTTACTACGCACAGTCTCTGCCACTACAGCAACGACAGTTCTTACTATGGCCGGTCACGTTAGTTCACGAAATAGATGAAGCTAGCCCCTTATATACTTTAACATCCAAAAGTATAGCGGAATGTAGGTAAGAGAATTTCTTTTTTCTAAGTATCTTTACGCTTTTATGTGCTCAGGCTTTGGTTTTGCTAGTTCGCAATATCGCGAAAATTAATCCTTTCTGCCTAACTATTTACTTATATATCGAAGGCCTTTATATCGTAAAGTATCGAAAGGAAAATCGAAATATCGTTCAATTCTGTTTGGAACCACTAACAAGGGTAGTCTTATACATAATCTTCCTAGTAGTTAAAAAGAGCGATAAAAATTTTGCGAGTTTTCGCTTTTGGATGCTTCAAGTAGTGACCGTCGATATACAGTGTGAAGATAAAAAAAAGTCTAGCTCGAAGTAAAATTTACGTTATATTTTAATTAGAAAAAATAAATCGGAACACATTTTCTTTAAAATTAGAAATATAGCTACAGTTTACTTAACTCAAAAGTACAGGCCGTAGTGGCACATCAACACAATGTCTGAATGTAAACGAGACGGACGTGAGTTCGACACTCATTTATATAATAAATATTACTTTTTAATTATTTAGATTATTTTCCTAAGTGTGGAATAAGGCTTTAAAAATGTTAAAAATATTACTTTTTAGTTTCGAAATAACAATAAGTTTGAAGGGAGCGTCCGCATCAATGGGAACTTTTACGCAGAGTCAAACATCATACCTGCCCAGAGAAATAGTATGGGGACACAGATTTCCTTCGGTCGTTAAGTATGTTTTGAAATAACATTATTACGTTAACGTTGCAAGTTTTAATACATAGTTTTAAATTTTTTTACTACCCTACAATATGGTATCACTTATATTTTGTGTGTGAGTAAGTGATATTATATCATGTATATCCTGCTATGGGAAAAAAGGGTGAAGCACATTTTATTATATTTGGTTATTTATAATTTATTTAAATTATGTACTTCATTTCTAGATACGACACCCATAAACAAAAATACGTGATCGACCACTCGAAATTGAATACAATAGAACCTGTTCATACACCTTCGTTGAGCGCGTGTGAACTCTACAGGTAAAAAATAATCAATTTTAACTAGCGGGTTTGAACTGCGCCTCTTCTGAGCTGTCAAATAAAAATAATAGTTTATGAAAAGGTACTAATTATTTTTAGGCTTCCGTACCTTTTAAATAAAAAAGGAACCCTTACAAGATTACTTTGTTGTCCGTCTGTATGTCTGTCTGTCTGTCAAGTTGATCTCAGGAATGCTTAGAGATATCGAGTTGAAGTTCAAACCATATACTCAGATCGACGGCTCCATGATTCCCTAAAAAAAATATTTTTATGGCTTTTTATATTTCGACACCATAAAGACAATCAAAATTATTATTCTATTTCCGGTTGACCTAGAATTCAAAAATTTTTTTTCAGTAAATCATGTACTACACATCAAAATGTGGAAAATACCCCCGGCACACCCGGCAGCTTCAGCGATAAGGTATCAAGATTTCAAATCGGCAGGACATCGTCGTTCAGAAGAAGAGAGAGAAGAAATTGATTGGAAGAAAGCTTTAAAAAGTTTAAAGTAATGTTATTGTTCTTGTTAAAGATAAAAAAAATATTAGATTATGTACGTAATGTATATTGTTTTATGTACAATAAAATGTTGAAATATTTAATTTTCGTTTTTTTTATGTCTTGAATTGATCAGATACTTTCTTGAAAGCTAAAAATCTCAGTGTCTGTTAGTTATAGTCCTAAAAAAATATGCTCATAATACTGCTTCCAATTCAAGGCAATTCCATTGTACTTCGACTGGCCAATATTCTAAATCAAATTGAATACAAAAACCAATATTAGGTAAAACTAAACAAATATTATAAAATAACACGCGTTATTTTGTTATATAAACATTTCAAAGTAAGTAAATATGAATGAGTATTTATACAACACCTCTACTAGGCCACGGATAGTGATTGAACGGCATCTATCAACAAATATTTTTATCAGTTAACATAGAACCGCTATCTTGACAAGAGATAGCACGAGTTAGTTGAAGTTTAACGTTTACAAAATATACATATGAAATTTGTGAAACTAGTTGATCATTTTACAAAACTTCAATAATTATTTGTTATATTATTTTTAAAATGGCGTGTTTCACGAAAAAAAAATGTACGTGATCAAATAATTATTAATAATAATGTTGATAATGCTTAAGTGCCGGTAAAGCTTTTGATTCTGATGTATAATCCGGGCATTAGTTTTATAAGTGAATAGGTCCGACAATAAAATCAGTACTCGTTTCTAAACAAAGGAACATGAACGTAAATATTGAGGATGAAAGAAGAGGTAGCAGAAGTCGAGCATTGGAAAGATCTTTAAGTTATTCCGAAGCAATTGGCAATAGCTCCGGTAGATCTTCAATAGAAATACCTAGAATCGGCGACACTGAGGTTTACACAAATGAAGAGATCAAGAAACAGTACAGAATTTCACAAACTTACGTAGAAGGGAGGGAGATTGCGTTTCCTTATACTGTTACTAATGAAAATTTGATAAATTGTCCTAATACTAAAATACAGGCTGGTTACACTCAATACTCAAGTGAAGATGAACATACAGACGGTGGTCTTGTAATGACTATAGATGTTGAGACTGAAAGTCCTAAGAGCTCTGACAAAAGAAATATTTCCGATGCTTCCACTCAGCCTTTAGTAGGTTCTGTACTATCTTCAAATATTTATGAAATTATTCAGACAGATGAAAATATTTATAACGAGATTGATGGACGAGCGCCATCAGCTCATGGATTCTCAACACTAACTAGGAGAAGAAAAAATACCAAACGTTCAAGGTACGTAATATTCGGACAGTCCTCAAAAAAACGAATTTGTTTATCCTTCACCAAATGAGATCTTTAAATCTGATATGTTTTAGTTCAATTATTTATTTACTTTCATAGTATAGAGTTCGGCTGGTGAATTTGAAATGTAGATTGAATTGAAAAAAAATTCAGACAGGAGCAGTAAATTATTCCAACACTCTACTATATATGTTCATTAAAAACAAGTTTTATTTTGGCAATTACAAAGGTAAAATAATAGTTTTTTTTAAGTAACTATTTGAATAAAGAAATACTAAATACTTATTTAGTGTTTCTAAGTGTGGATTAACACTTTAAAAAATGTTTAAAAAAAAGAAATACTAAATTGAAAAATCTCATGATGTATAGGAATTTACAGAATTGTTTTTTGAGGATCCATTTGGCGAGTAGTAGTACTTCATTTAATGTAATGATTGATAGTTATTAATTTTGATAATTTTGTATTTAAATAAGATATGCTATGCTTTTATTTTAAACTTTCTTTTGATAAATTTTACGACTTCAGGAAATATTTATGGTTAGTTTCCTCTGCAAATTTGGGATAGCGGAAACGGATGCACACTATTTGATACATATATAATTAATTTCAAATAAAACTTACTTTTTAATAGTACCTTATCTTTATTTGGTACCTTAACTTTATTTATTGCTTCAATTAAATACGGCCAGTTTCAAAGGAAACTGGTAAAGTAAAGACTAAAGGTTAATGTGTAGTTTAAAAATAAAAAAAACCATAGGGTGCATAGTGGTTGAGGGTTAAATTTTCACTTTGGGTATACTCCTTGGATATGGTACAATAATATATGAAGATACTTTCATTTCTTCGGTATATTAAGAGACAAAGCGTAGCATTTAATTCACCAATCAAAACTTAATGTTTTTAAAAAATACTGCTTAATACTAGGTTCTTTCTTTAAAACATGCAGGAGAGTGAACCTAAAAAATCAATCTCTTTACCCCTTCCATACAAAAATATTTTAATATTTTAAGAATCTACATTTGACCTTCAATTTCCAAATCAAATGTTGTCATGAATTCATTGAAAATAAAAAGAATAAATATTCCGATACATCATTTTTTATCTTTAAAGATAAGGATAAGATATATTATACCAAATATGACACACATTCAAGAAACAACTCGCAATTTCTACGCTTATCTTAAAATAAAGTAAATAATAAAATAAGGTGTAGAGTTTAGGTAGTTTTGAAAACAAATTCATAATAGCGTTCCTAATAAGTTGTTCTTTAAAAAGCTAAGAAAAAAATCGACTAACTGAGAGTTGTACTTGTGCACGAACGATTCCATACCATTATCCATAAAAATGGCAGAAAAATGTTTTACAGGAGCGCCCTTAAATATTGGTTTTAATCTGTTTTTTTAGTATTTGTTGTTTTAGAGGCAACAGCAATATATCGTCTGTGACACTTTAAACAGTCTATCATGGTTCATAAGATAGTCTGGTGACAGATGGATATACAGACAGCGAAGTCTTAGTCTTAGTTATATTTCTGTTCTACTCTTTGAGTCCGAAAATCTTAAGAGAAATTGAGGCTATCGAGGACATGATATTGAGTCTGACTGTAAACGAGATGTAGGTTCAATGCCTCCTCGGAGGAAAGACTATAATTATTTTATTTTTATTTCCCTACTTCGTCGGTGAGATAAAGCACGGAGAGGTGAGTTCTGCCAAATAACGAATTTGGACATAAAGTAGAGATGGGAGTCTTTAGACACTAGGTTATCTTGTATAGCCTACCATAAGCAGGATAGAGGAATAAAACTAGGAGCTCGCTAAAGCGTCACTACTTTTCTAGCTAGCTAGCTAGCTGTTTAGAGTTTCAGCGTCTATACTACACTATTAAAACAAACCACAACAAGCAACTCTAATTATCAACCAAAACAACTAGCTCTACATTATATAACATCAACTTTAACATCAGCTTCACGCTGTATCCAACACGTAGCAGAGTAGGCAGAGGACCTGGAGCTGACCAGTATTCTGGAGGCATTGCGTGTTGAATAGCGTAACTCAACGTCGCGCTTTTGCGTCGATACCAGACCCAAGAAACGAAATTATGAAAAATATTTCATTTTACAGTCACACATCGTGCCGCTGCGCCACGACTGGCCTCATCTACATTATGTGTGTCGAAAATAATAAGAAATGATGTTTCACGAAATAATACAAAATTTTACAAACTAGACATACCTATGTACAAAAATAATTAATTTAATATTAATGTTAAGTATTTGTATAATTCGTACTTGATTGATAATAATAATAATAAGTATTATTTTAACTCTATTTTAACAAGCAATCTGTAAAACGACATAAAATATGTAATCCCTTCAGTGTCGTTATATTGAGGTTATAATGTATTATTACTCAATAACTAGAAAGATATGCGAGACACATTTATAGGCCTCTGCACCATGACGGACTATTGAGTCCGTCATGGTGCAGAGGCATAACGTCTTAGTGAAAGTGCGGCATTTGAGAGTTCGATTCCCAATCGAGAAAGTGTCAAAGTCAAATCAAAGTCAATCAATTTTATCATAATAACCATAAGTATGCTCGTAGAGCCAAGAGATATAAAAGTACGTAGAAGTCATTTTCTTAACATCAAATAAATGACGACCAATTCACTAAAGTTATGGCATATTTTTTTATTTTTTAGCTCTGATTGGAAGAGAAATAAATTAAGTTCTGCCATCAGGCAATGTCTAAAAGCTTAGGCTTTTAGACATTGCCTGATGGCAGAATAGCAGATGGAAGGGGAAACCAGTGTTAGCGTTTCTCTGTCTGTCTGTCTTACCTGTTAAATGCGTGATACAGTGAGTATATACTATATATAAAAATGGTACATATTTTTTATTACTTTGTCTTTTTCTGAATAGAAGGCAACACGGAAGACCCATACGTTCACGACGAGTAGTTTACAAGTCCGGCGAAGAAAATGTACCAGTAAGAAGCAATATACCTGCAAAATCAATAAAATACATGAGAGATATTGTTAATACTGTGGTATGTACTACTTAGGAAGTATATTTGGGAAGTATATGATCTGCAGTTGGAGTTTCTTTTATCGTTAGCAAAATGCTTAAGTTGTTCTGTAAGACACTCATTGTCTTACAGAATACAGTGTTGAATTGAGCTCAGTGTTTTTATCAATGTTAATACTATAAAGCAAAATAGTATAAGTATAAAGAAATAGGCTGAAGGCTACACCACGTTATTCGTTAGGATATATGGATATATATAACTTATTTATTTGTATTTGATGACGGAAGAGAAGTCGTAGCTAAGGATAGAGATATACATGTATTTTATTCATTTATAATTATTTTATTAAATCAAAGATTACACAAAATTCTTATATTTTAAAAATATTTTAGATAAACAGCAAGTGGCGTTTTATAATTTTGATGATGATATGCACTCATTTCATCTTCTGGTTCATATTCGCCGGTATCTGGTACGCAGTGGCGTCTTCATATGCTGATGATATCGGTGATGGAAAGGAACATTGTGTTACTGGCACTTCGTCCTTTCGCCGGTCTACTTATGATGTCTGTTGAAACTCAGGTAAGAATATTTTGTTATTCCGCAATTAACTATTTAATAATGATTTTCTACATCAAGTCAAAGTCAAAAAATTACAGATTTACGATTATATATTAGTAAAGAATTCATTAAATAATTAATTGAGTAGAATAAAAGCAAAAGACATTTACGTGACTCAAACGTACTGAACATGAATAATTTAGTATATAAAATGTCCTTTTTCTATAAAATTCTATAATGAAAATAAAAACAACAACTAACGTTTTTAGATTTATAAAATTCATCTATCGACCAATTCTTTTATTTATTTATATTTTTTTTAATAATCAGTTTTTTATTCCTACTACTATAGATGACTATAGGCTATGGTGTACGGTATCCAAACGAGGAGTGTCCAGAAGCTATCATAATAATGGTATTAGAGGTAAGAAGGGGACTTAATTTGTGCTAAGATATCCAGTTCTCTAAATTTCACCTAGAGGCAAGTAGGCAGAGGGATGCTTTCCTCTGCATACCAGCCTCTACTAATTTACTAGCCGGAGAATGGAGTGTTATATAACTGCATACTGTTATATTGTTTTTTTTTCAGTTTTTAACTTATGTGTGTGCTTAACGGAATTTAATAGTTCATTTCAATTAATACAAATCTGCTTATAATATATAAACGGCTTCACGATTAGCAGAGTGGGCAGAGACGTAGTGTTAAGACACTTTATTCTTCTGTGTAAAGTTTTACGCCCATCTTTCAGTATTATTTTAAGCTAACTTATAAGATTTACATAAATAATTTTGACTGACTTTTTTTATATAAAGCATCATATTGGGGTATACCATTGACTTTCTTAACATCTCCTTATAGATAGTGGCAGGAACAGCATTATCTGGTGGTCTATCCAGCTTACTCTTCACCAAGCTAGTGAGACCTAACAGGCACGTATCTTCAGTTGGTTTCAGTAAGAAAGCCACTGTAAGTATTTATATTACTAACAATAAATGAGCACACTCCATAAAAGAAAAAAATAATTGATTTAATAAAAAATCCAGAGGCCAAAGTGACAAAATTATATTTTTTAACTTTTAGTTGCATTCCGCACGTAGTTCCTACTAGGGAGAGGGAATCTGGCCACCTAGTTTTAAGACACTATGTTCCCATTAAGACACTTTATTGCCCCACGTCCTGCTGAATTCTGAAGGCATTGCGTGTTGAGTGGCAGAACTTAACGCCGCATTTTGTCACGCACCAGAGCGAAAAAATATAAATATTTCTCATGCAACATAATTATTTCTTTTTTTTCACGCAAAAGGTTATTTTATACATGGTAAAAATAAACCATTTAAAACGTTATAACAATCAGCCGATGTAATTGTAGTGTTTTTGTTATCTTCAGGTTTGTCTCCGCGACGGAGAGCTATGTCTCCAATTTCGAGTATGGGACCTCCTTAATTTACACATGATTGGTAGCACCATAACTGCTTACATGCTGAAGCCTATACGGTTTGTATTACCAAGCAGCTTAACGCAGTGCAGTGACTCCATCTCGAGTTGCTCCCCACTAAACAATTTTAAAGACGGAAAGAGCGGATAGCGGATCTCAACGCCACGTTTTGTCTACAAGTGCGAGAAAATGAAAATAATTTTAATATAATTATCATTCCTACGACTGAGGGTCGAAACGAGTTCAGGAGTAGTCCTAAACTCTTTTTGGTCTAAACCCCACAAATATCATATTTAAAGTCATACACTCCTTAACTAAAAGGACATTTGGTTGTTAAAAATCATATATAGGGCTTATATATAGTATTTATAGGTTCCTATTAAATGGGTGTTCAATGCGATGTTTTTATAGCACATTTTTTAGTGGAGCGTCTGACAATAGACGCTACGGTTATAGGTTTGATGTCCACTGATGAATGATTCATTTTTATTTCCTCACTCAGGTATAAAAACAAAAGCACGGCGTTAAGTTTCACCACTCTAAAAGGGAAAAAGGCAACTCAAAACTCTAGGTTTCCTCTGCTTACCCTGCTATATGCGGGATATAGCGTGAAGCTAAATAAAAACTATTTAGAATATTTCTACTCTCTCTAATAATAGGCTCTACATTTCAGGACGTTAGAAGGTGAAGTAGTACAAAACTACATACACCAACTAGAGCTTAAAGAGGCTCGAGCTTTTCTATTATGGCCCATCACAGTAGTCCACGTGATTGATGCTAAGAGCCCTCTGTATGACTTCTCCGCTCAAGATATGATGGACTATAGGTGTGATAAAAATTAAATAATTATATTATTAATATATACTAAAACCTTAAGTATTCATGCTTACTATACGTATGTGTGTGAATTTATACGTATAGTGTAAATGTATGTGAAACAGTATTAGTACATTAATTAGATGTCTGATTCATTATCTCAAAAGTGAATTCGAATCACACTTATTGTCAAGTATAATTTGTGCTTGATCATTTCAAGTTTCATTTTTTTTTAATTTGTAAAAAAAAAATCGAATACATGCTTGCAATACATAGATAAGTTAGTAGTTAGTATACTTTTATAATTTTGAATAAATGTTACACGTAAGATTTTTTTTTTGTTAAAAATATTATTTCTTCCTCAGGTTCGAGATAGTGGTTTGTTTGCAAGGATCATCAAAGAGCATGGGCACAGTAACGCAGAGTAGAACGTCGTATCTATCAAAGGAAATAATATGGGGTTACAGGTTCAAGAACGTATTAAAGTAAGTATCTTTATTATTGAGAGGCAGAGGTACCTAGTGATTTTTATATTATTACTATTTCTTACACTACAGACTTATAGTCCTTACATTTTGCTTACAGTATACATTTATATTCATTATTGATACCTAGTCTTAAAACACTCCGTTTTCTCGCTTTCGGGCTAATTTTCAATACAAGGAAATGAATATTATTCAATGTTCCGAGTGGGAATCGAAACCACAATTTATCAATCATACATGACAGACAAACAAAAATACAGTCAATCCGATTAAGACTAAACCTGCAACCTTGTCTTTTACAATCAGTACTGTGCCACTGCGCCACGACGGACTCAAACAGATGTTTTTTTTTATTTATCTTTCCTAAAATTAAAATGTTACATAAAAAAAATATGTTATCTGTTCCTTTCCTTCAGATATTCCAAAAAAGACGAAGCCTACACTATCGACGTCAACAACTTAGACACAGTGGAGCAAGTAGAAACCCCACTATGTAGCGCAAGCCGCTTAAAAGAGTTCGAGGAGGATGTCAAATCATCAGAAAATTTACTATCCACACCCACAAATATATCATTGTCGCCTACAATCATATCATTAAGCCAAGAAGATTCATCTACTCTGTCTCCAAATGGAGAATCATTACCATCTTCGCCTACGTTTAATAGAAATGATACGCAAAGAAGTATTGGATGGCAGTACAAGACATATTACCCGGAGAATTATTTACAGAATCAAGGAATACATGTTATCTCATCGGCTAGAGCTGTGGAATTGTGAACGAAAGAAAAAAAATTAAATTATAGCTTTTATACTATATATATAAAACTATTCTGTTACGAAGTAACTGACAGATTAAACACAGACGAAAATATTTGACTTATGTGGTTGTGATTATACAGTGAAGGGAGCGACGGAAAAAAAACTAATTTTTCATTTTACATCTTAGACGTCGACTAATATAAAATTAATTACAGTCTAGATAGAAAATCCTAATATAAATATAATAAGTAATTGTACTTAGACATGTTTATTTTATTTTTTATGTGTGGTTTCTCCCTTTCTATCATTTTTTTTCTTAGTTACACGCTGTATCCCGCATATAGTAGGGTGTACCTGGTGTTAAGATACTTCTTGTACAATAAGACATTGCCATTTCATTGCCAACTTTCCGCCGAATTTTCCTGGTTTTAAATGTTGAGATGCAGAACTCAATAACCATAATTCAAACAACGAACTAAAAAGTAAAAAATAATTTACATAAAGCAAGCCGTACTTTGATTTTGTTAAGCAAAAATAATTTAAAAAAGATTGTACAATTTTGAAGTCGGTGTCAAGATAATAAATACTAAGCCTGTTTGTTTGACTAAGTCGGTTAAAAATATTAAACATTTCATTTCTCCGAGTGGGAATCGAACCCATAACCATCTCGCTTTACATTCGCACACGCATGCGCCCTTGCGCCACGACCGCTTAAACATAACTCATTTTAAGAAATTAATATTTATCTTAAGTAAGTATATTTTTTTCTAAAAATACAGCTCCAAACGTTTTCCACATAACAGCAGGGTAAACACAAGGAACCTACAAGATACATTTTTTCCCAGTCCACTCAATTTTAGAGACATAGCGTATTAAGATAATATAGTATCTTGTGTTGGTCTACCGAAGCGGGGAAATGAAAATAATTTAATAAATATAATCAATCCAATTAATAATCGAACCCACGACCAGCGTTTACATTCAGACACTGTACCACTACGCCACAACGACCTCAATTCTTTACCTTTACGTTGTATCCCGCAGATAGAAGGGTAACCAAAGCGAACCTAGTGTTTAAGCACTCTGATCCCATTAAGACTCTCAAGATTGCATTCCCCGGGAAGCAAACCCACAACGATCACTCTGTCGTGGCGGCTACAATTTATTTATTTTGTTGTATTCACTTGATATATACCAGAAGCTTAAATCTTATTTTCTTTTGTGTAACAATAAAATATAAATAAACTGAACAGGTCTTTGTGACGTCAAAGGGAAAGTGTTCCAGATAAATATTGATTATAAGAGCGATACAAAATTAAACATTTAAGGTAATAGTGTGATGAGATCTTGTATTTAAACAAAAGATTTTGTATATATTAAAATTAATTTATAAGCTTAAATAAATAAGACTGTTGCGGCGCAGCGGTACAGCGTTGACTAACTGTTTTGAGTTCCTTTCCCATTCAGGACTCACACGTAAAAAGAGGATGCCCTCTATTAAAAAAACACAGTATCTTGAAGCATAGGTTACATACTACCTATCTTGTTATGTGCGGAATACAGTGTGAAGCTGAAAAGGATTAAAATAAAGTTGTGTTACTCCTCCTAAGCCGCGATATCCTGAAATTGTAAAATAAACGGAAATAAATAAGTAATGATTTTAAAATAGTCACAGAGACCGCAGTGGCAGTGGCACATTCTGTGTTTTAAATAATTTTTTTGAAAATAAAAAAAAAATGTGGGAAGACATAAATTAAAAAGCATTTTCAGGCTTTTTAGCGGAGTAGGCAGTGGGCACCTAATATTCAAACACTTAGTAACCACAAACCGTCCAAATTTCAAGACATTATATATTGATTAATAACGAGAAATGGATATTATTTTAAATATAATTCCCCAGTGGATTTAACCCCCCACCATCGCATTTACAGTCCAATACTGTCCCACTAGGCCACGATGGTCTCTAATAAAATTACATAGACAATGTAAAAAATCATATAAAAATGAAAGGAATATTTTAATACTAAGTTCAATGAACGGAATCTTGTATACAAATAGACGTCAAAAGTAGAGCACATTTCAAAATAACATATTGAAATGATAAAGTGACGCCTTCGATTCCCCTGAGAGGAAGTCTTGCGAGCGCGCATGCCACGATAGTGGGTTCTATTGCCACTTGAAAGATCACACAGTGTTGAGTCACTACTTTTATATTCTGTTAGAAATAGTTGAGTTCTACTAGTCAGTTCGTAATGTGTATAAAATTATAAAGATCATTAATTCGTACAAAGTTCAGTGTCGCAATTTTACAAAATGCCTAAAGTCATAGCTATGTGACTAATAGGATTTAAAGTATTTTTTTTATGTTTATGCTGTATCCCGTAATAGCAGGGCAGGCTGAGGAAACATAGTGTTAATACACTACGTTCCTTGAGTTCCGCATAATATTCAAGACATTGCATGTTGAGTGGCGGATGTCACCGTCGAACTATGTCTTGTTAATAGAGTAAAGAAATGAAAATAATTTCTATATATTGAAAATATAATGAAAATCATTCTTCCGAATGAGAATTGATACCAGAACCATTTTTTCACAGTGTCTTTCTGGAAAAGTGAATATTCATTGTTATAAATATTTCTCATTATTTATAAATGTTCTATATGAAAACTTACGAATTTCTGTGTTAGTTAAATAAAATGAGGCGGTGGATTACCCGTATACTGATAAGTAAACAGCTTATTTGTGTACTACTTACTGTACTTAATAAAGTCGTAAAGTGCGAGTCGGAATCGCGTACAAAGAATTCTGTACCATCTATAAAAAACAAAAAAAAATATGTTTGTTATATGGGAAGCCCTTTAATATCTATTTTAGTCGGTTAGAAATATATAATCTGTCAACCTGTCTTACTATCACGGTTATCGAGATACAAACTGGTGCGAGACAAAGAGATAGACAGCGAAATCTTAATAATTGTTCCATAACGTACTCTCTTATATACGATCTCTTCGTCATGTTATATTTATATATGTACATACAAATAAAATATTAAAAAGTGAGAGTTCTTATAAAAAATAAATTAAGAGTTACATAGAGTGACAGGTACTAACGAGGATGTCACAGAGAAAATAATTGAGGAAAGAATGCCAAAAAAGATTTATGAAGCAAGATCGAGTATGGGGTCACCTTGGGTGACTTTCGCGAACAAAATGTAGATGATACTGGCAGGTCATGTAAAAAGCTTAAGGAGCCTTCGGAGGACATGTATGTGCTGGTTGATGGCAGTGGACGAGGCGAAACACGCTCCGTTTTCTGCGCTCCGTGTTCTCTAACTGCCGCGCTTAGCGATAAAATAAAACAAAGAAGATTATATTTTTTAAGCTTGTTTATAATTTATGTTCGAAAGTGAATAATTGTGTCAAGTTTACAAACATGTCGTTTATATTACGTGATATAATATGCTGATTGGATGAATTATGATACGAATTGCATATACATAAATGTACATACATACATAACATTTGTATGGGAAAATGTAATTTGAATATATTATCTTCACTGATTGTGTTGTTGTATACTTGAGAAGATTTTTATTTTATTAGGAGTTTAATGGCGTAACCCAACGCGTCGTTCGTTTTTCCGCTCTGTCTTACTTGAGCAGAGAAATGAAAGTATGTGTATTAAATATTGTTATAAATTTAAAACGAATTGTATTAATTTAAAAGAACAAAAGTTCAGTTTGTTGTCGCATTATTTTTTCGAAATATGAATAGAATAGAAAATAAATATTAAAATATTATCTATTCAGCGCCATATAACTTGCCTAATGTCCAATTTTCATCAAATTTATTTTTATTGTTTCTCATTAAAGTAAAGTATGTATGTATGCACTTGACATTATGCTGTATATATTTATAGCATTTATGGAGTCTATAAATATATTAAATATTTCGATGGCTATTTAAATATTTTGAATTTAAATTGATTGAAAGTTGTTTTATGATAAATACTTGTAAACGAAGTGAGTGACACTTCATTCGGCTACGACATTTGACGTCTCTTAAAGACAAGGGAGAACAATATATTTTATATTTAATTAATACGAACTGGTGAAACAATAGCTTTAAATGTTGTTTCTCTTTTCAGGTGAGCTTGTAATTAATTTAGGTTGAATGTATGTAAAAATGTGAATATTTATTTATATAATAAATCTCTTTTCAGAGCAACTCAATTCTGGTTATAGTTTTACTGTTCACCCTAATATCCAAGGACAATTATAAAACACATTATAAAACAAACAAAAAAAGAACTTATAACCTTCGTTTTCACTGCACCTTTGGCTGCATGTATCTAATGTTTTTTTTACTCTGCATTTCAATATATTATAACTTTACTTATAAAATAAATGATATAAATTTATTTATTTGTTCCAATCAATCACTATGAAAAACACGATGACTTATACCTCCAGTAGGTAAAATACTTATTTATATATAATTTTCTGTTACGACACATTGTCTGGTTAAGGTAAAAATACTCTAACGTTTGTTCACATGCGAGTATAATAAATTTTAAATGTATATTTTTTTACTTTAACGAGAGAAAGCTAAATATTTTCTTATAATTTAATTGTATTACACCTAATACACAACAAATTATCAATACAATAAATTATTAATACTAGAGAAAACTAATTTACGCGTAATGACTGCAAACGCTACGGTTGTGGGTTCCCACTCGTGGGAATGAATTATTTTCATAATACCGGAGGGTATATGGTCCGGTTTCGAGACAAACCGCGGCGTTGAGTTTCGCCATTCAACATGCAAAGTTTCACTGAATATCTTAACACTAGATTTCCTCTGCCTAACCTACTCTATACAGGATACAGCGTGAAATTATTAGCGAACTAGTGACGCCATTATGTCGTATTAAGTGCGTAGGTAGTACGTACCTACTGTAAATACACTATATTTTTGTAAACTAAGGATTAAACGAACTCGGCTTCCGATTGATCAATAGGTCATTACTCACTTATGTGAGTGACTAATTACTTATGTTTACGTTGTGATGCTGTGTCAGGGCTTGCCTTATAGTCTAGGAGGAAGCGATTTTTTTGTTAATGGATATAATATTTTTTTATAAGGGCTTGAGGCTGTCGTGATGCAGGGCCACAACAGGACACTCAGCTGTATACTTTCGTTTGATTTCTAGACTGTGGATGAAAAATCCAAAAGAAAATAGAAAACTCGTACTAGAAAACTATTTATTTCATTAAGTAAAATATCTGGAATAACAAAGCCTATTCCCAATTTTCATAGATTACATTACACAATTTAGATAATAATATTTTTTGCTTAATAAGTGGCTATTGAGTCCACACGTTTTATATAAAGAGTAAGATTGCAAATATTATTATGCATATTTCATATTTCATTTGTAGAAAGTTATCTAACTTAGAGTTTTTCTTCATACTCATTTTTATGTTTGATGAAATTGGATACATACATTATTAAGAATTAAGAGCTCAATTTCTGTATATAAACTTCCAGAAACGCTGTTTATATATTTAACTCACATTTTATTAACGTTATAATAGGAAATTCCGAATATATAGGAGAGCAGACAAGTAGAAGCTATTGTTAAGATACAATGTCAACGGCGCGCTTTTTTTTGTTGCCCGATCGAGGAGTTATGATCTTATTCTCCATAGTGAAAACTAAACCGGAACCGTCGTGTTTTAGTCAGTCGCTGTGCCATAATATGCATTATCTATTAGGAAAATTCATATTTGTATCTGACGAAACAGGATTTTTTTTATAGTCATTATTTTTATTACAAACCAGATTACTGGCAAATTGGAAAAAGTAATAATAGTCCTAGAAAATATCTAATGTTATTGAAAGTAGAAGAATTGTGAATTGTGACATTAAATAAGGTATAACTTTTGTATGGTTGGTCAAAATGAGACTAAGTTAGTGTTAAGAATCGGCTTCACGCTGTATCCCGTATACAGCAGGGTAGGCAGAGGGAACCTAGTGTTAACTCCGTTCTCCACTTTCTGCTGGATTCTGGAGGCATTGCGTGTTGAGTGTCAACGAAATGGATATATAAATTTAAGCAATTATTTCATCTCCTGGAGTGGGGATCAAATCCACAACTAGTCGGTTTTACAGTCACACTTCATGCCGCTGCGCCACGACTGGCTTAGTGTAGTCGTAGTGTTAAGACTATCTATATTCTGCTCAATTTTTGATGCGATAAGACTTAACGCTTTGTTGAGTTACCAGAGCGAGAAACTAAAAATAATTCATTCTTCCAGTTGACAATCGAACCCACAACTATCTTGATTTCTTAATATAATAGAATATTATTACAAAATACGCGTAAATCGTGCATTTCATTATCAGTCACTAAACAATTTAGCTCTTCCGCGGTCTAATTGTTCTGTTTACATAACAGTAGTAATACTTAGCACATGATAGTAGTTACGGAAGATTTCATATGGCTTTATTAATATTTATAGCTATGGAATGGCGCCGAAGCATGAAGATATTTTGTTTATTTATACTCGTACTGTATATCAAAATTTAAATATATATATTTTTAATTTATATATTTAGAGGCCGCTGTGGTGCAGTTGTATGTGTCCGATTATAAACGTGATGGTTGTGGGTTCGATTCTAACACTGAAGAATGATTACATTTAATTATTTTCAATTCTCTACAATACATATGCTTATGTATGCAATGTCTCAATCCTTTACCGCGTATGGACCCATGCATGGTATTGCAGTTTTGATTCAATTTTATTTGCAAGTGAGTGAAACAGCAGAATTAAAGTGCGAGTGATTCGTGGTTAATGGTTTGTCAGTTGACGTAATTATTATACCAAACTACCGCCAACGATTTCTTAATTGCCTCGCGTACTGCCCTGGATTCTTGCAGAATAAGCTGACTGTATTTTGTCTTCTGGTATGGTGGGTTTGAGACTTTATAATTTTATGAGTGGGTCTCAGGCGGCAGAAAGTTTCCAACCGTCTTCTCTATTGAAATTAGGATGTTTTCTTATTTCAATAGCCTCGCGTATCAATCTAGAAATATATCTGTTTTCCTTAGCTAAGATTTAGGGTATATCAAACCTTATGTAAGGCTAGGTTTCTCCGCAGTATGCTCACACATAGCTGACTTCAATACACGTCCATTTTTGATATCGGAGATGTGTTACTTCATCCTAACACTGATGCTCTTTGTTTGATCGAAGTATGATAAGTCAATGTCATAATCTACCTTTTATAAACATGCACACTATAAAAGAATATTACTTTTCAATGGTCACAAGTATTGGCTCACTTTCTTGTTAGGCTTAAATATAGTTTTTATGAAAGTTCTTCTTAAGATGTTGCCAATTCTGTCTGTAACTCCCTTTACATATGGCAGAAGTGCCGACGACTGTGTCTCTACTGTGGGTTGCTTGTTGATTTTCTGACAATGCTAGTAGGTAACTGGCATTCTTCACTAATCGAAGCTCGTCCCTTAGGTGTTCAGCGTCGCAGAAGTGGAGGACTCTCTGATACGAGGGTTTGCCAACTGTAGATAACTGAGGAGGTTGGTGGTGATATTCAACATTGAGGTATGAATTGGTGTGCACACAATGTTACACAGTTATCTTCAAATATGTCTTATTGATAATTAAATAAAGCTATTTCATTGTGAAATATTTTTAACGCTTTAAGAATTCATGCAGTAAAATATTAAAAAGATATTTGGAAAACATTCTTTTAATATATTGTATATACCAGATAGTTGGAAATGGAGTGTTTTATAGTTAGGATTTTTTTTATTGATTGGGTAGCCATCACCTTCATAAAAGTTGACATATTTTTGTCATAAAATAAATGATCAATATGGTCTTAAAAACAAGTCTAGCTTTGAATTCATTTCTAGGTAGGCTAGGAATCCAAGAATAAAATTTTACATTTTAATGTAACCGTATAACAAAAACATTACTAACATAACAAGGTATTACTATTCTACATCCATTTATACTTAAAATCGACTACATAAGGCACGTTATCCATAACAATAAGAATATTATATATTCATACCACGACTTTTATTGAACTAGTTCTTTCGTATGACTCTACTCGTACTCATGGGCATGAGTACGAGACATATGGACAATAAAATGATAAATTGACGCAATGAAAATGTATATTTATTTATTTTCATTTCTCTTTTCTAGTATTTAGAATAGATTAAGCATGCCAATGATAAGTTACAGAAGAACGCAATGTCTCGAAATTTTAATGAAAGATGGGGATCGAAGTGTTTTAATATTCATATACTGCGTTAAGATAAAAAAAAGGCACAAACTATTATTATGACATGCTTATTATACAACGACAGTAATAGTTAGTTCACCAAGTTAGACTTATCAGCGATCTCTTCCAGCTAGCATATGGAAGTGGATAAATGATGAACACACTATGAATAAAACAAAAATACAAAAAAATAATATATTTATGCATTATAAAAACATATATAAATGTGTAGCTTATAAGTATATAATGATATTGATTGTTGAATGGACAAAGTTAAAGTAAATGTTAAATAATTTTATTACAAATCAGAAGTTACTTATTTAATTTTTGAACATCGAATAATTTACCATTACAGTGTCCTGTAGTTATTGCCTCAGTCCTGAGAAAAACTCAGCGGAACTTTATTTTTTTTAACAAATTATTTACAAATTTTTTTTAATTATTTTAATATTTTTTTTTTTAATAAATTATTTACAAATTCACACTTAATTATTAGTGACAATGATACTTTTGGAACACACGGAGCCAGCATTCCATTCCCGAGACGTTCTTTATAATAACCTTGATTTGATGTTAACATCTTTTCACAATTTTTAAAATTGTGACATGGAACATTTTTGAACATTTTCTAGAATCCTATCCTATAGTCTTATAGAAGAAAAATGGACTCCATGCAATCGAGTTACAGGTGCGCTAAGTTTAAGTCTATATCTAGTATTAATAATAACTATATACTTCACCAATTTTAGTAAGATCTCTTATATATTTCTTAACAGACGTAATATTTTCAGAAAATGTATTGAGGTGCAATATGCTGAGAACATAATAATAATTTAAAATTTCTGCCTTAAGGAATTTTTAAAGCCCAATTGCTCGCTTCAGCAAGACAAAGATTGACTTTATAGCGACTAGTGAAAATGTACCTCAGAGCAAAATGCCATATGACATAAAACCAACGGCCCATGAAAATATAATATTGTTATTAAATACTCTTAAAAAGTACATTCGTAATTTCCAAATTTTGAACCCACATACTGAACTGGAGCATCATCTTATACGCCCAATTGCACCGCAACGTTTCCTAAAGTAATCACTAAACAATAAAAAAAACATAATTAGTATTTCATATCAGTCAGCTCCTATACTACATAACCTGTTGGTAGTATTTATTCGTATGTATTTGTAAGAATTTTTTAGTTTGTCTCCAGCGGGCATTGAGTTCGCACGATGTATAAAACTTACTCAAACTACGTTTAGATACATCGTTAAATTTAATTAAAATTTATTAAAAGAATCTTTTTTTGAGTAAAAAAGTTAATTTCATCTGCTTTTATAGAAAATTATGAAAAGTGTTGAAGTTTTCAAGTTACAATGAAGCTGTTTTTGTTTACAATTTTAGTTTACTGTGCTGTGAATTGTGAGGATGTTGGGTGAGAACTGTTTTATTATTTTTTCCTTTTTTTTCTATATATAGATAGAAAATAAGGAAAAAATATTTCAATCTGTATTTTTAGCTATATTTCTGAAGTGTTGAAGCGTTTCGAAACATATTTATAATTTTTCTTCTTATTTGAAATAAAACATTATTGATAGATCTTTATAATAGACTTTGCATTTTATTTTATTTTCCTATGAGGGTGTCGCGGCGTGGTGGGAAACCTTCTGACTGAAAACCTAATAATTGAGAGTTTGATCTTCTGTGGGGAGAATAATGAATATGTGAAAATAGGCGACCAAAATTTATCGAACAATTGTACTAATTAGCAATTGTAATTGCATTTTTATTTCGTGGAAATCAGAAAAACGTTACGGGAGAACTCAGTACCAAGTCACTTCTTTATTTTCTGCCCATATAATGCGATTAAATCATTACAATCCCTAGAGCGGATTGTGGGTTCACCTTACCAGCATAACTAATCTGTACATTTTAACAGCAGCGCTGCCTTTTGTAGTTTTATAGACATTTAGTTTAGTTTGGCGGAACTCAACGTCGCTCTTTTTGGGTTCCATACGTTTAAGGTAAAAAAGGAACCCTTATAAGATCACATTCTTTTTCGTCTGTCTCTCTGTCAAAAGCCTTAACTCAAGAACGCTTGGAGGTATGGAATTAAAATTCAAACTATGTACTCAGATCTACGGCCCCATGATATCTTAAAAAAAATGAATTTCTATATTTATTTTTTAAAAAATATTGCCGTTTATATAGCAAAAACGCGTATTTCGCCACTATAAAGGGTATCAAAATTAACAGGGTACTTTCGGTTAATTTAAAATTATGAAGTTTGGCACCTAAATCTAGAGGTAGTACTAGTTTACGAGAAAATCTGAAAATTATATGGTTAAATCCTCAAAAATAATAGCCTTGAAAGGGGGCTTTGGCTCAAAAAGAGCCCTGACTAAGCTAACCCAGAATTTCAGAAAAAGCTCGAGACCTCCAATTTTTGTACAGATCCCTCGGTGGGAGAGCTTGACTCGCGCTTGTCTGGTTTTTTTGTTAATAGAGGAGAAAATGAAAACAATTCGTTTCTCCGAGTGGGAGTCGAACCCACAACTATATTTATACTCAGGCGCTCATGCCGTTCCGCTACACCACAACGACATTTTTATTTATTATTTCTTACTTATTCTTATTTCTTTCCCACTTTATAATTCCTCGTTCTATTATTTTTTTTTCGAAAATCGAAAATTGAGCAGAGTATGGGTAACATAGTGTCATAACACTACAATTTTTCTACCTAACTTATTATTTACGTAAAACAACATCTGAACAAAACAACATCAAAAATAAATATATTATTTTAAAAAATATAATTAAATCAAATCGGCTTTACGCTGTATCCCGCACACTACATGGCCGAGGCAAGACACTGCATTTCCCACTTTCCAGAGAGTTTGGGTATTAAGTGGCGGAACTCAACGACGCGCTATGCCCTCGACACCAGAGCGAAGAAATGAAAATATAAATTTGAACAAATATTTCATTTTCTCAAATGGAGATCGAACCCACAAACAGCGTTTACACCCCTTGTACCTCTGTGCCACGACACCCTATATAAAAGAATAGAAATAAATTTACATTCGTATGCATAAAAAGAAACCCTATATGTAAATTTAGTATAAATTGCATAGATAAAGAGAACGTAGAGTTAAAACACTACTCTTCGCTCTCGGCTCAATCTATAGATATTGTTGCATGGCTATTGCTAAGCGTAACTTAACGCCGGGCTTTATTAATTAAGAACGTAGAAATGAAAATAATTCAAATATAATCCTTACCCTAATTGCGGATCATACCCATAGCCGACAGTCTCGCAATGTTTCTTTTTATTTGTATTAAATTAAAAGATTTATTTACGTTATATAAAGTAGGCGATTTATACGATGATATAATCACGTTTGTTTCACAGTTGCTTTATTGATTGTATTACTAAGTAGTGAAGCTATAGGGTTGCAGGTTCAATTTTTGTGCAGCGTAAGGTGGGAAGATATTGCTTATGATTATTTTTCATAGGGTAGTTTTCTTAAGATTACTACTAATTACATTGTCAAGAATATGTCCTTATGTGGAGCAGCTACCTTGTATAGCAGGGTAGGCAGAGGTAACCTAGTCTTAAGACATTCTGTTGTCCATTTTCTACACAATTTTCTATATATTTCGTCGGTAGGGCAGTAAAATTATTATTTTAATTAAATACTTCTAAGTATACCCTTAAATGACTATTGAACCCACAACCGTCGCGATGATAGTCAGACGCTGTTCTATTGCGCCACGACGGCCTCAGCAATATTATAGTGATAACTATTAACTAAGAAATATACTTTGTATATTGAACAAAAGCGGAAGAAAAACTCCAACATCTGGATAACATTAACGTTTTTATTGATAAAATCCAGATGTAAGTGTCGCCATTTTACTGAGACCAAAATAGTCTATTAGTCCAAATATTTAATAACGTAAAGTTGTTAATGAGACTTGATAATAAAATTATAGAAATATATACATATGTTACATGTACATATATAATTTTAAGTCAATTAAATGACAATTTACCTCTGACTACTAAAATTGGAGGTGAATAGAGAAAAACAAGGCTTGATGTTTCCAATATTATAACTTTACTCGATGCTTGTAAATTTAAATTCGCATATCTACACTAATATCTTTATCTATTATAAAGGCGAACAGATTGTTTGCTTGAACGTCCTAAAATCTGAAACTACGAGATAGAAATGAAAAAATATTTTTAGCCTTCCGTACCGTTTTTTTAAGGAAAAAAGGACATATAACATCACTTTTTTGTCCGTTTGTCTGTCTGTCTGTCAAGAGCCCTTATCCGAGGAATACTAGAAGATGTCGAGTTGAACTACAAACCATATACTCAGATCTACGGCCCCATGATTTTATATATATATATATATATATATATATATATATATATATATATATATATATATATATATATATATATATATTTGATTTCTACATTTATTAAGGCGGGCTAGTTCAAGTGAAGTGTCAGATGAAATGGCTCTGGCTAAGCTAAGCTTGAATTTCAGAAAAAGCTGGAGATCTCCAATTTTTGTACGAAACCCTTGGTGGGCGAGCTTGACTCATGCTTGTCCGGTTTTTGGTTAGATGCATATCCATAAATCCATAAAGGACGGCTAAAGCATTTCTCTGCATACATCAGATTAATAATATCAATTTTACCCACTGTACCACTGACAGATCCCTCCACAGGTATCATAGCTCTCAGTTATTTCCATTTGACCAAGCAAGCGACGCCGCATGTAAAAGCTAGTTTATAATAAACGTGAATATGCAAATATTCTATATATATATAAACAATCACGTTTTCAATATCCCAATGTCATTTATATGACTGATTCAGCATAGTATTATTATTAATAGTTATATTTCCTATTCCTTACTATACGGCTGATCGGTATGACCTCAATTATTATAATATAACTAACTAAAGTCCGATACTTCGTGTGCAACCATCTAAATAAAAAAATATATTTAATAAGTTTTTTTTCAATTCGACGCCTTTTTCTGTTTATAACATGGTGATTAAAAGAAACCTAGTGTTAAGACACTTGATTTCCCAATTTTCGACCAATTTATGAGATATTGTTAAGTTCCAGAACGCTGCGCTTTGTCTACCAAAGCAAAGTAATGAAAATAATTTAAATATAATCATTCTTCCGAGTGGATATCAAACCCACGTCAAAGAGCAGTTGAGTATTTTTTATTTTATTACTAAAACGTAAACTAACGTAAAAACAAGAACTAAATTAATATATTTCTACACAATTAAACACAAGTATAGAAAGTAATCCAATACAAATTAAATATTTATTGAATCCATGACCTCTATATCTCCTCGCTCCTCTACTAATCCCTCTGACCTAGTAACTGACAGGCATAGGAAGTGTAGGAAGTGAATAAAATCTGTACTCTTAAAGCCTTGACAGTAATTATTTTAATTTATGTAGAATAAATACTAATATTTATGCGAAAAAAACACGCTCGTAGTGCAGCATCACATCACCTTCTCGCTACCGTCAACGCGATGCTTAAGTTCGATTCTCACTACGAGAAATACATTATTTTCGTGTACTCGCTCTAGTAACAAAACAAATAATTATTGCCCTGCGTAGAGTTCCGCACAATATAATGTCTCAAAAATTATTAATGTGTATTAATAACAGCAGGTTATCTCTGCTACTTAATGCTAGATACAGCGTGAAGCTAAAACAAAAAAAGACATGATTTATACAAATGGAAATCGAACTTAAAACTATCACGTTTACAGTCAGACGCTGTCCCCACGATGAGGTCATCCAAACATAAAAAATGTATTTGTATCATACTATTAATATAGCCTTGACTTTGAATTTTACAGTTCACTGACACTTACATAATAAACGTAGGCGTTGTGTATTAGAATTCAATTTGAGGTTAAGCTACAGTGATTGAAGTCAGCATTGGATGGGTAAATATATACCTATCTATAGTAATAATTTCACCGTGGCACAAGGCGACAGTTGGTTCGATTCTCGCACGAGGGATTGAGTTTAATTCTTTTTTTCGCTCTGGTATTAAGCAATGCAAAGCGCGACCTCAAAATTCCGACTCTCAACACACAATATATTAAATTCAGACAGAAAGTGATGAACGGTGTATATAATATATATATATATATATATATATATATATATATATATATATATATATATATATATTACTTCCCCCCCCCCCCCCCCCTAATTGCCTGGTAATTAGAAATAATTAACCTGATCAAAAAATAGAACCTATAACCTTATAGTATTCATAAAAATCTAACTAATGAACTATAGAGGCAATCACATTTATACAATAAAAATGTCGACGGCGGCTTTGTGGTATAACAGCATTGAACTGCTTTATATTAAGATCAACCTAGATTTATAACGGTAGTATTTGAAAAACGCATTTTAAAACTGATACAATATATATTATTATGTCTTAATTTCGAGACCATCGTGGCATAAAGGGACAATCATGCGCACAATAAACACGATGATTGTGGGTTTGATTCTCATTTGGGGGAATGAAATATTTAATATGTTCATTTTCTCGTTCTGGTTACAAGGCAAATCCCGACACTTAATTTTAAGAAGGTTATCAATTTAACGTCCAATTTTCAAGAAATTCCGTGTTTTGTGGCGGAACACCTCGCCACACTTTACCTCTCATAATCGGGAAATGACATTAATTAAATTAAATTAATTCCTCCGAGTGGATATCGAACCTACACCATCACGTTTATAATCCGACGCCGTCTCACTGCTTCACGACGGGCTCTTTTTGAGTTTATTTTCTAGAATCTTCTACAGTCTTACAACAAGATTAGCAATAGCGGTCATAAAAAGAATGATTTCATTATATAAATCTAATGCGAACACATCCATTCATTTCGGGATTACACCGGTGTCTATATGAACCGTTTATAATGGAATTCGGTTAACTGCTGACTCAAGTACTGGTCAAGTACTTAGTTGTTATATTGTATAATATATATTTTTCTATAGAGATTATTTGGTAGAGTCAGCTTAAAAGATAATAATTCATTTCCTTGAGGGGGGATCGAATCCATAACCGTCGCTTTATAGTTACGACCTTTATGCCCCTGTGCCATGGCAGCCTCACTTTTAAATTAATATTTTTTTTATTGATTCACGCTATATGTCGCATACAGCAGGCTAACCTTGTGTTGTAACACTCCGTTTCCTGCACTCCAATCAATTTTTCAAGACATTGCGTGTTGAGAGGCGGTACTCAACTCGACTCAAGTAGGAATCGAACCCACACCAATCACTTCTACACAAGGGAAATATAGTATGATTACTTATTCCTATTTAATATTAATAACAGCTTTATTTGGCATTTTTCGTTGACCTAACGTTATCGTCTAGATATGGAACAGTGTCGGTAGGTCATATACATATGTACCTACATACAAAATGTACGTACATTCAATAGTTCTTTGTTTAGATACATTGACAATAATATTTATTTTTTACATTTCCTGGAGAAAAAAATTATAAGTTAGAGTATTTTACTCCAACTTATTGGTTTATTAATTATAATACCATATTAATTTTCCGTTTTGAAATTCATGCTTTTTGTTTGATAGAAACTGAGAAGAATTATATTTTAATATAAAATTTTTAGATTTAAATTGAGTTTTGAGTTCAGATCTCATTTCTTCAAGCAGTCGTCTACAACATATTGTAAAATATAATAAGTTACGACATACATATATCTTTATATAAGAACAAAAGAATATTATATATGTATAGTGCGGTTGACGAGTCGTGGCCTTTTTGAAATTAGCTGCAGATATCTATCTGTGCAGATTCGATTCGATTCGATAAGATTTCTTCTTTAATGTTCATAAGCTCAAAAAGCCTAACTTCTGGTCGTTCGTGGTTTAAAAGTTTAGGCTCTACTCTTTTACGACTTTTTTTTTCCTTTTTTTTCGGTTAATGTCGTATCTTGCACATAGGAAGGTAGGCAGAAGGAATTTGTAAACCTAATGTTAAGACACTCTTCGAACTTCGAGTACCTCGTTACCGTAGCGAGGAAATGAAAATATTAAATGCTTAATTGTCGGAATCGAACCCAAAATCTGTTCGTTCACAGTCGCACACTTGATCAGCCGACAGCGTAGAGCCGAAGCGTTAGAGAAGACAGAGGTTAGGGAGTGTAGGGGAGCATTAAGAGAGGATTTCCTGAATGTCCCACGTAAAAGGGGAAAACTGTATTTTACGGTGCATTATAAAAAAAATTGAGCTGTCATTCGTATTTTTTTTAATAAGCTTTTAAATGTACTCCAACGATTGCTTAATCTATTCTTAACATACTAAATATACCAACTTCCTCATTTTTTATATCACATATGGATTTACAAGTTTTTTGCATCTGATCACGTCGATGATTAGTCATGTTTGATTTTAATGATTTGTTGATATTACTATGGAGGTCATTTATGATATTGTACTCTCGCGTAGTTACTGACACGCAAATATAAAAACGCAGTTTTACGCTTTTTCTCGCATGGTAGGGTTGTCAAAGGAACTTAATATCACGATACTCCGTTCCCCACTCCACTCAGTTCTAGAGGCTATGCGTGGAGTGGTGAAACTCAACGCCGCGTTATGCGTCATTACCAGAGCAAGGTAATGAAAATGTAATATTTTTCTTATTACAATTTTTTTCTTGGTAAATACGAGTTGCATACCATCGTTTGTATTACTTATCAGCTCTGCATTGATAAATGATCGCGACATACATAGTGCTTCCTACTCAAAAGTAAATAGAACATGAATACATAAAGTATAATAAATAAATATATATATATATATATATATATATATATATATATATATATATATATATATATATATATATATATATATATATATATATATATGTGTGTGTGTGTTATGATAGAACTGTACGTACTAGTGGCCTACTAAACAAGAGTTCGGTTCAAAATTTGATTGAAATATTAAAAGTATCTAACTTTATCATACTTTTAGAGAGTAGAGAGTGATAGGTATTTGAAAGAAATAGGTTGTTTTTTTTATGAGCTTCACGCTGTGTCCCACACATGTAATTTTTTAAAAATAGAACAATTTTGAGACGTTCTTAGACTAGAGTGGCGGAGCTCAGCGTTGCGCTTTGTCTTTATTTGAGCAACGAAATGAAAATGTATTCTTAAATAGGAATCGAACCCACAACCGTCGCATTTACAGTCAGCCGTTATCACACGCATCACGGCAGATCAAAATATAGAAGTTTTTGAATAAATTTCATAAAAAAATCTTACGATAAATCTATATATAGTATTAATTTCTTTGTTTCTTGGCACTTCATTTGTTTCTTAGAGTGAACGACCCGTTCAGTGATTTGGACGTAACCATGTATTTCCTTATTATTGGTAAAACTGATTAATGCATGCGGAATTACTTGAATTTTTTTTTAAACTTCGACGAAAAAAAATAATGTTTCCTGTTTCACGTATTAGTATATAACTGTTTCTGTGGCATCGTAGCTTCCAATGCAAAATAGAAGTCATGGATTATGATATTTTTTTGACTTGAAAAGTGACTCAATTCATAGTGTTTTTATTATCTATTTAGGAAAATATGTTTAGCCGATTAAAGATTATCAGTCTTTTCCTGGTTCTTCGTTTGCTACTTAGAGCTTATTGTGTTGGTGGTTTTTTATTATTAATTATGAACTAAATAAGGTCGTATAACTAAATGAATATTTGTTTTAAAACCGAGAAAATGTAGTGTTAAGAATACTCCGTTGCCTGTTTGCCCTTTAAATATATAACTTTCCGTGTTGATTCGTAGAATTAACACTGCACGTTGCCAGAGCAAGGAAATGAAAATGTGATATTTTTCTTTTTACTAAGTTTTCTCAGCCTATACCAAGTAGTGGCTTTATGCCACTGCGTTTCGCATCACGTAATGCCGGGCCCCGGCGCCCAACCCATCTTAAACGCAGGCAACGCACCTGTAGCTCCTCTGGGGTTGCACGGGGCCGTGGGCGGCGGTAATCACTTACCATCAGGTGACCCGCACGCTCGTTTGCCGTGTCTTTTCCATAAAAAAAAAAACATACCAATAAGATAGCATCGTTTGTGTTACTTATCGGCTCTGTATTGATATATAATCGCGACCTACATAGTACTTCCTACTCAAAAGTAAATAGGACATGAACACATATAGAGTAGATTCATTATAGGGCTGAAATAAAAAAAATCCCATTGATTTCGCTACTACTGATTTTTTTTTAATTATTAGTATTGTTTTTTATTTATTATGTTTAGGAAGGGGAAAAAATATTAAATACATATTGACTCATTGCCAGAAAAATAAACTCATTAAGATAATTTCAAGGTAAAATGTTTGAAGTATTTAAGATTAACTCATTAACCTTTCTAGGACCGGATGTCGTTTCAAGGTTGAAGAAAGTTATAATAAAAAGATATAAAGTTAATGCCATGCGGTTTTCCAAATAAGAAACCAGTTATATTAACTGTTGAGGTTAAATATTTAGGTTAAGATTAGAAAATTATGAATATGTAAATAAAGATTTTTGTTAAATACTTATTTAGAAAACGTATAAAAATTTGAACGTAGCTGGGCTCGAACCCGCGCCTCCTGGAAACCGACCAGGCGCTCTGATCACTAAACCATACGTTCTCGTTGAGAACGTTCGAGCCCAGCTAAGTATTTATCTTTCCTAAGTGTGGATTAACACTTTAAAAATGTTTAAAAAAGATTTTTGTTAATCACGTGTGTTTTACCGATTTATTAAAATAGTATTGTGTCAATAATATTTTCGCCTAACATAGCTTTAATAATATTATTTCATTTTTTTTTTGTAAAATGTATTAAAATTTTATCGTAGCAGTTTGAACTCGCGCCTCTTGAAAAATTCTTGAAAACAGTGTTGTTTATGAGCACAAGGCGTAGGTCAAGGGTCAAATCCCGCTATGTTAAATTTTTATATTATTTCTGAAAAAACGTATTTGTAATTTTTAAGTGTGGAATAAACCTATTTTTTTTCCTAATACAAAAATCGGATACGTCGGCTCAAATTTTCTCTCTTTTTTTCAAATGTATACTACAAGTATATATGTATTATTTACACACATCGCCCTCATAATGTAACATACGTACACAGAAACCTTGGCAGAGCCTTCCTTTCTTATCGACTTCACTTACAGACACTGTCATATGGGTATTGAACCCCAACTTTGATATCTCTAGCTCTTATATTATTATAAACTTATTAATATTATTATTCTTACCTACTATAGTTGCAATGATTGTAGTTTGTATACACATTTAGGGAAATTGTTTTTTGCCCCAATTTTCAAGACATTGCTTGTTGAGTGGCGGAACTCAACGTCGTGTTTTACGTTGTTACCAGAGCAAAAAAAATTAAAATACTAAATACGAAACGCTTGCGCCTGCGCCACGACGCCTTCAAGTATAGTGTTAGCAAATGCTAACTAAGACATAATATAATTGATAGAAAAATATATAATAATAAGATTAAGAAAAAATATCAGTAGACTGTTACAGTATTAAAATGAAAACAAGAATACTATGCAAAAGGTAAAAAAAAAACAATTTTAGACAAAATAATTTCAATTGTTACAGTAACAACTATTACGTCATCGAGATTCCAGACAACGATGTGCCAAATACAAAAAAGCCATTCCAAGTGTACTGGAACGTACCCACCATGCAGTGTCGATCGAAACAAATACCGTTCGACGATTTATATGAAAAATATGGTATAATTCAGAACGAGGGTGACAAATTTCGTGGAGAAAAAATTACAATTTTATACGAACCGGGACTGTTTCCGGCTATTTTCAAAAATGAGACCAGTGGCAAGTATCGGTTTCGTAATGGTGGTGTGCCTCAAGAGGGAAATTTGGAAGATCATTTGACTGTCTTTAAGAAGGACATGCAAGAAATTGTACCTGATCCTAATTTCAATGGTGAGTTCTGTAAGATTTTAGTGAAAAAAATAATTTAAACAATATAGTAGCTTTTTTTTATAATTTTTTTTAAATGGAACTCTTTTTTTGGAGTTTACTAGTTAGTTGTACAAATTCTTTGTACAACTAACTAGTAAACTACTTAACATTTTTGTAACCTGTACCCTAAACTTAACATTTTTGTATTGTACTTGTAAGGACAGCCTCATTTCTTGTATTATTTAATTTACTACTCGTATTTGAATCTACGTGCTTATTAAAAATCAAATCAGCTTCACGCTGTATCCCGCAAATAGCAGGGAGGGAATCTAGTGTTAAGACACTACATTCTCCACTTTCCGCCGAATACTGGAAGCATTGCGTGTTGAGTGGTGGAACTGAACGCCGAATGTAGAAAGTTAAGAGGTTCGTAGAGAAGGTTCAGTTTCCCTCTGCTCACCCTGCTATGCTAAAATTATAAAAAAGATAAACAAAAATAAACCATGTTTTGGCTATACCGAGATAAACATAAGAATCGGAATGCATACCTCATGTTGAATATAAACAAAAGAAATGATTAGGTACAATTTATAATATGAGATACGTTATATGTATGTCAGACGCGGCGTTCTTGGAATTGCAACTCGTTTTTTTTTGCATGTTATTTATTTTTCAGTTGTATTTTTTTCAATATTAATCAGCTTTGTTATTAAAAAATATTTGGAGATAAAAATTGAGGTTCAGTTTGTTTTATCTAAATAAATATTTTAAAAAGTAATTGGGACATCGTGCCTCAACAATTCCTACCACTAACAATACCTAGATGGAGAGTAGGAAAAGGAAGTGACTTAATAGGAAACAGAGTGTCTTAACACTAGGTTTGGTGAAGCCAAAAAAAAGATTGCATAATGAACCATGATAAATATTGTCCTACTGTATATTTCAGGTATAGGAATAATAGACTTCGAGTCCTGGAGACCTATATTCAGACAGAATTTTGGTACATTGGTACCTTATAAAGATGTTTCTATAGAAATAGAGAAGAAGCTGCACTGGTGGTGGCCGAAGCCATGGATTCAAAATGAGGTAGTTGTAGTTTCTTTATTTTAATTAACAAAGGTATCCTACATTTAGCAGAGTACCAAAGTGAGGTTAGTGCTAGGACACTCTGATCTCCGTTTTCACATGTGTGCTAACTAATCAACATGTGTGCTAGCTTGCAAAACTGAACGCTGCGCTTCGCCTCTTACCAAAGCGAGGCAATGAAAGTAATTAAATCCCACGAAAGAGAATCGAACTCGCAATCATCGCATACATTCAAACACTGTGAATACGCGCCGCGACGCGACGACAGCCTTAATTAATTCAATTTAAAAATAAATAAGGAAATTTGCGTCCAATCTTTCAGTAATAGTTACAACATTAATTTTATGCCATTATGTTACTTTCGTATGAGTTTTGTAGCAATCATTGCTTTAGCTGTTTGGTTAAGCGTATCGATTACTTAACGCTTAAATATTGAATTATTTATTTTTTATTTATTAATAGCTAGCGACTTTACCGCGGCTTCGCCCGCTCATACTTATTTTTATATTAGAGCGAAATCATAAAAAATATTTGCATAAATTGTAGCCTATGTGTTATCCTGGTATATAAGCTATAAAATTAACTGTAAAGTTCCATCTAAATCTGTTCATTACATTTTGCGTAAAAAAGGAACAAACACCGTCTTATCGTCACCATTTTTAACGTTTGTAATTTTAGTATAACTAGTTTTTATCTGCGGCTTCCCAAATCCTTGAATAATTAGATACGTATAACACCCTTTTCCCTGCGTAAATCCTGATCCCGAATCCCAAGATAAAAAGAAGCCTATATGGCTCCACAGTCCTCTCTACCTTTAAATATGAACTATTTCGGAGATTGGACAAATAGAAAGACCGACAGACAAAAAATAACAATTGTTTATTTGTGTAATAACTATATGCACTAAAAAACACGGTTATTTTGAAATCACAGATAGACATTTAAATTTTATTCATATGTAAACTATAATTTAAAATTCAGGCACAACGCCGTTTCGAGTCGTCAGCGAGGACATTTATGCAGACGACCCTATCAATCGCTAAGCAAATGCGACCCAAAGCGTTATGGGGTTACTATGGCTTCCCCCATTGCTTCAACATGGCGAATGTGCGTAATATGAAGGAAAACTGTCCTAGCAATGTCGTCGGTGAGAATGATATGTAAGTATTAAATATTTGCATGTTTTAGGTAGGTAGCTTCAGGCACATACCCGTTGTTGGGTATGTTCTGTTGAACGTGCAGAGGGAACCTGAGATCTTAATGTTATGATTTTCAGTCGAGTTCTGGGTTTTACAAATGTTTTACAAATGGGGTAAAACATGGGGGTTTGCGTGTTGGGTAGTGGAATTTGCCTCGTTACCAGATCGAGGAAATTCAAATATTTATATCACATTGTTTAATTCGAAAGTCTTACAAAATGTCGTCTTCACAGCTTTAAATCCGTTTTTTATTATTTTAATTTTATGTTTAGGCTTTTGCTTAAAATATAAAAATGACTCAATATAGCAAATAAAAGAAATAGTAAATTTTATTTGTAAGACATCAAAATTTTTATTTATTTTTGGATAAAAAGTTAATTTTATCGCAAATAAAGTTAACAACTTGTAGCTTGTTTTTATATTTAATCTAAACAAATGGAAAAGGATAAGAGAAGAAGAGGAAATAAGGAAAAAAAAGTAGAATTTTACAATTAACGTCTTAACGTCCACTCATAATATTACATCAAAATATAATTCTACCGAATAAACGAGGCCACTCAAGTTGTAGGGGTAGAAGTGTGCAACTACTTAATGCTAAGTAAATATGCCAGGTTGTGAGTTCGACTGCCACTCTAAGAAAAAAATAAATGGAAATTCAATGTAAAACGGGGAACGTAAGTGGCTTAATGATAACAGAGTATCTTATTACTATGGATAGAGTTCCCTTAGTCTACTCCGCTATGGATATAGCCTGTAAATATAAAAAAATATATTAACTGTTCCATTGGACTGAGTGACTGAATAAGTGGTGTGGAACGCTGAAATTTGGCATCTAGGTAGGATAGCACTAAAAAAGAATTTACTAAAATTCCTACGAGAACGAGAAAAAAATGAGATTTTACAATAGAAGATGTGGGCAGCAGATCTAGTATTATAAAAATAAAAGTAAGAAGCCTAATTAAAAGTTTTTGAAACTTATGTTTACCTTCCTGTATACCATACGAGTATATCAGATCAACATGTTACTAAGTATGATAAGTTACAAAAAAGTAGAATCAAACTAGTTACGCCGGCTCAATAACATTTTAAATTAAATCAAAAGAAAAAAGTTCTCACTACTCATGACACTTGATCGTATGTTAAAGTTTTTTTTTTTTTTCTTGTAGAGCTTTTTCCGATGACTTTTCACGTTACGAACAAATTCTATATATAATATATATATATGAAAAAATGGATAAAAGATTTACATTTTTTTAGCTTCACGCTGTACCTCCTCCTTCCGTAAGGGAACGAAACCCATAACCGACACATTTACAGTCGCATGCTTATAGCTTGCGCCACGGCGACCAATTAATTTTAATTTATTAACAAAAATCTAAATAATGTTTCAGTACGCGTTGGTTATGGTTAGAAAGCACTGCCCTGTACCCTTCAGTGTACAGTTCTCGTGATCTGTCGTCTTCTCAACTTGGGTTGCTAGTTCGGGGCCGAGTTGAGGAAGCATATAGAGTTAGGCGATATGACACGCCCATATTGCCATACTTCTGGTTTAGATACAGAGATGGAGGATTTATGAAAGAGGTAAGGACAGTTAATTAAGTTAAAATTTCTTTACAAAAAATAGTTTATGGCTGGATTATTATTTTTTTAAATAAGCATAACAAAAGTAATATTATTATAGAATAAAAAATGGAATAGTCAAAATACAAATAAAATTTAAATAATGGCAATTCTATACAATATAGATGAAATGAAAATATGAAAACAAAAAGAATAAAAAAATACTGTAATAATATTTTTATATTTTATATAATTTTTTTTTTCTATTTTAAGGAAGACCTGACAGTCACTCTTCAATCTCTATATAAATCAAACGCATCCGGATTCATTATATGGGGTAGTTCCAATGATGTGAACACTGTGAATAAATGTCAAAAATTGCATCATTATCTTGAAACAGTATTAGGACCAACAATCGCTAAATATGTACAAAAAATTAATAAGGTAGATGATGCCCCAATTGAGTCTCCAATAGAAAATAATTTAAACAACTCTAATGAAACGTTGACAACAGTTGAAGATATAATAAGCACTACGGACAATAATTTAATAAATGATACAATAAATAATTTAAATTCAGTTGATTTTACTACAAAAGCTCAATTTGATCCTGAATTTGATTGGGTACCACCTGAAAATTACTCTCAAGATATCGCCCATAATGTTGACGAAGAGTTATCAAAGAAAGGTTATGACTCTAAGAACGATGAAGACATTGGATTTAAGCTGTTGAACGATAGCATGATAACTGGAATATTATTCGATGCTTTATTTAAATCTGAATATGCCAAAGAAAACAACCAACAAGTAACTAGAGATGCACAAAATGAAACACTAGCTACCAAAGATATATATATTTCTACAGAAGCACCAACATTTGAAAGCAAAGATAACTTAATAATAACCAAAGAACCTAATTATATACCTGATTTTATAAGCAAAGAAATTATAACAAATGATATTATTATAAATACTACTCCAAAATTAAACTCGGATATTTCGATAAAGTGTGAAAATGAAACGATACAAATTATTTCTGAAACAGACAAAACTAATACAAATGAAGATGAATTACTTTTTGCCGAAAATAATAAATCTACTGATGTAATCCAAACATATATTTATATAAATAGTTCAAACACAGATGATTCCATTAAAGAAGAAAATCTCACATTGAGTACTGATACGCCAAATCATGAAAATAAAGAGAGCAGTGATGATATACATTTTGAAATAATTAATCCAGACGGATTGATGAATGTGATATTTAATGCCTTAATGAACGATAATAATGATCAAGCGGACAAAAGTGATAAGCCAACGACATCTGATAATCTAGCAGTAACTGACAAAAATGTTGCACAAAATGTAACAAAAGCTTCTGAAGTCTTAGAAATAAATAAATCAGAAGACGAGATCAACGAGGAAATAACGAAAAGTAGTACAGAAATAGAATCAAGAGACTTCCTAAAATTATTTTCAAGTATATCCGATACAGATGTGACTTTCAATACCGAGAAATATGATTATATAGATCGTTCTTCTATAGAAACTGTATCAACTAAAACCAGTGGTAGTAATAGCACAGATTTAGATGACTTTGTAATAGTTTCAACAAGTGAAACTGAATCTGATTTTGATACAACTACGCAAAATAATATAGACAGTGATCTAAGATCAGATAGAAGTGAAGTAAACAGCGATAACTTAATTGATATTAGTGGTAGTGATATAATAGCGACTGATAGTGAAATAAATAAAAATGTTAATAGTGTAGTGTCAAATAGTGAAAATATTGAATTAAGAAGCACAGATAGTGATATGAGTGATACTGCAACAGAATCTATGGACCAAGTGGTAACTTACATTTATAATTCATAAAAATTGTGTAACACGTCGTTTCTTCTTCATAAAATTACTTTTAGAAAAATACTCACAAATTGATATGATCTATATTTAGTAATAAATCAATCAACTTTTTTTAAAATGACTAACAGCATTGAGTTCCGCTACTATACATGCTTAATGTCTCGGTATTTAGGACGGAAAGAAGGGAATGGAGTGTTTCAATACTGGATTTCTACCCTGATACATGTGGGATAAAATTTAGAGCATTTCTTTTTACTTTACATATCGGATTTTTATCTACAACTTTATATTCTTAAAATTGTTTATATAATTTTAAATGGAAGAAACGATTGAAATAACAATACTGTATTCTAATCTACTTAATTGTAATGTAGCATGAAGCGTTAATCGTTAACTTAATTAAAACCACTAAAAGCATTTTATTTTGTTGTTAACATATAATACATTAATATATGAATATAATACATTAATATTTTAGCAACATAACGCCTTATTGTAAAGGTGAAGGTTGTGGCTTCGATTCCCAGTCGGTGCATTTAATTATTCTCATTTCCTCGCTTGTAAGAAGACAAATCGCGTAATTAAGTTCCACGACTAGTACGCACAACGTCTTGAAAATTGGCCAATGCATAGGGAACCGAGTGTTTTAATTGATACTATGTTCTAGGTTGACCTCGTGTGGAGCTAAAAAATAAATGCTTATGCCATTTGATAGTTTCATCAAATGGAACTGTACAGAAGAAAATGATATAATAAATTAATATTATAATTTCCAAGGTTATGTTACGTATATTATGTAAATACATTACATATGTTACGTTACTAAAATTGCACAACGATAGCTTATAACTTAAAGTATCTAGTATCCCAGTGCTTTGCCGATTGCCTAAAATTAACTTTATGTAAATATTTTAAGTTAAGGCCAGTCGTGGCGCTGGAACACAAGTGTGCGACTGTTAACGTGACAGGTTATGGGTTCGATTCCTAGATGATGAAATATAATATATATTCTTTTCGCCGTAGCTTGATAAGAATGTATGGCTTAGTAGCCGGAGCGCTTGGACGATCAACAAGAGTTAAGTGTTCGAGTGCCGCTACTTCCAAATTTGTATACTTTCTAAATCAATTTTTTACTTTAAAAGAATCAAATTATATTGTTATGGAGAAATAGAGGGATATAAAGTAAAATAGAGATATATTCACAAATAATAATGGACACATCTAAATTTATATATAATTACTAATATTATAGTCATTTTATATAATTACTAATATTGTTTTCAATGTTTGCCCACGCTTAAAAAGCTTATAAATTTTAACTCTATAAGTGTAAATATCAATTATAATACTAACTAATACTAATATAATAAAAAACAAATAAATAATATAAATACGTATATAATTTCATATATTTTCTAAAAAATATACTTTTTTATATGAATTTCTATGTTATATATAAATTATATTATGGTTATATTGTGTCTGTAGATGGTGCCAAGAAACTTCGCTTACGGGTTGGGATACACCACCTTTTCTTCTTATATATATTTAGGCTTAATATTCTTAAATAATAGATTATAAAAGTATATAGTGATTTGTCAATGAAAAAAAATCTATATAATTCAAAGTGATAGTTATGTGTAAAATTCCAATTCAGATTAAATCACAGTTTTTGATCAATCGAGGTCAAAAACTGTATCTAACATTATATTCTAACATATATTTTTAATATATTTTTCGATAATATTTGAGAAATGTCACGTAAAAAGCAAGAGGACATCGTACGAGTACAAGGTAGAAGGGCACTCTTATAATTGCTCTATAATAGGAAATTTAAATAAACTTAATAGTTACATAATAAACTCTATCTCTTATACTCTCTTAATATGTTCGTACATAATTGATAAAATTTTCCATATAAATAGTATGAATAATGGAATAATTATTTGACTTGCGTTGTACACGTTATATGTTCAGTTAATAATATTACAATATTGTATTTGTATTAAAAACAATAATAATATATAAAATTAACATCACAAAAAAAAATCCATTGATGTATGAAATTGCTTAAAAGTTTAAATTTCTTTTTAAATGATAAATGTCAAATAATCTAAAAAAAAATTCAAAAATCTTAAGCATTTTTTTCTAGAAAACTGTTCTAAATGACGTTTTTTTAGTTATTTAAACACTGCACAAATCTATACTAATATTTATTTATCAAATAAGTCTATATCTGTATATATATAAGATATAAGCTATCATACAATACCCATAGCTATTTCCATATATTTAATGTAATTTTTTGTGGATTTTTAGGTCTAATTTTTTTGACATCAATGCTTCATATATTGTGTGTGTCCTATTCTTAGAATACACCTATGTATATTTTATATTAATGTGATCATTAATAATATATATTATTATATAATAATATATATTATTATTATTATTATATATTTTAATTAATTCAAAGTGTTCAGTTCTAATATTAAATGTAATTTAAGCAAGCAGTCAAGTTTAGCCACACTTTGTCCACTTGTGCTATTATTAACGATTTTCAAATGACTTAGGAAAAAAATATAATAATAAGAAATAATATTATTATGTACTTACAATTACAAATGGTTGTTATATCTTGATGATAATTTGTAAGAACGAATTATAGATATTATAAATTCTTACAAGAGCCTCGTTAAAATATCAAGAACAATTTCATTTTGAAAAAATTATAATGAAAGGAATTTAAAAAATATATATTAATGTAATATATATCTTTTTTAAAAAAAAATCTTTTTTTCTTTTTATTATATTATAGAGCAGTATTGCTATTATAGAGCTATAATAATAATAGATAATCTACTGTAAAACTGAACTTATAAACACATTCAAATAAGTAATCGTAATGACATAAAAATAACATCAGCAATAAAATATATGATAAACAAATAGTACAATATTTTTAATTTTTATTTTTAGGGTCATACGAGCAATTTTACCATATGTATATTATATGCAGAAAACATGTTTCATTGCAAGAATTTTTGATTAGAGAACATCCAGTTTAATAATTTGTTTCTATATAGATATCAAAGCATTTTTTCTTTTAGATAAAATTTAAATATATTTTTCATGTTGTCATCTAAAGTCTACTGTCGATTTGAAGCAAACATGTTTCATTTTCGAAGGCGCTTTAAAATTATATTATTTATTTTATTTGTTATACATATATTTATTTGCTGATGCTATTTTTTGCTGTGACACTGACCGAATAAGAAATGACAAACTACGTTTTCTTTTAATTATACTTATTTGTATGTGTTTGTAAGTTCAGTTGAATAGAAGAGAGTGTCTACGATAAGTTATTGTTATGATTTATTCATCACTTGTCATTATTTTATCTGTGATATAATAATATTATAGTAAAGCTAAGGTCTAAGAAGTACATTTAGGAACCTAATGTATAGTGGTAGAAACTATGAAGCATATTCTAGGTTCGATTTGTCACAATAATTGCCAATTTATCTTTAAAAATGATTAATAGATATATTAAATAAGTACATGTTTTGGTATAAGTAGATAGTTATAAAGTAATAATAGTTAATAAAGTTTGTGAAGCAGCTTTTTATGTTTTAATGTTTTCCATAAAAAAAATAAAAACGAGGCTGTCGTAACGCAGTGGCACAGTGTTTGACTGCAAATGCGATGATTACGGATTCGATACTTACTCGGGACAGTCAATTATATTTCTTTCCCATCCCTGGTAACAAAACATTGTTACCAGGGATGGCATTTGTTTAAGAAATATAAATTTATACAAAGTTGTTGTTATATAAATTATAATTAAACGCAAGCTTTTATAATATAGATAGGCACATCAAGTAAGAGGCGCCTCGTGAATGTTTGGATCGCGTGATATACTTAGCGGTCAACTGAATAATTCAAGAGTGTGGATTGAGCTTAATAATGTTTTGCTTTGTAATATAATATAGCGCCAACTATCGGATAATTATTGTACTTCTCTATATATATAAGTTGTATAAACAGTCATACAAAAGTTCAACAGATGGCGTTGATTCGAATATTAACAAACACGTTAGTAGTTAATAGTTTATTAAATTTAATATAAATTGGTTTATGTTGCTGAACATTTGTCTATGTTATATGTATCGAAATTTATAAGACTTAAAATCTAATGGCATAAGTAAAAATATTCAATATTTTTAATTTCGTTTATTCAATAAGTACTACAGTATTAAGACTCAAACGATACCTTATTACAATGATACGATAAAATACTTTAAAACACAAGAGACGTTTCGCCTAAAGCTAAGATAACTAAATATTTGGAATATAATATCATTTTTAGAAATCGTTGTACAATGTTAACAATTAACTTTACATAAAACTATTTATATATAACGGATATATGAGGCCATAGTAGTCTACCCAACTTCAATTTTCATTTCCTCACTCTGTTGGGGAAAAGACAAAGAGCGGCGTTGAGTTCCGCCTTTCAACAAGAAATATTTCGAAAATTTAAGCGGGAAGTGAGCCTGTCTTGGGCTAGCTGGGAACATGTGTAGGTATGTGAAATATAACGTGTTAGAAAAGTCAAGTTTTTAAAATATTGCATGCTGCAATGATCAAAATTACCAACACGAGATTTATCTAGTATATTCCAAAATTTTTTTTCAGAATACTTTTCATATACTAAGATTAGCAATTACAGATAGGCAATTAAGAACATAGGGCATTGGTAAGAATAAAATTCTTCTTCACTTCAAAACATGCACACAACCGTTGTAACTTGTACACAACAAATAGGTACATTGAAATTGCATTCCAAAAAATATTATTTAAGTAGAATTGATTCTCGCATCTATCAAAACAAAATGCGGCGTTAAGATCCGTCAATACAAAATATTTGTTCTGTTAGAAATTAGAGAGCAGTGAGACTAACCACTAAATTTCATATAATTCAGAAATAAAATACACGTTATACATAATATAAATTATACATATCTTTTAAGATTTATTTTTATTAAGAATCTAAATAAAAATACACGATAAATAAATCGAAGATTCAATATAGCTATCAGATTTTATATTGAAACTCCAAGTAATCTATCATTTTAGACTTACTTAAAAGGAAGGTATAATTATACAATAATCTATAGTCAGTTTTAGACAATACTTTTATTCATTAAATTATAGTAGACCAGTTATTATATGTCTAACACAAGACTGTGGTGTAGTGTGTTAAATCATGGCTGTTTAAATGGTATCAATCTTCGTATTTGCGGCATTCACCTGTATTCCGCCCATGGTAGTGTAGTCAGAGGGAACCTGTTAACCTAGTGTTAAGGCTCCATTCTCATGAACTCATCACACTTCCGTTCTCCAATATCTGCAGAATTCTCAAGGCATTGCGTGTCAATAGATGGAACTCAATATTGTGCTTTGCTTCGTTACTAGAGCGAGGGAATTAAAATATTTTCTGTTTTCCCGAATCGGAATCGAGCAAATAGCACAAACACAAGCATAATTATTTTGCAGTCAAAAAAACTTCGAATAACGTGTCATTAAAGTTTTTCAGGATGTAGAATGAAAAAATATTTCAAACCAAATTAAAAATATTATCTAAAAAGTATTTAAAAAAACAATTTTAGACTTATATGATTGTTTTACATAATTTTCTAGAAATAGCCTCTAATACATATATGTACGTATATGACTAAAACTGACTTCACACAACTAAGTAAATGAATAAACAATATAAATGCATATTACTGAAATATTGATTAATTGCCTAAACTTAATGAAAAAATACCACTAAATTGTGACTTTTATCTTAGATTACGATTACACATTTCGACGAAAATAGAACGTGCGTAAAGCGTTTATTACTTAATAAGGCACCTCGATTTTTTGGTTTTTATTTCGTGAAATATAAATTTTATATCGAAAATACAAGTAATTATAATTACCATATACGACGAAACCTATTGATGTTCGTCTAAATCCGTAATTAAATATTACTGCGGTAATCAATTTAATTTTATTAAGAATCGAGATTAAATTACTTTACATTTTAAAGTCCAATAGCATCTTAAAGGTTAAGAATTTTACAAGAAATAACTACAAAACTAAAAGAGCCTTTAGATTTTAAATCGATTTTTATAAAGAGATAATTTAAATATCTAAATAGATATATTTAAAATATGATTGTATACATTTGCGTACACTTTTAAATTTTAAATATAATAATAAAAAATCTAAAGGCAATTCTAATCTTTGTAATTCACTAATTACTTGAAACTAACATCAAAATTAAATAGTAATATGGCTTTAATGATAAATAAAAAAAAATTAATCGTAAAGAGATCAAAATATATTTGATAGTTGAGCTAAGATTAATAAAAAAAATTAACTTCTACTATTTTTAACATTTTTAAAGTGTTATTCCACACTTAGGAAAGAAAAATACTGTTCCAGAAAATATATAATATTTTTTAAAGCAGTGGGATTTGAACCCGCGCCTTTTAGACAGTTCCCAAGAGGCCACTACATTAAAAAAATTATACATTTTCTACAAAAGTCTAACTTCTACTGTAAAATTTTAAATGTATGCTGTAGTAGTTTAGTCGTTTCGTCGAGTCGTCAGCTGTTCTTTTGGTTTCGGTCTAAAACGTGTCGTTCCATGACAACGTGGACCTGAAAATGAAAAATAAAGCATATTATTATTTTAATATATTATTATTGTCTCGAATTTTTGCGTATTGTCACGTGCCCAGTAATTTTAATTTTCTGTTATGGAATACATTAATACCAGTTTTATTCAATCAAAGATTAATATTCAAGCCTTAAAGGACATTTAATAAAATTAAATTACATTTATTCAAATTATTAAAATTAAACAAGACTCTCAGTGTTTACGTGATTAAAAATATTTTCACAAAAATGCATTAAGTAACAGTTCTATTTTAATCTCGGATAGGACACCAAAACTATAACGTTCGTGATCGCAGAGAAGTTCCAGAAATGATAAGCCTCTGCATCTGGCAACCTAGCTAAGACGCGCTTCGTCTTTCAGTGGTGAAATGAAAATAAATTAATAATAGGTAATCATTACCCCGAGTAAGGAATCTACAACTATCGCTGACGCTGTCACATGACGCTCCACGACAGTTTATTATGAACTATGGTTATATATGTAAGAAATATAAATTATAAGAAAACAAAAACATAAGTACCCGACAACGACTGTGCGGGATGCAGCGTGAAGATGAAAAAGACGATCGTATTTCTTGCATATAGTTTTAATAGGTTAATGTCATTATAATGAGGTACTTTAATACATATATACGTATATGTGTTACCTTATGCGTAATTTAAAAAAAAAAAACAAAACGTACTTTACCATTTTTGGATATCTAATTATGATTAAGTATAAAAAAACATTATACACTTTGCCCACACCAAATTAGTCGTTTTTTAGGATTCCGTATTACTTTTTATAAACTAAAGAGGTCAAGATGAGGCCAGCCATGGCACAGAGGAACGAGGATGCGATTGCAAACGCGACAGGTTATGGATTCGACTCCTACTGGATGAAGTGAAATATTTAATATTTCCTTTATCTCACACTGGTAACGATGCAAAGCGCGGCGTTGGGCACACTTTTATGTTTATAAACATACACGTTGCTATAGTAGCGCCTACGTCAATTGGTTTTCTGGTATAATAAATTGAATGAAAGAAACAATGTTTATTTATATTATATTCATATTTATCTTCACGCTGTATCCCGTATATGGCAAGGTAATCAAGGTAGCAAGCAAATAAATTAAAGGAAAGAGAGAGAATACATACATGAACATTTTATTTATTAAATAAATGCTGCCGAACCAGTCTTAAGATATATCAGCTCTAGCTTATCATATATTTTTTTACAATTTTCTCTAATAAGGTCACAAACGATGCGTCATCAAAGAAGACTTGTTCGAACCGGATGTAATTTTAATTCCAATATATTCAAAGAGACAGTTTAAACGCAATTAAAAGTATAAATAGGCGTATTGTGACGTATAAGTGTATATTTCTATAACATTGTGCCACAATTGGATTACGATAGTTAAAGCAGCTTCAATTCCGATTGATGTAATGTTTTTTTAGCTTCACGCTGTATCCCGCATATAACAGGATAAATAGAGTTAGGGTTTTTTAATTTAGGTAAATATTTTATATTATTTTAACCAGTCGGACCGCAAAAAAGTAATAAAAATGTAAAATGGAATATATTATATTATTTAGTTACGGACTGCCTTTAGTCAAAAAGAATCAGGTGTATATTCTTAGCTATGATTTCACTTTATTTTGTTATTTTTTATTTCTTACAAATTTATTGCAGATTACTATAAAGTAAAGTATATTTTACCTAAACAGAAAAACGGTCCAGTTCGAGTGAGACTCGTTCACCGAGGGTTCTGTACCAATTTCAGGATCGTAGGTCACTTCTCGAGTACGATTTATCGAAGTTGAGAAACTTAAAGTTCTTACTTTATTTTTTATACAAAAATAATCTTGACATAATGCTGTTCCACAATGCTTTAACAGTATAGAATAAATATTAAGAAACTTAGATAAAATCAATAATTTGTGTCTTAGTGCAGGAATTGTTCAAAGGTCACCTCTCTATAACTGCCTTTATATGTACAGTTTTAATTTATTTTCTTGAATGCAAACAAACGACGGGGTTTCCTTTGCAAGTTTTTTTTAATATTGACGTAATGTGTGTGTGTATTGAATTAATGTGATATATTTAAAACACGCAAATCTTGTAAGCTGTGAGAAAAGCGGGGATCGGAGTATTTTGACCTTCTTTCTGCCTATTAGGGAATAAAGAGATTTCCAGAATGTCACATATCTAATATCAACGAGGTACATATAGAAAAAGATACAAAGAAGACGAGAGTAGTTAAGGCGATAAAATATTTCAAGACTGTTTCTAGTGGAAGTTGCATTAAGATCGGTGGACGTTAGAAGTTAAAGGGACCTACAAAAAGCATTTATGTTCACAAATTGTCTATATGTTATTGGTAGCTAGAAAAAATATAGATATTAATAAAGAAGAAGCCAGACAGTGGATGTGAGCGTTATTTTTTTCGTTTCACGCTCTATCCCGCACGTGAATCGAACATAAAACCGTTCATTTTTATCGATTTTTACTTCTCTCACCCTATTTTTAACTGTCCACCTAATAAGACATTTCAATGAATCAACTTAATAAAAAAACCTCAGCGTGTCTAAAAACCATAATAACTATTTACATAACAAATAAATATATAATTTCATAACGTTGTACAATATTATGAAATTTTCAAAGGAAATAACTGCTTGTAAAAACACAGTACAAAGGGGTGCGGCAGGGCGCGCCGTCGCACCTTCTAATTAACTAATGGTAATAACTTGGAAAATCACATGATATGTTTTCCAGCACTAATTGCGAATAGGATTTCATTTGTGTATGGAATCATGCTATTTTAACCGACTTCGAAGGTTCGAGGTTATCTGTTTGATATTTATATTTGTAATATTTTTGGAAATGGATTTTTTTCAGTATGACGATCAATTTAGCCTCTTATATAAATCATTTTCATTGTTGTAAGATAAAACGCGGGGTTAGGTTCCGCCACTCACCACACAGTGTCCCGAAGAGCTATTCTCTTATCACTCTATAGTGTCTTATAGATAACATTTCTACGATTTATTTCATTTATAAAAAATGAAACAAATAACTTTATACTATGTCCCATATATAACAGGCTGACAGGACTACCACAGCTCGAAACTCAATTCTGTTGAGGAGAATCAGCAAAATATCTGAGTGTAAGCGCGACGGTTGTAGATTGGATTCCCACTTGGGTAAATATAATTAATTTTTACTATTTTTAAATTAAGCTGCCGCTCAAAACGCAATTTCTCGAATATAGGGCGGTGCGTGGGAAACAGAGTGGCTTGACTCGGTTCCCTCTACCTCCTCTGCTATACGCGGGATACAAAAAAGGCTAGAAAAAAGTAAATAATTATAGTAATCGCATAAATTAATAAACGAAGCTAGTTTTGAATTTTCTATGTCTAGATAATTTACATGATTATATAAGTTCGGTTAATGGGAATTTTATTTAAATTTGCTCTATGATATACGAACTATTAAGCAATTATTGTCTTTTTTAATTCCTTTGTCGTTCTTCAACGAAGTGCATTTAAATAATTTTGCAAAATTAGTATAATGTGTAGAAGCTTTTAGCTTTTATATGAAAGGTGGTTGCTTACAACTTCGTATTAGTGAATCAATTTTTCGTTCAATTTTTTGAAACGTTGCGTGTTGTTTGTTAGAACTTAACGCGCTTTGTCTAAATAAGGACTTAAAAATAGCTTAGGCACAAAATTTGCCCTATTTGGGAATCGAACCCACAACCATTGCGTATTTAAACGCTGTTCCACTGCGCCACGTCGTCCTCGATTTTGCTAGTATTTATTTTGAATTTCATTTATTACTAACAATTTATTACTAATAATGATTGTAATGCTATAGCCTATCACGAGATATTACAAAATTTTCAAGATGCTGTTCAAGATAAATTGGATAAATTATATTCTTTAAGGTTTCTATTAAAAATGCGTGGAGAACGGAATGTCTTAACATTTCTTGATGTAAGTGTCCCACAAATCGTCAGCTTTAAAAAATATGCGTAATATTTATTATTTCGAAAATTTATCTATATTTATTCTCTACAATATGAAAAAAATACAAAATAAAGGTCAATTTTGTATTTTTTTTTACACTTTCTAAATTTAAACAAATATATTTAGTAACACACACTGTAAGCCTGGCAAAAAATGGCAAAAGGTATTTAGTATTATGAGTTAAGACACTTTAATTAATTTCCCATTTCAATTTTTGAGACATTGCATGTTGAGTGTCTTGTCTTGTCTTGTTGCCAGCGCAAGAAAATAAAACAAAATTAATAATTACCCTACGTGAGAATCGAATCTACAACCGTGGCGACGCGGTCACCGCTAAGCTGACGTGGACGGCCTCATACTATACTAATTAGATAAAAATGTTCTATTTGAATATTTTAATAAATAATATGGTAAATGAACATAAATATATGTACAAATGTATGTTTATTAGAAGCAAAAATATTTTATAAATTCAAACCAGTAGTCCCTGAGCCTGACCTTATTAAAAAAATAACGCATTAAACTTAAACAGAATACGCCAAGTATTATTATTAACATCTGCTACAAAAGGCACTAACCGTTGCGTAGTCTACAGGTGAACTTAATACCGTGAAAGTTTTGACATTTAAGGATGAATCGCAATAGTATCTATTTATTATATGTGTACTTATTATACGCCATTGAGGCGCATTTGGTAAGTTTTTGTACACGCGATTGTTGAGTTCGATTTATAAATATATGTATGTTTATAACATATTAAGCTCCTTCGACTGTTTAATCGTCGAATGAACATAAACCGTTGACTTGGAGAGCAGTTCTGCTAAGAGCCGGCAAGCCGTTATATAGTAGTAATATAAAAAAAGCGGGAAACATTGAGAATGGAGTGATGTATCTCTAGAGGGAGGGAGGGAAATCTACTTATATTGCTTTAGGTGTAATAAGCATATAAAAATAAACTTACCGAAATTTAAAGATACAGCGTAGGCACTCTCTTCTGAGCTCCCAATGATAGTTTGTTACCAATTTTCTTGTAGCCCTCATTTTTAGTCCTGGACTTTTGCTTATCACTAGCATCCACTGGACACCCTGTTAGCTCCCATACTAAATTCGTTAATGATTTGGGTCTGCTTATTTTCCGAGATCTTTTCTCTGGTAACTTTGGTCCGTTCCCCGAATCCCCAGAAGTTCTACCTCCAGAATGACTGGAATCTAATGTGCCATCTAGTTCCATTGCTTGATGAATATTTGACAGACTCTTGTATCTTATATTGAAGATAGGTGAGTCCCCTTTAGTTAAAGGTCTAAGTGGACTAGCTCCTGGACTAGGTGCCTCTTTAGTTGGCGAATGACTTTTCTGGCTCAATAATGCTCTACCTTTATTATTGCTTACACTGTTCTTTATATATAGCTTTGGCAAATTCGGTGCTGGTGCTATTGAACATTTTTCTTTATAAACAGTAATAGGTGTCTCTTTCGTTGTAGTAGTAGACTTACGAGTTCGTTTTTCCGCTTTTTGGTTCAAAGGTTTCTTTGTTGGAATAGTTTCTATAGGAGGAGGTTCAGGTTTAATTTCCGATATCAAAGGCATATGAATTGGTGTAGCAGCTGGCGAGGCTGGTGCGGATTCATGCCGAGTGGGCTCGTTGCAATAAGATGCTTTTATATTTTTAGGTAAAGGAGCAAAACCTCTTACGTAGTCATATATTTGATCTATTTCATCATACTCATCAGGAATACTGTTTTCATCCCTATGACTGCTATAAATATGATTATGGCGGTTTAAGTATTTATGTTGATTAGCAGAATCAGATGACGCACTTCGTCTTAAAAAGTAACCTGTTTTTATTAGAGGTGGTGCATGAAGAGGCCCATTTAATAACCTTTTTGGGTCTCCTAGTTTTCCATCTAGCACATGAATTCGATCCACTACATCTACAAGTAACCTATTACACTTTTCTAGAAGTCTTGAAAATTCCATAAAATTTTTTATTTGTTCTTCATTTTTGCATCGTAACATTTTTAAAGGAGCTGCAAGAGGTAAAGCTACTAACGCATTGCCTTCTTTTTGCAAAGGCAGTGCAAAGACATGATCCTCTTCGAATAAAGACAAGAGCCTCAACTCCGGAACAAAATGACTTGCACTTTTAAGACCTCTAGGAGGAGTGCCATGGACAAGTCTAACTGTAATAGGCAATCGCTTCGTAAGTAAAGTTTTTGCAGTATGTACCCCACTTATGTTGTCCTCTTTAGCAACAGCTGAAAATTTGCCTCTCTGATCCAAACTAAGTAAGATTGTATCTCCTTTAGAATCTGTGCATTTTAAATATTTATTTTTACCTAAAAACGTTTCGCCTCTGGGCATTATCACTTCACCAGCAGGTAGATTTCTCGCTCCATCCGCTGTTATATTTCCATCTAAATCTATTTTAGCACATATTACTCTAACTGGTTCTCTCACTAGACACCCGTCATCAAGTTTTCGTCTCGCCAACTCAGAAACATGTTCAATACACCTAACAGCTCTGCCTTCTTCACTTAATAATTCAAAATAACCTTTATACGTATCTGGTATGGCAATTCGTGGCCCTACACTGACCATGCGTCTACCTTCTTTGAGTTTTATCGCTTGGGCTATTATCTTCTTTCTCTTCCCTGCTGATACAAGTAGAGCTGTACTCTGTAGTCCAGGACTTGGTAACGTTGGGACTCCCAGACCTCCATACTGGCCTTTTATAATTTTAGCAACGTTTGGTAGTCGATTTTTTACAACAAATTCTCTTAGGTAATTTCCTTCGTCTGTCCAGCGGCATGCTGCGACCACAACCTGCCCGTCTGTGGCTGCCATTTTGAATTTTGTCACATCTGCAACAGGTAAAATATACAATTTATAATATTGTACTTTAAAACGATGTTCTGATGTAAACGAAATATTATATTATACGTAATGACTGTGGATGCAAACACATTTTGAAAGAATGTTTGTTGGAGAGTTATTAATGCAATATAAATCATAATTTTTTTTTAATGGTCAGTCGTGGCGCAGGGGCACAAAGTGTGACTGTAAAACCAACTGATTTTGGCTCGATCACCACACGAGGATATGAAATATTTACTTAAATTTATATTTCCTGCCACTCAACAGGCAATGCCTCCAGAATCCGGCAGAAAGTGGGGAACGGAGCATCTTAACACTAGGTTGCCTCTGCCTATTTTGTGGGATACATCGTGAAGCTGTTTTTTTTTTCAAACATAATTTATTTATATTATTAAATACTGGTATGAAATTACTTCCACCACCACACAATGTCTGTCGACGCCGGAAAATTATTCGTACAAGTTTAAGTAAATAACATTTTTCTTTTAATTTATAATCATCACACATCCTTTATAACATACGGAAATACTTTATTTTTCCTTCAAACAACAACGTTTATAATATACGTATAATTACCATTAAAAGTAAAAAAATATATATTATTTTTAATATCAAAGAAAATAATCTCATATATTATATGTTGGTGCTGGTTTCGAAGTTATCTTAATGGCCGTAGACAGCGCATACGAATTGAGGAAAACGTCTCTTCGTGGTGTGTTGTCCAGGCTGGGGTACCTCAAGGCGGTGTTTTATCTCCTCTGCTTTTCTCAATTTTTATAAATTCTATCACTAAGCACCTTTCGTGTCCCTATCACATGTATGCAGATGATATTCAAATTTACACGCACTCAACCCCGGAAAATTTAGTAAATTCCATCCAAAGCATAAACAGTAATCTCCTCGCTATATCAAACTGGAGTAATTGGTTCGGTCTGAAGGTTAACCCTGTAAAATCTCAGGTTATAATAATTGGGAGCCCAGGTATGGTTTCCAGGGTTGATTACACACATTTACCGCCTATTGTATACAATGATACGTATTTACCATATTGCACGTCAGTTAAAAATCTTGGGGTACATTTAGACCAGAACATGTCATGGTCCGTACATGTAAATAATATAAGTCGGAAAATATTTCATGCGATAGGTTCTCTACGACGTCTACGATCTATGTTGCCTATTCCAACCAAAATTACGCTAGCAAATACTCTATTGCTCCCAATTCTCGATTATGCCGATGCAAGCTATCCTAACTTAACCGAGGACTATCTGAATAAACTTGAGCGACTTCAAAATCTCGCTATTCGGTTCATATTTAACTTGCGTAAATATGACCATGTATCTGAATTTCGTTCTAAGCTCAAGTGGCTTCCAATACGCAGTCGCCGGAACCTACATACACTTTCTCTTCTGTACTGTGTGTTACACAACGAACAATCTCCTCCTTATTTAAAAGAGATGTTCGAATTTTTAGGAGCACATACAAAAAGCCTGAGATCTTCCGAGAACCTTGCTCTTAGAATTCCGAAACATTCCTCTAGATCTTATGAGCACTCCTTTGCTGTGAAAGCAACTAAGTTGTGGAACGATCTACCTCTAGATATTAGACGTTCAAAATCTTTAAACATATTTAAAAAATTAGTTAAAAATTATTATTTGATGGATGATTCAGCTTGAAATGACATCTATATACACAACTCACTATTATAAATTTTATTTTTATATATATTAGTATATTATAAGATTATATATATTTTTTTTCAAATATATATGTATTATGTTTATGTATTAGTATATAATATGATATGTAAGTTTATTTACACCACCCACTCTATTCTATCGCAAATATCCTAACCCAAAGGTTGTCTGGTAGAAATCGCTGATTAGCGATAAGACCGCCTTTTGTGTGTCAATTGTTCTATCTTTGTACTTTTTATATCATTTATTTTCTGAGGAGTAATTGTGCACAATAAAGTGTAAATAAATAAAAATAAATAAATATATTAAAATATAACAACATCACAATATGAGAGGGAACTTGGTATTAAGACAGTGTTTTCTTATTGTATGCTCTGTTTTGAGACACTACGTGTTTTATAGCGGAATTTAACAACATGCTTTATCTATTAAAGCTGGTAAATAAAAAATATTATTCCCTGGAGTGGTCATAACATCCATAATAAAAGTGCTTAAATGCAGTGTCTCACTGCGATATGACCTGCCTTAAAACTATTAAAACTATACTCGATTCCCCATTTTCCGCTCAGTTCTTGAGACAATGAATGACGAAGCTCAACGCCGTGCTTTGTCCAATATTTGTTCAGTTATACAAATATATATTAATATAATGAAGTACAGTTACAAAATTAGAAGGTATCTACATAAAAATCACGAAATCGGATAAAACAATTTCGTAACAGTTAATAGAAGCATTATAGCAGTAAACCATTGCGGGTGAAATAGCCTTAATATAACGTTTCCACTGTCGTGTTCCGTCAACTATGACAAATACTTCTTGAAAACATATGTTTCAGATTTTATAGTTCGGTATAGTTATTCCGTTATCGTTATTCCGTTCCGTTATTTTTATTTAAATAATATTTAAAAGATATTACATATTAAGATTAGATAAATTCCAATTATAAGTAATACCGCTGCATTGTGTTTCTTTATTTTTGGTCATATTGTAGGAAATTACATGTTAATAAGCAAAATTTAAGAACACTTCTTGTGTAACCTGACCGCGAACGCTTACTTTGGACTTTTGGTCTTGTAAGTCCAAATGGGATAGGATTGTTAAAATATAGTGCCTCCCATATTTTAACCATCCTATATTCTGATGCTCCTCCTTTACGACCGTAAGCCTGAGGCTTGTTGGTTCGACACCCTCGGGGCAATGAAATATATAATATTTTTATTTCTTGAAACGCGGCGTTTGCCACACAACACAAAATTTCCTCGTGCCTCAAGAATTCGGCTAAGAGTGGGAAACAGGAATGTTTTAATGGGGAGTGTATTGACATTAGGTTCCATCTGCCTACCCTGCTATGTATTGAGTTCCGCCTCTTAACATACTATGTCCCAAATTCGAATAAAAACAGCGTGACATAATACGAGTGGGCTATAGTCTCAAAAAAAAGAATTTTCAAGACGTAAAGAATTTTTCAATTTCAACCCATTGCTCAAAATATTAGCGCGTTCATCCGAACAAACTCTTCAGCTTTACAATATTAAGTGAAAATGCGTATACACCTAACGTAAAGTAACGTTAACGTGAAATTGTCGTACAACAATTGAGAATGGAAACGCTGTTTATAGCCACAATTTGGTGTCCGACCGCAAACATGAGGTTTTTTGATATCTGCCACTGGTCTGATAAAAGTACAGTTAAGTGTGATTCAATGTTAGAACAATGTTAGCAGGTCCATGTGTATGGGACATACATAGCTCAAACTTAAATAAATATATAAATTATTCAAATAAGCCTATATAAATTGATTGTAGTTTTAAAAAATATTTAAGGAAGATCCTAATCCAATAATAACGTCAGTTTTGTCAGTTGTAAAAAAAATTGTCAAAAGAATTATATTTTAGTAAGTACTGGGTAATATTGACAAATACAGAATCAAGTGATTTATTTCCACTGCATCCATCACAATAACATACAAAAAGGAAGTTTATCAAATTGACATAATATTATTTATGCGACATTTCTGGAATTACAAACACATATAATACATATTTGATCATGATGTTACATGAAGCTTAATTTCTTAATAAGTGTGCTAAAATTCATATTTGTATGTATGTTTATCCATCAATTTCATGAAAACTAAAAGTAATATCGAGATAATCATTCTTGATTAAATTGTTATATATTCTTACTTAGAGAAAATTCCACGTTACACGAAAATCGATTTAGTATTTCTGGAGGGGACATGTAGGTACAATATGGTCACAATGACCATTGATATGTATGTCAAGTCGGTTTAACTTTTCCAAATAACTTTTTTTACTTTATTTAGCTCTCAATGTATCACCAGCCTACCGTCAGTGCGTAACACGCTTGCAGTAACTACTGTATATCCATATAATGACCTTCATACGAATTTAAATTATATAACTGAATTTGACTCATATAGCAATTAAATTTCAACAAGCAAAGTGTTTATGTAAGTTACCCTTATATTGTTAGCGTTAAATTAAGTCTTTAGTAATACACACACATACAATAGTCTACATCTGTATGAACGGTGATAGTGGGTTCAAAGATCGCTCAAGAAAAGAACAAATAAAATTAAATAAATTAAACCAGCTTCCCGATAGGTAGGCTTCAGGTAGACAGCAGGAGCCCAGTGTTAAAACACTCCGTTCCGCACTATCCAATGAATTTTTCGAGGCGTTGCGTATGAGTGGCGGAACTCAACGTTGGGCTTTTAATTTTAATTCAAATTCAAATATTAAAAATAATAATTAATTCTATCGAATAGGGATCGAAACCCCAACCGTTACAGTCACATCCTTGTGCACCTGCGCCACGACGGCCTAAAAAAAATGAGCGAGGAAATTAAAATAATTCATACTAACGAGTAAGAATCAAACCCACAACCTTCGCCTTATTTTAGACGCTATCTCTATATATAGCTTCCCATTTTTGCCCCAATATTCGAAACAGGAATAAGGAGCAAGTGCCGGAACCCAAAGTCGTTTTAGACGCTTCCCCACTGCGTCACGAGGCCATCAATGCAAATTTTATTTAAAAAATAATGTGATTTATGTTTAGTCGGATGTACATCACGACTTTATCGCACGATTAACTCTTGTACTTAAGATGATTCTTAGTCTAACTGTATTCTATAGACAAATAAGGAGTTCTATGGGGCGTCTCAGTAAAGCGGCTAAAGTTTTGCATAAAGAAAAATAGAATACTTTATTCAAAATTTAATATATTTAAAAAAATGTTAGAGACTGTCGTGCAAATCGGCAGCATATTACTGTAAATGCGATTGCTTGGAAGTAAGGCAGGAATGGAAGGCAAAGCGCGGCGTTGAGTATATCACCACGTAATGTCTCGATAAATGGGCGGTGCGTGGGGAACAAAATATTTTACATGGGTTCCCTCTGGCTACCCTACTTTATGTGCGTGGAGCTTAAACAAAAAAAAAATTCACTGTACTACTTTAATTGTTCGCGTCTAAACAATAAAATGGCCCATTTCGTTTGTTAGCAATTAGCAATATAGCGAAAATAATTTGACAATGTTGGAACTGATTTCATGCTCCTAATGACAGTGGATGGTCCGGTCGTATAACTGTTGTTTAACATTTGTATGTTTCTTTATAAATAACTAAATTAGTATTTTAACAAATTTTCTACATATTAAGTCCAATGTGACGCAGCGGCATAGCATTGTAAACACGGCGGCTGTGGGTTCGATTCCCATTTGAGGGAGTAAATTCATTTTATTTCCTCACTTTTGTAAGAACATGGAGTTAAGTGAGTTTCTGTTAATGCTGTGTGTTTTGTTACCTTAACACAAAATATCTCCAAAATTAGACTGTGCGTGGACCAACACTGACGGACGGACTGTCTTAACACTGGGTTTCCTTTGTTCACCTGTGTAATTTTTCAATTTTTGAATACAATTCATGTTTCTAATGACAGTAGATAGTCCGATTGTATAGCAGTTGGTTGAGATTTGTTTATAAATAACTAATTTACCTTTTTTATATTTCAATGTATATTGTATATTTTGAGGCCGTCGTGGCGCAGCGGCATATCGTCTGACTTTAAACGCAAAGGTTGTTAGTTGGATTTCCACCCGGTATAGTGAAATATTTTTATTTCTTCGCGCTATATATCAATATAGCGTGGCGCTTAGTTCCATTACTCAGCAAGCAACGTTTGGAAAATTGAGTGGTGCTTAAGGAACGGAGTGTTTTAACAATCGATAGGTTCGCTCTGCCTACTTCGCTATACTAGAGCACTCGCTCAATACCAATCAGTGTAAGTTTAAACTTTTTTCGTGCATCAAAACTTCATACATATTTTTTGTGTGTTTAAATTACTATTAAAATTATCATCAGAATTCATATATTAAGTAAAGGTTCGATTTCCGCTTGTGGCAATATCGTAGATCTAGATACATACTTATATAGTATGGGAATGACCGCGTTTTTTGTCATCTATTACGACTTACAGGATATGAGTGCTATTAGAGAATACTCTCACGTAATACTTATATATGAAGTGTAAGAAATTCGTATTAAATAAACACCGTTGTAACGTAGTGACGGCGATATAACTGTACTTTTCACATTTGAGGATAGTAGGTACAAATTTCATAAGAGAATATTATTTTATTTTATTTAGCTTTCCGTTTTGTCTCGCATATAGCATGGCATTTAGTCCCATTATTAGAGCGAGTAAATGAAAATAATTAATTTCTCCGAGTGGTAATCGAACCTACAACATTTGCATTGCATGCTGTCAGACGCAGTAAAATGAGGCAAAGAATATTTGCGATTTTCTTTCTACCATTTTATTTCATAAAATATTTTTGTGTACATTTATTTTTTATTTTTACGTTTCTCCTATAACAGAGATGCAGTACCTACTAAGACACTCATTTCTCCGTTAACATAAACATACACACATATTCTACATAAATGTCCATAAATCGAACCGACTACCATCTCTCCCAACTTTATTGAAGCAAGCCTCCATAATAAATAAGGTAATAAACGTATACAAGTTATGGTATTTATAATTATGCAATAGCCGAGCTTATCGTGGACAGGTTACCCCGTTATTTGACGAGAACTTGACGTTGTTGCAAGTACATACTCGTACTTAGAATTAAGTTTTAAACAGAATATTATGAATGTAAAAATAGTATTATATCCATATATAAAGGCTCTGACGGTTGAGAGTTTGATTTCCGCTTGAGGGAATAACTATTTAAATATTTTGTTAGTAATATAATATACATAGAGTCTAATCTATGTAAAGGTTCTAACTGTAAACATGACCGTTGTGGGTTCGATTCCGCTCGAGGGAATGAATTATTTTCATTACCAACACAACAACTTTGGTAAAAAAACAAGCGCGGCGTTGTGTTCAGCTACTCCCCACGCATTGAGTGGAGCATGGAGAACAAGTTGTCTTAACATTGGCTTTCTTCTGCCTATTCTTATATATTCGATATGCGGCGTAAAGTTAAAAAAATACTCATTGTAGGATAACGATATATTTTTATGCATTTGAATACTAGCGACGTTGAGCGGCGTTGAGTTCTGCCACTCAATTCGCTCCGGCTCCAGAATTCGCCGTCAAGTGGGGAGCGAAGTATTATGACACTATTATCTTAATCCTCTGCCTACCCTGCGAGATACAGAGTGCGAGATGCATTTAACCTCATAAATGATATTCTTAATTTTCTTTTTCTCTATTTTACGTATTTATATAACTAATGGAAAGATATGGCTTTTTCTACAAAAGGTGAATGTCCTTACAAGACCTAATTCAATACATTGGAACCAGAATTCAGCTCCGTTACAGTCATAAAATTATCAATATATCAATCACTAGCCGAGTCCGATGATTAAACGCATCGCGTCATTCAAATTGGTTTGACATAATGAAAAATTGATTAAAGATTGATTGGAGTGGGGTCAAAAGAGCGGTAAGTATTATATATATATATATATATATATATATATTGTTTCTGTGTGTGTATTTGACATCCTACTCCTCTTGGGATTCGTCTTAAAATATGAATAAAGATTGAAAGCGCAAAGTGAAGGTCGTCGGTTCGATACCCACTCCGGGGAATTAATTTGTCTCGAAAGTAAAGAACGGAATATGTTAATAGTATGCGGAAATCGCAAAGCTGATAGTGTTTGAATATACATAAGGGAATCGAATATGGAGAATCGACTGGCTTAATATCTCTGCCATGCCACAATGTCATACAGGGTGGAAGCGTCAGCGTTCCTTTTACGGCAACAGCATATAGACTATTTTTTTTTCATTTTACGATGTTTATTAATAACTGTATTTCATGTGACGCAGTTGTGCATGGATACCAATGACATAAACATACTACTACAAAAATAGTACTAAAGATTAAGAATACAACTTTGAACTTTGCCGTCAATACCTACGACATGATTTTGGAATAAGGCGTATGCGGCGGCTTCCTTTTAATAGGCTTATATGTGCGTGCGTCGTTTTTGACAAATAGCATTTTATTTTACAATGATAATATTATTATTTATTTTGCTTGAAAAAAGAACACTTTTTCTTTTCTTTGATTTTTTAATATTCTATTAGGCTTTTATAGAGTAGTAAAAACTGGTTTCATTTAAAGTGGTGCTGACAAAAACAGTTTGTATAAATGGAAAATATTTTATTTTTATAGCTTCGCGCTGTATCCCACACATAGCAGAGTAGGCAGGAGGAACCTGCGAAACTAGTGTCAAGACACTCCATTAAGACACTTTCACCACTCATTTCCATTAAGACACTTTCGTTACCCACTTTCCGGAGAATTCTGGAGGCATTGCATGTTGAGTTGCGGAACTCAATACCGCTCTTTACCTTGTTACCAGTTCGAGGTAATGAAAATATTAAATATTTTACTCAACCGAGTGAGAAGCGAACCCAGAACCGTCATTTACAGACACGGTTGCGTCATTGCGCCACGACGGCCTCAACATTTTTTTTCTTTTAACATTTACAGATGTAATATAAAATTAAATTTCTTCACTTCTGTTTTAATAGTGATTGAAATAATCGCTTCGTACTTAATTGAGTCTGTAACGGCTTAATAAGTAGCGGTAGCTAGTTAATACGTGGAACATGGTAACAGTGTTAGCGGAAACGGAAGCGGAAGCGAGGGCGTTTATGAAATTATACGAAGATATTTGATATTTTTTTGGATAATCAAAATATTATAACGTTTTATTTTTTTGATAATCAAGTCGTAGGTACATTGTTCCCCCCCAAAGTAGGCAGAAGGGAACCTAGTGTTAAGACATGCTATTGCCTACTTTCCCCTCATCCTTCTAGAATTGAAATAAGAATTACATGCTACTAAATGCGTAAAAAATAAATACACCGTAAAAAATGTAGAAAACTTGTTTTAAGCAAAAATTGTAGTAAGCATATTATAGGACATATTACATGTCAATAATAATTTTAACAATAGGTCATAAGTTACTAGGCCTTTGTGAAATTTTAAATTACTTTATTTAAAAGTCTACAATACATTTCTCATTTCAGACGTACAACAAAGTAGAATAAAGTGTTTTTTTTAAACTACACATAAATTCGCTTTCCTCTCAAAACTTAGATCTGTGCAAGATCTAAATCGCTATACAGGTTACGTCTTACACTTAAACGAGTAATAGACAAATAGATCATTTCAAAATGGTTCAGATTATTTTATAATTAACCCTAACTGTTATTTAACACTGTCGGGGCACAGTGGTCGTGTGTATTTACACGATGGTTGTAGGTTTATATTCGAGTAAGAACCTTTTTTTAGCTTCGTACATTATCCCAAGTTAGTCTTCATATTTTGTGTTCAAACTGTAATAACTAAGAATTGTGTATGCCACATTATAAATGCCCGAGGTAAATATGATCGGCACAGTGAATAAAATACAATATAAAAAATTCGCAATTCGAACCAGATGTTCCTGAGATGAGCTCGTTCAATCAAATAAACTCTGCGGCTTCGATTGTTAGTATAGAGAGTGATATGTATAATACTTACAATTTTTAAATCATTTGGTTAACTTAGAACTAATAATTAGAAAACTTCTTTTGAAATAAATACTTACTTTATAAACAAGCTTTAAGTGAATTATTTTCCCGCGCAGCCGATGGAATGATCTGAAAACAAAAATAGTGTTTTAAAACATTGAAAATTATTCAATAACGATACTTATTAAACTTTTTAATAAGTCTATTCTTCAATGTTTGTCCATTTTTGAAACATACTTTGTTGAGTTGCGTAACTCAACGCCGCATTTTATCCTAACTCATCAGGAAATCTAGTGGTGATTGAAAACAGAATCGGCCTTAAAGATGACCGAATTGTACTATTAAGACATCACAAAATAGTATAAACATAGCCAAGCGACCAGAAGCACTGGTTGTGAGTTCGATTTCAAAATAAAAATACTTGTCATTTTCTAGCTCGGGTAGGCTTCCAAGTATTATGTGCAAAAAGGGGAACGGAATGTCTTAACACTAAGTTTTCTCCACCTACCATGCTGTGTGCAGGATACATCGTGAATTTAAAAAATAGTAATCTACATTGCTGAAATAAAGACTTAATCGATATAACCTTCCAAGATTTAGTATAATACGTTTATTTTTAGTCTTAAAAAATTGCCATTGCGTGCTTAAAAATACTTTGATCTCAAATTTAACGTTTCGGTGTGCATAAGGTAGGTTTCACTAGTTATACAGTAACTGATATCTAGTTTAATAATTTAGTTTCTCATTTTATATCTGCACTAGTTTCTACCTGTGGTTGGCACTTGTTATCATAGAAGCATCTACGAGTTATGTAAAAAAAGAATCATCAAAATCGGTTCACCCAGTTAAAATTTCTGAGGTAATAAACATAAAAAAAATATACAGTCGAATTAATAACCTCCTTTTCTTCGAAAAGTTGATTAAAGAATGAACTGCTATAGACATTTACAGGAATCAGAAATACATTTGTACATATACTCATAAGCATAACTATAGCACAAAATATTTATATTCAATTTATATGTAAATAACTGCAAATGAAGATAAAAATTGTCATCTACAAGAGCAAGATATAATGTACATACATAGTTTCGTACTACGGTATCGTTTAGGCTTTACTATAGTGACTCGAGTTTTAGCTTAGCGAATCAAATTTTACACTTTTGGTGCCTTTACTATTCCACCGTTTAATACGCAATGTCTTGAATTCAGGCGGATAGTGAAGAATGGAGTGTCCTAACACTAGACTCTCTCCGTCTACCCCGTTATATGCGGGATGCAGCGTGAGTCATACTTACTAAGTAGAATGTAATTTAAAATATATTAATGACGATCGAAGCTAATGTTCGATGTATATATTTTCTATCAATTTAGCTTTTATATCATTATTCTTTATTATCTTCCTTTTCTTTAAATATGTTCATATTAATACATATTTAATTGGTATTCGCTAGCGAGAATCGAATTATTTAATCATAGTAAACGTAACAGTAAACACTATGGGCTATGCAAATTGACGATAGTTAAAGGAAGCTACTGTTTCGATATAACGTATCAGATTACGTTACAATAACATACATAAACTGACAAACAGGTTGTAACTAAGTAGGCCCTATATAAAAAATCTTATAATATATGTTGTTTATCTGTAAACGCATCTGTTATTTGTTCGATTACCACTCTAGGGGATATATTTTTTCTGTTCCTCGCTCTTGTAATAAGACAAAACGCGGCGTTAAGCTCCCGCCACTTAACCCAAAATTTCTCGAAAATCGAGCGGAAGTGGTTAGAAGAGTGTCTTAACACTAGTTTCTCTCTGTTTACCATATTATACGAAAAGCGTAAAGTGCTTTATTTTTTTACTAAGGTTAAACCTACCACTACTTCTTTCAACAACACTCATTCATATTATTTAATATGTGCCATATTAACCACCAAACAAGTACAGTACAAATATTTATAAATCTTGAATACCATCCAAAGGGTGCGGGTTCAAATCTTGCTACGTTCAAATTTTCATACGCTTTCTAAAAAAGTTTTTTCTTTCCTAAATATAGAAAATGACTTTTTAAAATGACAGTAAAAACGAAGTACAATCGATACTAAATAGAGGATTATATATAGGAAACCAATCTGACTTACTTTACAAAGATTAGAGAGTCGTGACCCAACACGTTGAACTGCAAATTAGATTAATGTATTTAATTCGAATCAGTAGTTACATAGAGGCTATCTTTTAGGTCACATTTTAAGTACGAATCACTAATAAGCTTAAAATATCTATACATTTAAGTTAAGCTATTTTGAACTATATTTAACTACAAATAGATACTATAATCGAATTTATGTTAGTTAAGTTATTTTGTAGCTATCCAGTATTAGTTAAATTATTTTGAATAAGCCATTTTCAACTTTATCCCAGACTAGTAAGGGTGAAAGTGGATTGTTACTCAATTTCTATGCCATACAATGGCCAAAGTCAAGAAGTGACCTTTCCCCCTACATATCGGTCACTACCTCATTAACGGGATTAGAAAATGCGGCTTAAATTATATGCGATGAACGTTTTACTGTTTTAAAAATCAGTTTCCGCATAACAGGGCAGGCAGAGCTCATTATTAAGACACTCTGTTTCTCGTTTTCCACTTTGTTTTTGCAGGCACTGCGTGTTCTTTGGTAGACATTTTACTTCGCCGACCAAAGCAAGAAAAAGAGAATAATTGAAATATAACAATTATTGCAAGCGGTGATAAAACATATAAGCGTCGCGTTATATTCTAACGATATACCGTATATTGCGCGGCGTTGAGTACTGTCACTCAACGAGTTATATCTCAAAAATTGGCTACTGTGTATGGAACACAATGTCTGAACACTAGTTCTCTTTTGCCTACTCTGCTATATAGCGTAAAACTAAAAAAAATATTAAAAATTCTCTCGTGACTTACACCGCAAAGTAGAGGTCAAAGGCCCTGTCAATACTAAAATGCATTTGTAAATGTTGTATAAAGTGTTACAACACATACATTATAGATGTATGTCAGTGTTAAATCACTATGTAATTATGTTTTTCTTTTTTGCTATTTTCGTTAGAGAATTAATTCTATATGTTCTCGACCGCAATTTTGTTTTCGTGGACCTAATATGAAATGGTAATTCATTTTTTAGTTATTTATTTAATTAGTGATTTCGAGATAATATCCTTTATTATAGTACACTCCCATCACGCTGTATCCCCCATACAGTACGGTAGCCAGAGTGAACCTGGGAACCAAGTGTCTTATTCCGTTCTCATTGAGACACTTAAATTCCCCATTTTCCACTGAATTCTAAAGTCATAATGTGTTTAGTGGCGAACCGCTACGCTTTGTTTTGTTAACAGAGCGACGAAATGATAATATTAAACGAGTCGGAATCGAACCCGCAATCTTCCTCTTTTGCGCCACGACTGACCTCACCCTACTCTCCCTATATGTAAGCCTATATGACAAATTTTAACTAAGTAAGTCCATTAGTTTCGACTATGCATTGTCTATCAATCACTCAGTAAAAGGAGAGTTTTACATATCTATTTATTTGGTTTCACAAGGCTATATTTGCGCAATGGCATGGTGTCTTATTAAAAACGCATTTTTTACATTTTTAAGAATTTTTTTAAAAATTTTAAAAATATTTATTACGCACGCAATTGTTGTGGATTCGATACCCACTCGAAGAAAAAATATTGATTTCTTTATCTTATATATAATTGTTACGGCATGTTGTAAAGGCTTAATTTCAAGGTATTTTACTATGAATTGTAAATGGTAATTATCATATATGTACATATTGAAATGTTAAATGTTCTCCTCTGGTTGATTGTCTTAATGTAACTCTTTCTTGGCTTTGTAAATAATAAATAAATAAAAAATTAAAAACAATTTAAACTTATTAGGGCTTAAAATTATAACGCTGAAATGTTTGTTTGGTTTAATAATAATAGCGGTAATCTCAGGAACTGTTGGTTGAAATTGAAAAAAATATATACATATATTGGTCAGTCCATTTATGAAAGACTATAGAGTTATATTGAATCATGATAATCATTTCCATGTAAATATTTAATATTTCGTGATGTTAGATTTCGCTACTCAACACGCAATATCTCCAGAATTCAGCGGAAAGCAGGGAACGGAAGTGTCCTAAAACTAGCTTCCCAGATCCTTCTGCCTAGCTTGTTTATTTATTTATTTATTTAATACTTTATTACACCAACTTAATAATAAAAATATACAAAGAAAACAATGGAAAAATATGGTGTAAGGGCGGCCTTATCACCACAGGTGATCTCTTCCAGGCAACCCTTACCATTAAAAAGATCAAAGAATGTGCGGATATTGGCTGGTGTACAAATGATAAAATATGTTAATCTAATAT